>CM053770.1:60681131-60713562 GCA_028658325.1 Potorous gilbertii
TCAGATATTTATCTTCTAGAGCTAGAAAAAATAATATCAACATTCATCTGGAAGAACAAAACGTCCAGAATATCAAGGAAACTAATGAAAAGAAATGCTAGGGAAGGTGGCCTAGCCCTACCAGATCTTAAATTGTATTATAAAGCAGCAATCATCAAAACCACTTGGTTCTGGCTAAGAAACAGAGGGGCAAACCAGTGGAATAGGTTAGGTACTCAAGACACAGTAGTCAATGAATATAGCAATCTACTGTTTGATAAACCCAAGGACCCCAGCTTCTGAGATAAGAACTCATAGTTCAACAAAAATTGCTGGGAAAACTGGATCACAGTATGGTGAAAACTGGGCATAGACCATACACATACATACACAAAAATAAAGTCCAAATGGATACATGATCTAGGTATAAAGATTAATACTATAAACAAACTAGTGGAGCAAAGAATAGTATATTTATCATATTTATGGAGAATGGAGAAATTTTTGACTAAATAAGAGATAGAAAACATGAAGCTCAAAATGGACAATTTTGATTACATTAAATTGAAAAGTTTTTGGACAAACAAATCCAATGCAACCAAGATTAGGAGGGAAGCAGAAAACTGGGAAAGAATTTTTGCAACTAGTGTCTGTGATAAAGGCCTCATTTCTTGTAGAGAACCTTGAGGGGTTTGAAAGAGCCCCTGATCAAGAGTTCCCCTCCTCCAAGGGAGAATAATAGCTGGCTTGAGAAGTTAAGTGATACATTGTTCTCGGGTGCACGTCCTTGAATTCAGGTGTTGAAGTTCCAGGAATCAGGGTTCCTGCTATACAGGATAACATTCCGATATAGAGGTCTTGGAGTCTTCTTTCTGCTTATCACCATCTGCTCTGTTTCATGCCTTAATCACTACCTTTATAGTTTTTTACTATTTAAGCATCCCGATTCCCTGAATTATTGGTTCAGTATGTCCTGAATAAACTCAGCTTGTTCAGACTGCTGTGTTCTGCCTGTCTTTTCATCCTCATTCTGTGAGCTTGTAACTGCCCTGGATCTGCTGGACTGTGCTGGCCGCAGCAATTTCTAAAATACATAGAGAACTGAGTCAAATGTACAAGAATATGTCATTCCCGAATTGATAAATGGTCAAAAGATATGAACAAGTAGCTTTCAGACGAAGAAATTAAAGCTATATATAGTCATATAAAGATAGTGTAAATCACTATTGATTAGAGAGATGTAAAACAGAACAACTCTGAGACACCACATCACACCTATCTGATTGGCTAACATGACAAAACAGGAAGATGATAAATGTTAGTGAAGATGTGGGAAAGTTGAAACACTAATTCATTGTTGGTGGACCTGTGAGGTGATCCAATCATTCTGGAGAGCAATTTGGAGCTATGCCCAAAGGGTTACAAAAATGTGCATACCCTTTGATCCCAGCAATATGGTTTTTAGGACTGTAGATATCATAGAAATGGGAAGGGATCCCACATGTATAAAAATATTTATAGCAGCTCTTTTTGTGGTGGCCAAAAACTGGAAATCAAGGGGATGCCCACCAATTGGGGAATGGCTGAATAAATTGTAGTATATGAATGTAATGGAATATTATTGTGCTATAAGAAATGATGAACAAGAAGACTTCAGAGAGGGCTGGAAAGACTTAATATGAACTGATGCTGAGTGAAAGGAACAGAGCCAGGAGAACTTTGTACAGAGCAACAACCACAGTGTGCAAGGAATTTTTCTGGTAAACTTAGTATTTCATTGCCATACAAGGACTAAAAAAATTCCCAGTGGACTCTTGAGGCAAAATTCCTTTCACATTATGGAATTAAATCGCAGAATGAAGCAGACCATTTTCTTTTGTATTATGTTTTGCTTTTTTTTTTTAATGATTTCTCCCACTCATTTTAATTCTACTATGCAACATAACTAAGGTGAAAATTTTTTAATAGAAATGCATTTGTAGAACTGAATAAAATTGTATGCCATCTCAGGGAGGGAGTGGAAAGGCAGGGAGAAAAAGAGGGAGGGGAAAAAATTTAAGATATATGGAAGTGATTGTAGAATACTGAAAACAAATAAAATAATTTAATTTTAAAAAGAGAAGTATGGCATCTTTGAGGTTACTTAGTTTAACTTCCATCATTTTACTAAAAAAGCGGTTTCACAAGGAATAAATAATTTGCTTTAGATCACAATAAATAATATAAATAAATTGCCTTAGAACTCAAAGGTCTTAAGTGGCAGAGATGAAATTTGAACTCAAGTGTGGTTCCTCCAAGGTCAACAATTTTTCCCCACAATATAAGACTGCCTCCAGCATAGTTGCTGAAATGCAATAGCTCAGGCTGTTTGAGACTGACATAACTAAACAACCCCAGTTGACCCTGTGGTTCCATTGAGATTGTGGTCATGTGTGTAGGCAGGCCTAATCTAAATAAAACTGATTAAACTGAGATTAAATCTCATTTACTAACAAAACAAAAGGATGGATAATTTTTATTAGACACAGGACCTTCATAAAACACAGGAACTTCATAAACTCCAAATAATCTGCCTACTTTACAAGGTCCCTATAACCTTGTACATATTAAAAAAGGAAATGATTTGTTGTCTTTATTTTTCTAACTGGTTTACTTTGGTATTATTTACAAGAAATGAGGTTAAATAAGGTACTTCATTTTCCCCATTTCTGCTAGATTAATTTCCAACCACATATTTCCTCTGCTCAAAATCCTATAGTTGTTTCCTATTACCTACATAGGAAATTGAAGTTCCTTAAATTGACATTTGAGATTTACCACAATCTTTCTACTTTTCCAACATTATCTCATGGTTTTCTATATACTCTTTTCTATATTATAACCAAAATGGAAAGTCAGTATCTCCTACATATTTTTTGCTCCTTCCTGTCTCCAAGCTTTTGAATTAATTAAAAATATCTATTAAGTGTCTACTATAAGCCAAGCATTTGGCAAGTACCCAAGATACAAAAACAGAAAACAATCTCTTCCTTCAAGGATTTTATATTCCACTAGGAGTAGATACATAGAGGAGTGGTATCTAGGGAAGGAAGTTTTTTTTGAAGAATTATAACCATAGTGAGTGGAACCACTGAGGACCTGACTGGCATATGTTTCCCAAAAGCAATAATAGTATTGATTTTCTTCCTGTTCCCTTACATCTTCTTCCTGTTTCCAAAGTACCTGGAATAACCAGTCCATTACTCTTCTGTTATTGAAAAATTGCATATTCTTTTGAAAACTCATTCAAACTCCACCTCCATGAAGAACTCACAGATTTCCACAATTGATGATCCCCTTTTAGTTCTTGGACCACACATAGTACTATCCCTCAAATTCTTTTAAATACTTATTAGCTATTGTATTGCATTGTGTTTACCTGTGTATCATATCCCCTGTAAGTTATGAAATTCATAAGGGCAGGGACTATAAAGTATCTAAAGTTTTTATCTGAACAGTACCTACCTGTGTGATTTATATGAAGGAAATGCTTCAAAATGTTGGACTAAATTGGATCTTATGTAACTATGTTGTCTGCATCACGGTTACTGGTATAATTGGGAAAATCATGGGATGATATTTTGGGAAATCACTGGATCAAAAATCATATTTTGAAAAAGAGAGATGATATCAGTAACTATCAACTTTTCAATAATTTTTGTTGCCTAAATCTACTTCTCCTAAATTCACATTCTAATCATCCAGGTTCTCTTCAGAGATGGCCATCCTTGACTCATCACTTTCACTCCCACCCAACATCAATCAATTTCCAAGTCTTACTTATTTTACATTTGCAACATTTCTCCCTTCCATCCCCTTTTCTCTTCTCACACCATGACTACTTTAATCCAACTCCTCATCACCACTCACTTGAAAAACTGTTAACAGCCTTGTAATTGGTCTCCTTTGCATCCAATATCTCCTCTCTGAAATCCATCCTTCACATAGATACCCAATCAATATTTTTAAAACATTGGTGTAAACTTGTCACACCTCTGCTCCAAATGTTCCCATAGTTCTCTTTTGCCTTTATGTTAAAATAGAAACTCCTTTGTCACTGAATCCTTCATGATCTGACTTCAGCCTCTGTTTTTGAGTTGATAAGACATCACTCCCCCCTTCTCATATGTTCTACACTCTAACCAAACTGGTCTGCTCCTTTCACTAGTAATATTTCCTAGAAACTTTGCTTTGTAATAGCTTACATTTCTAGGTGGTACAGTGGATAGAGTGCCAGGCCTAGAGTCAGGAATACCTGAGCTCAAAACTGGAGTCAGACACTTGCTAGCCATGTGATCCCGGTTAAATCACTTACCCTGCTTGCCTCAGTTTTCTCACCTGTAAAATGACGTGGAGAAGGAAATAACAAACCATTCTAGTATCTTTGCCAAGAAAATCCCAAATGGGGTCACAAAGAGTTGGAAATACCTGAAAAACAACAAGCTTACATTTATAATAGCTGCTTAAATATGTATAGTGTTTTAGCATTTGCAAAGCATCGTATATATATTCTCACAACGTTCCTGTTTTATTCCCGTTTCCACTTAAGGAAACCATGTTGCAGAAAGTAAACAACTTGTCCAATTTTACCCAGCTATCAAGGGCCTGAGGTAGAATTCAAATTCAGCTCTTTCTGTCTTAAGTCAAATATGCCATCAATTCCATCATTATCTGTCACATTAAGTGGTTTAGTAACACCAACACTGAGCCAGTGATGATAGCAAGATTTTCCAGGTTCATTAGTTAAAGATTCCTTACTCAGACCAGAGATTCTTAATCTTTAATATGTCATTGCTCCCTTTGGCAATATGGTAAAGCCTATTGACCTCTTATCAGATTAATGTTTTTAAAGGGATAAAATAAAAAAAACATAAGAGTTTAAAGGAAGCCAACTAAATTGAAATACAGTTTTTATTGATTTTTTTTAAAATAGGTTTTACACATCCCAGGTTAAGAATTCCTAGTGTAGAACATGTTATATGTTTTGGCTGAATGTTTCAACTTTCCACTGCCACAGTCAGCTTCTCTGTAAAAACAAGATTGACTTTCTCCCAGTAATGGAAGCCTCCACTGTCTAAATGAATCTGACATTATTCCACCATAAAGGATTCCATAAGGGCTAAATAAATGATTAATAATCCCATGAAAACACTTTGTTGGGTATTTGATGGTTGGAAAGCTAGTGGAAGAATAAAACAGTGCCTTTTGAGGCAGATGAATCACTCTGAAAATGAGGATGGCAAAACTTCTCAGATTGGTATAAAAGATACGTATAAAATGATACTGGGCTCAGTCAAACTGCATAAATAAAAAATGTATGAGTTGGATTCAAAAGGAAGATCTTTATTCATAGTAAAGTGTCTGAGTTACTCAAGCGATATCCTACTCAATAACAACCACAAAATGACACTCAGCTTAAAAAAAATGGTGCCTTTTCTGATGGCTAATACCATACAAGTGTCAAGATAGCCTCAACAAAGAATATTGTTTAAGTGTGTTAGGAAAGAGTGTTCCATTAAATATTTATCAGTAGATTCAATACTGACAAATTAATTCTTTCGTCATTCACTGTATAGTGGTGTAGCAATCAAGGGCCTTTGTTTCTCAATAATCGCTGTATCAGCAATCACTAATTGTATAGAGAGCTACTGAAAAAATTTAAATGAATAAAGAAACACCTCTTTTCATTTGTAGTTCCCCTTACCTCCTTTCTAGGATTTAAAAGAATACTGACAAAACAAAACATTCAACAGGAATAGGCTACATTAAAAAAGAGATTGTTGCTGCCTTCTTCGCTTGGTAAATATGACTTTACTAATTTTCAAAGTGAAGGATGCTAAAATATTTAGAGGATGGTACATAGATTGTTTTAAACTAGAGTGAGATTAACTACCAAGAATTTAAGAGAAACAATGGTGAAACTAAATCATTTGTTGGTGAACATATACTTTATAGTCATATGTGAAATACAAATCTAGAATGTTTATTCCCTTTGAGGAAGGAATTACTGATCAAAGAACATAAAAGAAGAGAATGTTAAATTTCCCTTTGGGGAAAAAATATGCTCATTTAGAATTACCATCCAAACTATTTATATTCAACATTCTGGTATCCCAGATTATATAATTTTGTTTGATTTACCACGGGAAAACCCTTCCTTTGTTAAAATTTATTGACAGTATCTTGTCTATGTGATTTTGCCTTTTTAGCATCTCAACTCTATCTGGTTCTTGCTTTTAGAGAGAACATCTTTCATTGATCTGGGAAATAATAAAATGTAGGGTCACATGAATAGCAAGTGGTCCAAAACAAGGTCTTCCTAACTTTAATTGTAACATTCCAATAACTATGCCATACTGCCTCCTAAATATAGACCAAAGAGAGTCAAGATAGTTGAAGTCCAAAAAAGGCATTTCTCTAAGACAGTAGATTTCTTTTTCTTCATTGCAAGAGTTAATTGAAAGGAAGTCGACAAATTCTGGAAGTCAACATTATAGATGGATTCTGACAGCATCACTGAAATTTAGGCAAGTCTGGGTTCTGCAAGGCTATAGATTCCTTTATTTTCATCTCCTCTCCTCCAGCAAATCAACCTCATTTGGTATCATGGCTTTTACTTCCATTGCTATGCTTAATCACTACACAAGATGATGAAGCATGGTGGTCTATGGGAAAATCCCAAAGGAAATTGAATCACTGAGTGAAACTTCTAGCGTCTATTTCTAAAAAACAATATGCATGTGTGGATGGAAAGGAGGTAAGGCAAGAGTGAGAAGAGCTTTGAGAGTTACTTTGACCCTTGAAAATATTTTGTTCTTCACAGTGTACTTCTAGAAGGTGATTATTTTTTTTTTTGCTTTTGCATTTTTCAGCAAGATGTTAAGACTTGTTAATGTCCAGACATGTTAAAATACAAAGTTAGATTTCCTGGAGAAATGAATCATTTTTTTTTGGTTGTTTGTTTTTCCCAGACAAGGCCAGGCCATGTCAGTATTTGTTATTTGACCTCATTGACATTCCGAGTATTTTTAGCAGTGTTGTGCTATGTGAGACAGCAGATACCCTGCAGGGATGCTGGTGAAACTATCAGGATCTGAGAAACCTTCTGAACCCATCAGTCTTTACATCTTTGATAATAAAATGCCCATGCTTTATAAAGAAGAAACAATGTCCTTTAAAACTTTGACATTTATCAAATTCTCTTAAGGATTCTCAATACCAAGAAAAATCCAAAATGATTTGGCAGAGGTGAAAAGATTAAGAACAGTCAACAAGTATTCATCGAATGAGAAACCTCCTTGTCCCTTGCCCTATTCTCTTATTCTGTAGGATCACAATGGGTCTTTTTGTGGAGGCTGCCCTGGTAAGGGCTGTCTCTCCTTCTCAACACCCTGCACATTATGACTGCTCAATAGATATTAAATACTGATGATCAGGACAATATTTCAAATGGGCAAATATAAGCAATCCACTTTCTATGGCAAGCCACATGAGATATGGTACTAAAAGCTTCCTAGCAGGCAACAAGAACAATAGTTTGGAGATGCATGAGGTATAATTCATCACTTTTAAAGATGAGGAAATAAAAATACTGGCAGAATGAAAATATAAGGCATATAATTAAAGTAAACCCCTAAATCTCAGGAGATTTATCCTCACTCATGCAGATCCTCCTACTACATAAATTATTCCCAGGGTGTATGTTAGGTACTTTTCAGTAGTGCATTAACTCATTTAACATATTCCCACTTTACTACAGGAGAAATCAACAAAATGATGCTAAACCCAAAGCTTGTAAGGATTATCACAGCTTCTAGTACTAGTGGATTATTAGTGCGAAGGCTGGCTATGTCCATGGTACCACAAGAATCAGTCAATAAATAATTATTTCAGTCTACCAACTGTTTGTTTTACTTAACCATGTGGAAGAGTTGGTTACTGTGACTTTTTAAAGAATAAATTCATAGACTGAGTCAGTTGTTTATATAGCAGAGTCTCAAGAGAGTCATTCACTCAAACATCATTTATTAAATGCTTGAAATAACTTTTCTAAACTCTAGGGATATAAAGGCAAAAAACAAACAAATCAATAACAAAAAAACCCAGCATCTGTCCCTAAGAAGTGTACAATCTAATGGGGGAGACAGCACATAGATAACGATGTAGAGCAGGAAAAAGTAATATGAAAAGGGAAGACAATAGTAACATGGGCACCAAGAAATGCCTCCAACAGAAGGTAAGATTTGAATCGGAGTGATCAATCATCCTTTCTGATAGGTTCACAAGCTTTGAGTCATCTTCACCTCATTACCCTTTTTGAGCACTTATATCGAACTGATTGCTAAGTCTTATTGAGCTTACTTTACCATCATTTTAACATTCTTCCCTTTTCTCCATTCACTGTACGACCACTCTAATTTAGGGCCTCAGCAGTTTATTGAGATAATATTGAAATAATTTCCTGATTAATCTCCCTATTTCTAGTTTCTCTTGCTTCTGATTCATCCTCTACATAGCTGCCAAACTGATATCCCCAAACTGATATTATTTCTGTGCCCAAGAAGCATCAACACTTCCATAGTACTACTAGAATAAAATGGACCCTTCACATTCTAGTAACAATTTCCCTTTCCAGACTGATTTCAAACAAAAGTTGTATTAATGATTGGAAGGAGAGAGGAGGGATAAGGAAAGGACTTGTGCTAGATCTAAGCAGGTCTGGGAAACTTGCAGCCTTGAAACCACACATGGTCTTTTAGATTCTTAAGTGCAGTCTTTTGACAGAATCCAAATTCCAATTAGTTAATTAATAATTTTTATTGAATTGAATCCAAAATTTAATTAGTTAATTAGTATAATTTGGATTCCATCAAAAGTCCACGTTTAAGGATTTAGTAGGTCACATGTGACCTCAAGGCCACAAGTTCTTCACCCCTGGACTAAGGAACTTGAGATTTTCAGGAGGGAGATATGAGAAGAGAGAACATTTCAAGCATGGGAGAATAGCCTACTGAAAGGATGAATAGAGGCAAGGAAAAGGCAAGGGAATAGAAAGTTATATGCAGAGAATATAAAATAGGTCAGTTCAACTGGAAATTTGAGTACTTAAGGGAGAATTGCTTGAAATCAATAAGGAATGATAGGTTGGAGCCAAACTGTGCATTCATCCTCCCTTACCGAAGAAGACCATGCCATCAGAGAAATGATGACATAACTTGCATTTGACTTTGTTTTGGGTGAGGGAGGACTGTGCAAGTCACCAGCCTCACTTCTGCTTCAGAGCCATCTGAATCCAGTGACCAGATATTCATCAGGATGACTGGAGATGACGCAGGATGAGGCAATTGGGGTTAAGTGATTTGCCCAAGGTCACACAGCTAGTGAGTGTCAAGTGTCTGAGGTGAGGTTTGAACTCAGGTCCTCCTGACTCTTGCACTGGTGCTCTATCCACTGTATCACCTAGCTGCCATTGGAGTCAAACTATGAAAAGCTCAAAATGTCAAATTTCTCTTTTTATCAAAGAGGACATAGAGAGCCAGTGAAGCTTCTTGAACAAGGTAATGGTATGGTCAGATCTGTACATACAATAAGAATTCAATTAATACTTGTTCTTTATTGTGGTAACTAGAGAGAGAAGAGACTAAAAAATATGGAACCAGCTAGGAATCTTTTTCCAATATGGAGGAACATTCATTAATTACAGCCATGTTTATACTTCTATTGTCAACTACAATTATTGACCTAAATTCATTAGTCTTTAGTGCCTGTCACAGATAAGATACTTGAATTTTACCAATATGTCTGGATTTTTTCACACATGTTGTAGCAGGGGTCCAAACTAAATATTTTCACAGTAATGACAGCTATAATCAAGACACAGGGTCTTAGTTTAACTTTAAAAAATGATTATCTTTCACGATAGAGCAACTCTAATAATGAAGGTGCTAATTTGTCTTTCATATTTTTTAGATATATGCATCCTTCTCTTACACACACATACACACACACATACAAACCTATATATTTATACATAGATCAAAGTATATGTGTTATCAAAGTTTTTTTCTCAAAATTTATTTTTCCTATTAGTCATCTTTATAGATTCAATTTGCCCTTAAATCACATCTAAACGAATCATCCCCTATGCAGAGAGCTTCATATAATCATAAGAATTGTACTTGGAAGCAGTTTAACGGAAGCAGTATGTTATAGTTGAATGAACTACATGTTCAGGAACCAGAAGAAACCAGTTAGTTCTGACACCCTCTAGTTGTGTGACTAACCAAATTATTTAACTTACCAAGGTCTCGGTTTCCTTGTCTTCAGAATGAGGACCTCAGAGGTCCTTTCCAGTACTACATCTATGCTCAAAACCTTTCATTTTACAGACAAGAAAACATGCCCTAAGGTCACAAAAAAAGCAAATGTCAACACCAGGTCCTCTGACTTCAAATCCTTTGCTTTTTCCACTGAAATCCATGCAAATGAACTATGGGACTTCAATGTTTCATCATACTTTATCATTAGGGCAGCCAGGTGGTGAAGTGGATAGAGCCCCAGTGCAGGTGTCAGGAGGACCTGAGTTCAAACCTCATCTCAAACACTTGACACTCACTAGCTGTGTGACCTTGGGCAAGTCACTTAACCCCACTTACCTCATCCTGGGTCATCTCCAGTCATCCTGATGAATATCTGGTCACTGGATTCAGATGGCTCTGGAGGAGAAGTGAGGCTAGTGATCTGCGCACCCCTCCCTCACTCAAAACAAAGTCAAGTGCAAGTCATGTCATTATTTCTCTGATGGCATGGTCTTCTTCAGCAACAAAGGACAACTTTATCATTACCTTCAACACATCAAAGGCCTGTCATGTCATTACTCTGGGAACTCCTTCCAAATCAGACCACAAGCCGTCCATATCTCATAGTTCTGGAGAATGGCAAAAATCTCAGAAAGATTAAGACATGTATTACTGGGCAAACAGTTTATAAGTGTCAGGTCCTGAACAGAAACATCCTTCACATCTTTACAACTCTAGTCATCAGATCTTGGTATCTATAATGTACTTATAACAACAGGACTATATGTGTTTATACATAGATGTAGGTAAGTGTACATATCTACATATGTATATATACATATGTTTATATGCATGTGTGTATTTATATGTATATGTATATACATACACACATATACAAATATATAATATTACACACACACACACACACACACACACACATATATATATATATGCATGTGTATGTATTTATATATTGTAACTACCTGTGTGTTATCTCCACTCCCAGACTGTGTGTGTCCCTTAAAGGGCAGGGCACATGGCCTAATAAACAAATGTTCAATGAATTAAACTGGATTGAACTTTGGGGATGATCTTGGTCTGAACTATCTAATTCTGGAGTCATGTAACCTATCCAGAATGGTCCTGTTTGGGGTTTTTCAAACAACTGAAAAGAATTTAGCTTGATGAGTGATAATGCATTTTCAAGATAACACTTAAAAGGAGCATGACAGCAGCTGTGAAATCTTGGAGTTTCTCTCTTCTCCTCTATGACACCTTGATAAGGCAATTATACCATAATTACCTTAACAAGTGGCATTATAGGAAATTATTGTCATTCTCCTGTTAAAATAACACATAATCATCAGCAAGTGAATTGTAGAATCTCCAATCAGCATCTCATTACCTGTAGTTGGCTCTGAAAGGAGAGCAACTGGTAGGCAATAACTGGCAAGGTAAGGGGAGGGGGTGAAAATATCCCAGAGAGGACTCTTTGGGAAATCAATGGGAGTATAACCAAGTTAACACCCGATGATCAAATTTCCAGTTAAACTGCAACGTTTATTGGTAGTTAGCACACCCTGTAAACCTAGCATTTCCTTTTGTTTTCCATAAATATTTTTGCCTTGCCTCTCCCGCCATCTTGGTTTTTCAAGATAATTGTGCTCATGGAGCTCACTGTAAATTGTGAAGCTCTATTCTATAAATGACAACATTCCCAATCTCATGTCACCTCAATAAAAACATTTATTTTATAGCAACCACTTCTCGATAATTGGCTTTCAAGTGCTGCTTTAGTAGAATAAGGGCAGACAATGGAAAAACAAATCCCTGTAAAACATGCCTTTTCTCCTAAGACCTAATTTTTTTTTGTCAAGAATCTTAATTTACTTCTACTGGTATATGGATGATTGATAATATAACAGCATTATAGCATGTTTGCTAATTGATAAATTAATAATTTTCTTATTATGTGCTTCATATTTGATAAGGAGTATGAAAACTCAGGCATTTGGATTGTTCATTATTTAACAATTGAGGGAGGGAAAAAGGATATAGGAAAACCGCCCACACGAAGAAGTTCTGTTCAATACCCTGAAGTATTATAAAGTTGGACGGGATCTCACGGATAACCTACATCCACCCTCTCGTTGGATATATGAAAAAAACTATCTCAAAAAAGTGACTTGCCCAAAGTCACTGAGCTCAAAAGTAGAAGAACCAAGATGATTAGAATTCATATCGTTTGACTGTGAATCATATTCCTTTATATCAACCAAAAAAAATTGATCAATTACAATTTTCCAGGTTCTATGATTGGTGCTGGTAACATCCGGTCTTCACTATAATCATTCTCTAGTACAATAGTTATGAAGCTGCTTAATCTCAGGACCCCTTTACCCACTTAATGATTATTGAGGAACTCACCAAAAGATCTTTTATATGGGTTCTATCTATTAATAATTAAAATGGCACAAATGAAAATGTCTTAGTATTATTACAAAAATAGTTTTGAGCACAAGGACATTTTCAGGGGCCAACATGGAACCCCCTCAACCATATATTTTGTTGTGAACCATTGCTGCAGGATAACTTCAAATTTCTGTAGCCTCAAGCAAGAGTGAAAGATAGTAGTTGTGCCCACACACGTAAATATGTTTGATTGAATTCTATTTATTAGCTTCCACTGATGACCATAAAGAAAAAGGCTGAGATCATTTAGGTGATGAAGTTGTACTTTTCTATGATTATTTTTCTGTCACTTTTGTAGTTAATATCATGATCCTCCCTCTTAACAAGAAACCGTCACTGCCACCTCCAACAAAATTATTTTTGGTCCCCAAGCTCTCTGTCTCCCCAGAAAGTCATGCCTTACAACAATGAACTTTTAAAAGGGAGAAAAGGGCAATTCAGTAAAACTAACTGATACATATCACATTGCAGTGATCTGCATCCATAGTCCCCCACCTTTGCAAAGAAGGCTGGGAGGTACCTTTTCTCCCGCTCCTGAATATGCTCTTTGTAACCTTGATCTTTGCATTTGCATTCTATTTATCTGTTTGCAGAACAGCTGAGAATTTACCCGCAGAGCACTGTAACCACTTTAGCAAAGCCAGTTTTTTGGTAAAGCAGGGGATAGGTAGTGACAAGGCCATTCTCCTTCCTGTCTGAGGAGATCTTTCTCATGGTGGCTGACTGTGTGACTTTGTTCTTGTCAAAACAAACTATTAATAGATAAAGGACAAACTGTCACACACAAATCAGAGCCTGAAACTTTCCAAATATATAGGTTACATCAGTTCTGGGGCCTGCCATAGATGGAAAGGTTGAGAAAACTGTGGAAACTAAAATATTGGACATGACAGGAACATTGACAGAGAGCTGTGAAGGTTAATCTGCAGCCTTCCAAGGCTTTCAGGGGGAAAGCATGACTTTATACTAACCACAGTCAGGGCTGGACACATTAAAAAATACAAGTTATAATGAAGAAAATCAGGCTAAAACACATCCTGAGTATGAAAGAAATGCCTGCATTGTGTTGGTATAAAAAAATGAAAAGAAAAAGTCTCTACCCTCAAGGATCTTACATTCTGTTTAGTGGGATGCACTGGATGAACAGATAAACTCAAGGGTGGGCATTAAGTATGCTAGAAATAAAGAAGTCTTTAGGGAGCTTTTAAAATCTGTCATCTGGCAACACTAAATTATTAGAGGGAAATAGGATGTTAAGGTCAAAGTAAATAACTATGGATCTCATAACAGTATATTGAATCTAGTTTACAGGATTCTCCATTAAGTATACAAATGATCACAAGGAAATCTTTCAGCTGTGGTTGGTCTTATAACAAAGAGAAAGGCCACCCCCAAAACTGATTGAGTGCCAGGTCCTCAAAGGGAATTTCAAAAATTATACTGTGCCAGGAATCAGCAGTTAACTTGATTTAAACTCAATTTCAGATGGAAAGATATTTGTAAATAAGCAGGGGGAGAATTTCTTTTTTTCTCTGTGCTCTGACTTTGTCCTGATGTTACAGAAGTGAGTCGTAGACAGTCATGTCAATTAGGTTCTATTTGGCTCTTGGTAGCAAGATATCCATTTGCAAATAGTCAAGGAAAATAATTTTCACTCACTGTGCACTTGGGCCAGGAATGCTGACCAGTTCTATTCCCATGTCCAAATTATTTCAGGGTTGAACTCTGTGACCACCCCAACCCCAGAGGTGAATGAACATCATTTACACCAGGCCTATTATCATCAGTGAAAGGAGAATCGATTAAGTTACTTTTCTGAGAAATTCACAAAGCCTGGTCAGGGCTTTCATAGTGAACACTTTGAAGAATTCTATTTTATGATTAGGCCTCACCAAAGTAATGCCCTACAGGATGTGTCTGACATTATAAGCAGATGGGGAAGACAATGGGTTACTTTAAACTGGGAACTTGGAAGCTGATTCCTTAACATCTTTTTTTTTTCCTTCTTGTTCTGTGGCCAAGATCCATTTAAATTGTTTTTATCAGATTGTTTTAAAATGGTGTTAGCTTTAAATACAAACACTTTGGAGAACTTCCAAAGCTGTAACTAAGGCATAACATGAGGGAATTTTCCCAGGGTGCTAAAATTCAAAGGGTACTCACAGCAATTCTATTACTTTAGCAGATAAAAGCAACTGAGCCTAGCACTTATCAAGAGTAGTTAGTGAAAGTAGGAAGCAAACACATTCCGACTAATCCTCCTCACAAATGAGTTTGTCTTGTTCTAGGTATATTATGTAAAATTCACCTCAAATTTCAGGATTCTTAGCTTTTCTAGCAATTTGTATTCATGAGTTCATTTATCATTAGCTCAAAATGTATCATTTATTCTGTTCAATATTCTCTTGAGGAAAATATATCCAAGGAGAATGTGCTATTGGCCCGCCAATTACCCTTTTATATTTTTAAACCACATGTATGGATATATTATTTATGTATACATGTGTATGTATGTATATATAACCTAGAAATAAATATCTGCCTCAAAATGAAATAGAACAATAAGAAAAATAGCAGCTCATCTGTTTTTATATGTTTATATGTTTAATAAAAAAACATTTCAAGTGAGCTCTTTAGTAGTAATCACCACATACCAACACCCCTCCCATACACCTATCATTTTAGGTTAATAGCTTTGAAAGAAAATAATTCTACAGCAATTCATGGGCTCAACAGTTCAGAACTACCAGAAGCTTTAAGAATGTAGTACAATCTGTGTATGCCCTGACACTACTAGCATAGAGATTACATTTTCTACTTACACATTTTATCCTGTAGGATCTCCCCCTAGCAATGCAAATCAGAAACTGATCTATAACTTATAGTCTTGGGGCAATGATTGGGTCACTAGGATGTTGTGACTCATATAGAGGCACTAACAGGAACACAACGTCAGCTCAGGTTTTCCTGGCTCCAAGGCTAGCCCTCAATCCATCACTCTCAGCTGTCTTTCACAGTGCAAAAAGGAAGTGCTTAATAAATGATAAATTGATTGACTTGAATGCTATTAAGTGGACCTCATGATGACAACACGACTCTCCTTTCTCTATCAGTTGAGTCACCTTCGTGAAATAACCCTCTCCTGCTTCCTTGGTCCTCTCTCAGAACTTTCTCCCTTAGCTCTTGTTTAGGATCTAAACAAGCTGGGGTTGGACATGTAAAATGGACACAGGCAAGCTTAAATTCTCAATCTGAAACTAAACCAGGCCCCCAACTTAAATCTTTCCGCTGACTTCATGAATCTGATTAAATTTATCCTGGGTGGATAGGGGTGGCTAGGTGGTGCAGTGGATGGAGTGCAGCAGTCAGGAGGACCTGAGTTCAAATCTCACCTCAGACACTTGACCCTCACTAGTTGTGTGACCTTGAGCAAGTCACTTAACCCCAATTGCCTCATCCTGGGTCATCTGCAGTCATTTTGATGAATATCTGGTCACTAGATTCAGATGGCTCTGGAGGAGAAGGGAGGCTAGTGACCTGCACAGCTCTCCCTCACTCAAAAGCAATATCAAGTGCAAGTCATGTCATTATTTCTCTGATGTCATGGTCTTCTTTGGAAACAAAGGACACACACACACACACACATCCTAGGTGAATATCAGTCAGTCAGTTAATTAACCAGTATTTATAAAATACTTACTATATGCACTAAGCTAAACTAACAAAGAAAGCCAAAAACCAGTACCTTCTCTCAGGAATTTCATAGTTTAATGAGACAATATGCAAACTATCATGTACAAACAAGTTCTATCCCATCTGTATACCTACCTATTGATCTATTTCTTAAGATATCTAGATCTTGAGATGTGTTCATTCTTCATTGCCAAAGAAGACCATGCCATCAGAGAAATGATGACATGACTTGCACTTCACTTTGTTCTGAGTGAGGGAGGGCTGTGCAGATCACCAGTCTCGCTTCTCCTCCAGAGCCATCTGGATCCAGTGACCAGATATTCATCAGGATGACTGGAGATGACCCAGGATGAGGCAATTGAGGTTAAGTGACTTGCCCAAGGTCACACAGCTAGTGAGTGTTCAGTATCTGAGGTGAGATTTGAACTCAGGTCCTCCTGACTCCTGTACTGGTGCTCTATCCACTGCACCACCTAGCTTCCCCTGGTAAATATGTTACATATATTTATAGGAAAGAGGCAGAAGACAGAGAGAGAGAGAGAGAGAGAAAGAGAGAGAGAGAGAAAGAGAGAGAGAGATTTGTCCTAAATCCTGTGTGCTACTATGGACAACCCTATACCTTAAGCCTTCCATTTTGTGTCTAAATTCCTTGAGAATGGTTTCTATAAGTGTCTTCACTTTCTTTCCTCTTACTCACTTCTTAACTCTTGGCAGTCAGGCTTCCAACATAATCATTTAACTTAAACTGAACTTTCTAGTTACTGGTAACCTTATAATTGCCTATCTTGTGCCCTTTTCTCAATCCTCATCCTTTTTGACCTGCCTGTAACCATTTTGGGGATTTTTCTTGGGGAGGAAGGCAATTGGGGTTAAGTAACTTCAGCAGTGTCTCACAGGTAGTAGGAATCTGAGGTCACATTTGAACTCAAATCCTTCTGACTCCAAGGCCAGTGCTTTTATCCAATGCACCATCTAGCTGGTCCCTATCAGCATCCTCTGACACTGTCAATTACCCTTTCTCCTTGCTATTCTCTTCAGTTAGTTTTGTAATACTTCTTTCTCCACATCACTTCTCAGTAGCTAGATCTTTATCCAGGTCATTCCCATGTCCCCAAGACTCTGTCCTGGGGCCTTCTTCCGCTCTCTCTATATACTATTGCAGTTGATGATCTAATCAGTTCCTGTGGATGTAATTATCTTCTCTATGCTAATAATTGCTACGTCTACTTCTTCATTACTAATCCTTTTCCTGACTGCCAGATTCACATCTCCAACTAACTATTAACCATCTCAAACTGGATGTCCCATAGACGTTTTGAATTCAGCATGTCCAAAAATGAATTCATATTTTCCGAGTGAAGGATGAACTGGAAAAGGGAAAGACTTGTGCCAGAGAAACCATTCAGAAGGCTATTGTACTGTGTACAATGAAGTATGAGGTGACAAGACACTGTTGAAGTTACTTAACCTCAATTGCCTTCCTCCCCAAGAAAAATCCCCAAAATGGTGACAGGCAGGTCGAAAAGGGCACAAGATTGGCAATTATAAGGTTACCAGTAACTAGAAAGTTCAGTTGCAGAAGGATTATGTGCCCCCACAAAAGTGGTGGCAGTCAGAAAAAAGAAGGGAGGTTTATAGGACAGATGTTATAAAGGTAAAATCAACAGAAGTTGTCAACAGATTGGATATCAAGAGTGAGAGATAAAGTGAATAGTCAAATATTACACCTTAGCTGTCAGTCAAGGATGACACCCTGTGAGTCCAGGGAGATGGTGGTGTCCTCAGTAGCAACTCAAAGCTAGGAAAAAGCAAAAGTTTGGGGAAAAATATCGAGGAATGAAACAGCTTAATGTAATGCATAAAGACCTGGCCACGGAATCAGGAGAACCTGGGACCTCTGACACACACTAGTTGTGTGACAATGGACAAGTCAAGTCTGAAAGATCATATGTAAATTACTGAAAAGTTGCCTGTGTGTGTTTCTGCACCAATGAAGCTACAGGTCTTCTCCTTCTTTCAATCAAAACCCCAAAACTAATATTTCTATATCATTTTAAGTCAAGGTTACTCTTCTACTACCAAAAAAAGGCAGATTCTGCAAACAAAAGACATAGAAACACTTGAAAAAATCATATTCTTCTTCCTCCTCCACATACACAGACAACTCCTTACTTTCTCATCAGACCATTTGGACATCAACAACTTCTTTTTAAGTATTAATGATGACTAAAAGATCTCTTATAGATATTACATCATTGATAAAATATTTTAAGTTAAATTTTTCAAATTTTTAGTTAAAGTTTCATTCCTAGACACTACCTCTCAGTAATTTATATCTGGAAAGAACATGATGAGGACCAGGAGGATAACAAACATTTATGTAGTATTTTAAGGCTTGCAAAGCACTTTATATATGTTAAGTGATTTGGGCCTCCCAGTACTCCTTTGAGGGGAGTGCTATTTTTATTCCTATCTTACAGATGAGGAAACTGGGACACTGAAAGTTTAAGCGGTGTGCCAAGGATCACATAACTAGTGAGTGTCTGGCGTTATTCCAAAGCAGATCTTGCTGACTCAATTTCATACTCAGTCCGCTGCTCCACCTAAGTGGGATTCTTTAAGTACGATGAAAAAGGATTTTCTTACCTTGATGTAGGGTGGTAACTAGTTAAAGTATCATTACCCCTATCTTAGAGATGAGGAAAATAAGTCTCATAGGGTTTAACTTACATGCCCAGGGTCATTTGACCAGTTTCAGAACTGTGAATCTAGGTTTTTGACCTCAAGACCATTCCATATTCAGTAAGCCAGGCTTTTTCCTGGCTGTCATATTTGTAAAATGTTATCTTTGATGCCTCTATCATGAGAAAAAAACACTTACCAGTATCAGAGAAAGAAAATACTATCAAATACTCTGGAATATTAAAATTAGTATTTTGGCCTCTTTTCGGAAGCATGATTCCTGGGTATGTAGCAAAAAAAGGACAGATGATAGGAAAAAGTATAGTCATGTAAGTGTCCTTTATACAGTGTAACTTAACAACAAACATTTAAGCAAAGAGACTGATTCACTTCTTTGAAACTCTTTCAGCATAAAGAAATAAAATATACTTACTTATTAAGGAGCATATTGGAGCCCGAATATTTCAGACTTTCTAAAACTGTTATCAGGTAATATATGCACCCAGGGCCCTTTGAAAAAGACATGAATCATTGAAGCACTTTATTATCCCATTGTGATCCATGATGAGCCAATATTTACCATATAATTATTTACACCTCTGCTAATATCATAGGAACTAATAAAAATATCTTTGTGTAGGCAGAAGGATTGCAATAGGTCACCTTGAAGATTACATTTTAAGGTAGCCTCCTGCAGGTGTTCATTTCATCAAATTTCCTATCATTTTCCATATGTCTATTCTATTTCATCAAAGTATAGTAATTATATGGTACAGTAAAGTAAATTTCATAGAATATTACAAAGTAATAATCATATGCTTTGTGAGCATGTGAATAGGGTACGTCTGTCTTTATTCATGATATAACAAATATTTTGAAGATGTTCTTCGTGAGCATGATGATGATGACAAGCATTTATTTAAGTGTTTTTGGGTTCACCAAACATTTTTCATATGTTGACGTGCTTGATCCTCGCAATTAAGTGAGGTAAGTGCTTCTATTGTCCCCATTTTACAGATGAGAAAAGAAGAAAGATGTTGTCAAACACCAGCTTCACAACTTTGAAGATGGAAGCTGAAAGTTTTCCTACTTGTCATGTCAAATCACTGGATCTAGCCAATACTTTGTGTGGAATGGATGAAAAGAACTGACTTGTTATAAAAAAATGTCTACTGTATTTCTGCATACTTTTTGCTCTAATTCTCACTGTGCAGTTGACGTATAGCCCAGGGAGTCAACAACAGAAATGTAGTCTCAAGAAAATAAATACTTCACTGAAATACTGCCAAGAAGGAACCATTTTGTATTTTATTTGAGATTTTCCTTTTTTTTGCCACTGTTGTCAGTAATGTATTTTGCTAGTAAAACAGTGGAATTTCCTCTTATTTCTAAAGTGTTGGTTTGTTTCTTTTTCACTGGTATTTTTTAGTGAGTGGGTAGCATTTTTAGAACATTAAATGCCTTAATTGTACTGTGAAGTAGGGAAGCACAGGCTAATGTGTGACATATCTCAAATTTATCAATCATCACTTTTTCATCAATATCTCCAGTAGAGTCCACCAGAATGGTTGGGTATGAATTTTAATCATTTCACAATATAGTTTACTTTTTCTGAGAATAAAATATGAAAAATATTGACTTCCTTCAGTCTCCTTTGTCTCCCCCACAAAATGAAATTTGTTTTAAGGAAACTGACTTATGAACTTGGGAGTCCTATACAAATATGAGTTTTAAGCAACTAAATTCAAATTAAATGTAAAAAGTCAATGCTGGTTTCAATCAATCAGTTGATCAATACTCATCAAATAAATGCCTGCCATACACCAGGCATTAATGTTTCAGAGGACAAATGATGAACTAAATCTTCAATCAATCTTTACTAATTAGGGTCTACTATTTGCTAGGCATTGATGATGTGAAGAAGACAGTATATTAAAATGGCCCCAGCATCAAGGAGTTTATATTATACTGTAGTAATTCAACCTGTAAAGAGATGAGTATAAATACATGATGACTATAAGATGAAAGAGAGAGTTCATTATCAATAAAAGGAAGGGAGGGGTTTCTTAGGAAAAAAATTTTGTCTTCTAAGGTGTTATGCATAAGGCTTCTGGACAAGACTTCTCATCCATATACAGTCAATTATTTGGCTCCTCTCTCCTCTCCAGGATTCTGTGACCTTGTCATTTCCAGTAATTGTCATTATTTGTTATCCACTCCTCTTCAGTATCTACAGCTGGTTCAGCATCTGTGTATAATGCCTGCTAGCCATAAACATCTCCCCAGGGATCTCTCATCTTCACTTTTCCCTCTATTTGATATCACTTGGTGATATCATATCATGTCAATATCTCATCAGCTTCCATAAATTCAATCACCATTTCTAAGTAGATGATTCCTTAATCCATATATTTAGTCCTAGCTTATCTCCTGAGATCCAGTCCTGCACCCCCAACAGTCTTCTAGACATTTCCAACTAGATGTCCCACAGACATATCAAACTCAATATGCCCAAACAGAACTCATTGTCTTTCCTTACTTTCCTATGTCCAAAATGCAAACTATAATCTTTCTTCAAAAACTCTTTTATCACCTTCCCAATTACTGTAAAGGGGAACAATATCCTCCAAGTCACCCAGACTCAGAAACCTTGGTGACATCCTTGACTCTTTTCTCTCCCTCTCCAACATATCCATTTAGTTGACAAATGCTATGATTTTGACCTTCACAGTTTCTCTTGGCTCCTTTCTACTCACACAGCCATAACCTTCATTTATATAAGCCCTTACCTCCTTTTACCTGGACTGTTGCAAAGCTTCTAATTCATCTCCTTGACTCATCTGTCCTTATTCCCATCCATCCTCCACTCGACTGCCTAAGAGATTTTTCTAAAGAATAGGTGTCAAATCATGCCCCCTCCCCATGCCCTACTCAATAAAATTCTATCTTTTTTTATTATCTTCAGGGTCAGACACAAACTTCTCTATTTTGTATTCAAAAACCATCCCTACCTAGCCCATTCCTACCTTTCCAGTCTTCTTGTACTTTACACTCACTCTACAATCCAGCAAAGTCTCTGACAAGACACTCACGCTCACCTCCATACTTTCCCATTTGCCATCCCCCATGCCTGGAATATTCAGCTCCTTTTCTTCTGTCTCTTAGTATTTCTGGTACCCTTTAAGACTCAGATCAAATCCAACATTCTCTAGGCAGCTTTTCCTGGTTCCACACATACCCCTCCCATATGAACTACCCCACCACTGCTAATATCAACTCTCAGATTGCATCCCATCTACTTTGTGTGTGTGTGTGTGTGTGTGTGTTGAATGTACCTACCCATTTACATGTTGTCTAACCCATTAAAATATGCCTTCCTTGAGGGAAGAGGCCTTTTTTGATTTTTCTTTATACCTCAGGTACTTAGCACAGTTCCTCACATAGTCGTTGTTAGTCCTTCATTTTGGAAGAGGACAATGGCATCACCAGTTGATGCCTTGACTTTCAGGTGAATTGGATTTAAGTGGGACAGAATTGCACAAAATCATCAGCCTCATTCTCTTCCAGCGTCATTGAAGTTCAGTGTCAATACGAGAGTTAAGATGACAGAATGCAGTATATGACCTTGGTGTCTTTGGTGTTGACCAAGCTCTAAGCACTCCATGTTGTCTATAGCTGCCTTCATGGACATTGGACCAACTTGTTCTCATCTTCTCATTCTACCTGGAGAAAACATCACATATTTTAGGTAGTGACTCCCTTAACTTACCAATGGGTTTGAGACCTGTCAGTTACTTTCAGTCTGGTTTAGCTCATCTGCCAATATGGTTTTGTGGGTGTAGCTGCTGAGCATACTACAACTGCTTGGAGCCACAAGAGGAAAAGCCACCCTGAAAGGGGCTTGGCAGGCCCTCACACCAGAGTTACTAGTCCTCTCTGAACAGCCTGTATACCCTCTCACACATAGTAATCACAACAAACGCTTATTGACTAACTGGTTTGTATCTTTTGTTTACCTGTTTTTCTTTGTTGCAATAGAAGATTTTAATGAAGAAAAGGAGTATATTAAAAATGTTGTAAAAAGTACATCAATAAAATTTGTAAAAATAAAATTCAAATTCTATCACTATTATTGAAATTCTCTTTAAAAAATTTTATAGAAAAAAGACAAGGCAAAAACAGTTCTAGTATTTCTGCAAACTAACTGAGACAGTCCTTTGAAATGTTTCAAATATGTCTCTAAAAATATCAGCTTGTATTATTTTTTTTCTTAATGACCTTCAGGCATTTGATCATGGTAATTATGTACACTCCTATTTCAATCAAACTAAGCCTTCTTGATCTCTATAAAAGTAAATGACAAAAAGGCTTGAAGTGGTTCAAAGTCACATATAGTTCATTTCCAACAAACCTTGACAAATGTACCCCCTTAAGTCAGGATATGGGGAAAAAACAGTGGTTCACCGATTAATGGAGCTCAAACCCAACTTATGATACCTACTGGCTCAGTGACCCTGAGGAAGTTAATTTTTCTCAGTTTCTAACAGGCCATCTGTAAAGAGGGCATAACAATATTGGCACTATGTATCTCATAAGAGGTTTTTTTGGGGGGAAAGGAGCTTTATAAACCTGACAACTCTAAGTAAACATATTATTGAATGAAAATATGTATTTCTGTATTGAAAAAATGTACACTTCCATTTAAACTATAAGCTAGGAACATTGTCGAAATATTTTTTTCTAGTCTCTCTCCTTGCCATTTTCTCATCCACACAAATGGCAAATTATTCATTCCAAAGAAATGATCCACTTCATTGCATCTAAAGACTTCATTATCTGACTCCAGTATATCTTTCCAGATTAATTCTTGGACAGAAGAGTCCAATCTGTTCTCATAGAGGAATCCCTTATATAAAATCCCTAAGTAGTCTACACTTCATGATTTTCTCTGAAGGAGAAATCTTTCCTAAACACCCCACAGAAGTTTCACCCCAAATGCTAAGGGGTTTTCCTCCAGATTTGGAGTTTGTTGTGTGTCTGTGTGTATGTGTGTAAGAGAGAGAGACTGTGGTGGTGGGGGGGACTGTCAGTTTGGACTTATTTTAAAAATAATGTTTTTTAAGTACATAAACTACACACTGGACAATTAGGTGACTCAGTGTGTAGAATGCCAGATCTAAAGTCAAGAAGACTTGAGTTCAAATCCAGCCTTAGAAATTTACTAGCTGTGTGACCCTTGGCAAGTCACTCTACCTCTGTTTGTTTCCTCATCTATAAAATGACACCAGCCTCCCAGGGATGTTGTAAGGATAAAATGAGATAACAATTTCAAAGCACTTAGCACAGTACCTGGCACACGGTAAGCACGACAAACATGTTAGTAATGTCATGGTTATCATTATTGAAACCAATTGTATCAAAATATCAAAAATACTTTAAAAGTTTGTGACTCTTCAGTTAATAACATCTCTGTGATACTCTGTGGATAGCCAGGTACATAACTGTAATATCTACTGTTGGAGAGGTTGAGGCAGATTGACCTCTTGAGCTCAGGAATTCTATGACTCAGTAGGGTCTAAAGCATATGAGGGGCTCCTACCAAATCCAGCATCAGTATGGTGAGCCTTTGGGACCCAAGGGCTACAAAGCTGCCTAAAGAGGGGCAAACTCAACCAGGTTGTAAACAGAACAGGTCAAAATTTCAATGTCAATCAGTAGTGAGATCAGGCACGTGAGTGACTGCTCTACTTTCAGTCTAGTTGATAGAGAGATCTAGTCTTGGGAGAAAAAATATATTGGATGGATAGTCCATTAGTCACCTTTGTCCAGTTCATCTTTCTTTTCCCAGTCACACACACACTTCTTATGACATATTTCACTCCATTTCTGTGTAGTTTCATTTCTAATGTATTTTGACTTGCTCATTCCCAAAATACTTCCCTTCTTTACCTTTTTTGTTGGAACAAATATAAATATTAACATGTTTTCACATTTCTGAAGACTTGGTGTGAATTACTTCTCTTGAGATTCTTAACAAGTCTGTCAGGTAGCTATTATGGGATTTATCAGTCTCCTTCTACAATTTATGAAACTGAGTCTTAGAGAGGTTCAAGACTTGTCTTCAATGACTTGTCTTGGGTCATACAACCAATGTAATACTGAGACAGAGTCTGAATCTGAATCTAGGACCTCATGACTTCAACACTCTATTCATTATACTACATTGCTTCTTAGTATGCTAAGACAAAAATAAAGCTATCCCTGTCCTTAGAGAGCTTTCATTTTATTGAGATAGCAGGACACAGCTGAAATATTTGCATGGACAAGAATAATAGAAATGACCTTGAGATAGAAGTGAGTATCAATGTTAACATGAATCAGGGAAAGCTTCATGGTGTTTTCTTTAGTATTTTTTTTGGGGGGGTGTCTCCTTTACTAAGCTGTTGACTCATTTTTTATGATTTTGTTGCATCACTTATTTCTCTTTCCAATTTTTCCTCTACTTCTTTGACTTGATTTTCAAAATCCTTTTTGAGCTCTTCCATGGCCTGAGACCACTTCAAATTTTTCTTGGAGGCTTTGGATGGAGGAGCTTTGACTATTGTTTTCTTCTAAGTGTATGTTTTGATCTCCTTTATCACCAAAGTAAGATTTTATAATGTGATTTTTTTTCCTCTATTTGTTCATTTTCTCAGCCTGTTTCTTGTCTTTTTAACTCTTTGCTAAGGTAGGACTCTACTTCCAATATGGAGGGCACACTGTCCCAGGCTTCAGGAGTTTTGTGCAGCTGTTTTCAGAGATAATTCTAGGGACCTATAAGTTTTCAGTTCTTCCAAAATGGTATGATCTGAGGAGAGGTGTTTACAACTCTCCTGGCCCATGCTCTGCTCTGTGCCTGACCACAAGCACTCTTCTCTGCCCTGAAGCTGGGAGGAGGGTTCCCTCTCCACTGCTGGCACAAGCTCTGCTATGGTACTGCTCCTCCCTGCCCCAGGATTGCAACCCAGATCCAAGTTTGGCCAAAGCAACAAAGTTCTGCCTCAGTGCCAGCAAAGACATCCCTGTAATCTCAGTTGTTCCATTTTTACCTCCTGTGGGCTGAGAGCTCAGCAAATAGCTGCCACTGCCACCACTACCACAGGTGCTGCTCCTGGTTTGCTGGCATAAGGGCTATGTTGGGGACTGAGCTGGACTATGCTCCTCTCTCACCCAGGTTCTACAGCCCCTTCCCACTGACTTTCTAAGTTGTCTATGGCATTTGTGGGTTGAGAAGTCTGGAAATCACTACAGCTGCTAGCAATTCAATCCCCTAAAGCATACTCTGGATTTGCTGGGATCTGGTCTATGCTGGTTTGGCCATATGTTGGACTGTACTCCTCTCTCAGCCTGGCGCAACAGACCTTTTCTGTTGACTCTTGACATTGTCTTGGGCTGGAGATTTGTTTCTTCCTTTTGGTGGGTTCCACTGCTCTAGAATTTTTGTAGGTATTTGGAGGGGTTTGGGGGAGGTCTCTGGTCAGGGAAAGCTTTATGGAAGAAGTAACCCCTGAACTGAGAATTGAAACTCCAATTAGAGATTCCCAGAGATGGAACTAAAGAGAACATTCTAGGCCTTAGGAATGACTTGAATGAAGGTGGAGGTTTAAATAGAAGGAAGAGCAAATATCCCAGTGTGGCTAGAACATACAGTTCTTAAGAGGGAATTACATAAAAAAAGCTGAAAAGGCAGATTAGAACCTGATTACATGGGGTATTAAACATAAGCTTAAGGGACTCACAGGCATAAGGAATTTATTTTATCTTAGAGACTACAGGGAGCTCTAGGAAGTCCTTTAGCAGTGAAGTGGAATGGGCAGATCATTTCTTAGAATGAATATTTTGTAGCTTGTGCTAAGGAGAAAATAGAAAGGAGTGAGCTAGAAGCACTATCAGTTTGAACATGTGTCAATAATTCTGGAACTTACACAAATGGAGAAAGACATGCTTTTTCAATTAAGTCAGCACCTAATTATTATGTATCAAGTCGTTGCAAGGCATTGTGTGCAATATAAAGACAGATATTATATATTCCCTTCTCTCATGGAACTTATAATCTATTATGGGAGGTAAGACATGTAGATAGTATATGAGAAACAAGAGATGTACACATATATGTGTATTATTTATTGATATCTATCTATCCATCCATCTATCTATCTATCTGTTTATTAAACATAAGTATAGGTTTATATGTGTGTATTTAAAATGTCTGAGGTATTCAGAGAGGACTAGCACCTCTGCTGTGAGGGTTTACCAAACCTTTTTCAAGATTTCTTACTCACCTCTCACCCAATTCTCATATGTGGCTCCACTACACCAACAAATCATGTTAAGGGTAACAGACAGGCTTCAAATCTTTAAGTGAGTTAGGGTGATGTCTACCTCTGGCATGTGAAGATTTCCCCCAGGTCCCACAGATAAGAATGATTTCTTCCAATGGCCATCAAGGTAGCTGGGCACTGGGAGCACTTAGAGCTTGGTCAGACATCAAAGATGCCAAGGTCAACTTCTGAGAGTCAAGATGGTAGAGTAAGCAGTAAGTCGCTCTCATTCTCTCTTACTGACATTGAAAAACCCAGAAAAAACCACTCTAGGAAAAATCCTGAAACACAAGCAGAAAGATCAGGTGCAACAGATTTTTAGTTCATGACTCTAAGGGGCTTAATAGGAAAGGTTCCTCTTTGGGTCAAGGAATGAATAACATACTCAGGTATAGAAATCTAACTTGCCTTATAGGCAGTAGGAGGGGAAAGAGAAAAGAAAAGGGAGGGAATGGATGAGGGAAGAAGTAATAAGGGAAATTCAAAGAAAGTGAGAGGCCTGATAGAAGGGAAGGAAGATTGAGGGAGGTGGTGGTCAAAAATAAAACTTTTGAGAAGGAAAAAGGGGAAAGGAGAAAAAAATCATAAATGGGGGAATAGGATGGAAAGATACACATAGCAATAATAACTGAGACTGTGAAAGGGACAAACTCTCCCACAAAATGAAAGTGGATGGCAAACAGGATTAACAATCATAATTTTGTTTACAAGAAACACATTTTAAACGGAGGCATACACATGGGGAAAATGTAAAAGGCTGGAGTAGAATAGATTATGCTTCAGCTGAAGAAAAAAAAAGCAGAGGTAGCAATCCTAATCTCAGAAAAAGCAAAAGCAAAAAATAGATCTAATTAAAGGAAATAAGGAAGGAAACAATAACCTGCTAAAAGGTACCATAGACAATGAAGTGATAAAGCATCCAAATTCTTAAAGGAGAAATTAAGAGAGTTAAGGGAAGAAATAGAAAGCAAAACTAAAGTAGTGGGGATCTTAACCTCCCCCTCTTGGAACTAGATAAATCTGATCACAAAACAAACAAGAAAGAAGTTAAGAAGGTGAATAGAATTTTAGAAAAGTTAGACATGGTAGATCACTGAAGAAAATTGAATGGGGATACAAAAGAATATACCTTTCTCTGAGGGACATGGCACTTACACAAAAATTGACCATGTGCTGGGGCCTAAAAACCTCACAATCCATCACAGAAAGACAGAAATATTAAATAAATTCTTTTCAGATTATGATACAAGAAAAATTATATATACTAAAGGGCCATTGAAAGATAGACTAAAAATCAATTAGAAACTAAATAATTTAATCTGAAAGAATGAGTGGGTCAAACAACAAGTCATAGAAACAATCAATAACTTCATCCAAGAGAATTGTGATCATAAAACAACATGCCAAAACTTATGGAATGCAGTGAAAACAGTTCTTAGGGGAAGTTGTATGCCTCTCAATACTTTCATGAATAAAATACAGAAAAAGGAGATTAATGAATTGGGCATGCAGTTAAAAAAAACTAGAAAAAGAACAAATTAAAAATTTCCGATAAAATAGCAAATTGGAAATACTGAAAACCAAAGGAGAGATTAATGAAATTGTACTTAAGAAAAATAACTAATAAATAAAACAAAGAGTTAGTTTTATGAAACAATAAAATAGATAAACCTTTGGTTAATTTGATTTTAAAAAAAGAAGGAAGAAAACCAAATTACCAGTGACAAAAATGGAAAGGCTGAATTCACTGCTTATGAAGAGAAAATTAAAACAATAATTAGGAGCTATTTTGTCCAACTGTATGCCAACAAATCTGACAATCTTAGTGAAATGGATGCATATTTATAAAAATATAAATTGCCCAAATTAACAAAAGAGGAAGTAAAATATTTAAATAATCCCGTCTCAGAAAAAGATATTGAATGAGTAATCAATGAACTCCCTAGGGAAAAGTCTCCAAGGCCAAATGGATTTACAAGCAAATTCCATCAGACATTTAAAGACAATTAATTCCAATGCTACATAGACTATTTGGGAAAATGAGTGAAGGAGTACTACCAAATTCTTTTTATGATACAAATGTGGTAGTGATACCTAAACCAGGAAGACAGAAATAGAGACAGAAAATTATAGAACAATTTCCCTAATGAATATAGATGCCAAAATTTTGAGTAAAATATTAGCAAAAAGATTACAGCAACTTATCATGAGAACAATACACTATAACCAGGTAGGATTTATACCAGGAATGCAAAGCTGGCTGAATATTAGGAAAACTATCAGCATAATTGATCATATCAACAACAAAACTAACAGAAACCATATGATTATCTCAATAGATGCAGAAAAACTTTTGACAGAATACAATACCCATTCCTATTGAAAACACTAGAGAGCACAGGAATAAATGCAGCCTTCCTTAAAATCATAAGTAGCATCTACCTAAACCACCAGCAAGGATTATATGTACACTAGAAGTATTTCCAATGAGATGAGAGAGGGTGAAAAAAGGATGTCCATTATCTCCACTTTTAATCAATATGATACTGGAAACATTAGCTTTAGCAATATAAGAAAAATAAATTGAAGGAATTAGAATAAGCAATGAAGAAATTATCACTCTTTGCAGATGATATGATGATATACTTAGAGAATACTAGAATCAAATAAAAAACTACTTGAAATAAGAAACTTTAGAAAAGTTACAGGATATAAAGTAAGCCCACATAAATCATCAGCATTTCTATATGCTACTAACAAAGTCCAACAGCAAAATATAGAAGAGTAACAGCCATTAGTCGTCTTCAAAAATGAAGTACAGATAACTGTATTTGTGTATATGTCATCTCCTATTACCAGTTCAAGGACAATATGTGTTGCTTGAAAGCAAGGATTGCTTAATTTTTTTTTCATGTATCCTTAGAACCAAAATAGACACTTAATAAACTCTTCTCAAATTGAATCCTCTGCTAAGACAAAATGGATGGTCACGTCTACATCCATGTTTCAAATGACTATCCCATTAAGAGTCCTCACATCTTCCATTCCAGTTTAGAATCGATACTTACTTATTGAAATTGACTTATTTTGATCATTTATTACAAACAACTTCTCAGAAACTGAGGGAGAAAAGCACATTTTGGTGGAGTGCCAACTCCCTCCATCACACATAATGAAGTTGAAAAAGGGCTCTCGCAGTTTCCCCACCAACGTCTTTATTCTCTGAAGGTTCTCAATCTTCTGCTTTCAAGAGGGAATTTTAAGAAATAAATGAAATCATGCCACTAAAAACAGCTTTTCTATCCATGCTGTTGTTGCTCCATGCCAGGTCAATGTTAATAGCAGGTTTTCACACACCTTGACCACCTAAAGGGGTACCTGCTATATAAAGAAGGAGAGCATTGGCTCCCAGAAGCAATTCTGCTCCAATTTCTCAGCTTTCAGAACTTGTGATTTTCATATTCATGCATGCAATACCCTGCCGAGGCCTATGCTAGGGTAGTTGATAAGACACAAAGGTGAGACTAATCACTTTCTGTGGAATGAAGTCCCTAATTAGCACTCTAATTATAAAAAATTGGATTGATTGAGTAGCAATTTTCAAGTGTATTTCACACACAAAAAAATTAATCTGCCTGTGAGGTAGTAGGACCTGTGGAAGTCTTAAGTATGGTTTCTGTCAAACTCATCCGGGGAAGGTAGAATGGGTAATGAAAAAAGGCATCAGTGCAGAGCACGAACATGAAGAGGAAGATAAAGGCAGACTCTTTTCACAAGTAAGTGACTCGTTCATCAGGGCACCTCTGTCACCTGCAGCCAGATGCTGGATAGATGTGCTGAATTTTCTTGGCAGTAGCATAAATAGTGGGGTCTGCCTCCCCCTCCTCCAAGTGGTTCAAGGGCCTTTAAAACTGACACTGGGGTGAATTGTAAACTAATTGAAAAGACCTGATTTCAGGGACTGTTTCTTCAGGACAGGAACATATGTATAAATTTTCACAATATATAAACAGATTGTTTGGGTAGGCTGGGCTCTTATTGTCTTGAGCTTACATTTAGTAGGCATAACATATGGTATAAGTTGGCATTTTTCTTCCAGAAGCACTTTTTTGTGTGTCCCATTAATCTCTACCCTTCACAGCTGAGCTTTTAAAAATGTTTTCTCATTTCACATACACAAAGAAGTAACTTATATAGGTGAGACACAGCATATACCTGCATGTAGCTTATAGGTACCCAACTTAGTATTTTGCTAGCTTACAGAAAAGTCCTTTCATTTTAGCTACTTTCTCAAACTACAAGAGAACATGGAGGGAACATGACATTGTAGCTGCTATTATATTTTGTTGGATTCAAACCCTGACTCTATTACTTCCTATCTATTGTTGTTGTGTTCGTCCTTCATTTTTGAAAAGGACTATGACATCAGAGAAATGACGACATGACTTGTACTTGACTTTGTTTTGAGTGAGGGAGGGCTGTGCAGGTCACCAGCCTCACTTCTCCTCCAGAGCCATCTGAATCCAGTGACCAGATATCATCAGGATGACTGGAGATGACCCAGGATGCACTGGGAGATCTTGGCCTTATAGGCTAAGGCCTTTTCAGGTATTTAGCTGAAGTGAAGTAATGCTCATTCAGTGAATAAACCTCTTTAAAAAGTAGTCAGGAGGATGACCTCTTTAATAGGAAAGAAAAAAATAAATAGTTAAATCACTCTGAGAGGGGCAGGAACCTCAGGATTGTTGTTTTGAATAGAAACTGTTACTATTAACATTCACTCAAAGCCAGGAGGGTCCAAAACAGCCACTGAGTGGAGGTTGGGCAAGGACCCTTTCTAGTTCAATCCATGGGCTTCAGAGTACATGGGGTCTAAGGTTTTAGGGGAGACAAGAAAGAAGGAAAGGA
>CM053770.1:60714062-60774238 GCA_028658325.1 Potorous gilbertii
TTTTTTTCCTAATCAGGTTTACAAGGATTCCATTCCTTGCGTAATGTTTATCACCATCTTTTCTAAACCACTTCTCTTTCCAATTCTTTTCTTAACTGATTTTATTTCATTTTTTACTCCTTTTTTTCATTTATTCTAACTATTCATGTGGTCTTTGTTAATTTTTTTCTTTGAAGCTATCTTTGCTGTTGTTATTTTGTGTATGTGAATGTGTGTGTGTGTGTGTGTGTGTGTATGTGTGTGCGCTATTCTCCAATTTATTTCGTTTACTCTTCTTTCGAACTTTAGTTCTTGAAATTATGGCATCAGGTCAGGGGCATTTTAGACTTTTGGTGGAGTGCGTTGCTTTCCTTGATTCTACTCTGGTTGTTGTGCTGACTTTCACTGTCCCCAGGCTAAGATTTTTTGATCACCCTGTGTTGTCAGGGGAATCCTTTGTTCTTCCTGCCTCATATGAATGAGGTAGTACTGAGAATTGTTTTAATTTGCATTTCACCAATCAGTAGTGAGTCAGGACATTTTTTTATATGACTATAGATAGCTTTGATTACTTCATCTGAAAACTGCCCATATCTTTTAATAATTTATCAATTGTGCAATGGCTCTTATTTTTATAAATTTGACTCAGTTCTCTCTATGTTGAAAAATGAGGTCTTTATCAAGAGAAACTTGCTTCAAAACTTTTTTTCACAGTAACTATTGCTAACTGTATTTCTCTTAATCCTATTCCCCCCTCCTTTTTGACCTCTCATCATTTGGCATGGTATATTTTTTAAAATATTATTTTCTTCATTATTATTTATGTCTCCTTTTTCCAAGCTCTCTACTGACTTTTCATAATTTTCTTGCATCACTCATTTTTCTTCCAAATTTTTTCTCCACTTCTTTTACTTGATTTTCAAAATCCTTTTTGAGTTCTTCCATGACTTGAGACCAATTCACTGAAGGCTTTGGATGTAGGAGTTTTGACTTTACTATCTTCTTCTAGGTGTGTATTTTGATCTTCCTTTTCACCACAGTAGCTTTTTATGATCAGAATTTTTTTCTGTTGTTTGCTCGTTTTCCTAGTCTTTTAGTTGGTTTTTAACTCTTTGTCAAAGTAGGACTCTGCTTCCAGGGTGAAGGGTGCACTGTCCCAAGCATCAGACATCTTATACAGCTGTTTTCAAAGATATTTCCAAGGTCCTCTAAGTTTTCAGTTCTTCCAAGGTGGTATGATTTAAGGATAGATTTGTTTATTCCTTTTCTGTCCTGTACTCTGGTCCGTGAGTGACTACAAGCATACTTTTCTGGCCTGGTACAGTGACCAAGATTCCAGCTACACTGTGGTTGCAAGCTCTTCTGTGCCCTGGGACTGCCTCCCAGGTCTGTGACCCAGATATGAGTTTAGGCAGACAACAGAGTCCTGCCTCAACATAGCAAAGAGACCCTTACATTTTCCTTCTGATGTTTACTATCAATCCTTCACTATCTGTGGACTGAGAGGCCTGGAAGCAGCCACTGTCACTGCTTATTCAGTGGCTCCTGAGGTCTTCTCCTGGTTTTCTGGGCCTAGGTCTGTGTTTTCATGGCCTGGGTTGGACGGTGATCCACTCTCAACCAGGTACAATAGACCTTTCCCACTGATGTTCTAAGATATCTTTGGCTGGAAAAATATTTCACCTCATCCTTTTGTATGTCCTTCTGTTCCAGGAATTGTTTTATGGCATTGTTTAAAGGTGTTTAGAGAATTTTGGGGGAGACCTCAGGTGAGTTGCTGTCTTTTCTCTGCTATCTTGTCCCAGATTTTTTTTTAATAAATCAATTTTTGTACTTTCATTTTCTTTATAAATTCTATTTCAATCCGTGCCTTTGAAAATGCTTTCCCTTGACATAAACTATTTAATTGACTATGAATTTTGTATATTTCTTAATTATATACTAATTGTCTGGGGTTAGAATGAGGGTAGTAGTGGAAGGTGTCAATAGATAGTCAGGGAATACACAGAAGTAGTAGAGGTCAGAGATCTAAATCTCTGTCCGGTTGAAACTTTCCTTAACTTGTGTCTTGGTGAACAATGTGTATTAGAATATTTTGTGGTCATGCTTTTATTAATAACTACTATTTATTGGCATTCATTTAGTCAGAAAATTCATCATTCATTTAGTCCGAAGCTCTCACAACATTCTGGGCACTGTTCCAAGCACTGTGGATTCTAAGACACAAAATAATGATGCATCAAACAGCTCACATTCTACTGGAGGTGGCAACATACAGGTAATCATGCCTGTATACCTTATACAGAATATTAAATGTACGTATACACATAAGTATCATGTGTATAATAACATATATATGTATATATAAATACCCACTTATACATCTATCTATCATCTATCTATCTACCTATCTACCTATTTTTCTAGCTGGAACAGATGGAAAGTAATCTCAGAGGGAATGTAGTAATTAAGTCTCACTATAAGATTATCCCATGTGAGGAAAAAGGTGTGGTCTGGGAGGAAACCATTTCTCCTTTCCCTGAACAGTAGTGTTAGTAAGTCCACAAACATTAAGTGCTAGATACGGTGCTGAGGCTGGGAAGACTAAAACAGGCTCTGCTCTCAGGAAGCTTACAGTCTAAGTGAGCAAGTATCTAGGCAACAATGTTGCCTCAACAACTATGCCTCCTTCTATATGTAGATGATTTTTGCTAGCAAAGCATTTATTTTAAAATTTTTATGTTGTTTAAGTAAATATGGATCATTGTAGCAATAACAACTGGAAGCTTCCCAAATTGTTTATACATTACAATCTCTTCTAAGAATTTATACCTAACCTATTATTCAGTGAAATTGCCTGGTCAAGAAGAACGCTATATTGGCTTAGAAGTTTTCGTAGTACTTTAAAGGAGATTCTATTTATTTTTTTCTCTTTTCTATGTGAATGCAGGAGAATTCAGCTCAGAAAATGGAGGAGGCTATCAATAAAACCTCTAATGCAGAGTGCCAGGAATTCATTTCTGTCATTCCCTGGTAGAATCACAAGCCACTTAGAGATAAAGATTCATCAGAGAAACTCAGTTCTGGAAGACAGACATGGAGAAAACACTCGCAAGAAGAAACCCCAGTCCTCAACTTGAAGAATGCTCAGGTGTATACTCTTACACACACACATGACACAAACTAAGATTCATTGCATTTTATATCCTTTGTTGTTGTTGTTTAGTTGTGTCCAATTCTTTGTAATCTCATTTGGGGTGCTTTTGACAAAGATAATGGAATGATTTGCCATTCCTTTCTTCAGCACATTTTACAAATAAGAAAACAGAGGCAACCAGGGTTAAGCGACTTACCAATGGTCACAAAGTTAATTAAGTGTGAGGTTGGATTTGAACTCAGCACTTCCTGACTCTAGCCCAGTGCTCTATTCATGGCACCACTTATTTTCCTTGAATGATTTTCTGAGTGTCAAATTTACCACATAGTAGTGGTTTACAAAAAAAACTTTTTGTAAATAAAATTCTTGGAAATCCCATCAGTATTTTTTGCTTTATTCTTATATATCTTCACATATAATATTAATATACTTCCTCTCCTTTTCAAATTTTCATTCCTCATTTGAAAGTCAGCATGATCTAATGAAGAATCTGTTAATCTTCTCTGTCCAGGTACCAAGAGCTGACTGAATATTCATCATATTTCACTATGCCACTAGACCAATAAAATCTTTAAAAATGAATACCAGAAATAATTTCAGCTGACTTAATGTTCCCTTATTTCCTGTATGCAGGCATTTGTAGTGGGATTTATTCTTTTTATTGGTGTCATTGCCCTTTTGGGAACATATCTTTCTTTTCAGAAATAATAAATCATGAGGTTACAGCTATATATTTTCTTGCCAGAATATGAAAAAACAAGAAAATAATAACAAAACCCCCAAAGCACAACATCTAATAAAAGATTAATGCAGGCAAAGGATTATGCACTATTCTGTTCCCCTTTCTATTAAATTATTGCTAAGTTACCAATTCACATTTGCCCATATAACTTGTAATTTGGAAACAGTTTCCCAACCAGCAGACTAGTTCTAGAGTAAATTAAAAATGCTCAGAAAGAAACCATTGGGGTTAGGATTACTTGTTTTTGTTCTGTGGGCCTTTTGAGGTCACCTAACCCTCTCTGATCATTTGATAGGTACCACTGAGTTCCAGAGTGATTTTGGTATGTCCAGGTCCACAGTTAGTTAGTGGCTCAGATGTATAGAAAAGACAAAAAAATGCCATCAGAGCAGAAGACAAATCATGAAGATAGAGGAAGGAACACACAATAACTGTCATCAATTAAACTGTATAGAGAGTCTTCCCCCTACTCCCTTCCTTAGATCTCAATACCTTAAGATACTATAAACCTAGCAGACTCAGGAATCTTTTTTTTTTCTTTTTTGCAATATTAGTTGATAGCAGAAAATAGAAATCAAAAGTGGCCAAGAGGATAGAAATCTGGCCTTGGAGTCAGGAAGACTGGGGTTTCAGGTCATTGAACCTAGTCACTTAATGTCTCAATGCCTGGGGTAACTCTCTAAATCAATATATTTCAGACAGTGCTGATGTCCCTTGGTAGAGAGAAGTTCCTCACTGAGAGCTCATTACACAAACAAAATCCCAAGTCTGATAAAAGCAAAACAAAACAAATCATTAAACCTTAAGAATGAGGTTGCTCACCGCACCAGATTTCCCCCACAGACAAATACAAAGCATAACCCTGACCCTGCAAACCAAGTGAAAGGACTTAAGCCTCTATCTTCATTTCTGCCCCACCCCCACCCCCACCCGTCTCCCCCCAGGCACCTGCCCCATTATCTGGCTAAAACTGTTCTTGGTCTAGTAATTGGAATTAGTTCCTTTTCTCTATGGTGGGTCATTCTGGAATTCAGTCCTCTCCTGTTTAAGCAAACACAATTCTCTTTTTAATCCCTGACCACAATCAGTCATAAATTCAGAACCAGAAGGAACTTCAGGGAACCTAGTTCAATCTCCTCATCTCCGAGTTGAAGAAATTAAGACCCAAAAGGTTTTGTGGTTTGTTGTCAATAAAACAAGTAGCAATCAACAGAGGCAGCATTTGAATACAGGTCCTCTGATTCTACAGTGTTTTTTCCCCACTATGCCTTGCTATCCCCACACACGAAATTTAAGTCTCCATGGAGGGATAATATTTTTAACTGGACCTCTCCAAATCCCAGTGGAAAACGTTGTACATCCCAGAAGGAATTGGCAATCTTCATATTAAACAAGGTGCTGTCACAATGGGGTAGATAATTAGAAAGGTTGGCATTGAGTATGTCAATGAATCTATGGAATTTGTGATCTCATAGATGGAAGGCCCTAGCTCCAGTACGACTGCATCTAATCCATATACATACATACATAGACGTATATATGTATATATGTACATGTGTATGTGTACACATATATACACCTACAATATAGCATAATATTTCCATATTATATATATATATATATATAATCTCATATAATATATTTATCCATGTTTTTGCATAAATCTTACAAAGGGAATCCTTAATGTCCACTTAACAGGATGTAGGTCCTTCCTCTAGGTCTCTTGACATTATGTGGATACCTGTGCAGCAAAAGGCTATTCATCTGCTACTTTACCTCCTTTTTTATTCATAAATCTATTTGTGGGGTTTTTTTGCATAATTTTGGAGTTAATTTGTTATTTGTAGCATGTTTCAGACGTTCCCCATCAATTATATTTCCTCAGCTTTTTGAGCAACTCATTATTTTTATTCCTTAAAGATTGTAAAGTTCTTGATTTTATCACATGCCAGCAATGAAAGACTATTATTGACTGTTAAAAAGAAAAAAAATAAAAAGTTAGATCTCTGTATAGGGTAATGCTTGGGGTATTGAGCATGATACTCAGTTTCCCAAAGTTTCCCTATACTGCTTTTTATTTCCCCTTTCACTTTAAATTCTAGGCCAAGTTCATTGTTGATCTTCATTGTTACATGGATATATGTATGTGTGTATATGTGTATGTGTATATATACACATATACATTCACACATACATTACATATAACATATATACTATCAGCTAATCATACAAATGTATCCTAGTCAGGACAATACACATTTTTTTATCCACTTTTGTGTTCCTGTATGGCTAATTAGGCTGATCTTTTATTTACATTGCACTATATGCACAGCAAAGCATTTCATGTAGTTTCTCTAATTGAAGCCCCCCTACAACTTCCATAGATGTCATAATGCTGGTATTATAGGTGAGACAGAGACTCATAGAGATGGAGTAACTTGCCTAAAATCGCAGGCCTATCGCTGTTCAAAGACAGGATTCAAATTAGATTCCTTTTTGATTCTGATAACAAGGACAGACAGTTTTTTTCATTACCCTACACTTTCTCTCCAGTCAATTGTGCCACAATTCCTTTCAGTAAAACTAAGATTATAAGTTTAGAAGGTCAACTAATTCCACTTCCTAATTTTGCTGATGAGGAAATGGAGGCCTAGAGAAGTGAAATAATTCACTCAAGATCTTACAGGTAGCAAGCAGCAAAATCAGAATGTGAACCAACATCTTCTAAATACAAAGTTTCCCAGAATCACATACTTACCATTATCAGTGTTCAGCGTAGTGCTTCCAGATCTTGGTAAAGTAAGTTGTATATAAGTTTGAAGGAGGATCTTTCTCTTCGCCTTGTGGACTGGGAGACGTTCATTTCTCCTAATCCAAATGCTTAGGGCAATGTCATGCATCCTATAGATGCTCAATCCACACCTGACATTTGACTGGCAGTCTTGATAGACTCAAAATTTCCCAGATGGTGGTCATGTGGTACAGATTAGTTGGAAAAGAGACAGCATAGAAAGCAAAAGAGGTGAAAGAAAATTGTGCACCCTTCTGTTGCAGAGCATTTCTGTGCTCTCTTGAACTTTTGTAAATCAGTTGTGTCTATTTCTGTTCTATTGTCAGCTGTAGAATGAAATAGGATCCCACACTTGTCCCAGGAATTAATGCTAAATACCCTCAATTTTTGCTTGTTTTTTCTTTTTAAGTTAGCACTGGGTTTTGTTTGGTTTTTCTGTAATGACATGCCTGTTCATTGGCAGGACTACTATATTCACTGCTTTGTACTCTTGAAATATTTTAAAATATTAACAAAAAGTACTAATAGCTTAAACTTTAGTGTTCCATAGAAGAGTTAAATTCATTATTCAATGAAAGAGACATGAAAAAAATAATTACAGAAAAGTCATAAATCTGCATTTGAATAGTGATAATTCAAAAAGATTTTGAAGGAAGGTGATGAATTTGGTAACAATGATTAATTAAAGAAAATATCATCTGTACTTTACATGTATTCTTTACTTTTTACATTACAAATGAATGATTTGGAATATCATTAAACATTTATTTTTCAGGTTAACTTGTTGGAGATTTACCGTAAGGTTTTTTTTCATAATCCATCCATTACAGACAGAAAATTCTTGAAAAAAAGCTTTGAATCTTTCTTCCTTTTGGGAAATAAAAATGCCATGTCTGAAAAATATCAAACACCATTGGAACTAGCATTAGGAAGTCATTAGGTACCTTGGAGAGTGGACTAAGACTCATTGAACCTTAGTCAACTGTATATAGAATCAGGTACATAGTTAGACAATTTTACACACAAGCTCTTTCCAGCATGTAGCATTCCATTCTCCACCTCTATTGCCTCCTCAGAATTAGTCTTCCATCTCTGAAACACCCTTCTATCTCATCTCTGTCTCATGTAGTTCCCAACTTCCTTTAAAGAACTTCCCAGGTGCTACTCCCTGCAGGATATCTTTTCTGTTTATCCAGCTACTAGCATCTTTCACTCTTGAAATTGTTATATAAAGTTCTATTTTATAGAAACCCTTCCTACAAATGTACATCAGCAACTTTTCTGTAAATCACTGTCTTAGAAATATATTTAGGTCACTGATGGCTCCAGAGTCAGCATGCAAGGGTTTCACTTAATTTGAATGTAGCTTTTTAGTACATAATTATTGGCATGTTATCTCTCCCCTTAGACTATAAGTTCTTCAAGTGCAGGGACTGTTATTCACCTTTATAGCCTTAATAATTAGCAAAGTACTAAGCACATAGGAAAAATTTAATAGGTGTTTATTGACTGACTAATAAGGTTTCTTGGTGCAACAGGCAGGTGAACTCAAGAACCAGTCCTAAGAATACTTTTCTTGGAGACTCTAAAGTGGTCCATTTGCACATTCTAAGGAGTGTACCTCTTTCACACTTTGAGTGATGAATGTGAGGAAGTAAAAAGAAGTATTTATAGTTTTCTACTTCTTTAGGGTATGGAAACTCCTCAATCCACTTGATGTAATTTTAGACTGGTCATTGGCTGGTTGAGGATTGCCTATGCAATTTCAAAAGAAAGACCAACCAAATCATTAAAAGTAAGAGAAATGCAAATTAAAATAGTCTGGAGGTTTAAATTCAATCCAATCCTATAAATTGGCGAAGATGACAAAAATGACAATAGTCAGTGTTGGAGTGATCCTCAGAAGATAGGCACACTGATGCCTTGGTGAAATAGTGAATTGGTGCAACCACTTTAGAAAGCAACTCAGAATTATGCAAATTAAGTTGACTAAAATTCTTACACTATGACCTGGAGGTTCCACTACTGGGCTCATATCCCAAGAAAATGTATGATAGAAAGAATATCATGTATATATCAATACCAACCTTATTGTCATAGCATTTTTTGTAATAGCAAAGAATTGCCTATTCATTGAGGGATGGCTAAAGATATTGTGGTACAGGAATGTAATGGAATATTACTGTACTGTAAGAACATGGTGAATGTGAAAGATAAAGAGAAGGGTGGAATGATCTATATGAACTGATTCAGAATGAAATAAAGCAGAACCAAGACAGTCATATAAACAATAACTACCACATACCAAAATACCAAAAGTAAAATTTACACAATTATAAACAAGCATCATTTGAAAAAAGAGGTAGGGGAGAACACTTCCCTGGGTCAAATTGTTGATCCTGGAACAAACCAAAAGCATAACCAGAAAGTTTAGGAATCGCTGAGGGTTATTGAGCTCACCAGCAAGGTAGCCCCAACCATGGAATCAGAGGCTACCTGAAAGAATAAAAGACATATGAGTTTTAATTAGGTAGGAAGTAAATTTGTTATTGGCACCAATTAGGACTTGTTACTGGGTATTTGTGGGTAAAATTGGGAGCATTTAACAGCAAAGGTAGTTGTTTGAGTTGGCTGTTTCTCAAACTCTGCCTTCATAAATAGGACTGTCCCAGACACTTGCTGTTTCATCAATAAGGAAGATTGCAAGCAGAGGCCAGGGCTGCAGTGCAAATAGGATCAGAGACAAAATAGAGGAATTACAGGCAAAATGAAGTTGCTTCAGTTTTCTTGGCTACCTCCACTCCCAAGCCATCCCTTCGCAGAGGAAAGAAGTCTAAAAGTTTTTCACATTGCACATATTTCTGGACTTTTCCAATGTATCAATCAGTTGTGTTGCCGTTTTCTCCTTTTACTTGCATTGTTTTTGGTTCAAAAGTATTATCTGTTATAAAGTTAGACTCTCTAGGAAGGAGGAAGAAGAGGGACACTAGGGAAAACTGATAACCCAGAAAACAATAGATTTAAAAACCCATTTTTTTCAAAACAAGAGAGTCAGTTATAGGTGGAGTCACCAGCTCTTTAGGAGGAATTGGCCTTCTCTTTTTCCTTGAGTCTCTTCTGGAGTACAATGGAGGGAATTTCTCTTGCCTGCTCCCCTAGAGTTGATGCTATCTTGCAGTGGAACATCTCACCCAATAGGAGAAATCCCTAGCAGAGAGCATTAGCTATGCAAGCAAACTGCAAAGGACATGTTTCTGAGAAACCAAAAGCTCTGTTCATCAGAGGTATTATGGAGACCACATGCATGCCCACTTTTTCTACTGATTTTCCATATGTACATGACTGGTAATGTCCATTATCTACTTAATAAACTCCTTTGATTTTCTGTTGTCTCAAGGGGAAAAGAAAACCTCCTTTCTGACTTTTAAAGCCCTTCACAAAATTGCCCCAATTTAAACCCCTCAGTTCTACCTGATATCTTGTACTATATGATCCAGATAAGCAAGCCTCCTTTCTGTAATTCAAATCTGCACACATGCGCATGCATGCATACACACACACACACACACACACACACACACACACACACGCTTTGGGAAGGGAGTGATTGGAATTAGAGGGAAAAGTTGATACTACACAAGGAAGGCACTGAGGGTATGATTTAATGTCGATGTGTGGTGAGTAGAGAGAAATGAACGTAACGATGCACCTGCTTTTTAGCTATTTTTTTCTTTTTGGTTAGTTTTTTTTTTCCAAAACCACTTTCTAAAGTTTGTTTGTTTGATTGATTATTAAATTGAGAGTCTATTATAGACTGGAGCAATACTAAGTTCTTAAATAGAAGACATATTATAGTGAAGTTCTAGTATAGGTAAGTTTAAATAACATGAAGCCTTTCTGTACCTTAATTTTAGAGCAAGGTTAACTGGGGGGTCTCTGAAATTAAAACATTTTGATAACTGCATTTCAGTATATTTTGTTTTCTCTGTTTTCTTATGTATTTTATTTTAGGCCATTGAAAATGTTACTTTGAGAAGAAATCTATAGACTTGACCTCACTGGCAGAAGTCTCATGACACACAAAGAAGTTTAAGAACTCCACTTTAGTTGGATATGCCATTGAGTCTAGTAGCAAGAATTTGTTTTAAATTCAGTTTCAAGCATTATATGTGATAAGGAAAGTCACTTGGTCTCTCTGTATCTCAGGTTTTCCCACCCATAGTAGTTGAAGGATGGGAGAAATATTGCACTTTACCCAGTTAATTACACTAGGGATAACCTAAATAATTTATTATAGCACTTTGAACTGTGGAGAATGATCTTTGATTGAGAGATGGCTGTGGATAGGGCTGTGGAATTCATGTCTTTAAATTAAATAACATTAGGTATAAACATCTCTAATACTTTTACTGGCTAAATTATGACTAGATTTGATGAATTGGAATGTTATAGTCTCCATTCCTGTTTTATTTCAAATAGGTTGCTGTCAATTTCCATTTCTGTGAAATGAGAGGACTAGATTAGATGATCCTTGAGAACGCTTTTAGGTGTGATTTTGATCTCTTGTTCCTAAAGGAATAACTTGCCACAACTTATTTCATGGAACAGAAGTACTACAATCTGCTAATGATACCTGTTTCTTTGGAAGTGTGAAACTTCTCAAAAATTCAATAAATTTTAAAACACTCCCAGTTTTTAATGACTAAGAATTGAGTTTAACTGTTTGTTCATGAAATCATTTATCATGTAAATGTGCCAGCTAAGAGCTTCTGACAGACTGTGCTGAACCCCCCAGCCTCTCTGCCCCCCACCCCTTTCCCTGTAGGTACTAATCAACCAAAGACATTTGATTCCACACAACATTTGTACTTTCAAAAGGCAGATAAACCAATGAACATTAGCTGTTTAAAGAAACATACTAAACAGCCATGAATGGGTCCCCACAAAGATATATTGAGCAGCATTGCCCTTTAGGGGTTATTGAAAGTGGAACCAAGCTACTAAAAATGGAAATTTATTCTTCAACATATTGCTATTTAAACTGAGAATATTCCGATGTCTCGGCGGCCTTTCTGGATAATTTTATCAGTTTATGGTCATAATACTTCAAGACCGAGTAATAATATGTTTTTCTTAAGAAGAAGAAGGAGTGAGTCCATCTTTTCTATTGAAGAACCAGGCAAATTGCAGACACCACTCCTGTTCATTTTGGCTCCTTCTGACTTAATCTAATTAAAATTCGATCACATCCTTTAGGAAAGCAGAAAATCAGTATAATACAGCTTTGGAATTACAGAGGTTAAAAGTAAAATCATTGGAGAACCATTTTGGGGAGGGACATTAAAAAAAGAAAGCACATTTGAATGATATTTTCTGGTATAGGTTTGTGCTGTATATGACCAACTAGCTGTTTGATTAAATAAGCCAAAGGCTACAAGGCAGAGTTTCTATTCTAAGCAAAATATCAATCATATTATTAAAAGAAGCCTTTCATACATTTGAAGATAATGCATTGTGCTGAGCCTGTTTGTTTTTTCTTTACCCCAGGACTGAGGTTATTTTATGTCCAAAAGAAATCCAAGATCTCATGTTTGATTTTGGTAAAAATAATCCGGGAAAGCTATCTTAATTTTTAAACCTTTTTTAAGGCAATACATTTCTTTATTCCAAGTAATATTTTCCTTTCCCAGTTGCCCAAGTCTAAAATTCTGCTTCTGGATCTAGGTAATTGTGATAAATAGAGGACATCTTGCACTGTGTAGAAAACATGAACTCATGTCTTTTTTTTAATTCCACAAGTTTGAAGTATTTTTCTCTTAATCTTTTCAAAGTACCCACTTTCAACCTGGAAGAGTTGAATTTAGAGGTCATCATAGTACATTGGCATGGTATACACTGGTTCATTGCAATCTTAGCGGGGAAATGAGACGTAAATGACTATAATACAATACAATATCATATCATTATAATATAATACAATACAATACAATACAATATGACAACTCCAAAGGAGAAATATTATCAAAGTGCTGTGAGTTTAAAAAGGGAGAAACGTCTTCAATTGGAATGATCAAAGTACAAAGTATTAGCCTGGAAGGAAGAAAAAGATTTCAGCAGGTGGAAATGTGACTGTGGGAATGGGGAACCTATAGGTTTGGGAAGCAGTGAGAACATTATCCTAGAAATAGGAAAAGGCAAGATGAAAATAGGGAGTGGTCCAGTTTGTTTGGAACATAAAGAATTTGACAATAAATAGTAGAAGATAAGTGTAATGCAGACTGAAAATATTTTTCTTTTCTTGAGTCTCATTGTGGGATTTACAATTACATATTGGTAAATTTGCTTCAACCCTACTTAGCCTCCCTACCCTGGATATCAAAATCAACAGCTCCAAATAGTGGTTATTGGTCTAGATGTCTGAATGTCAGAAGTGAGGAAAAAAGACTCTCTAGTGAATCCCACCATTTATGAGAGGTGCTATTACAAGTAGGATTCATGCCACCTGGGTGCTTGAAGAGAGGAGACATAGGATCACGAGTTACCTTCACTCAATTTGGTGTAAGGAATGAAATCCAATTTAGAACACGTAGAGGCAGGTGTCTTTTTGATCATTAGGCACTTAAGCCAGAAGTACACAAAATTATAAAAAAAAAAAGAGTGGGGAGTAATCCAGAATAGATCTTTTTTCATCCTTAAATTGGACCTAGACACAAATAAATGAAATGTCTTTGGTCAGCATGAGAGCTCTGGAATATCTCCTGAAACTTTGAGACTGGACTTTGGTTAGGATACTTCTCAATGAAAGTGGAAAAAGAAGGCCACTGATATTGCTAGAAAACTGAAGGCAGGTGTCTCCATACTGAATGGTGGAGAAAACTGGGTAAAGACAGAGATATAGGGAGTAACATAGGTGTCATTATTTTTCATGAGCTCTGTGATTAGTGAGTCACCCAGGATACTTAGCTTTAATCATGCTCCCTGATTGTCTGTGTGGGGTAATATACCAAGAAAGTGAAGAAAAAATAGTGTCCCAGGGTCTTTTATACATGAATGCCTTTAAAAGAACAGCTGTATTAGCTTAGAAAAATAGGTTGGAGACAGATTGTGTTGGACCTTGTATGCCAGAGTAGGAAATTTGTCTATTTGTTAAGCAATTGGGAGCTATGGATGGTTTTGATCCACAAATTAGGAAAATTCTATAGGCAGTGGTGGAAATGATAGAATAGTGAGGAGAGAGATGGGTCACCAAGGAAAAATATCATGTTGGAGACAATTACAACAATTCAGAAAAAAAGCTTATGAGAGCCTGAATCAAGGTAGCTGCAGTAAACATGAAAAGGAAGGGAAGGATCCATGGTATATTTTGAAGGATGAATCAACAGTATTTTGGAGCTAATTGAATGTGGCAAGTGAGGAAGAAGGAAAAGTCACAGATGATTGAGCTATTGAGCCTGGGCAAATAGATGTTCCTTGAATTCCATTATGTATTTCATAAACCATCCCAAAGAGGATAGACACATTTTAAGAAAGACTAGAAATGTTAAAAAGACTAGAGAAAATAATCGTTTCCATATTGACAAGCATAATTCTCGGACAATTTAAACATGATATGCGCTTTGAGCTCATATGTGGATGTCATAGTGAGTCCCCATAGGTGCACGCAATTGAGCATTCCAGGTTCACAGAAGGACTGAAGGAATTTATTACCGAGCAAGGGCAAAGTGAAAATGCCTGTAAGTTTTTAAAAGCAGGGAAGTTTTCCCTTAGGAGAATTCGTATGTGTATGTAAGTCATCTATACTTGTCATGGAGGTATGCAAAGAGAATTTTTCCATCTGTCCTCTTCTCCCCCTCCCCAACTCTTAACCATTGTTCCTATGTCTGCCTTTGTCCTCTGTGGAATGCATGATCAGTAAATGATTTCCCTGCTCCACGTCCCTGCTGGGTATCACTTGGCACATCAAGGTTATCAGTTAGGAACACTTTAAAAACCACTGTTACTGACAGAGACACACAAGGTTGAAGCTTTGGTTCCTGCTTAAAACACAGTCAGAAGCTGCCATAGGAAATCTCATTCTCCACCTGACTTTATTTAACTGTCAAATTACAAAGCAAGAATGCATTTCAGGGAGAAATTCAAGTAAGTAGTCTTTAAAATTCAGTTACTTTCTTTGCATTCAAATGAATATCCTCTGAAGATGATATGATGGCAAGATTCTAAGATGTAGATTTAGCAACACCCCCAAATCACATTTTTCTATTAATGACTCCAAACTTCTCCCTGTAACAAAAGCTCTGGTAACGTTACATGCTTGTGAAGCATGCTTGGAATATTATATTCTCCAAAGAATTCATGTGATAGATTGCCTAAATGGCAAGGGCAAGGAGAGGGCTAAATAGGCAAGAGGAAGGAAGAGGGAAAAAAAAGAGAAATGAATGAAAAAAACATTTATGTGCTTACTATGTGCAAAGAACTAAGGATATAAATATGAAAATAAAAGTATGAAACATATGCTAGCGGAGGTTGGCATTTTTCCTTTTTTCTCTCTGTCTGCTCCCCCTAAGCTTATTTTAAGTCTCTATCACAACTTCCAGTCTTTTCATTAAATCCTGTTTGTAATTCCCTCCCCTCCAACTCTCCTTTGGACTTTACTTTCTTCTCTTAACCCACTCTCCCTTTAGTTTACTGGCTTATCATGTGGATAAGTTCCCCCTAACTTTAGAGACCCCTAAAAAAATCTTTGTCTTTCTCTTGCCACAAATCACTGTTTCCCCAGTACTTTGAAAGAGAGAGAGTAAAGCATAGCCCCAAAGCATTGATCATCTAAACCTGGTGCGCTGGCATAGATCCATTCTGATACTTTCTGCTTTTCCTTGAGCAATAAAATAGCAAGTCTAACGTTCGGTGATATTCGTCACAGTTTGGTCTAAGGTTCCAATTTCCCTCCCTGATGGTAACGGCCTGTTCTGGGAAGAATAAGGGATATTGCAGAGTCCATTACTGGATCAGGACTGAGAATCAAAGTATTCATAGCATTCAGGAACATGAGTCAAGTGGGCCCAATAGGTAGAAATGTGGGAGGCAGTGTATCCATCTGCAGATGAGGATGACATAACATTTGTGACCATGATTTTCATCTCTGAAGTTCTCTTCTCTGATTGTGCTCTCCTGTCATTCCATCATTCCATCTTCCTCTGTTCCACTTTTACCTAAATCTGTTCTAAATCCTCAGCACAACTTCCACTCCTTCCATTCAATCTTTTTTTTCCCCCACATTTCCCCCAGTTTATCCCTCTCCATTGGACTTTCTTTTCTTAACAATTTTTCTCTTAGCTGACTGGCTCAACAATCCATTGCTATCTACCCTTTCCTTAGCCTTTCACTATTTAACCCCCACCAATCCACAATCTAGGATGTTTTCTTTGCTTAGAATCTGGAGCTTTCTATCTTTTGTCCTTAGCACACATGGTACAGTGGATAGAGCACCAGTGAAGGAGTCAGGAGGACCTGAGTTCAAATTTCACCGCAGACACCCCTCTTCAAATTCACATGTGACTGTATGTTTTGGGTTTCTTTGCTATTTCAACCTGTCTTACTTCCTTTAAAAAGAGGTTCATTATATGGGTCTGGTGAAAGTTACTCTTTTTTTTACATTTTTCACCAGCAAAAGGTAGGCCATGGGTGCATAATTGACACAACCACATTTGACTTACTTTAATATGGACAGGGAGAACACTAGTCTTAAATTCTTTTTTTTAAAAATTAAACCATAGGCCTAGGATAAATAATTGAATAATTCACTTCTAAATGCAAGCAAAAACTTAAAATGTAAATGATACAAGATGAAGGCCATTGGGGAAAAAGAAAGGAATTGGTATACTGAATGTACTTGCCATTAAATGCCCAATAAGAGAAAAAAAATTTTTTTAGTCTCAGGTTTTCTATTAGTTACAATTGAAAATCATTTAAAACTCCTGAATGAAATTGAATGAAATTTCAGTGAAATTGAAATTGGACTTTCAGTTTGAATTAGTTGATTGGTTTTAAGTAAGTCAACAAGCCTGGCACATTGCCATGTCTTCCTATTTGGTCTCCACACATAGAATGTAAACTCCCTGAGAGCAGGATTGATTCTTCCTCTTTCTGGCTGACTTTACCGCTATACTACCTGCAAGTTTTCCTTCCTGGGGTGGCTGAGTAAGGACATAGGGTCCTTGTGACTGCCAAGCCTCCACTTCTCTCTACTATTCTCACCTCAAAAAGCCCTTGCCCTGGGATGTGTGCCCTCCATCACAGTCCCTGCACATTTGGTAATCTGATAACAAATCATCTTGTATCTCTGAGCCATTTCACCTGAAGAGTATTGGTACAATCCTGTGTAGGGAATGTATTGCTTTCCTCTTCTCTTCCTGAACCTCTTTGCATGTCTGTAAAAATGCTAAACATCTGGCTTTTTGTAAACCTGATTTTTTGTTTGACTCCTCAGATAGGTATTTGCCATTTATTTCCCTCTAATAGTTTACAATAAAAATTTTTAGCAATAATCCTCTCTTTATACACGGGACAAGTATATACATATATGTGTATATTATATTATATTATATTGTATTATATATAATGTATATTATATAGTATTATATAGTATAATATAGTATATGATGTATATACACATATTATATATATATATAATTTATAGACATATATATTTCATTTATTTATCCTTCTCAATGTACAAAATAGGTTATAGGCCATTTCAGTCAAGATCTAATTCGCCATCATACCACCCTTGCAAAAAGGCAATTAGAAGGTCACATTCAGTATTGATGAGATCCTTTTTACCAGATCTCAAGAGAAACTTTATGATTACAAATTTCTGTCAATCTCATCTAATATATTGTTCTTTAAGGTAAATGAATGACATTGAATAGCTGAAGATTTTCTTTTCAATTATTTTCCCATCAAGATCAGCAACCATTCATAGGGACTCATTAAAGTGTATTTCATAAGAAAATGGGTCTGCACAAGGTACAAAACAAACAAAATGAGAGAATCATTCACTCTACTCCCAAACTCTTTTGGAGAATTATCAGTGATCTTAAGTTCACTGTTTTGTTTTGTTTTTTCCAATTTCAAATTCTTAACTTGAGCTAAAACACCAAGGAAAGTCACTCACAGTCAAAGTCCTATTTCTGGAAGGGTTCAATTAATAATATGAATATTACCAACCTTCTGTAGAAAAGGCTATTCATCCTGCTAAACCATGACTCATTAGATAAGAAAACACATTAACATTTCATATAGAAAGTCTCTCAGACTTTTTCCCCCTACAGTTAGAGTAATTGCAAATCTAAGTAGGATACTCTATTACAATACACAAATGCCTTTCCCTATGATAGACTCAATATATATTTTATGTAAGAATGTATTAATTCTCCGATGTCAACGATAACGATTTTACCTACTTAAGAAACCAACCTTGATAGATATTGAATTATGAATAAAATTTTAATGTGGAAAAGACTGCATACTTTTTATATCAATGGTAAGGTGATATATTAGTTTATAAATTTACTACTCCACCATACAGTCATCATAAATTTCCTATAATTCCAGAACATATTTCAATCATTGTATAAAATTAGCCAAGTGATGGTATTTCTGGTTGCTGAGCTCCCAGAGACTGAAGTATTATACCTATTCCTTCTCCATTGAGAGACCTGTTTATTGAGTTCAGATGAGGTTCATTCTGAGTAGAACCAGCTTCTCTAGAGAGAGAAGGTAGGCTCCCTTTTCTCATTCTCTTCAGCACATTAAACCTCCTACCCCAGAGACCCTGGGACAAATTATTTAAAGCTTAGGTTTAGGCCTAGATCTAGTGGTTTCCCAAAACAAGAAGGTAAAAGTAACTTAAATAAATACCTAACTCATATCTGATTCATTTATGAATATGTGAATTTATATATGAATCAGATATAGGCTAGATATTTATTTCTGACATATGAAATTAATATTAATAAATGGAATTCTCACAGCACTCTTTCAACAAAAACAACAATAACCAACCTTTAAAATAGGATTTCATAACTACTTATAGCTACTGTTACAACCTTCTGGGAGCTGATATTTAAAACTCATGAGAACATAAAGGAGCTTGCAGACAGTCAGGCATTTTAGATCACATTTCTGCTCTGTATTGTCCAGATGTGTGGACTGGTAAAATGAGTCACAAGGTCAATCCCATTCATGTCAGTGGTCATCTTTTCTGATAAAGAAACTCTCCTTGTCATGCATCAGCTTCATCTAGTGGACCCAATACTTCCAGACCTCTTGATCTGAAGAAATTGGTCTTTAAGGCTGAATATGACCATCTTGAGATTAAAAAAAAAATAATAACCTAAGCTCAGGGAAGAATAAACACAAGTAGTTGTGACCCACATGTAGTCACCTAATTGTATTCATCTTTTATTAGCTGCTAAATGGTCAAGTTAGCTAGAATACTGGAGTGGAGGAATCAACTCTTTCTTATTCCTACTGGAAGTCACAGAGGTACATGATGCCACCTAGAGAGTACAATATTCTTCTTCCCTTGGCATTGTGTTTGTGTGGAGAGAACCAAGGGATCAAGCATTTTATGCCAGAATATCAAGATATTTCAGAAATTAGTCACCATATGACAAGAAATGGCCGATGAATTCAGCATCCCCAACACACCAAAATGCTGAGTTACCATTTTTCAGAGGTCCCTAGAAGTTGCTAGGGGACCTCTGGGTCTATATTCCCTGATATGTGTCCTATATCACAATTCAAATTCTGATATACTGTAAAGGAATAGCTATGCATCTATAGATTCCTTGCTATGAGTCCCATATTCAGGGTAAGTATATTGTGAGAAAAAAGATCAGTTTTTATGATGCATTTTTACAAAATTTTTAATCTATGTTCAGCGGGTACAATTTATTAAATGTCATGGATGAGTCCTCTGACCAGGAGTATGAACAATGAATTCATATCACATATTTTTGAAGGCTGAAAGGTTAAAATATAATAGATATTGCTTTGAAGGAAACCATTATAGGCGATACATTTCAATCAGTGAGATGCTATGATGAGCAATAGATTCAATTTCTTTTCATCAATGAACCTTTATTACTATCTTTACTAATCAATGGTGAGAGACATATAACCATTCTGTTTTACTTAAACAAATTCTCATTTTTACTGTGACTCCATCATTGCTTCTATAGTTTTATTCTCTAGCATATTTACATTAAATTTTCCTGATTGACAAAACTTCCTCCATTTTTTAAAATTAAAATTTGCATTTTGACATGGAAACAAATACATTTTTGAGAGTGCTTGAATTTTCACAGAGTCCAGAAACTGAGACTTTTCTAAACCCTAACTCCTTATGCTGAAAACATTTTTGAAATTTACCATTGCATCAAAATATGCATTTCCACTATTTGGGATCCACATAGGAATTTAAGTAACAACCAGTACTCAGTCCCTTGTTGAAGAGAAAATTTTAGAGAAATCTAAAATTGATCCAGGATACGTCTATGCTTGGAAGTTTCAGTGGACATCTGATTAATGTTGTAAAAACGCAAAGTCTTTCTATTGTTATCTGCATTATTCCGCACTCCAAAAAAGGAGTGAGTGGTGGCAGGTATAAGGCAGGTAAGCAGATAATGTACTAACACTTTGAAAGAATGTTAATATGGTCATATAAGGAAAATAATGACCATTCCCCCTAGGTGGTGCTTTTACCTTGAAAGATTCTGAGCTGATTTCCTCAGCTTCAGATTCACCAGGTACGGATAGTAAGTGTCTGAGGCAGTATTTTAACACTTGTCTCTCTGATTCCAAGTCCAGAGCAATATATCTGCTCTCCCAGGTTATCTTGCACAGAAAATAGATCATTGAGAAGTTAAATGATTTGTCCAGGGTCATTTAACCAGTATGTGTCAGAGATGAGATTTTAACTCAGGTCTTCCTGGCTCCTAGGCCAGCTCTGTAGGTTAGTTTAGCTAGAATGCAGAATGTCTGATGTTAAGTAATATGAGATCAGCCTAAAAGGCAAGCTGGAATCAGATTACGAAAGGCTTTTCATGACAAACAGATGCATTTATACAGTATTTTATCCTAAAGGCAATGGGAAAGAGCTGAAACTTCTTAGTCAAAGAAATTATATGATCAGACTTCCACTTTAGGAAGGTGAATTTCATTGTTATGTAAAAGATTAGAGGCGGTGGCACAGGACCAATGACTGCAAAAATATAAATGAAAACACTAAATGAGGATTGCACTCTGAATAACTGTGGTGACCAATCTTGTTCCTGATAAACTGATCTCCCTCTTTTTAGTAAAAAGGTGGGAGTCTAAGGGAGAGAAATATCAAATACACAGTCAGACTCTATCACTGTGTTGATTGCTTTGTCTAATTTTGTTTTCCATTGTGTTTGTTAAAGGGTTGGAAAAAAGCCAGAGTGGTGGTGGGAGTGGAGATGGTGCAATGAGATATTATGAACAGTGAGATAAAAAAATCACATCATCTATAAAAATTATTTTAAAAACTATTTTTAAAGAACTCTAAAGAATGAATTAAAATAATAACTTCCCAGCTCTCCACACTGAAAACTAAGGAACAAGGGCTTGTCTCTGCCAGCAGCTATAACCAGCATTTGGTGAAGTCTTTTTCCCCTCTATCAATGTACTTGTGATTGTGATCAATTTTTCACTGCAGAAGATACTATATATTTAGTTGAAGTAGTAGTTGCTGTAAGTAATTGTAAGACTGTGCTAATAAATATATACTAAACTTTGGCACTGCAAAGGTTGTCTGAATGACTTCCCATGATAAAAGTAAACATGACCTAGCTTTTCTTAGCTCCTAGGGGAAGGCAAAGAAGATGTCCCTCTGAATTTACTAAAGCTTAAATTCTAATCCAGAGATTCATTCTTCTTCCCTGTTACCTCTCATTCTGTGATATGATTTCTCCAGCCAAATACTAACTAGTCACTGTTTAAATTTTCCTTTGTTTAAATTTGAGTGAGAAGGGGTTTCAGCAGCCACTCAATCTAATCCATCTACAAATGAAATGTCTACTATAACATACTTGAAAAGGGGTTGTCTGACCTGTTAGAAGACCTCCAAGAAGGAATAACACACTGCTTTTTAAGGTAGACCATTCAACTTTTGAGCACTATTATAAAATTATTTTCTCCCTTGATGTTATGCACAAATCACCCTATTTGCCAGTTGCTTCCATTTCTCTTGATTCTGCTCTTTGGAGCAACAAAGAATAAGTCTGGATTCTTCACAAGTTAGCTCTTTAAGGACTTCAATACAGCTTTCAACTCCCCCTTGTTTCTTACCTTCTTGAGGCTATACATATCCACTTCCTTCAGCCAATCTTCATATGATAGGACCTCAGGAGTAAAACATTTTAATAAAACTAAATAATAGAATGCCTCATTAGAAAGTATTTGAAGCATCTCACATCTTCAGTACTCACCATACCTCTATTTAAAAAAAAATACAGAAATTGATTTTCTTTCCCTCTTATCCCACTCCCATATGATTGAATAAAAATCTTGTAACAAATATTTGTAACAAATATTGTTTCTCTTTTACCCAGAAACCCTGAGGGTGTTCCCCTCCCAGTCTGATTTTTTTGGGGGGCATTAAAGGGACCATCCCTTGAGCAACTACTTAAAGAAGCTTACCCATTGAATGGGTGTATCTTACTCAAAGTGAGAATGTGAAAAGACCTTAGCCTGAAAGGGTCAGGGTCTTCCATTGCATCCTGGACCATCTCCAGCCATCCTGAAGAATATCAGGCCACTGGACCCAGTTGGCTCAGGAGAAGAAAGTGAGACTGGTGACCTTGCACAACTCTCCCTCACTCAAATCAAAGTCAACTGCAAGTCATGTCATCATCATGATGTCATGGTCCTCTTTGAGAACAAAAGACAAACACAACAACAACATACCTATATGTCAATGGATCTTTCATTTCAATGATGCAGCATCTGCTTTTAGAGGCACAGATCACAACTCAACCCATGTCATTAAAGAAATTCTGGGGGACAAAATTCTGAACACAACCCATTTATTAGCAAAGCTAGCTATTGCCAATCAATGGGGCTAATTACCTCTTAATGACAAAAGAAACCTAGTGAGGGATGAGAGGGTCTTTTATAAAGATTACTAGTGTGACAGAGGAAAATCTTAAATAATATAATTGTGCCTTCTGATTAGCTAGAAAGAAAAAACAACTCTCCAACATCAGTTTGACATGACATCATTTGGATCTCACCTTCTGAAACCCCCTTTATTTTAAACAAGTTGTTATCTGAGCAGATTGGGAGTGGCTACAACAGTTTTGATTGAATCGTCTTGACCTGAAGGTTAGGTAAGTTTCCTCCAGAATGTGGATTATAAGAATAAAATCTTGACTCAAGTGAAGTTGAATCTGGAGAATAGAATAATGACCTAAGTGACCCGAGGTTTTTCTGAGTAGAGTTGCAAGGATAAGGAATGGAGAAAGGGAGATATTAAATCTAGCTTGATTAAGACTCAACAAAATAAAATTAAAAGCAAATTTTCAATTTCACATCCACCCACATTTTGTTATCTTTTATAGTTTTTGTCTATGTCCATACTGGATTCACCTACCATACTGATAGCCTTTCTCTAGATCCCTTGCTTGGATATGGATACAATGGCAGGAAGTTTGTGAGCAGGATGATTGAGGGGTCTAAAATATGGTCTTCATATCCCACTCTCCCCGATGGCTGTGGATTTGGATCCTAGAAATAGTAGTTATAATATATTTGTATCTAATGTTATGTATTACAACTGTGTTTTTGGCTTAACCCCCAGCTAGCTCCATGGGATGCTGACATGAGGAACTTTTCTTTTTCTGTACGTATTTTATTTGTGCTTAATTTATATGTTTTCTCCTTTGTTAGAATATGAATTCATTGAGATCATCAACTGTTGATTTTTTTTTAATCTCCAGTACTTGATATAGTGCTTGACATGTAGTAAGAACTTAATAAATTCTTGTTGACTATATATTCTTTGACAAGTCACCTGATCTCCTTAAGCCATTATTTTTTTATCTATAAAATCTGTAATTATCTATTTTGTGATCTTATACTTCTTTCTTGACTGTCCCCATTGTTAGGACCCCATAGTCCATTGTTAATACCTCCTTTCCTTTACTTTGCATACGTGTGAATATATTTTACATTTATTTATTGCTACATGACACCTCCAAACATGGGACCCCCTTGAAGGCTTTTCATATTTATTTTTTTCTAGTGCTTGTCACAATGACTACCATATTGCAGATACTTAATGAATGCTAAAAAAAAAAAACCCAGTTAGGTACTTTATAAGTAGGTACTTCATAAGCAAGTACTTAATAATGAATATCCATTAGGGATAGAACTGAGACAGGAACTCGAAATTGTCCATGTATATAGCCTTTTCTCCAGAGAGTAATTTTTTCCACAAAATGACTCCTGTATTAATTTTTGGACTTAGATATTACCCTATGCTTAAGAGAAGCCCAGGGGTCACTCTTAGCGACTGGTGCTAGGAAGATTAGTACAATCTAATATTTTTTCTTTGAAACAGAATCTTGATATATTTATTTCTTTCTGTTTGATATAAGTTGCTTGAAGAATTCTGACCTGAATGACTCTGTGGATATGAAACCGGTGAAATTTACAATGGAGGATTACTATAGCCCTGAGAGTGTGGATGATGGGGAAAAGTATACACTGGGGATTATTTTAAATTGTAGCTTGATGCATCAGGTCAATGTTTCAGAATCATTTTAGCATTAGGGATCCTGTGAGGCAAATTCATTTTTGGCCACAGCACTACATGCATTTCTTCTTTCTAATTCCTCCTATTGCCTACCTTTGCTTTGAACTCTGCACCTGCAGCAAAATATGCTTTACCTAGTGGGATATTCTGTAAATAGATTTGGTTCTTTAACTTCAAAAGATCTTAACTTCCTTTAATGATCCAAAAATCTGTGACATAATATAGTATAGCTGTTATAAAAAAATTTTAATCTCAAAACTCCTTTATACTCAAAAATTATGCAGGATGCCTCCACCATTTGACTATATTCAGGTATTTACCATACTAACTAACACTAACATCACAAAACATTAAAGCAGAATTGAAAAATAAATATTAGTGTAACAGAAAAATTATCACACATAATCCTTAATAAGGATAAACAGTTTTTTTTTTCCTCATGGGAAGTCTGGATTCCCTCCAAATGTACAATTCTAGTAGTACAGGTACAAAGACTTTCTGTCACCAAAGTTAAGAGGTGGGAACTGATAATAACTAGCATTTAATAGTGCCTTATAGATATTATTTTATCTGAATCTCATTCCCCGCTATCCTGGCTATTAACATACCCATTTAGCAGCTAAGAACACTGAAGTATTTTACTCATTCAGGACCTGTTTCTTTGATGGGATCATCACCCAGTCTCCAGTGCTCTTCTGAAACTCAGAGCTGCTTGAAGGGCCTCAGAAGTGCTTTGGCACTACTGTCAGCACTGTCTCATATTCTCTTAGGATGTTTATTTTTTTTTCTAAACCCAGAAAAATTCCTTTAAAATGAAATTTTTTCCCCCAAACTCTCTTCTTTCTAATCGCTTTTCTGTTGCATTGGCATACATGTTTCATGGGCAACGGAATCCTAAGAACTTTTTCAATGAGGAATCATCTCTTAACCCTAAGAAGTTTTGTTTTATACAGATATACTTAGATCTTCTACCAAGTAACAATTTCATGACCTATAGAAATACTATCTGATGTACATGTACAGACTACAGCTATACATAAAAGACATCAGTATTAGAACTGTATACAGTAACACAAGCATGGAGCCACCAAATCAGCAGAAGCAGCAGCTGCTTCCAGAGAACTCAGTCCATACTTAGTAAAGGGTATCAAAAAACTGGTCAGAAGGACATTACTCTATTGCTTTGCTCATACTTGGATCTGGGTCACAGTGTTGAGTGACAGTCCCAGGGCCAGGAGGGGCACTAACACACCAGAGCTTATGGACCTCAGTGGAGCAAGGACCCTCAGCATAGTTCCAGGACAGAAAACAGTGCTTATGGTCACTTACAGATAAGAGTACAGGACAGGAAAGGAGTAAACACCTCTTCTTTGATCATACCACCTGGGAAGAACTGTAAATTTATGGGACCCTATAAGTATCTCTGAAAGCAACTGCACAGAGCCACTGATGTTTGGGACAGTGCACCCTCCACCTTGGAAGCAGAGCCCTACTTTGACAGAGTTAAAAGTCAATAAATAAGCTTAGAAAATAAGCAACCAACAGAAAAAACAATCTGACCATAGAAAGCTATTATAGTAACAAAGAATATCAAAACATACACTCAGAAGAAGATATCAAAGTCAATGCTCCTACATCCAGAGTCTCTAAGAAAAATTTGAATTGGCTTTAGGTCCAAGAAGAGCTTAAAAAGGATTTTGAAAATCAAGTAAGGGAAGTAGAAGAAAAAGTGAGAAGTGAGAGTGATCAGGAAAATCATGAAAAACAAGTCAAGAACTTGGTAAAGGAGATAAAAATTACTGAAGAAAATAACATGTTAAAAAACAGACTAGACCAAATGGTAAAAGAGGTCCAAAAAGCCAATGAAGAGATGAATGCCTTAAAAACTAGAATTGACCAAATGGAAAAAGAAGAACAAAAATTCACTGAAGAAAAAAAAAACTTTAAAGAGTAGAATTGACTAAATGGAAAAGAGGCTACAAAAGCTAACTGAAGAAAATAATTCCTTACAAATTAGAATTAAGCAAATAGAAGCTAATGACTTCATGATAAATCAAGAAAGAAAACCAAAAGAATGAAAAAAAAATAGAAGACAATGTGAAATAGTTCATTGGGGAAATAACTGACCTGGAAAATAGATCCTGGAGAAATAATTTTTAAAAAAGTATTGGACTACCTGAAAGTCAATCAAAAAAAGAACCTAAATGTCATCTTTTAAGAAATTATTAAGGATAATTGATATTATACTGCCCTGATATTCGAGAATGAAAAGGTAAAATAGAAGTTGAAAGAATCTACCAATCACTTCTGGAAAAGTTTGTTAAAAAGCAAACTCCAATGAATATTGTAACCAAATTCCAGAACTCCCAGGTCAAGAAGAAAATATTGCAAGTAGCTGGAAGGAAACAGTTCAGGTACCATGGAGCCACAGTTAGTAAAACACAAGATTTAACAGTTTTACTTTAAAATTTCAGAGGGCTTGGAATATGATATTCCAGAGTGCAAAGGTGCTAGCGCTACAAACAAGATCAGCTACTCAGCAAAACTGAGCATAATCTTTCAGGGGATAAAATGGATATTCAATGAGAGAAGGACTTTCAAGTATTCTTGATGAAAAGACCATAGCTGAATAGAAAATTTGACTTTCAAAAACAAGATTCAAAAAGGCACGGAAAGGTAAATAGTAAAGGGAAGTCATAAGGGGCTAAATAATGTTAAACTGTACATTCCTACATGGGAAGATGATACTTGTAACACATAAGAACTTTTTCATTACTAGGGCAATTAGAAGAAGGGTGTGTGTGTGTGTGTGTGTGTGTGTGTGTGTGTGTGTGTTTGTGTACATACATGCATACATGCAGATATATATATATGTCATAGAGATGAGTTGAATATGAAGATATGATATCTAAAAATAGAAAATTAAGGGGTAAGAGAGAAATGTACTAGAAGAAAGGGAGAGGTAGAGTGAGGTAATTTACCTCTCAAAAAAAGAGCCAAGAAAAGGTTTTTACTGTGGAGGAAGAGTGGGGGGGTGAGAGGGAGTAAGTGAACCTTCCTCTTATCAGAATTGATTCAAAGAGGGAATAATTCAATTATTGAATTATACATTCAAATTCTATATACACATTCAATTCAATATAAAAATCTATTTTACCCTATGGAAAAGTAGAAGGGGAAAGGAATAAGAGAAAGAGGGATTGATAGAAGAGAGGGCAGATTGGCATAGGGAGTACTCAAAAGGAAAACACTTTTGAGGAGGGTCACAGTGAAAGGAAAGAGAGAATACAATGAACGGGGGCAGATAGAATGGAGGAAATTAGAGTTAGGAATAGTAACTATGTAAACACTTTTGAAGCCAGTTTCTCTGATAAGGGCCTCATTTCCCAAGCATATAGAGAACTGAGTCAAATTTATAAAAAACAAAAGTCAATGTCCAATTGATAAATGATTAAAATATATGAAGAATTTTCAGATGAAATAATCAAAACTATAGTCATATGGAAAAAATGTTCTAACATTATTGATTGGAGAAATGCAAGTTACAACAATTCTGAGTGACGACCTCATACCTATTATATTGGCTAATATTACAGAAAAAAATGAACAATATTGGAGTGGATGTGGGAAAGTGAAACATTAATGCATTGTTATTAGAGTTGTGAACTGATTCAGTGATTCTGTAGATAAATTTTGAATTATACCCAAAGGATCATACAACCCTTTGACCTAGCAATACTACTACTAAGTTTGTATCCTAAAAAAGATGAACAAATAAAAAACAAAAAGGAAAATGACCTATATCTACAAAAATGTAGAAACTATATTATGCTTCTACAATCTACAATACACACTCTATATTATAGAAACTCTTTGTGGTGGCAAAGAACTGGAGATTGAGGGAATGTCCATCAATTGAGGAGTGACTGAACAAATTATGATATGTGATCATGATGGAATACTATTGTGAATAAGAAATGATGAGCAGGATGCTCTCAGGAAAACCCAGAAAGACTTACATGAGTTGATACAAACTGAAATGTATTGTGCACAAAGTAACAGCAATATTGTAAAATTATCAGCTGTGAATAAATTAGCTATTCTCAGCAACACAATAATGCAAAACAAATTTGAAGCACTTAGGATGAAAAATGCTATCCACCCCCAGAGAAAGAAAAATCTGATGCTGTCTGAATACAGATTGAAGCATACTTTTTTTTTTAATTTTATTTTTCTTGAGAGTTTTTTGATCTATTTTTTTTTCTTTCACAACATATCTAATTTGGAAATGTTTTGCATGACTACACATGTATAACCTATATCAAATTATTTGCCTCCTCAACAAGGGAGATTGCAGAGGGAGGGAGAGAATTTGGAGCTCAGATTTCTTAAAATGAATGTTAAAATTATTTTTACATGTAACTGGAGAAAAATAAAATACTAAATAAATCAGAAAAAATTCTTATTCATGTTCCTTACAAATATTTTCTTATAAACATTTATTGCTCCACAATGAATCATTTCTTCCCAATTCCAAGGTGACACTATTTTAAACAACAAATATAGCTTCCATTAGCCTACTTCAGTTGTTTAATGGAAGTTCATGATCAAACCCATTATTTTCTGGTCACTTAGATGCAGCTGTTGATGTAAGAAGACATTTGAGTGCCCCAAGTAACACATTGATTAGTACTGTTCTACCTTTTCACAAACCAAGCCCAATAAGGTCAGTTGTCATGGTCTTAGTATGTAATTCCCACTCAAGCATATTTGAGAGGGAACAACTTGCTTCCTCTGTATTTATCCTATCTTGACAGAATTCTCTCTTCACCTTTAAAATATCAAATTGGCAATGAATATAAAAACAGACTACTCCCATAGCTATTATGAAGTCACCATATCTATTCAGTAGTTCTTTTGTAAACCTTCCAGTAGAGTTTATCAATACTTTATGTTCACCATGTTGATACAGCAATACCTTTGTAGTAAAATCACTAATTAGGATAATGAAAATTCTTTTCATCTCCATTCAAAGTCGACAAAGTCATTTCATCCCATCAATTACTCATTTATCCTTATAAAAATTGTTTCTTGAAAACTTCAAACATCTTATTATTTAACTGTAATAGCACATTATTTTTTACAGAATGGAATTCATTTTCCACAGTGAATAAAATATAGCCTTAAAAGGACATTGTTAAGAAAAACCTGATCCTGCTTTGTGTTTGAAGTATCCTGTTTCAAGGCTTCATTTGACTGCAATCTGGAAAACTATTTAATTCTTAATAATTACAGTCTAGTTTCCCCATTTTTCTCTGATAAGGATCTTAATTATTCTTTTCTGTTGGTCAGGTAGCATCTTTTCACCCTGAGAGTTCACTTAGACTTAAATAAGGGAGACATTTTTAGTCTGAAATACATAAATATTCAATGACATCAACAAGAGAGTTTGAATATGGCTCAAAAGACCAAAGACTGACCAAGAATAGGCCCTTTAATTATATACTTAGGTTTATGTCCCTGGGTTAGATTTGAAAGTATAAGAAGAAGACTGGTGACAAAGCCAGGTAAGAACCTTGTCTTAGTAGATAAACGCAATCTGAGGTTTGTCATGTAGTTTTCCATATGTATCTACTTTTGTCATCTCTCACCTGGGTAGTATGCTGACTTTTGTTGCCGTTATTACCAAGTTATGTGCTTGCAGAATATGATAAAGGCTTGGTGATCATGATGTGACAATTTTGTGTCTGGAGGTTAAAAACTACTGTGTCTTTAGGAATATATTCTGAGACAATGGTATGACTGTGGTCACGGTGCTGATCCTATATATCAGTGGTCTTGACACCACTGGGCTATGTACTCAGTGGATAAGATTCTGATTAATCAAAATCTCCTCAGGCCCAGATTCTACTGTTGGTAGGATTAGCAGTATTAGTGTGGCCTGACAGGAAAGCATAATTGGCAGGAACTAGTAAGAATATGTAAGAAGAAGGGTACTAGGACCTCCTGTTAAGATGGGACCCCTTTCAGTCGGTCAGTCGATAAACATTTACTAGTAAGTATGTATCAAGTGCTGGGGCTACAGATAAAGACCAAAAAAAATTCCTTTTTTCAAGTTCATGGTAGGGGAGACAGCATACAACCATATACCAACTCGTTATATACAAGATAAATTGGAGACAGGATCAGTGGATTTAATAAATTTCCTTGTTGTAATGTTCAGGGGCTCAGAAGGTCAAGTTTCTTTAAAATAAAAGTCACAACTAATCATTTTGATGCCCACATTTAGGGCATAGTTCAAGGCAAAGTGACAAAACAGTTCTCAAATCACCTCTGTAATTCATAATATGAAAAAATATGCAAGAATTGATACAACTTCCATTGAGTAGGAGGGGTAATTAGTTCTTAGGGAATTATCCATAATAAGTTCTTAGGGAATTATCCATAAGACCATAGACTTAGAGCTTGACTGGACATTAGAAGTCATCAAGTCTAATCCATACACTTCTACAAATAGGGAAACTGAAGAATATAGAGGTGAAATGACTTGCCCACATCACATAGCTGGTAAGTATTTGAGGTTGAATATGAACCCAGATTTTCCTTACTTCAAATCTAGTGTTCTATCCACAGTTCCAAACTATATACTCAGAGGTAAGGTTTTACTTTGGGGCTAAACCCAGATGTTGGTGATTCTTCTCTCTCTAGTAACTAGATACGTATATAATGGTCAAACACTGAATCTGTCTGTTGATCTATGATGTATGTATTGCTTAGGGTCAGACAGTTAGAAGCCTGTTGGTCTTTATTTCTCTGCTTTTATTTTCTCTGTTGGTGAATGTAATTAAAATACATTGTTGACTCCTCAAAAGTTGCTTTCCTTTTAGAAAATATATCTAAGAACTTGTGCTAGCAGGCCCTCCTGGATGTGTCAAGGTGCTTGCTTCTACACAGATCTACAAAAATCTCTAATTCATACCATTTAGAATTTATAGTAATATCAATCCCAGACAATAGAGAAAATGTCAAAAAATAAAACAGTGATAGAGCTCAGAAGAAAAGTTGAGTTAACTCTTAGTGTCATTAAATAGAACAAGAATCATTTAACTTTTAACATACCTGTAGAGAATCATTTTCTCACCATTCTTTCCCCTTTGACCACTCCCTTCAAGGATTGTCTGTAAGCCTTAAGGACTTAAGGTTAAGCAATTAGAGACTTTTTTCTTCTCTTAAGGGGCTTATTAATTGAATCTTTCCTGGGAATGGAGAAAGAAGCTGTTCCTCTTCTGTAGATCAGGTCCCTTTGGTCTGTTCACCAGGCTTATTACTTCAAGGGAGGATTCCTTTCTGGGTTGATCAGCAGAGGAGAGCAGGATATTCTTTTGGAGAGAATACCTAAAGCAATACTGATAATATTTCTCTTTTAGTTTAGTCCAATGGATTCAGACTAGAATAATTTTAAAATACCTTCTTAATATTTTTAAAAGAGGGAGAAAGTTGCAGGTAGTGGGGTATCTATCTGCTTTTATGTTGGCCTACTTTTACTGTGATTGACAGGTGTGTGTTCGTCCTTCATTGCCAAAGAAGACCATGCCATCAGAGAAATGATGACATGACTTGCACTTGACTTTGTTTTGAGTGAGGAAGGGCTGTGCAGGTCACCAGTCTCACTTCTCCTCCAGAGCCATCAGGATGACTGGAGATGAGCCACGATGAGGCAGTTGGGGTTAAGTGACTTGCCCAACATCACACAGCTAGTGAGTGTCAAGTGTCTCAGGTGAGATTTGAACTCAGGTCCTCCTAACTCCTTCACTGGTGCTCTATCCACTGCACCACCCGGCTGCCCCCCGGGATGAAGGAAGTGAGATGCTAAAGATGAAATAATTTTTATTATTCTCAAAACTCCAAAGAAGAAATTATTTAATGCACAAAGGGTCTGGATTCATGGATAAAGAAGACATTCTGCTCTGAGGAAAGACAGGGGTAAATGGAGCTAGAATAGGGGAGAGAAAGATAACCACACAGAGTAAAAGATGCTAGGGAGGAAGTGGAAAAATCCGAAGAGTCAGAAAAGATCAGGGAGAGAGTGAACATGGGATGGTATAATGGCATGCACATTTTACGAAATAGTGGTGCTAGGCAGGAACTTACCAATAGAGAAGAGAACTGTAGGGGTGGAGGCATCTCCAGAGTAAGGAGGTATTGGTGAAGTGGTGGAAAACATCCTTTAAATTAAGGGCAGAACCGGGAGAAAAAATTCTCTGTGGCCACTCAAACATTAGATGAACTCAGTGATGAAATTCTCAAACCAGTTGAATGGAATTGGAACTATTCTGGTCCCCAGAAGGTAGCAGAAGTTCCAGGAATCCAAACTAATCTCATCCTTGAGGAGTCCAGTGGGGAACAGTTCCATGGACCTATTGCAGGAGACTAACCACTACCTTCAACTTCCCTTCAAATTTATCTGCAATCAATAGGATATTAATTTAAAATGTCCATGTGAGGGCAGTGTTATCAATCAGGAGGGTGTTATAGATAGAATTGGAGGCAGAAATTCTGCATTTCTTCAGTCACCAAAAGAATTTGTCCTGTAAGCACTATAATCTTTTTTGCTGTACCAGAATCATAGTTAAAATTTTTCCATAAGTCATTGTGGAGTGCCCATTATGATATTATTATACTGTGTTTCAGATTCAACAGGTCAGGTTTGCTTGAGTTGTTGATCATAACTTAATCAGGCAAAAGACACAGGGCTTGGTATAGTAGGAACTTGCTGATCATATAAACTTGGTTGTTATTCATTTGTTTTAATCATGTGTTCATTTTTGACTGATTTGAGGTTTTTTATTTTTTTGGCAGATACTGGAGGGTTTTTTTTCATTTCTTTCCCCAGTTTTTTTTTTAATACATGAAGAACTGAGGTTAACAAAGTTAAGTGACTTGCCCAATTGACACAGCTAGCAAGCGTCTGAAGCTGGACTTTACCTTAGCTTCCTGACTTCAGGCCTGGTACTCTATCCACTTTGCCACTTAGCTGCATCCATATCACCATATCATTTGATCTGCCTTATTTGAAGGTAGACATACTATACAATTTCTGGCATTCAGTAAATTAAAAAAATAAGCACTTACTGTGTGACATTTAATCTCTGAGATCATAAACTAAATCTGATGGCTCTGACTACTATGTCATAAGGATGCCAAGTGAGATTTCAGATGCAGAAATAACAGTAAGACATAATTCATAGGTCCAGTAAGGATCATATAAGTTAGGAAAATGCTAAGGCAGTACTCAGTTGAAGGCAGGAGCATCATTCAAACTTGCTGGGTATTTAAACAGTGCCAAAGGAATGCTAGTCATCAGGCCCCATTGTTGGCAATGACAGTTTTAGTGGCACAGAATTTGGCCACCATTGTCTTCTGCTTCTTCCTTAATACCTTGTGTGGGAAACTTATTTTGGAATCATACAGAATTCCCAAGAATGTCTGGGGTGACCCTTTCCATATTTTCAGGGCCACCAGAAAATAATTTGTGTATCTTGAGTACTTATAATTATTTATACATATATCATATTTATCTATAAAGTGGTAAGTTCCATGACATAATTTTAAAAAATCTTTTTTATCTTTCTCAGAACCTAGCACAACACTCTATGTATTTGTATACCTATTAAATATTTGTTTTAGTTAAGGAGAGTTAATGTATGAGAAGATACAGCTGAAAAATCAAATTAGGGACAGATTATGAAGAACCTTGAATACCATGCTAAAGATAGTGGAGAGTCACTGTTGATGTGGGATTAGGAAACTGATTAGACCAAAGCTTGTTTTAATGATATCACCTGTGTGCCAGATAGGTTGTAATAAAGGAACATTAGAGTCAGGGAGTCCATACAGAAGCATATGACAGTAGTCTAGACTTTAAGAGACCAGCACCTGAACTACCATGGTGGCAAAGAGAATGGAATAGAAAGATGGATACAAGGGATATTAAACTGGCCCGCAAATTCTGGAGAAGCTCTTTGCTTAAATCTATTTTCAGTATTATGAGGTTAGCCTTTTTATAGCACTAGTTTTATAGTAATTTGCATAACATTACCCATAATTATCACTGCTATTACTTTACAACAACTATTATTGTTTGGCAGGCTTCCTAAACTAAATGAGTATCTGTTACATGGAGAGGCGGACAGCTCCCCTTGCTGAGTTAACAGCTGGACCACAGGGCTGAGTTCCCACTATAAAAAGGGTCTTTGCTTTCATTTAAAGTTAACTGGCCGGGCACCCACAGGTAGGTATTGTGGTCACTCTGTCTCTCTCTCACTAAATGACAAAAAAGCCTGGGAGCCTGGAACGACGTTTTGTTTGCTCCAGGAGGGGGATCGCAGAACCCAAGCCTGAATAGGATTACAGAGAGTGGGAGACAATTTGAGAAAAGAGCCGTTACGAATCATCCATCTGCAAAATGAAATGAGGACCTGACATTTGTAAGTCTTGGCATCACCTTCCTGATGTCATGGTCCTCTTCAACACTAAAGGCCAAACAATAATAATGTTATCCTCTAATGACATAGTTTTACCTCTTATACTTAATATCTACTTGTCCAACTTTACTTCTATTTATGGGTTAGATAATGAAATGAAAGTTGCTAATATGAAACCTCATTTGAATGAGACTTGTTGGGGTCTGAATTTTACCCAAATGATTGTTTATTCAGTTTTGTAATACCGGAATTGAAATATCTTAGTATTCATTGAGTTGGTGCAATTTGGTGACTAGAGAGCCTTCCTTGGAAATAAGAAGAGAAGAAATACATATCTTCAAGAACTCCTTTTGATCCATCTATGTGGCCACTTACCCTCTCAGTGCCCCATGAATTTCTCTACAAGTTGCTGATGAGTTTCTCACTTGTAATAGTGGAAGGAGTTCCTGTACCAGAAGTTGTCCACATGAAGGAAATCACTAATCTGATGGGGGTAGAGTGGGGAGGGGAGCAAAAGCCAGAAGCAATTTTAGAGTTTCACTAGTGTAAATCAGGAGTGGGGAAGCCACATGTAGCCCTCAAGGTCCTCAAGTGCGGCTCTTTGACTAAATCCAAACTTCCCAGAACAATTTAAGTTTGGATTCAGCTAAAGGGCCACACTTGAGGATCTATAGGGTCACATGCAGTCTTGAGGCCACAGGTTTCCAACCCTTGGTTTAAATCCTTCATTTTACATATGAGGAAACATAGGTTTGCTGAATTTAAATGACCTGTCCAAGATCATATAGGTAGTAAGAAAGCTGAGATTCAAACCTAGCTCCTCTCAGTCTATATCCCGGGCAACCCCCAGGAACTATCTTAGGCCCTTGTATAATGTTTATCTTCACATTTTTATGCTTTTCCTAATTCAAATGAGCATGCTTTAAAATGATTAGTCCTGACTCCTTGACCCCCTGACTTTGTGAAATGCTCCTTTCAATGGCTGGAGGAATCACTCCAAGTAGAAATTTCGCCGGATGCGGAAGCAGATATTTCCTAGCCAGTAGCTAGAGATTATTCTCAGCTTCCATTTTCTTCCACCCTGTAACAACAACCCCTACTTCTTTTCATCTTAAGGCATCGTTGCCTATCCTATATCTGAACCACATTATCTAATGAGACAGGGCCATGAAAGATTCCTTGTATTTTTGTGACAAGAAAGTGGCCACACAAATGGTGAGAGAGAATAGATGCATGGAAGTCCAAGTGGGGAATTAGTAGCCTACTCATGCACAGTAATTGGAAATATGTGATTCTTGGGAATAGGGAATGTCAGAAGTTGAATAGAGAGGAACCTGAAACTGCCCCTCACACTAGGATATTTTTCTGGAATTATGAGGTTCCCTCAGATATAGGACCTAGGAAGCTGAGGTGTTTTTGTACCTCCCTCTGCTCCCCTTATTCATTTGGGGTACTTGAGGGACCAACAATATCTCAGTGCTTCACTTTCTACCTCCCCTTCCATTTTTTCCCCTTAGAAGCAGAAGATTAAATATTTTGTGTTTGACACTGGAGGTTTGCAGAAGACAGCTCTGTGTACATGGAGGCAATAAGAAAACCGCATCAGGCCAAAACCTCCAAACAAACTCAAGGAATTCTGAGCTGCAGTAGGGCTAAAGCCAATGGGGTGTCTGCACATGACTATCTACGAACAATATGGTGAGCCTCTGGTAGCAGAGGGATGCAAGGCTCACAACACTAACAACTGTCTGGCTTTGACTCTGCAGAACACTGTGCCCCTGGTGGCCACCTCCTTCTTAGCTTCCTTTTGGGGTTTGTCTTCTCCATTAAATTGCAAGCTCCTTGAGGGCAGAGACTATTTCCACATCACTTAGCACAGTGACTGGCACAGAGTAGGCACTTTGTAAATATTTATTGAATTGAATTATTGAATTTAAAATGTCACTCATACGCAAGGTGAATTGGTGATCCTAATGCAGAGAGGTGTAATACAAGGGACAGCTAGGTGGTGCAGTGGATAGAGCACCAGTGCAGGAGTCAGGAGGATCTGAGTTCAAATCTCACCTCAGACACTTGACACTCACTAGCTGTGTGACCTTGGGCAAGTCACTTAACCCCAATTGCCTCATCCTGGGGCATCTCCAGTCATCCTGATGAATATCTGGTCACTGGATTCAGATGGCTCTGGAGGAGAAGTGAGGCTGGTGACCTGCACAGCCTTCCCTCACTCAAAACAAAGTCAAGTGCAAGTCTTGTCATTATTTCTCTGATGGCATGGTATTCGGCAACAAAGGGTAGTGCTAGATACCGTTGAGCTAAAAGATACGTTATATTCTCCCTAACAGCTTGCTATGAAAAAGCCCAGTTAGTAACAACATACATAACAAGAGACATTTTATCTGAGCATGAAGGACAGACAAGGATATTTAATGATGTTTTAAATAAAAAGTGTGTAAAAATTGGTCACCTACTTCACAAGATTGCTAGAGAGATGGGTGAGGAAAATATTGACAAAAAAAGCAGGTCTTTGGAGAATAATCAATAATTCTAAATTCAGTTATGGGTAGAAAAAACATTATCTAAGAGACATCTTTTAGTCTTCAACTTTATAATCATTTCCAAATTCATTATTTGAGTATGAAGACATTTGGTTTCTAAACTAGTTAACTTGGATTCAATAAATTGCTTTCTTCATTTTAGTCATATAGGCTATATTCTATATAAGCAAGTCAATCACACTAAATTCAACAAGGATTTATTAAATACTTCCCATAAGTCAGGCTTTATGCTAGGTACTGGGGGTATGAGGATAAAAAAAAAAAACTGTCTCTGTCCTCAAGGATCTTATATTTTATTATATAAATACTTTTAATTCACTGAAACAACTATTTTTGGTGGTTATGGTAGGAGCCCCAGGGATCTTCAGTTGAACTGAAATTTCTAGTTTTTATGTTTTGGGGGGTTTTCATATGGATACAACTATAGACATGGCCAATATCACCAAAATTTTCAGTCTCTAGATTTTTTTTCCTGAAAGTATCTGCGGTTCTTAGTGGTAGAATTTAGTATTAATAATGGTTTATTTAAAACATTGATATGAATAACACTTTTAGACTTCCATTCTTTACACAGATTTCAGAATATTTCAAGATGAGATTGGTTTAAAAGCCAGTTTGCTGGATGAAGGTGGCAGTTAGGAAGTATGGCGGATAGAAGGCTGGACTTAAAATCAGGAAGACTTGCGCTTGAATCTGACCGTTGAAACTCACTAGTTGTGTTGCTCTGCGCGTCACTTAACCTCTCTCTGTCTCAGTGTGCTTATCTATATAATGAGGTTGCTTTATTGTCTCTATCTTTTTGTTGTTGTGGGGATAAAATGAGAAAATATTTGCAATGCGCTTTGCAAAATTTAAACTGATATGTAAAATGCTAGCTTGAATTAGTTACTACTCTTATTGATACAATGGGAGTGTAGGAATTGTGAAATTTGACGTAGAACGACAACCTAGAAACTTTACTGATGATAAGATGTCACTTAAAATGCTCAGGGCAAATTAAAGAAAAAAAAGAATACCTAATTAATGCACATTACTGGAAATAAAAGTCCAAAAGAGAAAAGAAGAAAAAATTCTCAGCACATTCCTTTTAATTTGCATATATACTTAAGAAGAAGGTGAAGAATGTATGACCAGTCTAATGGGATGCATCTCAAAGAAGCTAAATTAATGCTGGTTACGGGATTGAATGGAAGTGAAGGATTTCCTCATTTGTGAATGCTTAATTGTGACATAGCTGAAGTTCTTATCAAAAATAATAAAAGGGAAGATTGGAGAAGTGAGGCACGAACATTTAAAAAGAATTTTACTAACAAAATACGACATTGAAAAGTCCAGAGAGTTGTCTTGGAAGGAGAATTGTTCATATCTAATAAGCTGTCTTAAAAATCAAAAGGTTGAAGGGAAGATGAGTATTTACAAGTAGAATGAGGGTAATGGTGGTGAAAAAAGATATAGGGAGAAAAAATAAGTAGCTAAAAATTAGTACATTAATAGTGGAAAAAAACCAATTTAAATTCTGATTCTGGAAGGTCAAAATACTTAGGACAGCTTTTAATCTATCATTTTCTGTTTTTTAAAGCTGTCTGTAATTCTCCTTAAGTGAAGATCAAATGATTATTCTTAAGATGTTTCTAAACCATTGCCTAAGATGACGTATGGCACTATCTTTGGTCTAAGGACACACTGACATTGCATCCTTTGTACTGGTCAATCAGAGTATGGATAGGGCTAAGGTGAGGAGTTGCCTGGCTACTCTTAATCTGAATATCCTCACTATTCTTAGTTGCTCCTTCCTCTGTTTAAAATTGAATAATTTCCTAAAACAGAACAATTTCCTCATTATGAGTCTATATTTGAAGCAGAGCTTCAAAAGAATTTGGTTCATTTCCCACATTCTACAATCCAACCTTTTAAGGCTATTTCCTATTTTTCCCATACAACAATGCAGCTCCCATCTCCAAGCCTTTGCACTAGCTATGCTCCATAATCTTTTTCTCTAGCCCTACTTGTGTTATTATCCAACATTTCTATTCTCTGTTACTTTGCCTCCCAAGTAGAGGACAGTTAAATGTTTCTTGGCCAGTGAGTCTTGTTTTTTTTCCCTCTGAAATATGTGGGGCACCATCAGGGACTATGGATCCTCATAACCTTTTGATCTGTCACCTTTGAAGGCCTCCCAGGCTTACCTTCCATTTTCTGGCATTCAGTATTTTTTTACATAAGCACTTAACTATGTGACAAATACTGTGCTTGGGTTAAAGTAAGTGTCACCTTGGATTTGAGATACAAACAAGCAGCACAAAAGTCATCTTTCCTCCTTCGCACTTTGCTTTTCTTCTGCATGAGAAACTAATTCCCAATCCTGTTAATGACTGAAAAATATGAGATGAGTCTCAGGACTGCTTTGAGATCTAGTTCTTTTCATCCAGCATTTTATAGTGATAAAAAATAGGGAACTCTTTTCCCTATATCAAAGTTTTATCATGATATGACTCTGTTTTAAAGTCTTCTCCTCATCTGGAAATAGCCCTGGATAGCCCAAGGGATCCAGATTCCTTTTGCCAGATAGAGTGAGCCTTTTTTTATCATTTAGAAGCCTTAAATGCATTAGGAATGTGAGAAACCAAGGGGGAAATATGTTCTCTGATGGAAAATCCAAACCTGCAATTCCATACTCTTGTCTCAGACTTTTTTCCATCTTCTTTGTTTCCAGTCTGCCCTTGAGGTAATCTATAATGACATGTAGCAGCCCTTATTCTTTTGAGAGATTATCTCTGATTTCACACTCTCTTAGCTTCCTTTTCAGTGCGTGTGATATTCGTTGAGTTTTCCTCACCTTCAGAGCTTTTCTCATAATTTCTATTTGCCCACAGAGTTACCATAGTGAAATAGGCTGCAAAATAGTTGGGATTCTTCTGCAAAAAAACAAAAAACAAAAAAAGTGGCCTCTGATGATATTAACGTGAGGAAAATGGAAATGGAAATATCCTTATTTCAAATGAGTATTTATACTTTTGCTATTTGGCATAAGAAACTAGAGCCAGAAAAGCACCCAATAAAATTACATGGAAAATTGTTAGTATGAGCCATTGAATATGCAACGAGTTGTAGAAATGGAACTGTCAAACATTGGAGGTAGGAATCAAAGCTGTGGAAAAAATGCATCATAAAACTCAGATCTTGGAACATTCTAATCTTTCTAGACACTGTGGAATTCTTCAGATCTCTCTGGGTTTCCAAAAGGCTCACATCTGTGGCATGGAACTCTGCATAGCCTTTGGAGGGAAAGATCTCACTGAAGGACAAATATTCACAAAAAAACTCAGAATATGGTAATCTTGAAATCTGGAGAAATTGTTTCCCTATTTATTTTCTTATAACTTTATGAACGTGATAAAATGTATCCAGGGATACAAAAACCAAAGTGAAAATTCTGAAGGAGTCCTTCTCTGAATCAATTTTGGCATTGTGCTTACCACAGTAATCTAGAAAGAGATCATGAGTTCCGCGACGGCAGGGGCTGTTTGCTTTTGTCTTTCTGTCCCAAGAAGCTACACAGTACTTGGCACATAGGCAGGTTATGAATAAATGAAAAAGATGAGTGAAAAAGCATTTAATGGGAGTTCATTCTGTGCAATGCAGAATAGTAAGCACTGAATATTCTAAGAGAAAAGGAATATATGTCTTACTATTGAGGAGCTCCCATTACAACAGAGGAGTTGTACATCAGTAGGTGGTTCCCAGGGGGAAGCAGCGGCAAGAGGGTAATAAATCTTCTTCAGTATCATTTCCTCTGTTGCTCCTACCATGCCTGGCAACTGTCCTGTGTTTCCTCCTCATTTGGCTAAACTCAAGAAAGTTGCTCTACTTACTGCCTTTATTTTCTCCCTTCTCTCATTTCTAAACCCTCTGCAGTGTGGCTTCTGGCTACTCTGAACTCATTTGAAATAAGTCTTTCTAAAGGTACCAGAGACTTCTTTTTGGCCAGATCTCCTGGGCCTTTTCTCACTCCTTATCCTTTTTGATTTCTGTGTAACATCTGACAGTGTTAACTATCTTCTTCCATTGGGTATTGTCCCATCTCTGGATTTTCAAGTTTCTTCTCCACCTTGTTCTCTTATCTGTTAACAGTCTCCCTTCTTGTATTTTTATCCATATAAAACCCATTGACTGTGGATATCCCCTGACCTGTCTTGCTTGTTCACTCTGTCCATACTCTTTTGGTGTTCTCATCAGCTAGTATGGGTTCATTTATAATTTTTATGCAGATGATTCCCAAATGTACATCTCTAGGCCTATTCTCTCACCTGAGCTACAGGTGACACATCTCCAGTTACCTCTTGGACATCTCAAATAAGATGCCTCATAGGCATCTCAAACCCAACTTGCCCAAACCAGAATGCATATCTTTACTACCTAAATTCTACCCCCAACCTTACCTAGCTTTCCTAAAATGGTCAAAGAGATAACTATTTTCTATTGATCTACACTTCCAACATTGGTATCATCCTCTGTTCCTCACTCTTATACGACATTCACAATCTATTACAATATTTTGTCATTTCTATCTTGATGACATATAATATATGTATATATCCCATTTTCTCTACTCATTTGGCTATAAACCTAGTTTAGACTGTCACCCCATCATTCTTGACTGATCTCCTTGCTTCAATTCTCTCTCCACTTTAACCCATCCTGCACTAAGCCATCAAGATGTTTGGTTTTCCCCCCCTAAAATGTTGATGTACTAAATTACTCCCCTTTTCAGTGATTTCCGCTGTTTCTCTCTTTCCTCAAAAATCAAATATAAATTTCTCTGGCATTTAAAACTCTTTATTACCTTGTTCCTATCTATCTTTCTAGTTTTCTTCAATTTATGCCCCTACATACACTCTATGGTCTAGTCTTGGAGATTCAGACAACATGAGCCAGCTGAAAGTGATGGATTGAAAAAAAAATGGACAACCTACCAGGAGAAAAGAAGGTGATTTCTAAGGGCTAGTCTTATTTAATAATAAAGCCTTCTTCCTCTGTGATATAATGAGTGATAGAGAATCCCTAACAGAAATCCCAAGAAATAGCAATATTCCCAATTTCTATAGTTAATTCTGGAAACAGCTCCTGAATTTTTGGATTTTGGATTACTCATTCTCTTGGATATACTTGGGCCCTGAAAGTTACTGCTAAACTTCAAATATTAATTGGGAGGGATAAGATAGTGTTATCATTAACCAACTAGTGTTTAAATTGAAATCAGTTTTGTAGTTTATAGTCACATAAGCAGTTTGTGGAAGGAATAAAACCTAAGATTTACCAGTTTTGCAAATGAAGAGACAAGAAAAACAAACCAGGAATACTCTGTGACGTAGGATGACTTCTGTGAGGTCAGGATCTGGTCAGATGTCAAAAAACAAGACAGGTATGTGGTATTTGGAACACATCTTGGAACCCTAAATATCTAGAAGAGGGGAGAAGAGTTAAAACAGGAAAGGTTGCTAAAAATGAGGGAGACAAAGAGAAATGAAAGGAGAGACCCAGGAACAAACTACCAAGTATTGCCTGTGACTGTTACCAATAATATATTAGCATTGAAATAATAAAGAATTAGGGACAACCTGACTAAGCAAAGTTGATTTGAAATCATAGATCTGTCAATTATTTCCCATATGACTTTGAATAAGTCACTTAAATTGTGCCTTCATTTCCTCATTTGTGAAACGGACTTCCAAGGTGCCATCCGTCTATTGCTCCTATGAGCCATTGTGGACAATGATCACTATTAGGGTTATATATAAAGGCATGAAGTAGAGTCAGCCACATGTTCTTATTAACATATGCTGTCCCTTGCACACAGAAATGATTCATAGGGCATGCCCATTGAATCAATAGTACAATTGATCAATCTGCACTGAGCCATCTGTAATTTCTTGCCTGTTCACCCTTGTGGCAAAAAGCATGCATTTGTTTGACCAATAATCAGAATCAAGGATATGTTTTTTTTCTCTGTGTAAAAAACCCAAGTTTATATTTCTGATTTTAGCTCATTATTTGGCCTAGATCTCTGACATTTAGAGAGCCCTTTGTGGGAACTTCCTTTAGTGATAAGAGATCAACATCTCAGGAAGCAGCGCAAAATAACGAATTAAGAACTAGTTATAAAGTCAGCAACATCTGGATTCAGGCCTAACTATGTGCTCCGAGGCAACTCTCAATAAATATAAACTTGACCTTATTATACACACAGGACCACAGAGGTAGAGGAAACCTTAGACATCACCTAATTCAGTTCTCTCATTTTATAGATGATGAAATTGAGGTCTAGGGAACTTATATGACTTCTTTAAGGGAATATAACTGACTAATTGATGACCAAACTGGCATGAGAGCCCAAATCTCCTTCCAGTCCAATAGGGTCTCCCCTACTCTAAGCTTTTTTAAATATAATTGTCACATTAGGAAATTATATCCTTTGTTTTGCTATATTATCCTAATCTGCTGAGATGTTTTCTCTTTGGAATTCTGACATGCAGGATTACAGGACTATTTGTAGAAGAATGGTTGTTTCAATCTTGGTAAAGTCTAGAATTTCCTTTAGCTTCATGTAATTCTCTAAGAATTCTTCAAGCAGATATTGATGTTTTCTGGCTTCATTAGCTTTTTGCCATCTGCTGCCTTGATGACATGGCAATGAAGAGTGAGTGATTAAGTACGCCTCCTGACAATGTCAGAGATTTCTTTCACATTTACCTTTAAAAAAAAAACTCTCCTACTCCACTTCTGCTAGCTTCTCTATTGATGAATCCCTCCTTGTATTGCATAATCAATTGTATCTCCCAATCAAAGTTCTTGTGCTCAAGTCATTCATTTTCATGGCATGATGTTTTCCTGATTTTGTCATTCATTTTCTCTCCATGGTGCTTAATGCTTCATACATTATCCATAGCTTTTTAGTGAACTCTGTCGTACAATGCATTATATCCAGCATGCCATCATTCCTTAACCTTTCCAGAGGCTTATTTACATTGTTAATTTTTTTACCTCCTGAAATGATTGATAATGATATCTATGATGACTTTAGGACATTCCTGTGAGTTATCATTGATCTTTTTCAAAGTAAGTTTGATTATTGAGTCTGTTAAAGTTGCTGCTTTCTAGAGATGTAATTACTGGATCGACTTCTGGTGAAACTGTATGCCAGTGGTCCTAGACAGTTTTTAAGGAACTCAGTGTGTGAATTTCAGAAGATATGGTCTATCTAAGAAGCTACAATTCACTTAAACCTTCAACTCTACATTTACTGAACAGCGGCACTTGACCATAAAATTTTATATGGAGGGGAAAATACACATATTATTCAACAGTTAGTAATATTCTCTCACTTACTGCTTTTCTCAGTAATAACGGTATCCCATTTTTTTCTATATCTTTCCAACTTCTGGATATCTTGTGAATTGGTCCCTTAATGTCATATATAGAATATCATGGAGCAATCCACAGCAATTTAATAATATTACTACTGCTTTTGCTGCTGCTCCCAACAAAAACAATTGCCACCACTCTCAAGCATCTCATATCTATTGCAATAAATTACAGGTTGGTCTGTCTGCCACATGTGGCCTTCTAGGTCCTTGGGTGAGGCCTTTTGATGGAGTCCAAGTTTTGGCAGAACAAATCCTTTAGTGATAGGGATGTGTTCTGTGAAGTTTGTATTCAGTTGAGCACCTGTCACATAGTAGGTGTTTAAAAATATTTACCAACTGACTTGTTTCGTTGTTGAGTCATTTCAGTCATGTCTGACCCCTTGTGACCCCATTTGGGGTTTTCTTGGCAAAAAATATTGGTGTGGTTTGCCATGTTCTTTTCTAGTTCATTTCCCAGATGAGGAACTGAAGCCAAAAGGGTTAAGTGACTTGCCCAGGGTCGAATAGACAGGTCCAGTGCTCTACCCACTGTGCCACCTAGTTGTATCCATTGATTCACTTGCTGACTTGTTGACTAGTACTTGATGTAACATGTTATGCTTGCAAAGGTACTTTGCTATTATTCTCTCATTTTATCATACCAATAACACTGAGAAGTAGGTACCATTACTATCCCCACTTTACAGGTGAGGAAACTGAGTCACAGAGAAGTTAAATGACTTGCTTGTAGTCACAGAGCTAGTCATTGTGTGATGCTATATTTGACCTCAAGAGTTCTTGATCTGAGGTTCAAGATTTTCTCTACTGGCAAATAAATATTTAAATTTTATACTTTAAAAGTAGTGAAAAAACAAAAAGATGATTTTCCCCCAGGAGAATACTTCATATTTTAGCTACATAAACTTTTAATATTGATTAATTTTTTTTAATTTAGTGAAAAGTTCATATATTCTTTACCTCCAAATCATCTTGCATTTGTAAAATGTATATTATGGAGAAATGCCTGAAAATGTGGTCAATGATAAAATGATAAAATTATGAAGTGACAATATATCTACTTTATATCATTTCATAGAGTGAGAAGGAACTTTGGAGATCATTTGGTTCAACCCTGTCATTTTTACATATCAAGAAACTGAGGGCTGGTACATTTAAATGACTCATTCAAAGTCACATTGCTAGCAAACAGAAGAGGTGGGATATGAACCCAAGTCTTTTGACTGTGACTCTTCCTTTCCATATCTGTACATTGATTTTACCCACCTCCATTTCCAGTCACACTTTTTTTTCGGCTGACAAAACTGCATCCTTAACCAAAAAAATAAAATAACAGTGAAAACACATTTTATCTCATTTTAGCAATAATATTTTTTGTGATGTTTTATGACCTTGAACCAATATATTGGAAGAATAAAAAACTGTGTGTGATCTAAAGGTCAATAGAGAGATATGTGGTCATGGTAAGGAGGCTACAGGGATATAAAGATAAAGAAAAAAGCAGGGTAGCACGTGATTAATTTCCAAATGATCACTGGTGTGGGCTCAGAATAGACTTCCCCATGGATTTGGATAGACTGTTGGGATTGCAAAGCAGATTTTCCTATTTCTTCCTTATTACTATTGCCAATATTTCAGGAAAAATATTCGTGTCAGGGACAGGTGAGTGTACTTATTCTAATTCCCATGATTGGAATTATTTGTATTTAGCATCGATTACTATATAGAGAACTCTTGAATTAAAAGCTGCAAATTGAAGTACCTTTCCCCCCTTCAACGTAATTAACATTAATTCTATAACTAAGCTGAAATTTACTGCAAAACTTTTCAGTCCAACAATTCAGAGGAAATCATCACTAGCTAGTACCATAATAATAGCAATAAATCAGTGTACTTTTAGTTGAATTTTTTTCAGTCCCTAGTGATTTTTGCCCTTCTTTTGCTAAAAAGAGAAAATAATTCAACTGGCACAGCGTCTTTTAATTGCCCTCCTTAGAATGTAAATGTCCTAAGAGTAGTTGGAAGGAAAATAAGAGAGCTAAGATTTGCCACATTTTTGAATGCACTCATATTTCTATTTCTTGTCAGCTTTGTCCTATTTCAGGGGTGAAGATAATTCTTTTCTTAACTCAGGCTCTGTTAAGATCAATAGGAAACTGATAAGCAGACATCTGAGAGGCATAGAGTATAATAATGAAGTCTGACATATCATGATTGCTAGTTTAATTGCCTTCTGATTTAAATAATACCCAGGATGTGGGCATTTTCAAGCATACAGTATTTTTTAAACTGATATGATTTATTTTCATGGATGTACCCAAGGCCACACATAATAGATGGAATATACAAATAAATCATTTCCAAAGATGACTGTCTTTATTTCCTAAACAACTCAGGGACCTGTAAGTTCTTTGTTCAGCTTTCCTCATTCTCTGAAAAGTATGGTATCAGTCCATCAGCCTAAATGGCACCTCAGTGTTTTGTATCAGTAGACCTGATTCTCATTCTGGTAATTTTCCACCACCTTTTACCAGGTCAATTTCTTCAGCATATATTATATATCAGGCACCATGTTAAGGGCTGGGAATACAAATGCAAGCAAAAAGAGATTCCCTGCCCTTGAGAAGCATACATTTTAATGGGGGAAGGAACAAAAAAGTTGAAAGGGATTGGGGGAAGTCCAGGAAATAAGGTACCCGTGCAAGGGTATAACAGAGGGCTCTGCAATGAGGCCTAAAATGAACAAATGTCTGCCCTGGATGCACTCCTTAAATGGATGTTCTGCAAGAAGATATGTAAGCAAAAGGAGGGACTTCAAGTGCAGTGAGTACTTCTAAGGTGCAAATTATGGGGATAAAGTGATCTCTCTTCAAGGATGAAGAGTTTTCTAGAACATGGTGAAGAAGTGTGATATGCAGCCTCGGAAGAAATAAAAAGAACCAAAACAAAGTAGGGAATATGATTTTGATTTTTAATTATTAAAAAAATTCTTTCTACTGAGCAATTTTAAGGCATTTCTTCACTTCCTGAACTGTGTTGCATCTTCATTCTGTTACTTATTTCACTGTAGCAGGAAATGGCTTATATATTCTTCTTTATGTTGAATGAGGTTAGGAATAAGGAATACTCTGGAAATGGTTTTGCTGTCTTCTGTTCACAGATCTCTGACAATTTTTAAAGATAAACCTCTTTATCATTCAGTAGTTTAATTTATTCCTAAATATGTATTATGGACAAGAAAATTGCTAATCTTGTCACTTCTGCCTTGCATCTCTTGTAGCTTCTCCTTCTGTCCACTCTCACGATTCTCCCCTTATCAAAGACCTTTGCCCCTCTCTTCTGGACTATTACAATGAAATAGTGATTCATCTCCCCTCCTCCTATCTTTCGACACTACAATTCATCTTCAATTCAGCAGCCAAAGTGATTTTCCTAAAGCATAAGGCTGACACATCACTTGGCCTCTCAAAATCTAGCTTTCTCCTGTTACCACTGGCATCAAATATGAAATACATTGGCATTTAAAAGCCTTTTTAGCATGTCCTTTTTCTATCTTCCCAGAGCCCCAGGATGTTATAACTTTCCTTCCTTCCATGTATACGTCCAGTTTCATTATAGTACTTACTGTTTCTTACATAGGATATGCTACCTTCCATGTCTATCCCTTTGTGTTGGCTTCCTCCCCCATATCTGGAATAATATTTCTTCCCCTCTCATATCTGCCCTCTTTGCTCCAGTGGATTCCTCCAAAATTCAGCTCATATCCCTACTTCTGTAGGAGTCTGTAGGCAGTCTGCTCTCCCTGTCTTTACTCTGTGCATAGCTGCTTAGCTAGTTAAAGAAAGTGAAAATAGATATGTCCGTGTTTTTGTCTGTCATCTATCTATCTATCAATCTATCTATCTACATAGTTATACCCATATTATATCTTCCATTGGAATGTGACTTTGTTGAGGACAATGTTTTTGCTCTTTGGGGAACTTAACCACAGTGCCTTGTATGAGTAAACTTTCAATAAATGCTTGTTGACTGACTGCAAGATTGGTAAATTAATATGTTGGTAGAAAATTAAGCATGCTTAACATTTAAGCTGTATTGGATAAATTTACCACCTCAGATGTTCTGATTCGACCATGTTGCTTTGAGAAACATTTTTTAAAAACAGTCATCTACATGGAAATTAAAAATAAAAACTTTTTAAAGGGCCTAACAGTATCAGATTTCAAACTATGTTGCAAAGTGATCTTCATTAAAGCATTTTGGTACCAGTTAAGAAGTAAAATGGTGTATCACTGGAACAGATTAGGTACTCAATACTCAGTATTAGTTATACAATACGTAATAGTAAATAACCATAATAATCTAATTTTTGACAAACAGAAAGATGCAAGGAGTTCTACTAATGGAGTCCTATCTAGCCTTTGGGGCAGGAACTCATAATTCGATAAAAAATATTCCTGGGAAAACTGAAAATTTGTTTGACAGAAACTAGGCATAGATCGTTATCGCATCATATACTAAGATAAGGTCAAAATGAGTAAATCATTTAGAAATAAAAGGTGATATAAGTAAATTAGGTGAGCATGGAAATTTTCACCTGTCAGATCTATGGATAACAGAAAAGTTTATGACCAAACAAGAATGAGAAGATCATGGGAATTACTTTTTATTACATGATATTTAAAAAAAAAAGCTTTTGCACAAGAAAACCATGAAACCAAAATTAAAAGGAAAGCAGAGAATTGGGGAAAACTTTTATAGCAAGTTTCTGTGATAAATGTCCCATATCTCAAATATATAGGGAACTGAACTTTTTTTTAAAAAGAACTATTTCCAAATTGATGTGGTCAAATGATTTAAGCAGGAAATTTTCAGAAGAAGAAATAAAAGTTATTAATATTCACATGAAAAATGTTCTAAATTATTATTGAAAATTTAACAAAATTCTGAAATTTCACCTCACACTTATCAGATAAGCTAACATGACATAAGAGGAAAAGGTAAATACTAGAGGCCATGTAAAAAATAAAAGTTGGCATACTAATGCACTGTAGGTGAAGTTTTGTACTGGTCCAAAATTTCTGGAGAACAATTTGAAACTATGTTCATAGGGTAATACTTTGATCCAGAAATACTACTACTAAGCCTGTATCCCAAAGAGATCAAAGATAAAGGAAAGTATCTAGTTGTATGAAAATATTTATAGCAACTCTTTTTGTGTGGCAAAGAATTGGAAATTGAGGAGATGCCCATAAATTTGAAGATGAAGGAACAAGTTGTGGAACATGATTGTGATGACATACGATTATGAGTGTAGAATGAAATATACTTTTTCACTTTTTTCATTTTTCTTTCTTTTTTTGCAAGATGGTGATATGAAAATGTTTTGCATGACTTCACATTTGACATTGATAACATATCGCTTGCCTTCTCAATAAGTAGGGGAGAGGTATGGAAGGAAAAAATTCAGAAGTCAAAACTTTAAAAAACCAATGTTAAAAATAAATTTAAAAAACTTTCTGAGCCTCAGTTTTCTTATCTGAAAAATAATGATAGCATCTGTGTTGTAGAGTTCTTGCAGGGACCAAGTAAAGTTACTTAACATTGAATAAAATCCCTAACACTTTCTTCACTATCTGTCTATCGATCTATCATCTATCTATCTATCTATCTATCCATCCCCTGTCTTAATTTTTATGAAGGGCATCACCATTATTTCAGTTACCTAGATTTGCAAGCTTTGGTTCACCCTCTTCTCACCCTCCTTCAGTGCAGCCCCCCTCCCCACATTTAATCATCTGTCAATTATTGTTTCTTGTAGATTCAACCCCACATCTTTCATGAGGTTCTCCTTTCTACTCACATATGTAGTGACCACTAACAGCTAGCACAATAGTTAGCATTTATATAGGGCTTTAAGGTTTGTAAAGCAATTTACAAATATAATCTCATTTTATACTCACAAAAGCCCAATGATACAGGAACTATCATTACCCCCATTTAACGGATGAAGAATCTGAGGAAAATGGAACTTAATGATTTGCCCAAGGTCACATTGCTTTTTGAGGCTGCATTTGAACTCAGGTCTTCCTGACTCCAGGTCCAGTGCTCTATCTACTCTACCTCTATAGAGTAAGACCCCATCTCTAACTTGGACCATTTCAGTAACTTGTGAAGAGCTCCCTGTTTCCAGTACCTCCCTCCTTATTCATCCTCCAAACAACTGTCAAGTTGATTCTAGAAAAGAAGGTTTCACTGTTGCTTCCTTGTTCAAGAAGCTTCACTGACTCCCGATTTCCTTCTGGGGAAAAAAAAGCAAGCTTCTGAGCTTCACAACCTTCCCCTACCTTTCTTTCTAGGCAGAGATCATGTTACTCCTCCTAACATACTCCATTTTCTTTTCAGACACACCTACATGCCGTTTCTTATGTGTGGCATTTTATCTGCCTCTGCACACACTGCCTGATTCCCATGCCTGGAGAACTCTTTTCACCATCCTTCATAGCATCCTTACATTCCTTGGAAGTATAGCTCATGTTCTATTTATTAAAGGCAACTTTCTGGGTGCTCCTAGGTGTTGCTTTCCTTACTCCACCCCAATGAAATTACTTTGTATTTACATTATGTATCCTTTAACTTCATGTGTATGTGTAGTCTATCCTGCTAGAATGTATTCTAGCACTTGATAGGTGTGCAATCTTTAAACTGAATAAAATGTGAATGAATGAATCTTGCATTAAATTATTACAGTATACAAAACACTGTGCTAAGCCTGGATCTTTGAGATAGAAATGGAAAGGTAGTCCCTGCTGTAAGGGATCATATATTCCAATGTAAAGCACCAAGTGGTGGTTATTCATAGATTGACTTAGATTAGTCTAGTCAAAATCGAATCCCTGCAGGTGGGATATTGGCTTAGTTTTAAAAATTTTATGTTATCTCTGTTTTATTGTATTCTTATTTATTTTGTTAAATATTACCAAATTATATTTTAATCTGATTCTGAAGGCACTGGAGTGTGTTTCAAGAAAATTGTTTGACTCCTCTGACTTTGAATCAGGAAAGTCTGGGTATAAATTCTACCTCTGACTTTGGAGAATTCATTAAATTCTTAATGCCCCCAGGCAACTCTCTAAAGCCAGGCATTGCATAGAAGTGGCTGGAGCATCTTGGTGGATGAAATACTTCATTTGGAATTTCCCTCCACTCATGAAATCACAGGTCCATCCAAAAACTTTAAGTGTAATAAAAGTGGGCAGCCATGATCAGTACTAGCAGAGCTAGCCCAAATCTAAATATGATTTTTCTCAACAACAATCATGATAGGAAGTCATCTACTGTTTCAACTTTAATGTACCCATTACTTCTTGAAGTAAATCTGCTTTTGGATAATCCAAAAGAGACTTTCCTTATAGCTAACTGAAATCTACTCTGCAATTTCCACTAAGGTTTCTAGTATTGTTACCCAGTCAGTGTTTATTAAATTGAATTAAATTAACATTTATGAAGATGTTTATTCTTAATTTTTACATTTTCTTGAACCAGAATTTTTATAACCAGTAAGTCCATTCTAATTCATAACTAAAGTCTCCCTTGCTAGATGAAATCCATTATGGTGGACTCATAGGAAACACATAACTGCTTACTTGCCACATTTCAATCTTTCTTGAATTAGAAGAGATGATTTTTCTGGGAATTTCACCAGCTCCTGGGCAATCATATATTTTCAGAAGGGCAAAGAGGATATTTGAATGCAAGAAAATCACCTATTAGTTTGTATTCTGTGTATAATTAAGAATTACTTGGGAATATAAAATAAGTTCATTATTTTTCTATGATAGGCTTTTCAGTGCGAAGATAGTAGCAGTTCTACCAAGTTTTCCTTTTAAGATAAGATTGGCAAAGATAAATTAAGAATGAAATAGGAATAAGAACTAATTTTTCCTATTTCATTTAATACACAAAACTTCCCTCACAATTCTGAAATAAATTGCTCTCCAAAGACCTTCCTTTTTATTTCTTTGACCTTTCAGATCACTCACAGCTGTCCTCTTAATTTATACTTCTCCAACTTACAGTTATTTTTTTTTAACTAGACTTTTGATAGGTCTCTGCTGCAAGAGTACATGCATATGATTTAGCCTACTTATAAATGTTCGGAGAGTCATGATCTTGGTGAATTGCCTTGCTTCCTATTTTCAGAGACTTGGTTTCCTTCAGATTTTAGGATGTCAAACTTCTGTGCTGCTTACATAAGCATTTTTACTTCTTTAATAATGGTTGTAAAAGTAAAACAGCTGTCTTCTCTTCTGAAATGATTTATGTTCTAAAAATTATAATATTTTTCATTAGTGAATGGGAATAATTTGCCTCTATGTTCTTAAAGTCATCATTTTTAGAAGGATCAAATTCTCCCTTATGCTCCATGGAAGTAGAGAGAATTTTACATGAGCGGTGAATATAAAAGACCAAGAATTTTTGTTACTATTCCTCTTCCTCTTCTCCTCCTTCCTCTCTCTCTCTCTCTCTCTCTCTCTCTCTCTCTCTCTCTCTCACTCTCTCTCTCTGTCTCTTCCCTCCCCCTCCTTCTCTGTCTCTCTCTTTTTCTATCTTTCTGTCTCTCTCTTCCTCCCTCCTTCTCTCTCTCTCTTTTTCTATCTCTCTCTCTGTCTCTGTCTCTCTCTCTCTCCTCCCCCCTCCTTCTCTCTCTGTCTCTCTCTTTTCTATCTCTCTCTCTCTTTGTCTCTCTCTGTTTCTTGTCTCTCTCTCTCTCTCTCTCCTCCTCCTCCTCCTCCTCTTCCTCCCTGTCTCCCTCCCCCTCCCTCTCATATTGCAGGAATGGTGACTGAGTCTTCTAGGTGATTTTGAATCTTCTTCTCACCCCTCCTCCTCACCTAAAATTTCCTCTTCCAGAATTGGAGAAGTAGGGCTGACTGGGATTTCCAGGACAAAAATACTTTTGCTTGAGAGTTGTCAGAACACAAAAGCTCACCAAGTTGCACATGATGTCTTGTCTTATCACTTGTGAACAGTCTCTGGAGTTTGAAAGGGTTTTGAATTTTGCTTAACTTGCCATTTCCCAGCATAATGAGGAAATCAATGTGTCTTGCTTTTAGAAATGCTGGTGAATTCAGAGTAATTCAGGGGAGCCTGCCATGATAAGCAGAAATGAAGCTGCAAGAACTTGCTCATCATTTCCGAATCAGAGATGATTTTCAGATAAAAACAAGGTTAATTTATCGTTGTCTGCAATTGTATGTTAAGAAGCTAATTTTGAAATGGTGAGTGATGGCTGGAAAAGGAGAAAGGACCTTCTGCTTCTGTTCAAAGGAGAATGGAGATTGAGAGGGGGAAACTAATTTAATTGAAATAAGACACAGATGTCTACTTTCCATGTCCAAATCTCTTATGTCTGTGAATTCCTTTGGTTACAAAGACAGACTTTCTACTACCTAGAAAAAAAAGTGCAAATGAAATAACAAAGATTTCCCAGACAATCCTCTAGATTTTAACATAGCCAAGAAAAATGGTCTTATGGGTGAATGAATTTATGGGATTAAAACCTATTAGTGAATGTAGTGCTGTTTCCCTGGCTTCTAAGTCACAGAATAACTGAAAAACAAGCGGGAGTGCTGGTTGGTTGCAGAGAAATCTAGGAAGATTGATATAAACTGATGCAGTGTAATAGACAGAACAAACAGAAAAATTTTTACATTGACGACACTTCCAAACCAAAAATGTGAAAGACTTAAGAACTCTGATCAATGAAGGATGCCATTCATATGACAGAGACATGATGGACTCAAGACCCACAATGAGGTATATACTTTTGGACATTCTCAATATGAATACCATCTCAGTAGTTCAGGGGTGAGGCCTACATTCAGTCATGAAATCAATCTTTATTAAGGTTCTTTTATATGCCAGGCACAGTGTTAAGTGTTGGAGATAGAAAAAAATAAAATAAAACACCATCCCTATGCTTAAGGAGAGAATAACCCAATAACCCAAGGAGAAGATAGTATACAAACAAATAGATGGGAAGGAAGCTATATGTAGGATGAACAGGAAGTAATTAACAGAAGGAAGGCTTAAGAAAGGTTTCCTGTAAAACATGGGAATTTAACTGAGACTTAAGGGAAGCTAGGGAAGTCAGCAGGCTGAGTTCAGGGGAGAGAGAGAGAAAGTATATTCCAGTCATGAAGGATAGCCAATCAGGGAAAATGCATAGAGCTCAGAGATGGAGTGTTTTGTTTGTAGAACAGTTAGGAGGGCAATGTCACCAAATCAAAGAAAATGTACAGAGGGTTAACGTGTAAGAATATTTGAAAGTTAGGAGGGGGCTAGGTTATGGAAGAGTTTGAATGTCCAACAGAGCATTTTATATTTGATCCTGGAGGTCATAGAGACGTAGCAGAGTTTAGTGAGTCAAAGAGTCACATTCTCAGACCTTTACTTCAGAAACATTTTAGTGGCTGTATGGAGAATGCATTGGATTAGAGAGACACTTGAGATAAGCAGACTATTGCTATAACCCAGCATGCTATTGCTATAGTCCAAGCATGAAGTGATGAGGGCCTGCCCTAGTGTGGTGGTAATGTCAGAGGAGAGGAGGGGATATAGTATTCAAGAAATATTGCAAAGTCAAATTCAGTGGTCCTTGACAATAGATTGGATATGGGATGAGAGATAGTGAGGGGTCCAAGATGATTCCCAAGTTAAGAGCCTGAGGAATTGGGAGAATGATGTTACTCCTACCAGAAATCTATAAAGAAGGTATGGGGGCACTAAGGGAGAAAGATGAATTCAGTTTTAGATATATTTGAGATATCTACTGGACATCTAATACAAATTGTCTAAAAGGCAATTGGAGATGTGAGATTGGAGGTCAGAGAGGCTGAAGCAGGATAGGTAGATTAAAGAATCATCAGCACAGAGAAGTTAATTAAATTCATAGGAGCTGATGAGGTCACTAAATGAAATAGTATAGAGGAAGAAGATAGGAGAGCTCAAGATGGAAATCTTAGGGACATCTTCAGTTAGAGGTTCTGATCTGGATGAAGTTACAGTAAAGGAAACTGAGAAAAATTAATCAGAGAAGAACCAGGCGAGAAAACATTAGGTAAAACTAGGTCTGGAGTACAGTTGTGCTTAAATTTTTCTTATTTAGATCTTTTTTCAGAACCCCTTGGAAAAATTTATGGTATTGACTATTGGATACTTGTAAAGTCAAAATAAAAACATGAAAGGAAAGCGCTAGTAATCAAATTTGCCTGGGAAATAGAGGGAATAATGTATTCCATGAAGCTGGAAGGGGAGATTGTAGCCACATCATGGAGGTCCTTAAATGCCACGTTAAAGAAGGAATATTTTTGTCCTTTACTCAATAGATAGCTCTTATTGATTTGAGGGAAGGGATGAGAGGTAGGGAAGAGAGATCTTACTCTGTCATAGCAAGTTGATTTTGACATTTGTGTGGAGGATGTTTTTGAGACATAAGGTGATGAAAATTGGGCAATTTATTAAAAGGTTATTATAGTAATTTGGATGAGTGGGATTCTATATGTTATCAAGCATGTACTGAAGACAGATTACCAAGGTCTTCTGATTTCTAGAAAAGCACTTTTGCCACTGTGTGTGTATCTACATATGCATATCTATAATCTATACCTGTATATAGATGCACACACATACAATTTCCCCAAAGTCTTAGAGCATTTTTGAGTTTATTAAAGTTAGGACGTAAACCTGTACTAAACTTCTAGGACACTGTGTGTGTGTGCCTGTATGTGTCCCAAGAACCATATATGTATGTATATAGATAAAAATATATAGATATAGCCTCAGTCAGAGGGCAATAATAGCAAATATCTTAGAACATGAAAATTTGGAGAATTTGGATGAATTGAGATAGATGGTACTGCAGTAGGTTAAATGAGAAAAAAACAAGGATTGAGAGTAGAATAATGTCACAATATCTTGCATAAAGCATTTTTATAGGTTGGATAATACTTAAATTGTATACATCTGTATGAATTAGTTTTGTGCTAATAAATTTTTTGTCACTATCTTAAAGATATAAAAATTTAGCCTACTTGTTACATTTGAAGACTTTCTAAAGCTGGAGGTAGGGGCAGAAAGCTAATACATTAAAAAAGTGTCCAGATGAAAACAAAGAGAGAACAAAGATTCTAGGTGAGAACAATGAACTGGATGAAATCAGAAAAGGAAGAGAAATAAACGTAAAGGGCTAAAAGAAAAAAAAGCAGTTTCACAAGTACATTACATGACAGAAGTGCAGATTAGATTCGAGGTTTTATTGTAGTCTAAGCTCAATTTGATTCAAGAATGGAAAATTACAGTTAAAACACTAATGTTATCTTAGACTACTTTAGCACGGGTCAAAATCTTCCTAATTAGGCCACATCCAGAATATTGAATTCTGTTCTAGGCATTCAGTTTTGGGAAGGACATAGATAAACTGAAATGTTACCAGAAGAAGGTGAGAGGGAAGGTAAAAGAACTTCAAAATATTTCATGTAAGGAAGCATTATAAAAACTGGGGTTATTTAGCTTCCATTTGGTGCTGTTTGGAAAATGGGGTGCAATAAAATCAATTTAGATCTGATCAGAAAGAAAGAAAAGCTATTAAGGATTCAGTTCATCTGTAAATGTGAGAAGACACATAGAATAACAGCTTGCCCAAATGGCAAGGTTAAATGAATATTTTTGAAGAACAAGGAAAATCTGAGCATGTTGGTAGGCAGCAGGGACAAATTCAGCTGAATTGCCCTAAAGTGCTTCCAGGATCTGTCAGCTCAACATGTTTTCCAGCTGGTCCCTTCCATGTGTCTCCTACTAAACCATAAACACATGGACATGGAATGTTAGAAAGGATCCCGAAAAAGTGAGAAGTAGAGGCTGAAAGAGGTGAGTATTGTAAATTACTTAGTGGATTGTAGGGTATAGCAATAGCTAAAATCTAGTGCAAGAACCATACTAAATAAATAAATAAAAGGAAAATTGAGATTTTCTTTCATAATAGTCATGTGCCTGTCTCTCTAGAACAGAGATTCTTAACAGAACTCACCTCTCTCCCCCAGGTCATTGAAGAGATTTCAATGTTAATGAACTTTATTTCAATATAATTAATTTCCTTTGCAATCTTATGCATTTTATTTCATACATTGAAAGCTCTTCTGTTGAATAGGTCATGGGGTTTCCCCATACTGCCAAAGAGGACCATGATAGAAACAGAGATTAAGAGCACCTATTGTAGAGAAAATTATGATACTTTTTATGGGATTTAGCTATGCAGACTTAATATGCCCATAGCTTCAAATATTCTAGGAGTACTTAACCCAATAGATTTGGGGGTACAGTGGACACTGACACAAGAATTACTGGAAATTGGAAGTTTCCCCTTTCCCAGCATGCTGCCACCTTTTCTATTTACACTCCTTCCCACATCTTTGCCAATAAATCAGGAAATACATGACCATAATATCAAATTTAAGAACTGAACTTTATAGAAATCAAACTTTTAACAAAGTGTCCTACCATTTTTTAAATATCAAAACAGCTTATATAAAAATTTCTGATGAATATATTAGACAGTTGACTATAGAAACAGAGGGGGAAGATATGAATTTAGTCTACCTTATACTTAAGTATATAGCCTTGAAATAAAATCCTAATAGTTCCCCCCCACACACATTAGAACATCTTCCTAAAATAGCTAGATGCAGGTGTAATTTTGGATAACTTTTAGACAGTCCTCGAAAATGCTTAAAGATGATAACAGGGTATCAAACTAATAATTATTACTTAGAAGCTTAACAGAAACGAATTCTGGTGATTTTTAAAAATTGCATTGTATAATTTGATGCTTAAATGTAATATGATCTAACAGTGCTGCTTTGCTACTTAAGCCCTGGGTATCCTTAGGTAAAGCAATTCCACCTCTCTGAACTCCTATTTCACTGTCTGTTAAGTGGAGGGATTAAACTGGAGGATTTCTAAGGTCCTTTCCAGCTCTAATTCTCAAAAAAACCTAAAGGCTATATATCATTTAGGTATATAACATTTTTGTTTTGAAAAGATGTAATAGAATTTTCTGCACAAGGACATATATGTGTGTATGCACATGTTTTTGTAAGAGAGGGGAAGAGAAAGAAAAGTAAACATTGAAGTTTGAGAAAATAAGAGACATTGGAGACTTCTAAACCCATAAAGGAATTCAAGCAATATAATGTCAAACAGATGATGAACAAATAACAGTATGTCATGTTTCCATCAATCATACTGATACTGGGTCAACTTTAAGTTCCTGAGAGTCTGATACTCAGCTTAGCTCCAATCCATACACAGCTATCCATCACAACGTATAGATGTTAATGGACCTGACTATGTAAGCCAAGGGCACATCACTGTGGAAAAAAAACTCAGAGAAATCACTTAAATGGTCAGATCCTCTTCCCCACTACCATTCGCCAGCAAGGGAGACAGTTCCTTCTTTCACTTTAATAACTTGAAAAGCAGATTGCAAAAATTCATTTTGATCTCTTTCAGTGTTTTTTTCCCCCAAGGAGGTAATTGCCTGATTCTATGGCTTTTTTTCCTCTCATTTTGTAATACTTGTTCAACATTCTTTAGAATATGACTCAGTTGATATTATTTTTTCTATATCTCGCTTTGCCACCTGGTGGCAGGGTGGAGAATGGGATTAAGATTTTTCCTATTTGCTCAGGAATGTTATCTGAGCCAGAACCATTTTAACTACAATTCCAAGGCGAACCAATTGACTATGTTCTACCTTTATGACATAAGGAACAAAATAAGAGGAGCATCAGTTTGAATGCTATTTTCTAGATGGATAACACAGGCACACTCTGGATATTTTTAACCTTGGCGTTATTTTCTGGTCGTTTCTTTGAAGAGGTAAATATTAATATTACAGATTTTTCATTTTTAAAAAAGAAAAAAAGAAATCATCATAAGGTCATCTAATCCAGTTTCATCATTTTACAGATAAAGAAACTGGGGTTCCAGAGAAACTATGTGATTTACTCTAGGGCACATAGATAATGAGTCAAATTCAAAGCTAGGTTCTCTCATGTCAGATCTTCTATTCTTGCTATGTAACTCAGATAGTTCTCATGAGGAAAAGACATTTTAAAATTTAAAATATTATGTGAATTTT
>CM053770.1:60774738-60815822 GCA_028658325.1 Potorous gilbertii
CAAGAACCTAACACTTAGAAAATTAGAGCACCCTTCACATTGCAGACAGGCGTGAAATCACAGAAGCACACAATTTGAGATTTGAAAGAGACCTCAGTGGCCATCTAGTCTAGTTGTAGAGAGTTAAGTGGAACAGAGTTAGAGCCATGGGAATGGATTCAGGAAGATTTGAGCTTCAGATATCTTCTAGCTGTGTAGCCTTGGGCAAGTCATTTAACTTTTGTTGACCTCAGGCTCTTGAACTGTAAAATGGGGATAATCCTAGCATCTACCTCCCAAGATTGTTGTGAAGTCCAAATGAAGACCAACTATTTGCAAAGGAATGCTAGCAGGCTGTTAATAAATGATTATTCCCTTTTCTAGTATGCTCTCTGCATGAACAGCAATACTCATGACAGCACACCGCACAAGTGGCCATTCAAGCTTCCATCTGATGGAGAAATCCACGACCTTTGAGGGCAGCCCATTCTGTTTTTTTGGATAATTCTTATTGTCTTTGGATATTTTGGGTTATTTGGATAATTCTTATTATCTTTTCCTCATAACAAGACTGAATTTTCTTCCTTCAAATGCCTCAAATCTTCAACCCATTACTTTTGTTCTCTGGGGAAGAAAACAAAACAAAATAGACAAACAAACAAATAACCAAAACAACAGACGAAATCTCCAGCATGATAGCCTTTGAAAATTTAGATTGTCCAGAAGAAAATGACTTAATATGGGGAGAGGTCTGGGAATCATGTCACATGAAGGCAGGGGCATTTGGTCTGGGGAAACAGAAGTGGGATTGGCCATGGTCATATAACCCGCATTCAGATATTGGAAGGATCATCCTGTGACAGAGAGATAACACATATTGTCCTTTGTTCCCAAGGGCAAGACTAAGATTTTTGAGTGAAGGTTAGAGGGAGACATATTTCAGCCTAATAGCACAATCTTATAATAATTAGAACTGTGTTAAAATTGCATGCATGTGCTCTCCAATGAAGTAAGATCCCCTCATCAAAGAAAGCGATCAGGCAAAGTCTGGGTGGATGACTTTGAGATGTTGTAGAATAATTGCCTGAATAGGGGCAATGAGGAAGGGAGGGTGGGTAAGACAAGCTCTGAGCCTTTTGCTGTTCTAAGAATTGTGAGTCTTAGAAACAATTAACTTTTTACAAACTGGAAGAGCTGTTGCTGTGAAAACTATTTTGTGGGTGGCTAGAGATTACGTTTTTATTTTAAGTGTTTTGCATTATTTCTGTAAACAGAGAGTTTTTCTCACTAGTCACACAATGACTCAGGATACAGATGTTTGAAGTCAGGCATCTCTGGGAGACTTTTTCAAATAGACAAGAACTTTCTGACGTCCTATTGAGCCACCCAACAGTGCATGCCTCACAGCTTCCCCCTGCTGAACAGACCACATAGGGTGGCCAAATCTGTCAAACGGCAGTATAAAGCAATGTTCATCGAATTCAGCATTTGTGTTATGACAATGGCAGATGACTTCACTTTTAGTAATGTCTTATGAGCACACTTTCCCTCTAAGTGTAATAGTCAGTGATGTGGATCTCACCCACAGGGAAAATATCTTCATTTGATCTATTTCTGTCTTGAGGTGGTGGGGGTTGAGGGGAGAGCATTGCAAAGCAACCAAGACCTTGCTCCAAAACATTCAGATTTAATTCACATCTAATTTTCAGTGAAGGACTGGCAGATTTTTACTCATCAGAACTGTACAAAGTTAATAAATCTATTAATCTTTCATCATTCGGGTATGACCAGCAACTTCCTCCCAAACACAAAAAACCAAACAAGGGTTTTTAAACCTTGCCTAATATAAGCTGGACTGGGAAGTCTTTGGGTTAAATGCTAATATAATCTTGACTTCTATTTGCTACCTAACCCTTCCCATCTTTACTCAGAGTTTTTCTAATTTTATTTTAGCCCCTGCGATGACTATAGGAATAACTATTGATCAATTTATATACATTCTATAAGTAATTCATTAATCATGTTATATATATATATTCCCAATAATTTGGTTCTAAACCAGTCAGCTTGAAACTTTCAGAAATTTTCAACCAAATATATGCACATACATTATCTCATATATATACACTGAGTGTCCTAAAATTCTTAGTGTAATCTCAGGCTATTAAAGGTTAAAAATGAATGAAAGCTTTTGTTATATATGTTGTGTGTATATGTATATATGTATGTATGTGTATATGCATGTGTGTATATGTATGCATGTTTATGTGTGTATATATACATTATATATGTATATATGAAAGATTGTCTCTATATCGAACTGAAGCAAGGCACATTTCTCTTTGATTTGTAGCAGTTCTTTGAAGAAAACTCAGTATTTAGTAATTGTGTTCATTAGACATGTCAGCTAAATGTGAAAATATCCTTAAGCAAACTTCACTAGGAAATAACAATTAATAATAGTAATATGTAACATTTACTTAGGGCTTTAAAATTTGTGAATGGTTTCATCACCCCCCCCAAAACAATATTAATAATAATATAGTCACTAACACTTGTATATAATGCTTACAACGTGCCAGGCAATCTGCTCAGCAGCTTACAGTTGTTAACTCATTGGATCCTCACAACTCTATGGGTAAGTGCTAATGTTATGCTCATCTTAAAAATGGGGAAACTGAACTTGTCCAGGGTCATAGAGATAATAAGTATCTGAGGTGGGATGTGAACTCAGGTCTTTCTGACTTCAGATCCAATGCTCTATTATCCGCTGTGTCCGTTAGCTGCCTTTATAATAAGTTTAATGTATTGACTGCTGTTTTATTTCTCTGATGTGGCTACATGTTTCCTGAAGTCACTTATTTAGAGAGCATTTGCTGCTAAATGATTCAGGTTGGGACCTGGATCCATCTCAGGAATGATGGAGAGAAGTTTAATCATTTAATCAATAAACATTTATTAAGTGTTCGAGGTCCTGTATTAAGTGCTGATGATACAAAGAGAAAATAAAACAATCCATTTCTTGCTACATATGTGAGTATATTCAAAAAAGTTTATGTAAATGATGTACAAAATAAATATATAGTAATTAGTAGACAGGAGGTATGTGAGGATGAGGAAACATCTCATGTCAAAGGTGGAATTTGAGTTTATCTTTAAAATAAATCGAAGTATGCCAGGTGCTGCCTCAGGATACACTTTGTGTAATAAACCATTCTTTTCCCCCCTCAAAATCTATACTTTGGCAGCTGAATATCACATGGATTGCCTTTTTAATTCTGTAAGGATATTTTCCTTCACCCTGCATCTCTGTACCTCCTAATACCACTTATGGCAACAAGTCACTTCCTAAAAAACTTCTGCTGTGTCTGACAGTTCTTGGTCCTCCTTTCTGCTCCCAAGGAGCAGAAGTTGCTGAAGAAAGTCATAACAGAGAGAAGTTGGAGAGTACCACACATGAGGTCAAGCTGTTTAAACTTGTTTCTCATACACTTTGAGGTCTGAGACTCTATCATTTTTGTCTCTATATATCCCCAGAGACTAATATTGTGACTTGCACCTTACAGGCTCTTAATAAGTGTTTGTTGAGTTGATATTTTCCTCTGTCATCGTCCAGATAGGTAGCCTAATTTCAAATCCTGATAGCAGTCCAGCAGAAGGTGAACCTAGGTCTTTCCATTTATCCATCCAACAACCATATATTATTTGGATGACTGCAGTTCAAAACACTTCAGCATTATGCTCCTCCGTTACACTTTGGGTGAGCATCGGTTGGTCACAACCTCCTGAAACTCTTCTTCATTTATAAAATGCAAATGATAATTCCTGCCTCACTGGGTAATTATCAGGACCAAATGAGATAGTAGCAGCAAAGCATTTAGCAAATTTTGAAGCACTCTGTGATCGATTACTTTTGACTGTTCTCTTTTTCTTCAAATGATTTTGGCTCCCAACCTAAAAACCATAAAAGAGCCCAAAGGTAAGTTCAGGTCTGGGACTTATTATTATTTTTGGGAAATAATATAAGTAATCTGCTTTGCTCCATATCTGAGTGAGGTCTCTATCTGTCATATGTCTGCTTACTGTGGCTCTGGCCACCTCCAACATAATCAATAGAGTGCTGGGCTGAAGACTTATCTTTCTGAGTTCAAATCTGGCCTCAGATGTTTCCTAACTATGTGACCCTGGGCAAGTCTGTCGAATCTGTTTTCCTCATTTCGTCATCTGCAAAATGAGCTGGAGAAGGAAATGTCTGACCATCCCAGTGTCTCTGCTGAGAAAACACCAAATGGCATCATGGAGCATCAGACACAACTGAAGGATGACAACAAAAGCCACCTCCAGTCATTACAGATGGTTGCATTTAATATAGTGAGCCCATTAAGAAACTGCCTACGTAGGATTTTCATATCTTGTGGCTCTTTAAGGGATAAAGATTCTCTGATTGACAATCAGGTTTGTGACACAGTGAAAATGACACTATTACTGTAAAATCAAATCATGGCCATGATTTTAAAAAACAGAGCAAATGTGTCACTGGCAATATAAATGAAGTTTTAGCTCTCTAGTAATTTGATTACTGGTTAGCCAGCCGTTCTTAGTAGTCTGTGGCTATTATCTATTTGCATCCTCATTTAAGACTTGCCAGATGGGGCCAGTTTTCATCTGGGAATTGTAAGCAGCTGTCTCTGTGGAAAATAAAAGTATGTCACTTTAAATTTTGAAGCAAAGCCTAAGAAATGTCAGTTTTCAGCCACAGCTATACAGTGACACACATTTCTTTTGACCTGAACATGTCTCATCAATTCATGCTCATGAGAAAATGACATGTTAGACTTACTTGATTCCTGTTCTATAACCAGCCTCTCACATAAAAAAGGTTATTTGATTGTCTCTTCTGTAACCTCTCTGTAAGTACAACACCTCCACCTCTGGCTTGCTAATGCCCTAAAAGGTTGATGGAATATATGAACAGAATACTCTCAATAATCCCCTGCCCCTCCTATACCTCTGCATTAATTGCAAGGCAATCAATTTTAATTAGTTGAGTCAGATCACTTCTAAAATGCATTTCATCCTTCTGTTGATAGTTCTTAATTTTGATTAAATAAGTTTCATTTTCTTTTGGGTATTTTCAGCCCCAAGTACACATCTGCTAAATCAATGTAATTCCTTTCTCTCCAGTCATCCTAAATATATTGTGTATTGCTGTGGTTCTCTGGGTATGTGGGATGTCTCAACTTTTAATAACCATCTGTAGTGTGAGTTCCATGACTACAAAATTATTACTGCCTGGACTGTGAGAGGCTTTTTTTTTTTAACTTTGCTGGATATGCCTGCTCCCTTTCCTCTTGTTTGGCCTCATTCTAATGCTCTGACCCTCCAAGGTCCAATAAGAAACTTCTGAAGGGACAAAGGAAGGTTGTTCCTATCTTGGGTAGATTGACTTCTCCACCTGCAGAGGGCTCTCCTGTGAGGGTCAGATGCTCTGCCCAATCTTTGTCCTTGGTCCCCTGAATCCATCTCATCCTTTTCACAGCTTCACATTCCTTCATTGCTAACAGCATACTTTGTAGTGATTTTTCATCATTAATTCTCACAATAGCCCTGGGAGGTTGTTAATGCTTGCCTCATTTTACAGATGATGAATTTAAACTCTCCTTTAAACTTTTTTCTAAAGAAGGCAAATGAAGCTATTTAGCATCTCAACTTATGGTCCATCCAGATTTGAAAGGCATTCTGCATTCTGCTTCTGATGGAAGGAAAATAAATACTGATGATGATAACTGTCCTCTTAGGATTTTATCATAATGCAACATAGGATAGATCATTAAATTCTATATTACAAGAAAAATAATCTAACATCTAAAGATAGACTTGGGGAAAAGTATGAAAAGCTCACCAAGTGATGATGATGATGTTGATGATTTTTTAACTAGTCTGCTCCCAGAGGACATGTGTAATAAAACAGATACAATAAGGCATTATTGAGGAATAGCCCTCCTGTTTAAGGACCCTTTCTTTACCAGTTCCTAACTATGGCATGAAAGTGGTCCTTCATCTTTGAGTCACCAGGAGTATTGAGTTTCCCTCTCAGTAACAATCTACAGATTCCCTAGGAAATCTGGAAGGACAATTAGTCAATATTCTAAGTAATAACTTCGTCCACTTTCTTTAGAAAAAATTTTAAAGATAATTTAAATTCATCTTCTGTAAAATGCCAGCAGAACAAAAACTCTGATGGTCTATCAACTTGGAAATCAATTATACTATTGATAATTATGTGTATATTAAGTATATCTAGCCCATTCCATAGAAGAGACTCATCTCTAGATTGACTGCAGGTTAATGGGATTTTCAACCATTGTGATTCTTAAAAATTGCCCCAAATCACAGAAAGATGTACCAAATCATGCTATAGTAGAAGGAATACCTTTTGTGTGAAAAGAAATCTGTACTTTCTTTGGAATAGAAAACTAGTGATATGAAACTCCCACCCTCATCTGTAATTTGTTGTCTAACAAACTTGCCTGCAATGCCTTTCCCATGCCTTATGTGCCCAAGACAGAATTAAAACCCAAATCTTACTTACTAAAACTAGCCCTTTATCTAATATTTTATGTTCAACTTTTATATTAGATATATCTCATATTATATCTATTATATTATAATTTTCTATTAGATATGGTAAACAAGCTCATCAATTCTAGGATTTCTCTCATCTAAGCTGCTGATGGTCCCTTCAAAGCTACCCATCAATCATCTCCCCTGCTCTGCCTATCCCTTTAGCATCAGATTCACTGTAGTCATTTCTCTTTGGCAACTTCCATCAATAGCCCCCTGGATAAGGTTTAGCACAGGGTTTCACCATGATTACTGTCATTACTGTCCAAGTCATTTCTATTTCTACACCTCTGGGACACAACTAATTTTATATAAGTCCCTGATCTCTTGTCTTAGAGTGACAGCTTTCAATAGCTTCCAATTTGAGGGTGACTTACAGGATACAAGCTTCCATCTGGATGACTCACAGTCACAGACACCCTGGAACTATCTTTCAGGAACAACTTTAAAATAAGATGGTATAAGATTTGGACCAGATTGTCTCATAAGAGATGACATGAAAGTATGCTTTCAAAATATTACCCAATTTCTGCCAACGTAAACACACTGGGGCCTCTACTCCCTAATCCAGAGCCTTCTACTAACCAATTCTCTATTTAAGAACGTTTAGAAATTATTAGTGTATAATTTTTCTCTTTTGCTGCTCTAGTATCCTAGTTAATTACAAATGCACACCCCTTTTGTTTATCTGAGGCATATGATACATATCACACATCCTTCCCATAAAACAAACTCTGTGAAGAAACAGAGGCCTGAGTTTATTTTTATGGCAAAAATATTGAAACCTTTCAAGGACAGTCTTTGAGCAAGGTCACACTCAAGTATTTTTACCTGATTTCCAAATTAAAACCATTTTTACCAAATGCTATAATTTGAACCAACTAAATGACAATGTTAGGAGGACTATATTGGTATTATTTAAGTCACTTAACTTGTCACGTTGGAGTTTTTATACATCACCATGTAATTCTCAGTTTTCTAAAACAATTGAAATGTAACATATGATCTTCTGAATGGAATATTATGTTTAAACCATCTCTAGTGGCTTTGTAGGGTGTCCTAAAAGTCTTAGTGCTGTCTGGGGTTCTCTAAACTTCAAGTCTGGTCTTAGATGTAATTCTAGGCAAGTCAGTTAACCTCTGTCTGCCTCAGTTTCTCTAGATGTAACATGTGGATAATAGTAGGAGATCCTGGACAACCCTGTCTACCAAGGATCTTATGAGGATAGAATGAGATAATATCTATAAAGTGTTTAGCCAAATGCTTGGCACTTGGTAGGCACTTAATAAATGCTTTTTTTTCTTCCTCATTGAAGGTTAAAACTAAACTAAGACTTTAGGAACATCCTGTATTTAGAATATGGGTCTCCCCTCTCCCAATCTATTTTTACTTTAATTTTTTTCAGTCATATCACTTGAATGTGTTTTTCACGATTAGATACGATAGTTTTGACTTTCTCTCTTTTGCTACTTGTTTCATTGCTCTGTTTTCACAAAGGACCCAAATACGGAGCCCAATTTGTCTCTTCTTCAAGGTTTACAATGAATCCACTCGTTTGCGTTTTAGGTTGGTGTCACAAGAACTAGTTGGGTCAGTGACATTTTCCTTGCTGCTGGCTAAGAACAGCTTAATTTAAGATGATGCTTTCTCTTATTTCCACTTGGGTGGGTGAAAAGTGGTCACATCTTATCACTACTAATCCCTGGGTTAAAAAAAAAACATGAAAGGAGTCTGTTATTACAGCTATTGTTGTTTCCTTCAGATTTATATAAATTGACTGCTTCCTTGTGACCCAAATTCTTTACCAAGAAATTCAGTCGAATTTTCTACATGTTCTGATTTATGAAATTCTCCATTGTATTGGTAGAGGAGAAAGAAAATTTGCATGAACTGATTTAGAATTTCAATTCAATTCAATAAATATTTAAGGCAGGTACTATTCTGGGAATTCAAAAAAGAAATGGCAATCCCTACCCTCAAGGAGCTCACAGGCCAATGGAGGAAGACAAAACAAAAAAGAAAGCTGGAAGACAGGGGCTTGTTGGGACACTGTTCAGTGGAATTGACACCAGGCTGAGCTACAGTTGGAGAGGGAAAAGTGAGAGGGGGAAATGAATCTTCCTTTGTAATAAAGAAAAATAATTAACTAAAGCAGGGACAGTGTAATAATGAAGTAGAAGCAAGAAAAATATACATGTGTATGTGTGTGTATGCATATATTTACTTATATGTATACACACACATAGGTAAAACAACATAAATGAAAAGATTACCAAGATGAAGCCAAACGCTGGGCACTACAATAACTCTTCTTGGCCCCACAAAGGAGATGACAAAGTACTCCTCTCTTTTAAATAGGATCGTGGTACAGAGAACACAACAGTAAGAATAGACAAAGATGGGGAATATGTAGCCTAGAGGACACATGTAACCCTCTAGGTCCTCAAGGGCAGCCCTTTGACTGAATGCAAACTTCACAGAACAAATCCCCTTAAGGAAAGGATTTATACTACAAAACCTAGACTGAGTCAAAAAGTCGCACCCAAGGACCTAGAAGGCACATGTGGCCTCAAAGCCACATGTCCTCACCCCTAGAATAGAAGTTCACAATCTGGCAAACATAGTGAAGTGAGATTATTGTATCCAGTCTTTTTTTCTATGTTGCCAAAGAGGACTCACCTTCCTCAGATTTTCAGTTTCTTTTAGTGTGTTGTCTTTCTCCATTAGACTATAAACTTCTTGAGAGCTTAATTGTCTTCGTTTTTTCCCATTTGTATTCTCAGCACTTGTTACATGGCCTGACACATAGTAGGTGCTTTAGGAAATGTTTATTGATTATTTTACCTGTTATTGTTGGGTGACTGGAAATGTTAGTGATGTAGATCTATAGTACACGAGAGTTTAGATGAAAAGCAGTAGAACAACATGGGAATATCCGTTAACAAAACGTGATTATGACTTACAAAGGATGGAAGAAAAAAGATGCCAATAGGGAATAGTCATGGTGCATGGTTCTCATTGCCCTTGGCCTAGAGCAGTACACTATGGTACTGTTTGACTATGCGATGATATTCATACTCTGGGTGGAAGTTCCTCAACAGTCCTAATTATATAGAGTTTGGCACAAAGAGCAAGTTAACCACCAATAGGAATATAGCTGGGACCAGTGAAGTAAGCGTATCTGTAAAATTTTAAAATTGCCTACTATGGAGTGAATGATGAGAGGCTGGGAAACAGGGAACTTGACTGTGCTATCCAGCAAGAGATTGGTGGGAGGGTGGTTAATATCTAGTCTCAGTTTGTCGTAATCCAACCTAAGATTAAATTCATTTGGGGGGTAGATGTGGTTAGTAAGGTGGGGTGTCACACTATTGACTTGAATTAACCTTGTAGCTCCCTAAGACTGCCAGATTTTTTTTTAGATGAATTGCTTTCCAGTCATAGTCTTCCATCCCACGTATGTGAAGTTAATTTTTTTAACCCTAGTATGAGCCGTTACATTTATCCTTATTAAGTATAATTTGACTTAATCTCATTTCTTCCATCTAATGTATTAAGTAATTTTTTGTGTTGACTATAAATATAAGAATCTTGCTATGCATGACTTTATCCAAGTCATTGATAAAAAAGGCTAAACAAGATGGGGACACAGGTGGATATTTTTTATACTTCTCTCAAGTCTTCCTTTCCACTCAAGATCAAACCATTCGTGATTACTCTTTGGGTGATTCAAATGATTTCATAACTGTTTATATTCCAGTCCACATATTTCTTTCATTTATACAAGATAAACCTTGTCAAACACTGCACTAAAATCTAGGTTATTGTATCTGTGACATTCTTCTGACCTAATTGTGTGGTAATTATCAAAAAAGAAAGAAATGATGTAAGGGGAAAAAAAGGAAGGAAAGAAAGATCTAAGGAAGGAAAGGGGAAAATTTAAGTAGAATTACCTGTTCATGAATCATATACATTCTTGCGATTACTGTTTCCTTTTCTATACTTGCTCTAAATATCTCTTTCATAATTCATTCTATACGTTTCGGTAGTAATCAAAATCAAGCATATTGGCTTAAAGTTTATAGATTCTATCCACCTAGAAATGTGGTAAGGTATTTAAAAAAAAACCCAACTTGATTGACAGTGATTTGCCTGTGCGCAAAAAAAAGATTGCTGGCAATGTTTGGCGGCCTTAGTGCAGTGGATATGTTAAATAAAGATATGCTATGACCATTAAAAAATTTTTAGATTTCTTTCTCTTCATTTTATTATTATTTTAAATTCAGTGCATTTGCCTTCCTACAAATCTTCTATAAGATGAACACCAAATATCTCGTTATTGAATGTGGCAAATGAATATGATTCCTGAGCTGCAGGTGGAGGAGAACCGAGCTACAGTCACCTGGCATTCTGCTTCTAAATCCATAACTTACTTGGACTTGCCATTTCAGTGGCTTGGGGAATGGTTGGTTCCCAAACATTTTTAGTCTCATGACTCCTTTACACTCTTAAAACTTACTGAGGACCCCAAATTGCTTCTGTTTCTATAGATTCTACATATATCCATATATACTTGTTATATTAGAAATTTAAAAGTTTTAGTATTATTATAAACATAGTTTTGATATCAGACTCCCCTCAAAAAGTCTTGGGGACCTTTGAGGGTTTTCAGTCATGTTGTCAGATGCTTTCAAAATGAGGATGAACACAGCATCAAGGTCTGCTGCTACACTGATGGTAAATTCTTCAACTTGAAAAGGCTGCAAGCCAAGACCAAAGAGTTGGGAGTGTTGTTGCATGATTTTCTGTTTGTGGATGATGGTGCACTCAATGCAGCCTCTGAAGCTGAGATTCAAGAAAGTATGAATTAATTCTCTGCTGTTTGTGCTAATTTTGGCCTAACAATTAACACAGAGAAAATACAGGTGTTCCAGCAGTGCCTATCATACCATATATACATGGAACCACTGGTTACAGCAAATGGAGAAGTTTTGAATGCTGTGGATAAGTTCACTTACCTTGGTACTATACTTTTCAGGAATGTACACATTAATGAGGTAGGTGCATGCACTGCCAGAGTGAGCTCAGTGTTTGGGAGGCTCCAAAGGAAAGTATGGGAGAGGAGACCAATGACCAAACTGAAGGTTTACAGAGCTGTTGTGCTGACCTCACTGTTGTTTGCCTTTGAAACTTGAACATTCTACCGGTGCCATGCCAGGATTGAATCACTTCCATTTGAATTGTCTTAAGAGTATTCTGAAGATCATTTGGCAGAATAAGGTACCAGACACTGAGGTCCTTACTTGAACTAAACTGTCTAACATTCAAACTATGCTTCAGAGAGTGAAACACTGATGGGCTGACCACTTTGTTATGCAAAACATACGCTTGCCAAAAAGATTTTTATGGAGAGCTCACATGGTGGTCAGAAGAAGTGATACAAGGATACTCTCAAGGTCTCTCTTAAGAACTTTGGGACTGTTTGTGTGACATGGGACACAGTGGCACAGGACTGCTCGACATGGCATGTTCACATCAGAGAAGGTTCTGAGTTCAATGAACAAAGCAGAATTGAAACAGCCTAAAGGAGACACAGGATGTACAAATTTAGAGTACCCACGCCAAATGTTCACATAAACTATTTGTGCCTGATCTGTGGTAGAGCATTCCGAGCTCATATTGGTCAGATCAGTCACAGTTGGACACAATGAAACTTGACTCTAGCATAGTGATGTCATTTTGGTCTTCTCGGAGAATGAAGGACAACAATATAGAACATACTTTGAGAATTGTTGTTTTAGTGAAGCCCTGATTACAAAGTTAAAGATTAGCCTCTGAATTTAGATTCAGCTATTAGGTCTCTATTTTTTAATTTTTTAAAGAATAAATAAAATGTACCACTAATAATTGTACCTGGATTGATTTCCTATTAAGAAAACAATTAAACTTTCTTCCTCAACCAATTTATATTCCTTTACTGTGTTAGAATGTCTTTGTTACTTGGCTAAGTAGGCATCCACGGTACAATGATTTACAAGAACTGCTTGCCTCAGTTAACGGAATTGAATGACACAATATCCATAGCTGTAAAAGCTGGCAAATATAGAGATATTTATATTTCTTTATTTCCCCACAATAACCTTATTTAGTTATTAATTAAGTTAATCACTATAGGTAATTTGATGTCCATTTTACAGATCAAAATTTAAGCTCACAAAAATTTGATAACTGATTTAAGAAATTAAAGGTGGAATTTGAACCCAAGTTTCTGCTGATTCAAAGTTCTGTATTCTTTCAGTGACATCACAATTTCTCTCATATTATGCCTAACATAATACCAAGCACAAAATAGGTATTACATTAAATGGTTGCTGATTGAGAGATATTGATGGACATTGATAGAACACCTTCAATTTTGCAGATTATTTTGAAATATGTCTCATTTTGTCTTAACAGCACTTTGAGGTAGATACTACAGACATCTTTATGTAGCCTCCATTTTAAAGATGAGTTATGGGATCCTCAGACCAGAGATTTAGAACCAAAAGAGATCAAGTGGCCATTCAGTCCAACATCCTTATTTTACAGGTGAGGAAATAGAGAGATTAAATGATTTACTCAAGGTCAAGCAGGTAGCACATAGTTGAGGCAGAACTTGAAACCAGATCTTTGTTAGACTCCAGATCAAGGGTTCTTTCTATCGTTCAATAATATCTCTTCTATTAGGGACATTTTACTTGTTTCCATTGCAAGACATAGAAACGTGTAAGATATAATTTTTATTTTATGTTAGAAAAATAAAATAGGCACATGAAAAAATAAGTTGTAATCAGTTTTGTTTTAGGTTGGCAGGAAAATATTTGTAGAGGAGGTAAGAAATGGACTGTGTAGATTTTGACAACTTTTCCCCTTCGACTTCCAGAACTGGTTGAACAAGAGACTCCTGGTGGTCCTACTTACTGTCCTAGTCCTGAATAACTTTCTTTTTTTCTATTGCACTTTCATTTATTATGTATGAATGAAGAGGACTTGGGAAAAAATCAAGAAAAGAGCAAAGAATAAGTTCGCTTTGAGTCACTTCTTAATCAGAATGCACTGATTACACCCATACTTTTGCCTGGGGCCATCTGAAGCACTCCAATGGAACAATTATTTGAAAATGATATGACAATCACTTGTGAATACATTCATGGGCCTCCAGACATGGCCTTTAAGAAAATTTTAGTAGCGATTGTTAGTTTAATCCATTAAACTGGAGGGGAAATGTTAGCTTAGGTCTAGGATATGAATTTCTAATGAATGAAATAAGCATTTTTTTTTTCTTTTAAAAGACCAGGTCTAAGTTTTAAAATGAGAACTGTAGGTTCAGAAGTTTTGTTTTGGGTTATTTTTTTTGACAGTGCTTAAAATATAGCTGTAGGTGTTGTGTTCCATTTACTAACCTAGATCTTACTGTCCTCCTTCTCACTCTCCCTCAATTACAACCCCAGCCTCTATTTCTGATTCCTATAATCAGATCATGCCATTAACACAAAAGGAAAGTATATGGTATTATTGCTATTGTTTTACTTGCCATTTTGTAACTTTCCATAATATAATTCCATAATAATCTTTCTTAGTCACTACTCCCTTATTTAGACCTTGTGTAGGATTTGGCCAATTGGGATAAGTCTTGGTCCCTCCTTGTTATAACTGTAAAATTGGATTATTTGAATTTCAAACCAAATTTTGGAGCTTGCATAAATTTTTTATTGAACTTTTCAGATTATTTTGGACTTTACAAATCAATGGTAAATTTATGTGTGTATGACTATATATATATATATATATATATATATATATATATATATATATATATATGTAAACATGTATATAGACAGACAGATAGACAGATAGAAAGATAGTATTCATATTATGCTTTATATCATTACCAGTCATCTTTTGTCTTGCCATTGGATTCTGATGACTCTGGAAGAGAAAATGAGTCCAGGGACTTCACGCAGAAGTTCACGCTCCATAGTCATGCGATGGAAAATAAATCAATCCAGGTTATATAGGCAGAAATTTAGAGAACAGTTATCATGGAAACAAAGGAAGGAGAAAGTATGCAGGCAAAAGGGGTTGTAATTAGTATTAAAAGTTTGAGAGAGATCAAGTGTGATAACAGTATTTAAGAAATCATTGGTAACTTGTGTAAGAGTGATAGTCAAATAGTGTTACATTACACAGGGAGGAGAAATGAATGGGAGGAAAGATAACCTCTAGGAATTTGGTTGTGAAAGATATGAACAATTTACAAAGGAGATGGCAGGGCCTAATAAACAGGAATGTTTTTGATAGGCAAATTTGTGGGCACTGGTGAAAGAAGTAGAGATGAGACAGGTGAAGATGAAAAAGTCCAAATAGTTGAGCAGTAGAATAAGTTTTCTTATGCAAGTGGAAGGAGATGAAACTCAGGATGCAAGTAGAGGGCATGCCTTGGTAAATTAGGAGCCTAGAATAAACTCAGCCTAGCCTAAACTCCTAGAAGTTATATTTCTTCCCATCCATTTCTCTAAGGTTACCAATTATCCCTTCAATGCTGAATGTGATGTATTTTTTCCTTTTTCTTTCCTTTTAAAGACTGGAGTAAATTGCTTTAGGACTTCTTATAAGGAGAAAGGATTACTGATGAAGGAAAATGTAAAATATGAATTTGGAGTGATTGGTAACTAATCAGCAAGAAAACATGAAACCTTATAATTTGAAGAAAGAATTACCATTGGAAACTATGTATGAACTCAAATAGTTTTTAAGCAAAATGTGAGTGCTTAGTTTCCAAAATATCAAATGTAACACAAATATATGCTAACAACACTGTTCTCTTGTTAATGATTAGTGCATGAAGAATATCAAGGGCCTTAATTATTATAGTACACTTGGTAGAACTTCGATCGTCCAAGTATATTCTCTATAGCCATATAGTGTTTTAAAATAGAATTATTGAAACTATTGATTATAATGAAAACTGAAACCAGAATTATCATCTCTAAAAACATTAGCATATGAATAATTTTCTCTTTAATTAATGATCTTAATATGGCAGAATATTGAAGCAGCTTGTTGCTTTTAACAGCTGGTAGTTTTCTAACCTTGGGACAATTACTTGGGTTGTCAAGAAGGAAGTGACTTGGGAATTTTAAGATGCTATATGTAGCTTGTATGCCACTGAGTAAGAGAATAATGAAGATGAAAATGATGATGGTGGTGGTGGTGACGATGGCCGCAGGAAGATCAGTCTAAAGCTTAGAGGGACTTCATGTGCCAATGAAGACAATGCTTTAATGTTATGGTATTATTTTTCAGGATCCCGTTTCCGATATTACACCATCTGCATTTGTATTATTCTCTTCTAAAAAGGGTCAAATCTATTTCTAGGATGTTTTGAAAAGTAACAGAGTGCTTTAGTTGTCTCTCTAGAATCTTGAATTTCTTCATTTTCATTATTTTCTTCTTTAGAAAGGATGGTGCCCCAAATTTGGCTCTAGGATTGTTTTTTTTTTAATTATTTCAATTACATCTAAAAATAATTTTTAATATTAGGGGTTTGTGTTTTGATGTTCTCTGTCATTATAATAACTTTCTATGATCAGGTTCTTTTTTTTTTTTTGGTGTTGGGGTATTCCCTCATTTTTCACTATTTTTCTTGACAACTTTTTTTTACAAACATTTTAAACAATGTTTAAGTTGGACTCTACTTCCTGGAGTGGAGAGGGCAGGGTCCCAAACTTTAGGTTTTTTGTGTTGCTGTTTTCAGAGCTAGTTCTGTGGGGTTGTAAGTTTTCAGTTCTTCCAAGGTGGTATGATGTAAGAAGAGATGTGGTCAGTGCTCTCCTGGTCTGCGTTTTTCTCTGTGGAGAAACCACAAGCATTTTTTTTCCAACCATGAAACTATGATTAGGGTTCACTTTGGGACTGAGACTGGGAAGAAAGAGGGGGAAAGGGGGGAAGGAAAGAGAGAGAAAGAGAGAGAGAGAGACAGAGAGAGAGAGAGAAAGAGAGAGACAGAAAGACAAAGAGACAGAGAAGAGAGAGAGAAAAGAGAGAGACAGAGAGAAACAGATGATAGTCGGATGAAGGGAAATACACAGTAATTAATCATAGCTGTGACTGTGAATCAGATGAGCTAACTGATAAAAACGGAAACAGACAGCAGAATGGGTTAGAAGCCAGAATCCAATAATATATTGTGTACCATAGAACACACTTGAAATAAAAAAGATCCATAGAGTTAAATTAAAGGACTGGCTGAACTAAAAAAAAGGCAAGAGTAGCAGTCAAGATCTTAGACAAAGTAAATGCAAAGATAGACCTAATTAAGAGATAATCAAAGAAACTACATTTTGCTAAAAGCTACCATAGACAATGAAGTAATTTTAAAAAATTACAGCAAATTTCTCTGATAATGGCCTCATTTTAAAATTATATAGGGAACTGAATGAAATTTATTAAAAAAAAGAACCATTCCTCAATTGCTAAGTAGTGAGATGGTATGAACAGTTTTCAAAAGAAGAAATCAAAATTATCTATAGTCATATGAAAAAATGTTCCAAATCACTATTGATTAGAGAACAGCAAATTAAAACATTTCTGAGGTATTAAAATACCTCACACCTTTCAGAAATGATAAATGCGAGATCACTTGTTGGTAGAGTAGTGAACTGATCCAACCATTTTGGAGAACAGTTTGAAACTATGCCCAAAGAGCTATAAAACTGTGCTTACCTTTTGACCTAGCAATGGCACTGCTAGTTCTTTATTCCAAAGAGATCAAGAAAAAAGGAAAAGGATCCATACGTACAAAAATGTTTATAGCGGCTCCTTTTGTAGCGTCAAAGAACTGGAAATTGAGGAATGACTGGGCAAGTTGTAGCATATAATTGTGATGGAGTACCATTTTGCTATAAGAAATGATGAAGAAGATGGTTTCATAAAAACATGGTAAGATCGACATGAACTGATGAAAACTGTAGTGAAAAGAACCTAGAGATCATTGGGCACAATAGCACCAATGTTGTAATGATGATAAACTGTGAAAGACTTGGTTATTCTAATCAACACGGTGATCCAAGACAGTTCCAGAGGACTCAGGATGAAAAAATGCTATCCACCTCCAGAGAGAAAACTGATGAACTCTGAGTGCAAATTGAAATACAATTTTCGTGCTTTTTTCTGCAATATGGAAATATGTTTTGCATAATTTCACTTGTATATTTGACATCACACTGTTTACTCTTTTCAGTGTATAAGGGAGGAGTGGGATGGAGGGAGAGAATCTGGAACTCAAAATTTAAAAAGAAAATGATGTTAAAATACATGATACATTAAAAAAATAAAATAAGAGGGTCAGGCGAAATGATCTACATCTAATTTCCCTTCAGACTTTAAACATTAAGACACAGAGGTCTATGTACAGAGTGCCAATTTTGCTAATTGCACATCATTATGGAAACTTGTAGCAAATGAGAATCAGTCCAGTCTTGAAATCTATCATTTATCTGCTTCAATATGAATAAACATGGGTTAATAGCTAAGACTTTTACCCAGCCTACTAGTTGTTTACCTGTTAAGTCTCTTAGAAAAATTGTTATTCATCACAGGGACTAACTTAGGGGCGGTGGGAAACTGAATTATAAGGTCTACAAAGTCATCAGTCCCTCACAGACATCTCCCTGGGTTGTCATTAAGCGGACATCCCTTTAAATCAGAAATGTAATTATGATTATTTTATCATAAGGGCCAGTAACACCTTTCTGTTGTCACTTCTGGCTTCTGATCACATGCACTTAAAAGGGCTGACTGCATCTAATTGTATGAGTTGTTTTGAAGAAGGACGGGTAACATTACACAAGAAATGAGGGAGTGATAGCTGTAGCAAAACTGAGACCCTGTACTCCTTATTAGCAGGTTTAGTAGAGGAAGAGGATTTAAGTTACAGGTCTTGCCCACCAGAGGGCATTGGATAATATCTTTCATTGAAATATACTAGACAATTGATAGAGAAAGAAGAGAAAGTGGACTCCATTGTTTATATTCAGAATAGATTTTCCTGTCTGAGATAAGAAACAGTCAGCCATACCACGTAGTCTTTAAATCTTACCAGCGACACACAATGTTGTTCATTTTCAAATACATGGGTTCTTGTAAATTATTAAAATAACAATTAAATGACCTACTTGATAATAACATTTTTTTCCCAAGTCTATAAAGTGAAGATTGGGTGATCATAGGACTATAGATCTAAAGCTAGAAGAGACCCTACAGTTCATTTAGTCCAGACTCTAACCTTTTTGATGTCATGGATCCCTTTGGAGGAATGGTGAAGCCTATGGACCCCATCTCTGACTCAAGTTTGTAAAGGCAGCTTGGTGGCACAGTAGATAGAGTAGTCAGGAAGACTTGAGGTCAAAGTGGACTCAGACATTTATTAAATGTGACCCTAAGCAAGACACTTAACTATAAAATGGGGATAAAGATAGCATCTGTCTTCCAGTCAATGAGCACTTAATAAGTGCCCAATCCTATGTGTTGGGCACTGTGGGAAGCACTGGGAACTCAAGGAAATGCCAACGATAGTACCTGTTCTTGAGGAACTGACAATTTAATGGAAGAGACAATGTGTAAATGACTGGTTACAAATAAAGTTTATACAGGCTAAGAAGGAAATACTCAATAGAGAGAATGCACTATAATTAAGAAAGATTGGAAAAGGCTTCCTGTAGAAGAAGATAGGATTTTATCTGGAATATAGGAGCAACCAGAGAGGTCTGGAGGTAGGAATCGGGTGGGAGAACATTCAAGAAATGAGAGACAGGTTGTAAAAATTCCTAGAGATGAAAGATAGAACACCTTATTTGTGGAATAGTAAGGTGGTCACTAACATTGGATCAGAGAGTACATGGGCAGCTGTAAGGTAAAAAATTATTGGACAGTTTGGGAGCAAGGGTCTAGGTTATCAAGGGCTATGGAAACTAGAGAATAGAACTCTGATTAAGCTCTATCTTTTGACTATCAAGTGTAGTGATTCTCCCTCTACATCATGCTGTCTGCTTGCAAATTTCTCATCTCTAAATTCAAGGGGTTGGCCTGTTTTAAATGCTATTATCTACATGTTCGGGTTTTTTCCATTTCAGATTTATTTTAATCAGGCTTTCTCCACCTTTGATTATAAGTACATGTTTTTCTTGAACAAAAATTTCTAGATGCCTTAGAGACCCAGCTCATTTATTTGTGACCTAAGTTGAAAGTCTCAAATAAAGTCTGAATAATCACACTGTGCTTTCCTCAAGGGACTTACTGAGAAAGATAGGGAATAAAGCCTGAAACCTGTTATTTCATTGGTATGAGGAACTCACTGGTATTTTAACTCAGTCTATCAATGTAGGTTAGCGCTTTTTTCCCCAATGGATAATCTTAGTTGCTTATAGGACTAATAGGCTGATCCTTCTGTTTGACAATGAATTTGCTTCATTCCAAAGACATCATCTCTGTCCCTGTGTACTTATGGTTAAACTGAGAGAATATATGAGAAAACAAATTCAATCCTATTATCATTTTCCTCTGTTAATAAAGAAGTGATCTCCTAGTTCAACTTGACATAATTAATCAACAAGTTAACAAGTATGTGTTAAGAACTTAATATGTGCAGAGAAATAGGTTTTGCAGGGAGGATACAAAAAGAAATAGGAATAATAAGTCCCTGCTCTCAAGGAGCTTACTATTTATGGAGATACTATATACAAATATTGGTTCATATAAAGTATAGTCGATATCAGGTGATTTGGTGGGAGAACCGCAGTAGCATGTGGGGATCAGGAAAACCTACACATAGAAGGTGGACTTCAAACAAATTCTTAAACAAACTGTGTTATAAAAGATAGAAGTGATCCAGATGACCTAGGGATACATTTATTTTCAGAAAAGAATTCCCTCCCCTGACATATAAGTAGAGTATTTCCTTTCTTTTTCCCCTTTAGGTAAGGCAGACAGTTTCTCAGTTTTCTCATTCTACAGTGTGGAAGGTAAGAGATATGTTTGTCCCATTTCTCTTGGTATTGTCCCCTTCCAAGCAGTGTGAAGACCAGAAGTAGTAACCCATAACCCAAGCATCTCCTCCTTACTTTCCAGATAACTGTCATTCAAGCCCAAGACCTATATCCCCTTAGTCAGGTTTGGTTCCTGGTCTCCCTGGCCTATTTCTTTAAATACAATATCACCTCCTCCTTTTTTTAGCTGATGCCAACCTTGACTCAACTCACTCTTTTTTTTATAGAAGGACCTTTATCACCAAATGAAGTTTTACTGCAGTAAAACATCAGCCTACTGATATTAGATATGGACATGGGCTCTGTAATGAGTATGATAAGTTATTAGATATGTTGGAGAGTCTCTTCTTTACAGGGGAGCAAGATATTGGAGTTACGCAACAACCAGCCAATTAGGATGTCTGAGGTTCAGAGCTACTTGACATACCAATAATCCTTTGCAAATTGAACCCTAGTTGAACTTGGAGATGACTGCAGAAGCTAGAGCAGCCTTGAACAGCAGTTGCAGACTCAGATCTTTCCTAACACTTTACTCCCTGACTTATCGTATCTACAGATGTTTTCTCCCTTAACTTTCTCTTTCTCTACCTGAAAGCCTCTAGAAACTATATAATGTCACCCCTTTTCCACTCTCCTTCGAGTAGCTGAGAATTACCTTTCCCTTTCTGGTCCCTCGTATGATCTTCTGTCCTCTACAAGCATTTTTTCAGACAATAAATGCTTTGTAATCTGTGATTGGACTCTGTTTCACTTAAGGTTCCTTTATGGGCCTGGGAGAATTTTGTTAACAAAGGACATTCTCATTCCCCTTACATTGGTCAAGTAGAAATTAAATGTGATAGAAACTGAAAATATGGGTTCAAATTCCAGTTCTTTCATTTACCATACGTGTGCCTGGACAACTCACTTAACCTCTCAGGGCCTCAGTTTCCTTATCTGTAAAGTAAGGTAATGGAACTAAGTGACTTATAAGGTAACCTCCATCCCTTAATCTTTGATCTTAGGTAGGGGTGAGATGACGTACATTAGTCTCAGCCCAAATAAAAGGATGCAATGAAGGTTCTTACTCAGTTTCTGGGTCTTAGAATTATCAAGTTCTGAGAGTGAAAATATGAAATACCTCATAGGATCAAGTAAAATCTAACAGCAATAAAATTTGACTTTTCTTCAGGGGAACCCTGTGACAAGTATAATATTAAGAATATGGGAATCAAACTATAGGAACCTTCATTGCACTCTTTTATTTAGTCTGAGACTAAGGTAAGTCACCTCACCCCTACCTGAGATCAAAGATTAAGAGATGGAGGCTATATTTGATTCTCAGAAAACAAAACTCTAAGGAATAATTTTGAGTTTGGCCAAAAAATTGTATGCTTCTCTTATACACCTATGTCCCTAATAGTGTGAATAAGGAATCCCCTAAAATAGTCATATATATTCAGATCCATACTATTAGAAGTTGTAATTATAATTATATAATTTTATTATGTAAAATACGTAGTGTCAATTCAAAAAATGCAATTATTTCAGGGGACTTTATTATTTGTGCTAATGGGGACCTAGGTGTACTCATTGTTTATACTATTTATTTGATAGGTTATATCCTGCCTTATGTGGTTAGTTACCTTTAAAATAAAGGAAAAAAAAAAACTCTCCTCAGCTAGTTTGCAAGCTTCCTGGTATAGTAAAGTGAGATAATACTTGTGAAGCACTTTGGAGACTTGAAAGAATTGTATAAATACTAGTGATTATTATTTCTTATATTCTTGTAACCTTCTCTGTATTCTTGTCAATATCTAGTTATTTGGTAGATACTTATTCATTGGCTTAAAAATGACAAAGATAAATGAAATTCTGTGATAAAGAAGCCCTTTCATGTCTATAAACAAGCAGGCAGAACAGTCTCATATGATTTGCTGTATCTAATCTAAATAGCTGGACCACATATAGAGGCTTCAGAACTATTGACCCCATCATTGAAACAGCCTTGGAAGAATCCAGCCTCTCTCCAAATTATTCACATCACATTGACCTAGACTTAGCCTCATGAATAGTTATGTATCCAAGAGAATTCTGATTTCCTAGGAAATAGACCGATTTTCTCTGACAGTATTCTAGGATCAACTAGGGTATTAATGTTGACAGTTTCACGATGAAATTAAGGTGATAGGACGAAACCATTTTCAGAGAAGATTCCCTGACCTTGAAATTCATCAGTACTATCATAACTTATTTTGTAATTTTAGCTAAATGTTATACAAAGTAAGGTAGCCCTCCCATAATCTAAATTGCATTAACCCAAACCAGGAATAATACAAAAAGAAAAAAAAGAGTAACACTATGTATATCAGATTGAAAGATGGCAAAACAATAAGAAAACTCCCCACAAGTGAATAGATAATAGAATATTGAACTTGAGACAAAGGAAATCTTGCCCCCGACATTTACTCTTTGTGTAACCCTAGACAAGTCAATTTCTCCTAGTTTCAGTTTCCTCACATCCAAAATAGGGTTAATAATATCACCTATCTCCAAGGGTTGTTGTATCACATGAGATAATATTTGCTAAGTGCTTTGGTAAACCTTCAAGTGCTATACAAATCCTAGATATTAATAATAACTTGATTAATTGATTGATGAATGATACAAAATGGTCAGAATACTCTTTGGGAATAAGAGCATAAAATATTCTAAAGTTTTTTAAAACAACCTTTGTATCATCTTATAAATTAATCCATCAAAGATTAAGCAGCTCAGTGTCATTACTTTAAGAGCTGACTGATAGGATATACTTTCCTCCTTTTAGTTAGTTGTGGTTTTTCTTAAAATTATGTATACATCGAGAGAACTTTTGGCATTAGATTCTTGTGAGCAGTATAGAAAATAGATGTAATCTAAAGATTTGCCTCTTTTTTCTAAAAGAAAAATTACTCAGAAACCAACTGGGGCAGAAAGGCCTGGAAAGAACTAAATAGAGGTTCAGAGCCATAAAGACCAGCTTAGCATCCTCAATGGCTTTTGAAAATATCCTTCACAAAAAGGTAAATGCAAAGTTCACTTTCTCAGTTTGCTTGAGCTTTGAATTTTGCGTAGTTCCTTTTCCAGACTCAATTGGCAAACATTAAAAAATTATATTCCTATTTCCTTCTGTTCCTTATGCTCTGAAACTAATTAATGTGTCACAGCTAGGAAAATGTCTTCTCCTTGCTCCCGTCAAGGAATATTTTGTTGATATGTATTTTGGAGCATCATGTTCTTACTAGGCACATAAGTATGGAATATTGGTGGAAGAGAAGAAAGAACAGATGCAATTAGGGTACCACTGAAAACTGTGGGCAGTATCTCAGAAGGAAACTCTAGCTCCTGAGGAAGCTTAATATCAATTGTTTGATTTACATGTGATGGTCTCTGGTGACTGCCTGGTTAATAAGTGTGATACAAGTTACCTTCCATCAGTTTTCATGGAAGTAGGAGACTTCATCATCCGGGAAAAGTTCATTTCTCTCCTGCTATGTGAGGCAAACCTATGGACCTCCTTCTGTTTCCCAAGATAGGACAAAGAGGAAAATCATTTCCCCCAAATATACTTGATTTGGGCTTAGTATACCTGGTAGTGTCATTTGCTACCTATGTTAACTTGGCAAGTCTTGTCAGCAACCTAGGTCTCATTTTCTTCATCTCTAAAAAGGAAATTATCTGACAAGATGATTTCTAAGTTTTCTTCCAGCCCTAAATTCTATGACAGTTTGAAATGTTTAACTCTGCATCATTCAGATTATATTACAATCTTCTTAATACTGTTCTGAATTCAAAGTGAAAAGCTGTTGTGTATACACAAAAGCTGCCTTCTTCCCACAAAAAAAAAATCGTCACATTTTCAAACCGAACAAAATATCTAAAGAAATCAGAAATGGAGAGAAGAGCTGGTATTTTGAAAGTGTGTTGCCCAGCTTTGGAGAAGAGGTACAAAGGTCTTCAAATTATCAGAAGTTTCTAGTCATCACAGCTGCTACAATTTGCAATTAGGAACAGGTGAGGTTAAAATAGTTTCTTTGTGGGAGTGTTTCTTAATCTCTTTACTGTTTGAGCCACTGGACACCTGAAAGGCATTACCTGAGGCACAGGATATTTTAAGACCTAAGAAAGGAAAATAGACTGGCTGGTAATTAATTAGAAAAGAGTTGATCTGAGAAACTCAAAGTAGAATATAATTAAATGCTAAATAGAGAAGCAATTAACAACAGTTGGAAGAAAAATTCAAAGTTTACATCTAATCCCAATCTAGGTTTTTGAACATTCTAATGTAATCTGTTTGTGGAGAAACAACCTTCATGCTGATAGCCTAAGAAACAAGCTGACAACAGAAACAAAAGGAAAAAGCAACTGGTTGAGAAGACTGCAGTGACTACCCTGGCTATATTGGTTGAGAAACTTGGCTGAGAAATCTAGAGATCTTTATACCAGTTCTTGAAAAGGTTGACTGAGGATACCATTAACCTCTAGGCCTGGTCAAAGCTAGCTGATCACAGAACCACCAATATATGGAGAGTTTGGATACACCAGGCCCCTGAAGATAGAACTTCAGCTGTGAACTATAGCTAAGGTGTGGAAGGAGGCTAAAACTAAGCTGTAGCCTTTCTGGTGTAGGGGAAAGGTTTATAAATCACAGCTCCCACCCTCAGTAAATCATAGAAATGGTTAAAAATTTGGGGAAAGACCTAACCCCAGCATTTTGTTGCTTAGCATACAAGCTAACAGAAAATAGTTGGAATTGATGACCACCTGAAACAGAAAGGAGCACCTGGCAGGAATCAGTGGAAATGAAGGCCTAACAGACACTTGGTGGGGAACAATTCTGGCCAAGAATGGCAAGAAGACCTCAGAAATGTGAGTAGCCAGTCCATGGAAGTGTGTGAGTCAACTGGGTCTTCCCTCATGTGAATGTTCCATTCATAATTCCAATGATTGGAAATTGATTTTCCCATTGAGTATGCACATGTTTATGGAAGAATATCTCCTAGGTTTATGAGAGAAATGATCTGTTGCTATTTTGTTTCCCTATTTGGTTAAACTGTCTTTTTGAATGAACTGTGGTAAAAGAAAGACACTCATTAATGGGGACTATTGACCTATAGAGCTATAATGGAGAAAATTATGATAAACAAAATGCCTAGAACTTCAAATAGCTAACCAAATAGAGGTAACAGGGTGGAAGGGTATGTTGAACATAAAATAAATGGTATTCCTCTGGAGAATTAGGTATTTTACTGGATTATGAAGGTACTCTGACACCTTGGAGAACTATTAAATTAATTTAGCCTTCATTTTGTTCTATTTTTTCTGAAACTATGTTTTAGACATAATTAATAATTGAGGAAAACTCATTCTGCTAATGATTCAATAAGTTGTATTGATTGCACAAACATTGTATAAATAATCATCTGTGATTATAAAAAAAGTGCTGTTGATGTCAAGAGTTTTAGAAGTCATTCAGTCTTCATTGTAATTATTTTCAATTGGTTTCTTTTTTCAATTTATTATTTCTTAATCCAGTTACAAGTTTAAAGTATAAAATCTCCACACACTGTTTCACATGTCACAATAATAACAAAAGATGCTTCCTTTAAAAAATTTGAAGATTTGCAGTAATAAAGCAGTTTTTAACAAAAGTTTAGAATAGACCAGCTCTCACTTGGTTAACTCAGATAACAAAAAGACTCAAGCTCTATCTCCTCTGCTTCAGCTTTCTGAAAGTCTAGAGCTGTGTTGAAGAGTCTTCCTAGTGGGGTTTTTAATAAATATTTAACAACCTAGTCTCACCAAAAAAAGACATAGGATACACATAAAAATTTCTTCTGTATTCTTCATCTTTTATCTGTCATTTTATTAATTCTAGACTATCAGAAAAACAGTAAACAAATCCTAATAAGTAGCATTCACTGATTTCTGAGGTCAGATTGAAAATTTAACGATCAGCTCTCATGATCTATTTTGAGTGGCCTTCAATACAAACCTACTTTCTGGTCATCTAGGAGCATAAAAGGTCCTACCCACATGGCACTAGTGCACTTTCAACTTGCTGAATGTTAGATGACCGCACCGCCACACCTTGTTCTAATAACTAGATTATTTTTCACATATATAAGGTGGCCTGGGAACCTGATAGATCTATGGAATTGCTACCATATGTAACCTTGTCACATATGTTCTCTATGTTAGGACTAACCCAGAAATACTTAATTTCATCCCAACCTGATAAAATCTTCATTTCATCCACACCTAAACTCATAGGGTATCAATTTGGGCCAGACCTGCCCCTAAGACTATTCAGTAATACTAGCTGTCAAGAACTCCACCCCCTACAAACAAAATTTCCCTTTTATAGAATGTATTCCAGTTGCTTATTCAGGATGCCCCATATAATATTGATTAGATTACCTACAATCTTAATGCTTATTCCATTCATGGATAGATATTAGGACATCAAAAACTGATGTGGAAATGGGTTGCACTTAGAACTCCTGGCTTTTTCTTATTCATTAGTCCTAAATAACTCACTAACATCTATGACTCATTGGGTTTCCTATAGTCGCAGAATATTCAGACACCGAAGCATCTCAGCTAAAGGTTGTAGCAATCAATTAATAAACTTTTATTAAGTTCTTATTATATGCCAGGCACTATGCTAAACTGAGGATACAAACAGAAAAAAAAAAGAAAACAGTCCTTGCTCTTGGGGAATTTACATACTGAAGATGGAAGACAACATACAAAAGGGATGTGAAAAGTAAGGAAAGGTGGGGATAGAAGAAAAGGTCCTAGAGCTGAGACATAATGGAGAAGCCAATCAGAAGAGCCTCACAGTAGTATAGCCAAGTGAGAAATGAAATGCTTGAGCTAAGTTCTCTCTTTAAATGGAAGCTTGGCGTTCATGGCACACACTCCAATCAGAGAGGCCGAGGGTAGTGAAAAGGTAGAGTACCAAGGCTAATGTGATACTAATATACGAAGTTACCCTAAGAAGAGGTTCTTGGTCTTGGTGGAGAACTTGGAGATGTCCCAAAGTAGTTGGAAGTTGCATGTGTAAAGAGTGCCATTTCCCTCATTGTGCTGTGATTTGAGAAGGACAAAATTTATACTGACCAGTTGTGGTTGTTGTGTTTGTCTTTTATTTTTGCAGAGGATCATGACATCAGGGAAATGATGACATGTCTTGCACTTGACTCTGTTTTGGGTGAGGGAGGGCTGTGCAGGTCACCAGTCTCACTTCTCCTCCAGAGACATCTGAATCCAGTGACCAGATATTCTTCAGGATGAATGGAGATGACTCAGGATGCAGTGGGAGATCCTGGCCCTTTTAGGCTAAGGCCTTTTCAAGTAAGGAAGCACCAAAGTCACTAGAAGACATGTATAACAAAAGCATGTGAAGCAAGAGTTAAGCTCAATGACTAAATATTGTGTTAGCCTTTTGTTTCTGGCTTTATATTCATTTGCTACCAGGGAGGGAAGAGCTTGGGAATGAAGAGAATCTCATGGTCCCAGTTCCCATAGTCGTGTGTGTGTGTGTGTGTGTGTGTGTGTGTGTGTGTGTGTATGAGTTTGGGTGGAGGAATTATACCCCAAATCAATTCAAAGGATTGAAATGCATAGTCAATAGACATGAAAAATATATTTTCTAACCACAAATAATTGCCTTGGACCATGAAACTACAGATGAAACCATGCAAAAATAGATTCAAAAATTTAATATAATAGACAATTTTAGACTGGAGACTTATTTGTTGTTTGTCCCCATTATTTGATTGGGTATGGTAGCTCATTGACCCTGAGGTCTACGTGTGCACTAGGATGGGCTTGCCCTTTCACAAAGAGAATTTTTAACCACTCCACCTTGGTAGATGGTTTCAGAAAAGAGGAAACTGAAAAATACAGTGCATTGCAGTGTTAAATAACTGATGATACAAGATAGTAGCAGAAAGCAATTTGCCATTCAAGATATTGGAGAAAACCTATAGAGATACCATAATAGAGAATAGGTACTTGATACTTAGATGAGCACTTTGCAATAACATCACTTGAGTATATCAGCATCTATTTATTATTAGAAGTCTGAATTTTCCTGACCATCCATGTACACCCCCACATGCATAGTCATACATATTCCCTACTGCATCATTCATATGTGTTCCTGAGGGCATACTATCTGCATAAGGCATATTTCCTGTCTGCATATATGTCCCCGCTTACTGATGGTAACTTTTGAGACCACTTGGGTCTTGTATGCATGGGAAAATATATTTATTTTTTTTTATGCTGTTTGATTATACTTATTTTGCTTTGAATTATTTTATCTCCTGTTTCATAAAAGTAAAGACATGGCGGAAGGGAGCAGTATTATGAGCTATAATTTTAATTTAGGGCAGACTTGTTGTGTGCCTCAGACTGTGGGCCATAAGAGAGGAGGACCAGGTGTTGTAATAGGGAAACTGTACCTATACATAAATAATTTTTTAAAAATGGTAAATGGGATCATTCATAGAGTACATGTATAGATGCTTGTGTAATGGAAACAATTAGAACTTCTACTTCTGTTAATAGAAATTTAATAAGTAAGGATAATGCAATCATAGCCTACCACATTTTCTATTACAAGAGCAAAGTCTTTAACACTTTTATTCCATTTTTATCTGACTTTGGACAAGATTGAAAGACTTTGAATCAGAAACTTTGAAAACCATTTTCAACTAAGGAGATGGTAGGAGATTGAAGGTTGTGTGGAAATAAAGAACATGTAAACTCCTAAGGAAATGCAGTGAATACTAATTGTATCATTGGTCTGCGAATAATCTCAAAAGACCCAAATCCTATATTAATCACATTGACTGCCCGTATGAAAGTAATGTGTTTGTGTTGGGAGTTTTGCTTTTCTTTTTAAATTTATGCCCTTGAGAATTAACTTTTCTCAGTGCCTGATTTTCCCAACAAAAAGAGATGATCATTTAAAATCTAGTTTCTTCCAGCTCCTTTCTTATTCAAGTCAAGGTAGTGATGATGCCTTATGCCTTGAGTCATGAGTTCAGCTGTAATCTTCCTCAGTAGAGAAACTAATTATAACAGAAAATCAAACATACAAAAACCTGTCAATTTTTGTCCACTAAGACTCCAAGGAGTGTTTTTGTCACTCCTGCTTTTGGGGTAGGAGTACCGACTTTTATTTTGTATTCCTGGTTGTATTCATGAGGCCCACCATGTCCTCAGTATCAGGACTCTGGGATCTGGATGGGATATGCTGGTCTAAGGTCTGCAGTACAGTTGACTCACTTTATCTAGATGGAATTGACAAATGTCATCCCACCCTCGAATCACAAATACCTCTTTTCAAGCTATGTCCTGCACCCTTTAATTCAAACTTAAGCATCCAAGGAGTTTCCATCAGACTGACCCAGAAGGTTCTTCTACAACTATTTTACTATTTCTGGACCTTCTTGGAAGAATGCTGATAATGGAGGCATAATGCAGGCCTTGCTCTACCAGCTCAAAAACCAGGGACATTTAAAGTTAACTAAAGCCTAGATATTCAAGTCATTATGCCAGCAGATTTGAACACAGAGCATCACTGAATCAGTGAAACATTTAATTCTCAGAAATAGAACAGCAGTAATAAAAAAAATCCACATTCCCAAAACAATCTGGTTTCGTTCCCTTTCCTTCTCCATAGTACATTGGAAATTAAACAAAACTTAAAACTGAAATGAGAAGGACTAGGCAAAGACTGTGCATTTTGTATATGCTCTTCAATCAAATTTCAGTCTCCTGCAGTAGAGGTCAGAGAATGTGTTTGTTCAAATATCTACTTCCTGGTCACTATTGACTCTAATTCTGCTACCATCATTGCTTGACACAGAGACTCCTAGAACTTCAAAGGTCTGATTTAGCAAATTTGTGAGATTTTACATTCCTGCGATGCTCCATTAAGTGGAACATCAGTAACTGTCTAGGATTCCAGCTATCTTAGAGGGTGCTACTGGGCCCACATGTTCCCAATGCCAGCAAAGAATGCAGTTAGTGAAAAGAGCACCTACTTTAGATGCCTGTAGGTGCTGCCTCAGATTCCTACCTATGGTCCTTGCTAATTGCGTGATCATGGGGAAGATCATTAACTTATTTGTCCTTCAGTTTCATACAAGGATACTCTCCAGGTCTCTCTTAAGAACTTTGGAATTGATGGTGTGACAAGGGCTCAGCATGGCATGTCCTCAATCAGAGACGGTACTGAGCTCTATGAACAAAGTAAAATAGAAGTAGCTCAAAAGAATCCTGAAATGCCCAAATTTAGAGACTCCACCCCAAATGTTCACATGGTGTATTTGCTCCCGACCTGCGATAGAGCCTTCTGAGATGGAATTGGTCTGATGAGCCGTAGTCTTGACTCTAGTAGAGTGATGTCATTGTGGTCCCCTTCGACAAGGAAGGACAACCCAAAATCAAACTTAATGAAGCAGGGATAATATTATTCAGAACTTGTCTCACATGGTTGCTACGAGGATCAAATGATATATCTTGAAAATATTAAAATAAATTTAAAATGTCAGCTGTTGTTATCTTATGACTTTCGTCCATCACCTACCTATTTCTTCTGCACCATAGACACGAACAGCCTCTTGTGAATCTGTGTGTTTTTCCTAATAAGTATTCATTTTCTGGGCAAAGCATCTTGGGAAATGTAGTCCCTTCCCCAACTTGGTCTTTGCTATTATGTTCAATGCACTACCACCCCTTCATCCATGAGGCAGGGAAAGGTTTCTTACCTAAGCCTTATCTCTCCCAGTGACGAGTTTAGTGATCACATAACAACTATTTATATTTCCATAGCTGATTGATTTTTCAAGATTATAATTTAGTTTCAGTCCTAAATCTTTTTTATATTTTTAATTATTAATTTTCAACATGTTGTGGTATAGATATGTATGCTGTTCTTGTCCTATAGACTTACATAGAGTAGATTTTTCAAATGTGGTTTTCTGATCCATGGTTTCTAGGCTGCCACCTAAATTTGCAGATTTTCTTTCAGTCTTTAAATTGACCTTTTCCAGTCTGTCTTGTGCCCCATTACCTACTGGTGGATTTTGACTGTTTTTACTTTCATAGAAGCCCTTCACTTATTTTTTTAATATTTTCTTTACACTTTCAGCAACTGCATGCACAAATAAATTATAGTTCTTGTCTTTGTGTCACCACACAATCCCTTCCCACCCAAACTTCCTAGCAACTTCCATTTCCAGTGAAAATATTATGCTCTCCTTGGCAGCTCTTACACTGCCTTAATCCCAAAGGAACTCCAGTGTTCCTTATATCCTGCTTTGGGGAACGTTTACTGGTGATGATGAAGAATATGCAGTTACATCAACAGAGAACTATCAAAGGAGAAAAAACCTCATAAGGGAGAAATGAGAAAGAAAAGCGGGAATATGTATTTGCTTTTGAGTTTTTTCTTTAAAAAAAAAAATAGGCCAGTTCCTGTTTAATCTTGGCCTTGCCCTATTTTCCTATGTGTTATTATGTTTGGTGGGAAAAATATACTTACCTTTACTAAAGCTACTGCTATTTTTATCTGGAAAAACTGAGTAGAGAGGAGGAATCTTTTAGTTCTTAAAGTTTTATATTATGGGTCTCAACCTCTAAATAGACAGGATTAAAGGGGAAAAAAGAGAAAAAAGAAAAGAGAAAATACCTTGTAGTCTTCCCTTTTATAAAACTACTGTGCCCCAAGCCATGAATCAACTCCTTTTATTCAAAATGGTTGAGGGCATGAGGTCTGGCCATGTGACAAAAAAAAAATACAAGAATAGGCGACACGGTAACAAACCTTCTCAAATGTACTTATAGATTGCTGGATGAGTGTTTAGAGCTGCAGAAACTCTCTCAAGAGAGTTGGGCCTTTCAATTCTGAATGAGTTGAAAAAGAATGAGAGATATGGGGGGGGGTAAATGAAACTCTGAGAGACAGAAATCTGGGTGTGATGAGTTATTAATTAGGCTAACAAATAATAAATCATGGAGGTTAGTGATCTCAGTGATCAAAGATTTTAAAGGAACAGTGCAGGCTTGTATAAATCTTGGTCTGTCTTCCTGAAAGCAAATGCCTGGGACCTCTCCTGACCAGCAGAAGACAGCCCTGGTTGGTGGACATTTAACGAGAAGGTGGGCTTAGAGATCTCAACTCTTCCAGGTTGAGGGGGGAATGAGAATAAATGAGAACATGGTCTAGTGTGGAGATTCAGGCCATCTCTAGCAATCTGGGTGCAAGGAAAGCCACCCAGATCAGAATCTTTCTGGCTGTTTCTCCTTTGTTGTTCAGGTCATTCCAAACTTTGAATTAGAAAAGCAAGGATGCAAGGGTGCTGTTTGTTTCATGGGCAAGTTAAGTCTGGCTTGTGTTTATGGAATAAACCTAAACCGAGAGGCCCAGATTAGGCCTTGAAAAACGATGGAATATGGTCTCAGCCACTTCCTGGAAGCGTTCTTTCTATGTGAGTTAAATTAAAAAGTTGGGATTTTAAACAGAGAAGGAAATATTAAAAATTAATATTATCAATCAAATGATACAGCATTAATATTAAATTTTTCTCCTATGCCAGTGTAAAAAACTATGAATAAAGAAAAGGAACAAACCTGAATTACAGCCCTTTAAATTGCCATGAACGTATCATCAATAAACTACTTTTTCTTTACTATTGTTTGGAAATGAAGGTGGAAATGAGTCCAGGTTGATATGTGTGAATTGTACTGTAAACCTGTGAAATGCTTTTCTGGAAGGATAGGGTGTCAAGATTGTCTGAGCCTTGAACATATGATAGAGGATAATGTTTAGAAACACTGGCCCTAGGAAGAATCGGGAAGCTTTTCAGCTATGAATGGCAGAAGCGGTCTCATAATGGAGTTGCAGAGGGGAGCTTTGCAGACAAGGTTGACAAATCTGTTGGAGAAAGATTTTGAAATCGGTATCTGAATTCAAATCTTGGCTCTGATACTGTCTGCATGACCTTGGGCAAATCACTTACAATATACAATTATCTATAGTTAAAGTTAAGTAGTTAAAGATGGTTAAAACCCTGGTCTCTAGAGTCAGGGAGACATGGCTTTGAATTCTGCCTCAGTCACTTACTGGCTTTTTGGAATTATTATTTTTAAGAGTATAAGCAGGAGGAAGAGGAGGATGAAGGAAAGGAAAGAGGAGGAGGAGGTATAGTATCTCTCATCCAAAATGAGAGGGTTAAACTGTAAAACCTCTAGAACCTCTTCAGCTCTGGATCTCTGACCCTATGAAACCCTCACAGATAGGGGTCCAGCCTTAGATAAATAATACCACCCTTCCCATATGGAACCTTTCTTTATGTTTACAAGGCAGTATCGTGTTTTATTGTTGCTGTTAAGTGGTGTCTGACTCTTTGTGACCTCATTTGGAGTTTTCTTGACAAAGAAACTGGAGTGGTTTGTCATTCCCTTCTCTGGTTCTTTTTGTAGATGAGAAAACAGAGGCAAGTAGTGTTAAATGACTTGTCTAGGGTCACACAGCTAGTAAGTAAGTATCTAAGGTAAGAGTTGAATTCAGGAAGATGAGTCTTACTGATTCCAGGTCTGTACCACCTAGCTGCCCATTATTTCCTCTTTCTTTCTTTCCCTCCCTTACTTCCTTCCTTCCTTTCTTCCTTCCTTCTGTCTTTCTTTCTGTCTTGCTATTAGAAAGGCAAAGATTAAAATAACATGTGAGAACTATAACCAGGAAGATATTTGTTTACTCAATTGACTTTTGCGGTATCCGATGACAGCTTTCTTTAACCTGTGTTTGTTTGCCTTATGAAATGGTGTAGCACTTATACAACGTAAGGGTGAATCACAACAGTGAACAGTGATATACAGTGTGAGATTTTGGTATATGCTTACTTTCCAGTTTTCCCAGCAATTTTTTGTCAAACAGTGAGTTCTTGTCATACAAGCTTGAATCTTTGGGTTTATTAAACACTAGATAGTTACTGTGGTCGTTTACTATTGTGTTGTTTGGCTAATCTATTCTCCTGGTCAATCTCTCTGGCTCTTAGCCAATACCAGATTGTTTTGTTGATTACCACTTTGTAATACAGTTTGAAATCTAAAGCTGCTAGACTGTCTTCTAGCACTAATTTTTTGTCTCCCTTGATTTTTGATAGTCTGATATTTTTTTTCCTTCCAGATGAATTTTATTCTTTTTTTTTTCTAGCTCAAATTTTTTTTGGTTGTTCAATTGCTATGGCACTGAATAAGTAAGTGAATTTGGGTAGAATCATAAGTTTTACTACATTTGGTCTACCTATGAACAACTGATATTTTCTCAATTATTTAAGTCTGACTTTATTTTTAGGAAAAGTTGTTGGTAATTGTGTTCCTATAATCCTTGGATTTGTCTTGGCAGAGAGACTTCCAAGAATTTTATATTGTATGCAGTTATTTTACATGGAATTTCTCTCTTTTGCTGCTGGGTTTCCTTGGTAAAAAGGTTGATGATTTATGTGAGTTTATTTTGTATCCTGCAGCTTTGCTGAAATTCTTAATTATTTCAACTAGTTTTTTTTTAGTTGATTCTCTAGGGTTCTCTTAGTATACCATCTTATCATCCACAAAGAGACATAGCTTTGTTTCCTCATTATCTATTTTTATTCCTTTAGTTTCCTTTTCTTCTTTTATAATACATATGTTTTATATTATATATATATATAAAATATATATATATATATATATATATATATATATATATAATATGTTTCTAGTACAATATTGAATAATAGTGGTGACAATGAACTTCCTTATTTCATCCCTGATCTTATTGGAAAGACTTTAAGTGTATTCCCATAACAAATAATGGTTTATTCTTCTTGGTTTTAGAGAGATATTACTTATTTTAAGAAAGGCTCCATTGATTCCTATGATTTATAATGTTTGACACAGGAATGAATGTTGTAGTTTGTTAAAAGTTTTTTCCCTGTCCACTGTTATAATCATATAATTATTTTTATTGATATGGTCAATTATGCTAACAGCTTTCCTGTTACTGACCTAGTACTATATTCCTGGTATAAAACCTACCTGGTCAGGGTATGAACTTTGTGATATGTTGCTATAATCTCCTTGTTACTATTTTCCTTTTTTTCCTTTTTCTGTTTTTGCTCTCTCTCATTTAGTATCAAATATCTTGGTCCTAAAATGAATTGAGTAGAATTCTTTATTTACCTATCTAGAAAAAACTATTTTATATAGTATTGAAATAAATATTTTCTTAACTGGTAGAATTTACTTATAAGTACATCTAGTCCTGGGGATCTTTTTCTTAGGTAGGTCATTTATGACTTGTTCAATTTCCTTTTCTATGATGGGGCTTTTTAAGTATTCTATTGCTCTTCTATTCATCTATAAAACTTAGATTTCTTTTGTAAATATTAATCTATTTTATGCAGATTTTCAAATTTGATGACATAAATAAACTAGCACCTTATAATTGCTTTAATTTCATCTTCATTGCTGATGCATTCACCCTTTTCATTTTTGATGCTACTAATTTGGTTTTCCTTTTTCTTTAAACAAAATTGACAAAAATGTTTTCTTCTATTTCATTGTTTTCCCCGTAATACCAACTCCTAGTTTTATTTATTAGTTAATATTTTTGACTTTCAATTTTCTTAATCTCTCCTTCAATTTTCAGAATTATCATTGTGGGGTTGAGTTGAAAATTTTTTATTGCTTTTTTTTTTTACTAGTGTATTTGTGATTATTATTCTTGCATGGCCATTCATTTATCTATTCTTTCTTTCATGTGTACACTTTTAGAGATATAAATTTTCCCCAAGTACTACTTTGGTGGCATCCCATAAATTTTGGAATGTTGTCTCATGGTTAGTTTTCTTTTTAATGAAAATATCAGTTGTATCTATGATCTGTATTTTGAAATACTCTTCTTTTTGGATTAGATTATTATCTAGTTGCCAATTTTTAATTGACATATACATAACTTTTTACTAAATGTTATTTTCATTGTATTGTGGTATGAAAAGGATACATCTAATATTTCTGATTTTGTGCATTTGTGTAGTTTTTATGCCCTAAGACATGATGAATTTCTGTAAAGGTGCCGCGTATAGGTAAAAAAAAAAAAGTATAATTCTTTCTATTTTCATTCCATTTTCTACAGAAGTCTATCATATCTAACTTTTCTAAGATTTTGGACTTCTCATTTATTTTATAGTTAGATTTATCTAGCTCTGAAATAGGAAATTTGAAGGATTCCACTAGTATAGTTTTATTGTCTGTTTCACCTTGTAATTCATTTAACTTTTTCTTTAATAATTTGGTTGTTCTGCCATTCGGTGCACATATGTTTGGTATTGATATTACTTCATTGTCTATTGTGCTTTTTAGCAAGATGAAGTTTCACTGCTTTTCTCTTTCAGTTAGGTCTGTTTTTGATTTAGCTTTTTCTGAGATCACGATTGCTACCCTTCTCCTTTTTTTTTTCTTTTTTTTTTTTACTTCAACTGAAGCATAATAGATTCTGATTCAGTCCTTGCTTCCAGTGCGTTTCTTGTAAAGAATGTATTGTTGGATTTTGCTTTTAATCCATCCTGTCCGCTTCCATTTTATGACTTTTTATCCTATTCATATTCACAGTTATGATTATTAACTGTGCATTTTCCTTCATCCTATTTTATTCTATTTCTTTTTGTTCTGCTTTTTATCTTGTCCCTCCTCTAAAGACTGTTTTGCTTCTCATCAATACCTTCTTTTTCTACCTTCTGTTTTATCACACTCATCCCTTTTCTTTTCCCCCTTTCCCTCCTAATTTCCTGTTGGGTAAAATAGGATTCTATTACTCTGTGTGTGTATTTATATGTATTTATTTTCCTCTTTTATCTGATTTAGATGTGAATGAGATTCAATTGTTACCTGCCCCTCGCCACCATTTCCCACTCTACTGTAAAAGCTCTTCTTTGTGCACCTCTTTTATGTGAGATAATGTTCCCCATTTTCCTTTCTCTTCCCCCTTATTCCTTTGTTCCCAAGATATTCTTTCTCACTTAATCATCTTTTACACCATTCCAACATAATCAGCTTACTCCCACATCCTTGGTCTGTATAGACTCCTTCTACTCCTAATGATGACAATATTCTTAGAAGCTTTATATATCATCTTCCCATGTATAATAATAGTTTTACTTTATAGGGAGCCTTATGATTTCTCTTTCCAATTTACTTTTTTATGCTTCTCTTGAGTCTTATATTGGGAAGTAAATTTTTTTTTTATTTAACTCTGATCTTTTCATCAGACTTGTGTGAAAGTCCTCTATTTTTTTTAAATTAATTTTTTCCCCCAGAAAGATTATACTCAGTTTTACTGGATAGATTATTTTTGCCTTCCAAAAATTGCACTCTAAGCTCTCTGCTCCTTTATTCTGATATCTGCTAAAACTTGTATGATCTTTACTGTGGCTTTGAATTTTTTTTGACTGCTTGAAGTATTTTCTCTTTGTCCTGAGAACCCTGAAAGTTGGCTATAAGATTCTTAGAATTTTTCACTTTGGGGCTCTTTTTCAGGTAGTGATCTGTGAATTCTTTCAATTTCTATTTTACCTTGTAGTTCTAGGATGTTGGGACACTTTTCCTTGATAATTTCTTGAAATTTATCATCCTGGCTTTTTAAAATATATATATATATGTCATGGTTTTCTGGTAGTCCAATAATCCTTAAATTACTTCTCCTCAATCTTTTTTTGACCTGGTAAGTTGTTCTTTCTTATGTCTTTCATATTTGTTTATCTTTTTTTTCATTCTTTTGACTTTTTTCTAATGTTTCTTGATGTCTTACCAAGTGATTAGCTTCTACTAGTCCAATTATAATTTTTAAGAATTGATGAACTTTAGTACCTCTTTTTCTATTTGATAAATTCTGTTTTTTAAGAAATTTTTTCTTCAATGAATTTTTGTAACTCATTTTCCATTTGGTCTATTCTGTTTTTTAAGGTGTTATTTTCTCCAGTATTATTTTGTGCCTCTTCTGCCAAAGTGTTAATTCTTTTTATAACTTTCTTCCTTCACTTTCATTTTCTAATTTTCTCTTACCACTCTTACTTGATTTTGAAAAGCATTTATTAGCTCTTTTAAGAATCCTTTTTGGGATTGTGTCCAATTCACCTGTTTATTTCCCTGTGAGATTTTGCTTGTGTTCATTTTGACTTCATTGTCTTCTAAGTTTGCAGCTTAATCTTCCCTGTCACCATAGTAGCTTTTTATGATCTTATTCTTTTGTTGTTGCTGTATTCATTTTCCACCCTATTTCTTGATTTTGAATGCTGTGTTAAAGTTGGGCTCTGTTCTCGGCATGGGGGCTAGCAGGGGTAGGCACTGTTCAAAGTTCCTAATGTTTTTGCAATGTTGTTTCAGAACTAGTTTGGGAGGTGGTTTGAAACCTTTTCGTGTATTTCCTAGATGGTGAGATATAGGAAGATGCATGGTCATTACTCCCCTAGTTTGCTCCCTGGTTTTTGTCTGAGTCCCACTGAACCTAATAAGATACTGTTCCTCGATCCCTTGTGACCAAAAATGATACTGTCCCACAGAGATTGTACTCCCTCTTGACTTGCTCCTCTTTGTCTTTGAACTATGGTCCAGAAGTGGCTATAGGCAACTGAGTTGCCAAACTGGTCCTCTGTGGTCTACTGCTAGAAGAGACATGGTTCGTAGTCTCTTTCTGACCTGTTGCCAGGTTCCCTTACTATTTCTGACTTGAGAGCTCCATTACCTCCTGTTGCCTCTGTTGCCATAACTGGTGCCACCACTGTTGTTTGATCTTGTGGTCTAAGACTTAGCCTCCACCCCTGTGTCACAGATTTTCCTCTCTGATCCCCACTTGTCTTGGAGTGGACGAATGTCTTACTCTGGTCTTTTGTTGGCTCTGCTACTCCAGAATTCAATTTGAGGTATTATGTTAAAGTTGTTTAAAAAGCAAAATGTTATGAGAGCTCAGCTGAGTGTTTTCTCTGTTCCTCCAGTATCATTTTATTTTGCTGATTGTTAGGAGGATGAAAAAGGAAATGTTAACATTGTCTTTGTAGAAATCATGCATGGAAAAAGGAATATTAAAATGTACCAATAAAAATTCTTTATTAAATACTTACTCTGGTAGACCCTGGGCTAAGCAATAGAAATATTCAGAAAAGCAAAAGCAATTTCTTCCCTTAAAGAGTTAGAAGAAATAGCATGTACTTACTGGACACTTTAGAATATTTGGTCTGAATTATGCCAGTTATTGGCAGTATCTGATAGCAAAAGAGAATACTAGTGTTCAAAAGTGTGTGAAAATTCCCTGGTTCCCTTTCACTAATGTTATTTCACATGCACATGAATGAATTTTCCCTTTAATATTAGAGAATCTTACTCTGACAAGTTCTTAAAATATCTTACCTCCCTCAAAATTTATGTTATTAAATATAGAATTATAGCAATTCAATTATTGTGTTCTTATGTTCCTTTGGCCCCTTCTATCACATTGCAGCATGCAAATATTTTTTCTGCAATCAATAGTGATCCTATATTTCAGCACTGTAGTCATGCAGCAGATAGAGGACACAATTAACTTTGCACCTTACTTCAGCATTCCACAATGAAACCAAGATGAAGTCAATGGTTATTACATGGCCTCCTGTAGTAGAGTTTTTGATCCATTGAAAACAGAATTGAGGTTTGCCCTAGATATTTTGGAATGATTTCTAACTGCTAAGCCATGGAATTTGCCATCTTTTCATTTCTAGAAGTGGTTCTGGGTTATATTTAAAAGGGACACTGGGAGAAGGAAGGTGAAGAAATAAATGCAAAACCTTCCAACAACTCCTCAAATTGTCCGTTGACCAAGATTTTGTCCTTTAGTAAAACGACTTCTCATTTGATGAATTATTGAACCTATGAAAATGAACAAACTGTAACCCTGGATACCTCTGGTTCTTGTTCCCAGTGTTAATAAAATTTACTCCACATTTTTATGTTCAGGCTAGTCTCACAAATTGGACTTTAGGCCAGGACCCTGCTGTGCTTTTATGGAAAAGGAAGTGTTCCAAATCTACTTGCTAAGCAAGCTACCTATTGCCATAAGACATTTTGGGAAAAGCTTAAAATTCCTTATAATGCAGTTCCAATCACTTTTAGTTGATAAATGTGGTTTCCTCTGTGGTCTTTATGCTCTCCTATTATTCCTACGCATTGCTCTTTGGTAATATTTGGGATATGTTGCAAGCCTCAGTTTTTATGTTTCTTTTCTGTAATCATTCAGGTCAATTTATCCAATATGATTTGACCCACCCTATAGACAACACGTTCAGT
>CM053770.1:60816322-60837335 GCA_028658325.1 Potorous gilbertii
AAATTCATCTGGCCCTAGAGATTATTTCCTAGGGAACTCATTGATGGCTTGTTCAATTTACTTTTCTGAGATGGGGTTAAGTACTCAACTTCTTCTTCTGTTAATCTGGGTAATTTATATATTTTTTTAAAATAATCATCCATCTCATTTAGATTGTTGAATTTATAGGCATACAGTTGGGCAAAGTAATTTGTAATTATTGTTTTAAATTCTTCCTCACTGTAGGTGAGTTCATTATTTTCATTTTTGATGTTGGTAATTTGGTTTTCTTCTTTTTTTTAATCATATTGACCAAAGATTTATCAATTTTATTGGTTTTTACAAAAAACCAACTCATAGTTTTATTTTTTTTAGTTCAACAATTTTCTTTATTTCAGTTTTATTAATCTCTCTCTTGGTTTTGAGCATATTGCATTATGACCTGAGAAGGATGCATTGACTATGTCTGCCTTCCTGCACTGGATTATTAGGTTTTTGTGGCCTAGTACATGGTCAGTTTTTGTATATGTGCCATGTACTACTGAGAAAAAGGTATATTCCTTTCTACCCTCATTTAATTTTCTCCAGAGATCTATCATATCTACCTTTATCCAGAGTTATATTCACCTCCTTAACTTCTTTCTTGTTTATTTTGAGGTTAGATTTATCAAGTTCAGAGAGGAGCAGGTTGTGGTCCCCCACTAGTATAGTTTTGCTATATATTTTTCCCTGTAATTCCCTTAACTTCTCCTCTAAGAATTTGGATGCTATACCACCTGGAGTGTATGTGTTTCATAATGAAATTGCTTCATTGTCTATGGTGCCCTTTAGCAGGATATACTTTTCTTCCTTATCTCTTTTGATTAGATGTATTTCGCTTTTGCTTTGTCTGAGATCAGGATTGCTACCCCTCCTTTTTTTTACATCAGCTGAAGCACAAAATATTCTGCTCCACCCTTGTACCTTTACCCTGTGTGTATGTCCCTGCTTCAAATGAGTTTCTTGCAAACAACACATTGTTGGATTATGATTTTTAATTCATTCTGCTATCCATCTCTGCTTTATGGAATAGTTCATCCCATTCACAATCACAGTTATAATTAGTATCTGTGTCTTTTCCTCCATCCCTTTTCTCTTTGTTTATGCTTTTAGTTCTCCCTTCCCCTCCACAATAGTCTTAATTTTTGACCACTTCCTCCCTCAGTCTTCCCTTCCTTCTTTCAGCCCCCCTCCCATGTAATCTCCTTTTTCCTTACTACTTCCCTCCCTTTTAGCCTCCCCTCCCTTTTCTTTCCCCCTTCCCTTCCTACTGCCTATAGAGCTAGTTGTATTTCTATACTTAACTGAGTTTGTTGTACCCTCCTTGAACCTAATCAGATGAGAGTACCTCTCAAACAATGCTCATCTCCCTCCCCTCTTTCCCTCCACTGTAATATATTTTTGTGCCTCTCCCTGTGATGGAATTTATTTTTTGCTCCCTCCTTTTCACATCTCCCATTACAATCCCTTTGTACCCTTAAATCACATTTGTTATCATTACATCATTTAATTTACACCCACTCCCTCTATCTATGTACACCCCTTTTATATTTCATAATAAATATACAATTTTCAAGATTAACAAGTATTATCTTCCCTAATAGGGATGTAAACAGTTTGCCAACATTGAGTAACAAGATTTTTTCCCCATTTGTCCTTTTATGCTTCTCTTCAGACCTGTGTTTGAAGATTGAATTTTCTATTGAGTTCTGACCTTTTCATCAGGAAGGTCTGGAAATCCTTTATTTCACTGAATGTTCATCTCCTTACCGAGTAGTATTATGTTCAGCTTTGCTGGGCAACTAATCCTTGGTTGTAGTCTCAGCTCCTTTCCTTACAGAATATCGAATTCCAATTCCCTCTGTCTTTTAATGTAGACGCTGCAAGGTCCTATGTGATCCTGACTGTAGTTCCTTGATATTTAATTGTTTCTTTCTGGCTGCCTGTAGTATTTTCTCCTTTTCTTGATAGTTCTGGAATTTGGCAACTATATTCCTTGAAGTTTTTAGTTTGGGGTCCCTTGCAGGAGGTGAACAATGGATTCTTTCCATGACTATTTTGCCCTCTGGATCTAGTACTTCTGGACAATTATCCTTGATGATTTCTTGGATGATATTTTTTCATCATGGCTTTCTAGTAGACCAAAGATACTTAGATTTTTCCCTTCTAGACCTGCTTTCCAGGTCAGTTGTTTTTCCAATTAGATATTTTACATTTTCTTCTATCTTTTCATTCTTTAGATTCTGTTTGACTGATTTTTGATGTGGCATAGATTCATTAGCTTCTGTTAGTCTGATTATAATTTTTATCAAATTGTTTTCTTCAGTTAGCTTTGGCATCTCCTTTACCATCTGTCCAATTATTCTTTTTAAGGAATTATTTTCTCCTTATTTTTTGTACTTCTTTTTCCATTTGTCCAATTTTCCTTTTAAATTCTTCTGTGACTTCTTTTTTCATATTTTTAAAGTCATTGGTCAGTTTCTTGTCTATTTCTCTAATTTGGCTTTTGTAATCCTTCCTAAGCTCTTCCAAGAAGGCTCTTTGTGCTTCAGACCAGTTCATATTCCCTTCTGAAGTTTCAGAGGGGAGTACAGTCTTAATGTTGACCTCTTTGTTGTTTGTATTTTGGTCCTTGTTCCCATAGAAAGACTCTATGGTCTTTTCTTACTCATGACAATCACCCTTTTCCTGACTTTTAAAGTATATCTCTGCATTGAGGGCACAGGGGGCTCTTTCCTGCAGTTCTTGTGTATAAAACTTGAGACTTTGGGTGTTTTGGCCTCTGGTTCTTTCAGTTAGAAGCTAAAATGCTGCAGCTGCTGGTGTTGAACTGGTTGATGCTGGAAAGCAAAAGCCAGGTGAAGTCTTTCTGGGTTTCCCTGAGTTACCCTGGGGCTAGCAATTCCCCTGGAGTGCTGAGGCACACATGGGGTCCTGATGTTGGTTTCAATCCTTGCGGCTCAGGATCTTCTCTGGTTTGTTGAGGTGGGGCTGTCTGGGACAGCTTTGATCCTGCACTGATCCCCTTCAGCCAGAGCAAGAGACACCCTCCTTAGTGATCTTCCTAGCCTCACATGCCAAGAATCTATTTACCTCTTCAGCAACTCCCTGTTCCAGGGTTTTTCCTGGGGAGATATGCTGTGGGCTCATCAAGGTCCACAAGGGGAGGGAGATAGCAATTGCTGATCACTCCACTATCTTGGCTCCTGGAACCAGAAAATATTTTTTGTTGATCCTAGTGTGATGGTAGTAGTCCTTTTGATTAGCAAGGGCCACAGAGAATACCATATGGGCAGGATTCCAACCTCTAACATAGGCCACTTTATTCAGGTGAAGGTGGATTGGGAGAAGGGTGCAGGCTTTTTGTGCATGTGTGTGTGTGTGTGTGTGTGTGTGTGTGTGTGTGTGTGTTTCGTGTGTGTGTGTGGGTGTGTATGCACTAGTGGCTGGTGATATCTTTGTACACTTTGGTTTGGTTGCTCCAATAATGTCAGTCCTCTCATCCTAGCTGCACAGGCACCTGTTGCTCTAGCTTCTCTCAAGTCCAGTCCAGTTTGTCAGCCATCTTGCCACCATTTGCCTGGATCACCATTAGGTGACATTTCTATTTCTCCAAGGGAGCAGGCACATTTGGGTGTAGACAACAACTAGGATCCCTTGGCACTATTTCTTCCTGCTTTTGGAGTCTTTCTCCAGCTGCATCTTGTCATCATCATCATCCTGTCACTTCCTACAACAGCTCATGAAGGCCTTCTTCTTGGACTTGGGTCAGTTCTTGTAGGATCACCCATTCATTACATTCATCACTGGTGTGCTCAGTAAAGATGGTTCTGAACGTATGGAGATATGGGCATGGGGATAGGTGGTTTGGCCTTAATTCATAATGCTTACAGTGACCACAGGGTCATTCACATTCACAATGCAATGGCTTCAACCACTTCCTTCTTTTTTCACTGTTAAGGCAGGCCTATCCACTTCTCCAACAATATGGATTATAAGTGGCTTATAAACCAGAAGCCTGTGAGGCAGATGGGCATAGTGGGGACATCTTGGGTGAAGCTTCTCATCTTTGCCCGGTATCTGGTACTTCATTTTTGAAGCAGGAAGCCAAGAGACCTATACCTGGGAACAGAAAGCTGCCAGTGGGACATGATGCTACTGTGACTGCAGCTACTACCAAGCCAGCTAGGAGAGGCTCTATTCATTTTTTAATAGCTATAATTTTTATAATGCTTTCATTTACATAAGACCAAATATCTAATTTTCTACAATTTTTGCTTTGGTCCTTTGGGTCATAGCAAAGAAAATGTAATGCTGCTATGAGGCAGACCTTCAAATTATTGAAGATAAATCTTACGTCCCTATTCAGATTTCTCTTATCCTTTAACCAAATCTACATGGCATGGTGTTGAGATGACTTAGGCTCCTTTTCATTCCCTTCTGGATGTGTTACTGCCTCTAGTGCCCTTCCTTTTATATAGCACATGCACTTTTCTTTTTCTAATTTACCTAACTGCCTGCTAAAGTCACAAAGCAGGAAATTAGGTTTCTATTAACAGTAAGCTGAGAGACTTTGGCTTCAAATTTGCCCAGTCTCCCAATAACCCACAAGGAACAATTCCTTAACATTTTATAGATATGAATAATTCTCAATAATCCATAAATGGATTATATGATTTCATGGAGTCAAGTATCCTTGTCTTCTTTTCTTCTTTGATGAAACAGGGCTTCAGGGAATTGATATTAGGGGAAAGTTTGGTAGGACACAAATAGTTAACCAATAAATCTATATTTATGAAGTCCTTATTACGTTCTAAGCACCATGCCAAGATCTGGGAAAACAAATAAAAAGCAAAAATGGCCCCTGACCTTCCAGAGCTTACCTCCAAAGGGACATCAAATATATAAGCAATAATACCTAAAACAAATAACATTTACATAATGTTTACAATGTGCCAGACTCTGTGCTAGGAACCTTACAATTACTTCCTTATTTGATCTTCAAGATAGCCCTGGTAGGTATGGGCTATTATTACCCATTACCCTTCACAGTTGAGGAAACTGAGGCAGACCATGGTTAAGTGATGTGTCCAGAGTCCCACAGCTGGTAAGGCTCGGATGTCAAATTTGAGCTCTAACCTCCCTAACTCCAGACCGGGCACTCTATCCACTGTGGCACCAAGTTGCCCAAATAAATAGTTATATACAAGTTACATTCAGAACAGATGGAAGATGGCCTTAGAGGGGAAAAGTCTAGTACATGCAGGTTTATGTATGTGTATTATTGAGAGCTTGTCTCACTGTTTTGCAAAGGCAGTTTTAAATGATATGGATTAATGACTTTAGGGATCATCTCTACCTCTGTTCCCATTCATTCGTGTGAATAATCAGGAGTTTAATTTATTAAAGTCTTCTCTCCACGTCAGTGCAGAAAAAGCTTGATGTTCCTTATATTTCTCCTACCACACCGGGTTTGCTGTCCAAAGTAAATTAAAATCCTTTGAAGCAAGGAACTTTCTAATCACTACATAGCATTTCCTGTGCATTGATGAGGGAGACTATGCCTCTAAAAAATAGAAAAGTTACAGGTAATTACTACCAAAACTAGCAATCATTCTGCTTTGTTTCATCATGTTTAAAAAAAATGATAATGGATTTTTGAATCACTTAGCCATCGGGCCAAATATGTACAGATTTGGCCTCTAAATGTCATTCAGAGTATTTTGAAGGAAAACTGAAATCAAGATTATTAAATTATAAGAACTTGTTCCATTCATTGCTTTCCCCCAAACTCCAAGCATTTTATTTTTAGATGAGTAATTGCATCCTTTGTACTCAGAACAAATTAATAACCACTTGCATATAACAATTCCAATTTCACCATTGGAAAGGCTCATGTACCCAGTCGGAATAAAATAACATGGTTACAATTAGTTAAAATTTAACTGGCCTTATGAAAAAAATCATCATTCAAGGGCAGCTGTTGTTCAATGAGGACATTTGGGTTACTAGAGAAATATTAAATTAGATGAGCTTGCAGAACCCATAAACATGTTATTTCAATGCACTACAAGAAAGATAATAGAAGTCATAACAAATAGACTTTGGAATCACATTTTAATTAGTCATACAAACTGTTTTACACAGAAGTGCTGACAGCACCAACCACAGTGAAATGATGTTACTTAAAGGTGTAGATATGAAACCGTCTGGCCATATAAATGTACCATTTAATAAGCATTTTTATTCAAAATAATGGTTTCCTTAAGTCATTATAAGTGGAAAAATACTGCATTAGGAATATGCCATATTTGGCTTTATCTCTGAGCACCATAAGAAAATTCTTCCCCCCCCTACAGATGAATCTATCAACAATTTATGAACTGCACACACATAAACACCCATATATTTGATTCACTATTCAAATGTGCCAAGGGAAGGAAACCAGGATATTGTAGTCATGATGACAGGAAGCCAACACTCTCCATATAGATTGAGTTCAGTCTTAGCTATGTATACATGCTGACATGAACTGATGTTCACCTTAAATTCTTGTCATGGGTTTTTGTTGTTTCCATTTATCTCAGGAAGGTGAGCCCCCCCCCCAAACATATGTCAAATAACAATTCCACTGGCATTTTAATGGACCGTCCATTTCTAGATTAATATACACAGGATGACCAAATCCATTGACTTACCTGGAAATAGATTCAGATTTTCCTCCTACAGCTTTGAAAAGAAGCACCCATAGCTTGTTCCATTCCGCTGGATTTGAAAGTGGAGATTCACAAAGCAAAAGAATGAACTAATTCTCAATAACAATTCGAGTCTTACATGATCTTTTCCCCCAATCAATTTTCTAGATTTTTGGGGGGCAGTGAGGGGGTGCAGTAAATAGAGCTCTGGGTCTGGAGTCATAAAGGCTGATTGACTTCAGAAAGAAATCTGGCTTCAGAGTGAATAGCTGTGTGACACTGGGCAATTCACTTAACCCAGTTTGTCTCAATTTCCTCATCTGTAAAATGATCTAGAGAAGGAAATGTCAAACCATTCTAGTTTCTTTGCCAAGAAAATTCTACATGGGGTCATTAAGTCGGGCAGGACTGAAAATAAAAACCCCAAAACAACTGAACAACAGTGAAACTTAGTTTAATCTCACAACATCTCTTATATCTCTCCGTTGATCAAACATCCAATATTTAAGTTACTAAAATAATTATTGTTAAACATAATAATAGCTAACATTTCTAGAACACCTGCTATGTTTCAGGCACTTTGCTTAAGGTTTCACAGTAGTATTTCATTAGATCCCAACATTCCTATGAGGTAAGTGCTCTTATCGTTCTTATTTTACAGATGAGGAAACTGAAGCAAAAGGAGGTCAAGTAACCTGCCAAGGTTCACACAGTCTAAGAAAACCCTAACATAGGATTTTAACTCAGATCTTCCTGACTCCAGACTCGGCACCCTATATACCGCATCATTTTGTTGCCTATTATAGTCTACGTGGTCTGCCAGAGACCATGTGTTGTAAGCGCAAATAATGAAACAATTTTACTCTTAATGATCTTATGTCCTAATGAAGGAGACTATAAGTACACATTTTAAAAACAGAGGATCACATGGCTATCAACCTAGTTTAGGCCCTCATCACCACTTATTTGGACTATTAGAATAGCCTCAATTTATCTCTTTCCGCACCCTGACTTGCTCCCATTCATCCTTCACACAGATGACCAGTATTTTATAAAAGTGTACAAATGAGTTCAATCATGTCACTCCTTTCCTCACCAAGCTGCTGCAGCTACCTGTTATTCCTGGAGAAGAAATGCAAATATTTTTGCTTGTCTTTTAAAGCTCTTCATAATTTGTCCCTAAGCTATCTTTTTAGATTTATTTCACTTTATCTTTACTCTTACATCTAACATTCCAACCAACCTGATTTAATTGCTATTCCCTATATAAAATACTAGACCTTCTACCTGCATGCATTTATGCAAGCTTCTCCCTCCCACCTGGAACATCTCCCTTCCCCTCCTTACTTCAGTCCCTTGGAATTTCTAGATACTTTCAATATTCAGCTTAAAAATCACTTGCTACACCAGCCTTTTCCTGATTCTGCCCTCCCACAATCATCAGTGCTCTTCCTCTCTTATGCACACTGCTTTGTATTTACTCTACGGATATTGTGTTTATTTCTCAACGTATGAGTTGTCTACCACCACCACCATACCCCCATGCCAGTAAAATGCAACCCTCTAAGGGCAAACATTGGTTTTTGCCTTTGCATCCCCAGTACCTAGTGTGGTATCTGGCATGTTGTGGCCACTTAAGTGGTTTGTGGAAGTTAATTACCGAAAATTGCAAGGAAAAAAAATTCTGATTAAGATAAATTAATTTTTGTCCCTTTGGTCTCTGTAGTTAGGACGATCAATTTTATGTGTTTCTGGAATCTTGGTGAGTTTGTGAGGGAATACCACAATATTTTGTGGCCTTTAGCTATTCACATCACTGGGAAGTCTAACTCTAACATACTTCCTGCCTATGATGCTATCTCCCCATGTGCTGGTCTCAGTGAATTTCCAATAGTTATATTCCCCTTAAAAATAAATTTTGATCCCAATCTGTTTTGTCTTCCTCTCATATTGACTTTATAGTCCTATGTAAGGTCAAGCCACCAGGGGAGTAACCGGGAGAGGAAGAAAATTGAGTTGAGAAGAAACAAAAAGACAGTGAATGGGAGGAATGACTATAGGGAGTGACTAAAGATGTGCTTGAAGGGTACTCCAGAGTCTAATATTAAGCAAAAGTGCACAACAGCAGGATGCTGGAGAATCATGAAGGCCATCAGACCAGCTCACAATTCAACAGCTAGATACAGGACAGTGCATTATAGAAATGATTGGAATAAGATGTGGAATTACAAATACTCCCTGATTTTGCAAAAGCCCTCTCTATGCTATGCATTTGTCAATTGTTACAGTTTTGTCTTTGACAACAAGCAGTGATGCACATATGCCCTTACCTCCTTCAGTTTGACATTTACATTAGCCATTATCATGTAGGAATCTAGATCTTACCTCATAAATTCTGCATTACCTATGCATGTTAACTTACATCCACATCAAGACTTGAAAGAGGACAGAAGAAATGAAGGGTAGCAATATGAAAGAGAGATCAGAAACTGACATTTTTTTCTTATTTTTTCTTGAATTTAATCTTTCTACTCTTTGCATTAGACAAATCCAAAGACAGAATCTGGGGCATTCAAATGAGTCCTGTAATATTGATATCCTGCAGTATATTTCTGAAATCATCAGTGTGGGCTTTCCCTTTAATGGTACAGATATCAGCCTGTTCACATTGCTGTAGATCACATGATTCTTGTCTACATTCTCCCTTAAATGATGAAGAGGAGCTCCACCCAACACATTCAAAGTTTTTCTCTAGGTCTCTTAGCAACACATCAGTTAACAGAGCACAATTTGTGCATCGGTTATCATTTGCTTTAAATTAGAGGTGTCAAACATGAGACCAGTAGGTTGCATGCAGCCCACACTTAAGGGGGCCCAAACTACATTAAGATGTGGTTCCCATATTTTTAATGTATTTATATATTAATAAAAAGAACATACATTAACATGTGTGGTTTTCTAAGTCATTTTCTGGTCGACAGCAGTCCTTATGTATGACTTGGTGACCACTGTTTCTATTTGAGATTGACAACTACTCAAAATATGTGACTTGCTCATCTTTAGTTAGACATTTATTTGATGAGCAGTTCTTAGGTGGCAACATCACACGGCCAAATTAACCTCTCTGTCTTTCTAGTACCTTTTGCATGGCCCACAATATGATTTGCAGCTACATTGGAAGAACAATATGTTATAAGCGGGTAGAAATGCCTTTGCTTCAGGGAGAAATCTGGCAACTTAAAAACTTTTCCTGTTCTTTCTAATCACTTGCAACACCATTTAAATTTCTATCTGTACTGTCCATTCAAAATACATACACAGATGGAGCAATGCTATGTGTTATCTATCCAAATGTATATCACAGTCTGGACAATGGGTATATTTGCATCCATTTGATATTTCCTGTGTACATGTATTGATATAATCTATAGAATGACACCAAATGGCAAAGCAGGCAATACTCGAGAATAAATCTGACTTTTTTTCAGATTTTATTGGTTATTTTGAAATGATTTTGTACTATTTTAATTTTTAGTGTTTTTCTCTTAAGTAAGAAAAATTCAGACTAAATAAATCATGAGCTGAAGAAAGGCAAGTGGTGTTCATCTGGTGATGTTGAAATACATATTTGTTGACTAAAGAATTTTTTTAGTGTGCCTTCAATTTTTGTGCCAAGAAATTAAATATTACATAGTAAATGACTATTCAGGAGTAAAGAATGCCTTCAAGGAGCTATATGAAAGAAAGAGAAGACTAATTCATCGTAGAACAAATATGTGTAATATTTTAAGGTATATTACATTAATTAATTTTACAGTATATTACATTAATCCCACTCTTGATAATAAAATTGTATTGACACATACCAAGTAAACAAGCTAGATTAATTAGCAATAGTAATAGTGAATAAATCTATTATTAAATATTTCCAACATAAGTTAAAAAAAATTCTAACAATATTTACTGATACTTCTCTCCCCAATTGTTCAAATCATTTAAGACATAGGAAAATAATATTATTTTTTTCTTTTCTAGTATATATTAATCTGCATGGGTTTCATTGACTTTAGTATAATTTACCATATGTCATTTTTAGGACAGATCTGGAGTTTGAAAAGTTCTAACTAAGGAAAGATACAGTTGAAACTGCAACAATCAATCTAAAAGTGCTTTTTCCTGTTTTTATATTATATATTAGCCAACTGAAAAAAATCTTTTGAAACTTTAAGTCTTCCATCAGTTATATGAAGACAGAGAAATACAAAACATGCAGTCACTGGAGTCAGAGACAAGGCTAGAACTATTTTCACATGAGGCAAAATAAAACAAAATATCACCAACAATTATAAAACAGATGAGATTCAGGTATTAGGAGGGTAGAAGAGGCAGCCAGGAAACAATGGAAGTTCTGATTCAATAATAACATTCTACTTTTATTCTGGTCTCTGGGAAGGAGGGAAGAAGTTAAGATGGGCAGTGGCATTATGGAAACAGACTGGGGACTTGGGAGAAGGTGCAATAGAACAGGTGGAGAGTACAGGGACCAGTCAGTTCAGGGAAGTTCACTCATTTGGGAAAAGAAGTATAGGAACATAAATGTCAGCATCCTGGGACAAAGTACACATCACCTGCTGCTGAATACTTTCATGAATAAGGCTTTGACCAAATCTGACTTACAGCTGGCCTTAATTAATCCAACATAAGTCATAAGTATTTATGAAGTGCCTCCTATGGGCTGGGCTTACTGCTAAGCCCTGAGGGTATTAAGAAAAATAGGAAAAAAAAGTCCATATTCCTGAATATCTGTTATAACGATTCTTTTTGGCTATCCCTATAAACTTTTAAAGTATTTTCATATGTATAGTTTCATTTGCTCCTCACAAGTGAGTGAAATATTCATGCTAAACCAAGATCCAGGGAGTTTAAATAGCTTTTGTAATATCAGAGGATATTGGCAAGACAGTCCATTCTACTGGTTTTGAAAGTTTTCCTTCTGCTGCTTCAGCCTTTGTATCACTGAGTTGCTAAATATAGATAGATGTAATTACTGTCATTGCTACTATTTTTATTATATTTGTGAAGCATTCAAGATTATAAATACTAAATCACATGATGAATGGAATTTTAAATAACACATGGTATAGCAAGGCACAGAATACAGATTTTAGAGAAAGATTCCTAGGTACTTAATTCTTACACGGCAGGAAATCTCATTTTTGTCTTTTGTAACACTTTCCAAAAATTTAGAGTACTCTGCTATACATTTAGTAGGAATATATTATATATATATATATATATATATATATATATATATATATATATATTGATGTTTCTCCTGCTGCTGATAGCAATGTGTATCAATTGTGGAGAATGAAATGTAAAATGATAACAGGTATTTAACTAAGAACAATTTTTTTCTGGAATTTTAAAATGACAACATTTTGAATTAATTTTAAACCTGCACTACTTACTATGGTCCAGATCTCTCCTGCAGATTGTTCATATTGGGGAAATATAATTAAGATCATTCTAGAATTATTCACAACAATTACTCCATGAGGGTGCCTACAACTTCAACACAAGCTTGTGCTAAACCAAGTCAGGCTTTTAGATATGTAAAGATGGTCTCAGAATGTATTGTATAAGGATGATTGATGCCTTTATGAATCTGTTAACCAGAGACAGCCTTTTTTCACTATTCCCATATTTTTTCTTTGCAGAATACCTGGGTTCAACTACTTAGGAGCTTAAGAAAGGAACCCAACCTCTCAAGTGTAGTTATCTAATCTATGTACATGTATGAACATTTATATTATTAGAAGGCTCCCATAAGGTTGAGAGGAAGTGATATATACCAAAGTAGTTTATAAATGTAAAATCTTTATGAAAATGTACAACACTGGTAAAAGCAGCAGTGAGTACTTAATTAGAAAACAAATTACATCATTTTGGCATCTTCTGATTTTCTACCTGAAACAGGTGATATCCTTGATATTTCTGAGAAACAGTAGGTTTGCAAAAGAAAATGTTTGAAAAGCTTTGTGTAATGATTCTCTGACTAGATAGGTTCCATTTGAAGCACATATTTCAAGTTTTCCACTTGAATCAATTATGTAAACAGTCATCACATAATTATTTTTTAGATATATTCCTAATTCTCACTCCTATGTAAAATAGAAGGCTAAGAGCTAATGATTTGATTGATGATGCATCTTTCTCTATTTCTAGGAGTCCATTGTAGACCACAAACAAAGGGAAGGGTCATTCAATCATCTAATTTCAGAATAGAATTGAGACATATAATCCATTTCAGTGCACTAGAATGGATTCCCCAAATAATAGGAGTCAAGAATTTGTAGCAACCTCAGAAGTCATCTAATCAAGTACTGCTTGAAAATTTCCAGTTAGCAGACACCTGCCACCTTACAAGTCAACCCATGCCATGTTCCCCCACTTTTTTTCTTATTATGAAACTGACCATCATGGAAAAAATGCAAAGAAAAACAGAAAAGTAGTATATTTGAAACTGAATCTGTAATTACATGCAGATTGTTTCTTTTAAAAAAGTGTGTGTGGGATGGGGGGAAATTTAACATGTGGTACCAGTACTTTCCTGTTTATCTGAGTCTTCTTCTGAACTTCTTTCTACTTTCTTCTAGATATTTAAAAATATATTGCATAGGCATTCTTTCCTTTATTTTCTTTTTTTGTATCTATCATTATCCTCACCTCCCCACCAAATAAATCATTTTCTTGTAAAATAGACCAAACAAATATGTTTGACTCTGTAACTACCCTCCATCATTTTTCAGCCAAAAGATGGAGAGAAGCCTTTTGGCATCAGTCTTTTGGAACTGTGATTGGATATTTCATTGATGGGAATTTTTAAGACTTTGATTATTCCATTTTTAGCTTCTCTAATTGTTTGGAATTTTTCCTAATAATCTGCCATCCTAGAATAACCAGATAAACTTTCCTTTAGTGACTAAATATCTTCAAACAATATCCAAAATAGCCTTAAAAGTTAATCAATAGAGATAAGCATTTAAGTTCTATAAAATAAAATTTAAATGTTGTCTATAGGAAACACAGTTGCAGATTTGAATTAAAAGGTGTCTAAAGCTTAAGAAGCTACAGGACTAAGACAGGAAGTTAACCTCAGGAGATACTCCTTCTAAAGAAATATTCTTTTCTCTTTGTTCCCCATTGCCTGACTCATAAGAAGAAGTGCTTTGTGACAGGTCCAAAGGAATTGGGGGAAGAGGGGTATTAATGGGTGTCAAAAAGTAGCCAGAATTGCTTACATATCTGAATTGGGACCTACTGAATTGGGAATAACTCCCCATCATCACCAAAGCAAATCAGGACCTATCTGAATTGTGCCCTGAGCACAGCAGCTAAAGATGGGAGTGTGAATTTTGGGAGTAACCTAAGAGAGCCAGGCATATGCAGGTTATTGCAGACCTGACCCAAAGTAAGGGTGAGACCTAAGGTGTGAAGACCCCTTTCTTGGTACACTTTTACCTTTCTGAACATAATGCTGTGTTCTGGGGGGGTGGAATGGTGGCTGAGTTTTTAGTCCTCTCACCCTTATCCCCACATACACAGTATATTTAGTGCAGAAGGAGAAAAACAAAAGCTGGGACATCTGCTTGTTTCAAGTGTAATTTACACTGGATTCTGGGAAACAGGGTCAAAGGCTATTTCTGACACTGAATACAAATCTATGGGTGCTGAATAGGGAGAGATTGTTTAATTTGGTTAGAGTCATAGTTTCTGAAGCTTTGAGATGGCAGAATGCTTGCTTGGGTTCTGTGTCTCAACATGTAAAGAGAGGTAAAGATCATGTTAGGTACATTTTTGAAGTTCATTCAGCAGTTTAGTTGAACATGAGTACCCATTTTCTACAAGAAAAGCAAAAGAGGGAAGAGGAGAGAAAGGAAAGATAAAGGGAAATGTGCTAAGATGAATCATTTGGGGAATTATCAAGCAAGAGAAGTGAGGGTAGGTGAATACAGAGATTGAGAGTCATGCCTTGCTGTGCACCCTTTTCTCCGATATGGTCTTTACAACAAATTCAGAGGAATAAGGTCTGGATGATTATGTCCCATACAGAATATATGAATTGAGAATGAAAATAATTCAAGTTAGAAGATCAAATTTTGTCTAGTAAAGTTTTTCTGAATCATGGGTAGCCAAAGTCACTTCTGGATCTATGTTTCCCCTCTGACATTTACTTCACATGGGACATTGGGAAAAATCACATAACCTCCTCAGGCCTTGGTTTACTCTTTTATAAATTAAAGGAGCTGAACTAGATGGCCTCTGAGGTCCCAATATATTAACTTGTAATGGAATAGAGGAAAGGGAGGGTGTTCTACCATCTGGTAATAAAATAGAACAGACATGGGTACTCAGTGAATAACTCCCCATCATCACCAAAGCAAATCCAGTAGATTGGCCCATTCCACTCCAGATTTTACAGATAATATTGTAATTTCTGGTCTTTTCCAATGTTCCCATGATATAAGTAGGCAATATATATTACAGTGAGGCTTTCAGACAACATGGGATATAAAAAGCCCTATTCTTTCTATGAGTTTGGCTCAATCCTCCCATCAGTATTATCTCCCATGGGTAAGTCTATTTTTTTTAAAGATCACCATAAAGTTATATCCAAACTTTCTGAGGGTCCTAGAGACAATATACTGAAAAGAAATGTTTCTCCTCAGTTCTCTTAACTCTTGAGGTCATAATCCATGTTTTCTACAAACCAGCCACTCACAAAAGTGACACTTTTGGATCTTCTTAATAATATTGGAAATGAAAGTCATTCCCTAATATAGTAAATGGTCAAGAGATATGAACAGTTTTCAAGAGAACTGCAGACTCATAACAACCACATGAAAGAATGCTCGAATACAAACATTTTAATTGTTTTATCTATGCAGTTTTAAATTCTTTTCCAAAATAGTTACAGTAATTCTTAGGTCTACCAATAGTGTACCAGTGTATCTATTTTCCCACAGCTCTTCCAACATTGATTGTAGCCATCTGAATTCAGGAAATGCAAATCAAAACAATGCTGAGGTTTCACTTTTGATCCTTGAAATCAGCAAATGATAAAATATCACAACAATCAATGTTGAAAGAGTTGAGGGAAGATACATTGGCTTATTGTTTGTGGCGAAGGCAATTGGTAAAGCCATTCTGAAAAACAATTTGGAACTTAGAAATAAAGTAATGAAATGTCCATATTCTTATGCAGAGAGTCCAATACTGGACTTACTGAACTATGATATTATAACAAATCACTTAACTCCCAGGTTTTATTTAGCTTATTTGGTAATAATAATTTAATGATAGTTTAATAAATAAATGTATTTAGTCTATTAATTTATAAAATGAAGGAGGTGAACTAGATGACATCTGATGACCATCCAGGAAGGTCACTAATAGGAAGAAAGCCCCATATACACTGAAATATAGATAGTAGCACTTATTGCAATGGCAAAAAAAACGAAAAAGAAACAAATTAAATGTTCACCATCTAGAGAATGCCTAAGAAAATTTGATATATAAACAAAATATTACTGTGCTATAAGAATGATGAATGTGATGAATATGGAGAAACATGGAAATATTTTCATCAGCTGATGAAGAATTAAATAGTCAAGAAAACAATATATAATATTATTTGTTACTGTTGTTCAATTGTTTCAGTTGTGTCCAATTCTTCATGACACCATTTGAGGTTTTCTTGGCAAAGATACTAGAATGGTTGGCCATTTCCTTCTCTAGCTCATTTTATAGATGAGGAGAGTGAAGCAAACAGAGCTAAGTGACTTGCCCAAGGTCACACAGCAACTAAATATCAGAGGCAAGATTTGAGCTCAGTTACTTCCTGACTCCAGACTCAGTGATCAATCTACTATGCCACCTAGTTGACCTCTCTACAATGATTACAACAATATATGTAGAAAGATCAACTACACATACCAACAAAAAAAAAATCAGAAGTGCATGTGGCAAAATTATAAGGAAAAGATATACATATAAAGAGGAGATATTAGAAAATGTACCCAACCATCCCTTAGCAAAAATAGGATGTCCTTAAGTTTTGTGCATTGTGCATATTTTCATACTGTTTCCATTCTGTTGATCAGTTGAGTTTTTCCTTCTTTTTCTTTTTCTTTGTCTTTAAAAACACTATTTGTTACATGGGAGAGAGAAGAATGACACAAAGTATGATGATGTAACAAAAGGCATCAAAAAAAACATAAAAATTATGTAAAAGAGTTAATATTAAAGATGCTAACATTAAACCAAATAAACAAAGAAACATATCAAAATGTACATATAAGACCAAGACAATTTTTTTGTCCCTTTTGTGACTGTTTCACTTCTTCAAGGCTATCTTTTAAAATTTATTGTAAACTCATGTAACAAACTTAGTGGGTAAATAAAAGGATGTATTGCATGTTTTGCCCTACTTCTTCATGGTTCTAAAAATGGTTCCTTAGCAGCACTGAGGAGAAGGTGTGGTGTTTATGTTTTCACACCACCAAGCAACAATGCCAAAACATCAAAAAAGAATGAATGATTCTCAGAGGAATTCCAGGAAGAAATGGTGTAAGGTTTGGGGCAAAGGATCAGTTTTTCTTCATCTAATCCTCATTTGTTCTGGGAAAGGAAGAGGAAATGAAAGAGGGCAAGGTCTTTCAGTCCTCTAGCTTATTGACAACTCAATAAGATTTTATGAAGAAGAGTCAGAACTTGATATTTTTGCCCTGGGTATTTGATGTTTGGTTAAAGATAGATGATCTCTTTCCCCTGAATTCATATAAGCTACTCAGAAGCCCAGCTATCTTTTGAGAATCCCTATTAAGAACACTAGATATTGGGGGTGGAGTAGAGGGATGGACCTGGTGTAGCTCTTCCTCCATAGTCCATAGAATATGTGTAAAAATTACTCTAAACACATTCTAGAGCAGCAAAAGCCACACAATGGAGTGAAATAGATTTCCAACCCAAGACAGCCTGGAAGGTTGACAGGAAAGGTCTATCAAACCAAGCTCAGAGCAGAGCACAGCCCATCCTTGGCTGAGCTGTGCAGCATGGATAGGACTGGAGCAGGCATCAGAGCACAGAATTACAGGCAGCAACTGTGGTTCCCAGATTTCTCAACCCACAAAAGCCAAAGACAACTTCAATGTCAGTGAAAAAGCTCTTTCACCTGGGTGAGAAGGGAGTAGGGTCTGGCCCCAGCCCCAGGGCAGTGGGAGTCACTGCAGCAGCATCCATTTTTGGAGCCCTAAGCCTAAAGACCCTGGGGAAACTGAGCCACTTATCTGGGTGTCAGTGATGAGTGGAGGCCCTGGGGTGAGGAAGAGTGCTGGTATGGTAGAGCTGGTGGATGCTCTGGAGAAGGAATTCTACTCACAGATCCTGGGTAGAAAAGCCTGTGTTGGCTTCCAGACCAGAGAGCAGGCCAAGACAGGAGTAACTCCTCTCCCTTGATTGTGCCACCTTAGAAGAACCGAGAATTTAGGTTCCTAAAGTATCCTCTCCACTTGACAAAGGACTCAAAAGTCAAACAGCAGGCTGGGAAAATGCCCAAAAAAGGGGGAAAAATAAGATTATAGAAGGTTACTTTCTTGGTGAACAGGTATTTTCTTCCATCCTTTCAGATGAGGAAGAACAAGGCATACCATCAGAGGATGACATAAAAGTCAAGGTTTCTCATCCAAAACCTTCAAAAAAATATGCAATGGGTTCAGACCATGGAAGAGCTCACAAAATGATTTTGAAAGCCAAGTAAGAGAAGTGGAGGAAAAATTTCAGAGAGAAATGAGAGCATTTCAAATCAAAAATCAAGTTAACAACTTACTAAAGGAGACCCAAAAATGTTGAAGAAAATAAAACCTTTAAGAGTAGACTGACCCAAATGCCAAAAGAGATCCAAAAAAGTCAATGAGGAGAAGAACGCTTTAAAAAGAAGAATTAACCAAATGGAATAGGAGGTTCAAAAGCTCATTGAAGAAAATGTTTCTTTAATGATTAGAATGGAACAGATGGAAGCTAATGATTTTATGAGAAACCAAGAAATCACAAAACAAAACCAAAAGAATGAAAAAATAGAAGATAATGTGAAATATCTCATTGGAAAAACAACTGACCTGGAAAATGGATCCAGGAGAGACAATTTAAAAATTATGAAACTACCTGAAAACGATGATCAAACAAAGAGCCTAGAAATCATCTTCCATGAAATTATCAAGGAAAACTGCCTTGATATTCTATAACCAGAAGGTAAAATAAATATTGAAAGAATCTATCAATCAACTCTTGAAAGAGATCTGAAAAGAAAAACTCCTAGGAATATTCCAACCAAATTCCAGAGTTCTCAGGTCAAGGAGAAAATATTGTAAGGACCCAGAAAGAAACAATTTGAGTATTGTGGAAATACAATCAGGATAACACAAGATCTAACAGCTTCTACTTTAAAGGATTGAAAGGCTAGGAACATGATATTCCAAAAGTCAAAGGAACTAGGACTAAAACCAAGAATAACCTACCCAGCAAAACTGAGTAAATACTTCAAGGGAAAAAATGGTCATTGAATGAAATAGAGGACTTTCAAGCATTCTTGATGAAAAGACCACAGCTGAATAGAAAATTTGACAAGAATCAAGAGAAGCATGAAAAGTTAAACAGGAAAGAGAAAGTATAAGGGACTGACTGAAATTGAACTGTTTACATTCCTACATGGAAAGATAACATTTGTAACTCTTGAAACTATTCTCAGTTTTTGGATAGTTGGAGGGATTATATACTTATATATGTAGACAGAGGGTACAGGGTGAGTTGAACAGGAAGGGATGATATCTAAAAAATAAAATTAAGGGGTGAGAGATGAATATGTTGGGAGAAGAAAGGGGGAAATGGAAAGGGGCAAATTATCTCTCATAGAAGAGGCAAAAGAAAGCTTGTTTAATGGAGGGGGAAAAGGGGGAGGTGAGAGGGGAAAAGTGAAACACTCAACACATTTGGCTTTAGGAGAAAATGACATGCACATTCAATTTGGTATGAAAATCCATCTTAAAGGGGTGGAGCCAAGATGGCGGAGTAGAAAGACTCACATATGCTAGCTCCGAACCTACAGCCCATGGATTTCCTCTAAAAAAGAACTCCCAACAAATTCTGGAACAGTGGAAGCCACTCAGCAACACAGTGAAGGAGATTTCTGTTCCAGAGAGCCTGAAAAAACTGATTCCAAAGGTCCATCGCGCACTGGATGGGAGCGGAGCCCTGCCCTGCCCTGGCCATGTGGCACTGAGAGGAACGAGCAGATCCAAGCAGGCTTCAGGGATGGAATCTCCAGCGGCCGCGAAGGTCCCTCCACCCACAGACGCACAGGTCAGTAAGAGAGAAGCCTGGACGAGCTCAGAGGGAAGCTGGGTGTCTCCGGGACTCAGGCCCCCTTGGGAGGCAGCGGCAGAGGCAATGGGCAGCCAGAAGCTCCTGTAGCAGGCAGGAGCTCAGCAGCAGCTCCATTACAGAAGGTCTCTGCATAAACCCCCTGAGGGAACTGAGCCTGGGAGGCAGCCCTGCCCCCACCTGAGAACATGATTTAATCTTACCCTGAATAGCAGCCAGGCCTGCCGCCAAAAGCTCTGAGGCTGGGGAGCAGCATTTGAATCTCAGATCCCAAGCACTAGCTGGGCAGATCTGCAGGCCAGGTGGGTGTGGAAAGGAATCTCAGAAGTCAAGTAACTGGCTGAGAAAATGCCCGGAAAAAGGAAAAAAAATAAGACCATTGAAGGTTATTTTCTTGGTGACCAAATGATTCCAACTTTCCTCTTTGATGAGGAAGAAAACTGCTTACCAGCAGGTAAAGACATAAGAGTCAAGGCCTCTGTATCCCAAACATCTGAAATAGATATCCAATGAGCTCAGGCCATGGAAGAGCTCAAAAAGTATTTTGAAAATCAAGTTAGACAGGTGGAGAAAAAACTGGGAAAAGAAATGAGAGAGATGCAAGAAAAGCATGAAAAATGGGTCAATACCTTAGTAAAGGAGACCCCAAAAAATGCTGAAGAAAAGAACACCTTGAAAAATAGGCTAACTCAATGGGCAAGGGAGGTTCAAAAAGCCAATGAGGAGAAGAATGCTTTCAAAAGCAGAATTAGCCAAGTGGAAAAAGAGGTGCAAAAGCTCACTGAAGAAAATAGTTCTCTCAAAATTAAAATGGAACAGATGGAGGCTAATGACTTTCTGAGAAACCAAGAAATCACAAA
>CM053770.1:60837835-60877273 GCA_028658325.1 Potorous gilbertii
AAACTATCTCAAATAGGACATCATTTTCTCATATTTATTAGCATATCCTTGAGTCTCAGAGTATAATTTGATTTAAAATTTTTCATCCAAAATGCAAGGCTGATCAACATATACAACATGCATGTATATATGTCTGTATATGCATATGTATGTCATACACACATAAATTCATGTTAATCTATGTGAATATATGTATCTGTCTATATATGCATATATTATATGTACATAAACTCTGTTTCCTAATTTCCCAATGAAACAGACTTTGAAAGTGTCCAGTACACAGACACATGAATTTTCCAAACACATCTACTTCTTGCAACCTATATCCTGGGATTTTTGCAAATTAGAGTCTGTAATGAACTGCAGGTACTGTTTGATTAGCACAGGGATGAGCATTCGGCTGTTTATCATCTTTCTTCCACCAATGTGACATCTTTGCTGATTACTCACATTATGGCTAATTTGCAGCTGATAATCAGTCCTAGTTTCTTAATAAACTTCTCATTAAGTGACTGAAGCTGTCACTTTACCTCCATGTTCCCAGTATCCTGTATCATCTGTGACCATTATGCAGAAGAAAGGACTGCTGGACGTCACACGTGTCATCTGCAATCATGTACAAAAGCTTCAAAGGGGTCTTGTTAAGTAAATGCCCTTCACAATTCATTACAGCAACCTGGAAAAGTCTAATTAATCTCCACATTGCCTTTCTGTTGTCATCATTTTAGTTTTGAAGAGAAGTCTCTGCCAAACTAATTAAGAATGTTTCTTATACTGTAATAAAATCAATAATATTAACAATTGTGTTCATTTATAAAACTTTTCATGTTTTATAAAACACTGGGTTTTTTTCCCCTTAACAACCTTGTGAAATATTCATTTATCATTCCCCTTTGTCAGATGAGAAAATTTAAGTGAGCCTATTTCAAGATTTAGTAATCTTTTTAGAGTAGGTGTTTTTCCATGGTGGGGATGGGAACCTACCCATGATTTAAGAGGTAACAATTCAGATTTATGGTTCAAAATATCTCTACTCGGAGGTCAGTCTGGTGAGTAATCTCTTAGAACTTACCTAAAGTGATCTTTGGTCTATACACACACAATTCCTGACCAGACTCATACATGAATCCTTTACATTTGAATATGACCAGGCACAGCTTGTGCATAGCTAGCAAAGCCTTCTAAAACCCAAGAGCACCATTACAGTACCATGAGGGATCAGAGGTGAACTTCTATGTAGGCATAGAATTAGAGTATCAGTCATGATGTTCCTACCAACAACCTAATGAAAATTAATTAATTAAAATATGACATTTGGATTAAGCCAAAATAACTGGTCAATGGAGAAAACAGTAGTCGTGTGTGTGTGCATGTGCGTGTGCGTGTGCGTGTGCATGTGCGTGTGTGTGCAAGGAAAGATAAGAAAGAGCAGAGAGGCTAGAAAGAGGAGGGGACAGAGGAAGAGACAGACAGACAAAGACACAGAGACATAGAAACAGAGACAGACAGAGACAAAGAGACAGAGACAGAGACAGAGAGAGAATATATGAGAATCAGAACCCACCAGATGGTATAAACTTTCTCCCGCAAAGTAGTAGCTCCCCAGGAATTTTGCAGGTGCAAAGAGTTTTATGCCATTTTCCCCAGCTGACAAAATTGCTGGTTATGTTTCTCTAGTGTAATGAACCATAGGAAAGAGAGACTTGGTTCTTGAAACTGCAAAACCAGATTTGAACTTTGAGTGTCAGCTATAACCCTCAGACAAAAGGTATAAAAGTTTTGTGTAGACATTGCTTCTGAAACTACTTTCCCTGAATCACCTTTGACCTGACTATGAGGGCATAGGTATCATCTGAGTTGATCAGACAATATTTATATCATTCACCTAAGTAGATTTTCATTAAGTTATCAGTTACATCCTCCCCTCTCATAACTTACAAGAACAATTTATACCCACAAAGCAGAAAAGTGATTGTGGAACTGAATCAAAGACATAAACCTACAAGAAGGAGAATTGGGGACTTGACCTTTGAATGTTCAGACCCAGTGCCCTTTCTACTTTATAGGTTAAATCCTGAGTGAAATATGTAGCTTTAGGAAATACAAGGTGATAAGCTAGAAAAGCTAGATGAGGGGTTCTTAACCTTGCTTTGCCATTAACTCTTTGGTAGTCTGCTAAAACTTATGAACCCCTTTTCAGAATAATGTTGTGCATGTGTGTGTATGTGTTAAATCACAATAGAAATGCTAAAATTTCAGTGACAGGTTAGTGAAAATAATTTTCTCCATTCAAATTAATAAACCTACTGAAATTTATCCATGGATCCATGGGAGGGGGGGTATATCTGGACTCCAAGTTAAAGACCCATGGAGTAGCATATTATTATTGAATAGCTGTGAAAGTTTGAGATCTTGGTTCTAGGGACCCTGTAATGAAACCTATAAAAATTTTATAACTGGAATTGTATGATATTTCCATCACATAATTAAATAATGAATTATTTTCATTTAAGATGCAATGTGGTTCAGTGGAGATAGAGTTGGCCTTGAAGTTGAAAAATAAAGGTCTGAGTTCTAATCCTGCTTCTGAGATATGATTGATGTCTACCCTTGGGAGAGTCACTTCAATTCTCAGAGGACATGCAACTCATTAAGATTATGAAGTCCTGAATGGTTGCTGATCTATTTTGGTATAGGGAGTATTTTTTTCTCCCAACAGAAGCTCCCTATATTAATGATATCATATGTCTGAATCCCATCATCTACATCCAAAACAATGTCCATTACAGGGCATATTTGCTAATATGGTAAGGAAAGCACCAGGCTGGAGAGACATACACAGCCCAGGTTATTATAGGTACTCTATTTCAGTAAAATTCATTGTGATATTACAACAATCATTCACAATCTCAATGAACTGCCATCTATAGATTCCCTTTAAGAAAATGTCATTTTTATTTAAATAAAATGCAGAATTATTCAAATAATTTTTATCAGACTATACTTCTTTTTATGTTTGTAGACCTCTAAATAATAAATGTAGTTGAGACCAACAGGAAGCACTGGGTAAAGGTAAAATTATATGTACAGGCAGGGAGGACCAGGAAAGAAACATAAACCTTCTTAAATATTGCTAATAAAGTGTAGAAGGAGAAGATAGAATTTGTTGCGTATTTTGCCAAACACCCGGCACTTTCAAACTTTGACTTGTACCAAGTTTCCCTTCTGAGAGAGGACCTCTGACATCAAAGTGGGTAGCAATGATGAGCTACGGCATGGGAACCAATATGGACCTAAAAAGTAGTCCCTACAATTAGGTGATGCTGTTTCAGAACAACTGAATGGCAGTAGGAGCCAAATGGCATGGTAGACTAGGTCATAAATTCAACACTCAAGGACACCAATAAGTTTCAGTTTGGTATGTCAGAGTCTGTCAGGAGAAGCCATGTCTTTGTCTTTGCTCATGTTATTTCTCTCAACTGGAATATGCTGTTCTCTTTCATCAACTCTCAAAATGCCCTGCAACCTACAAAGCAAAAGTTAAGTGACCCCTACAGAGTAAAAGCCTTCCTTAAGCACTTAGGAAGTTATTATTTTGTTTTCTCTCCTGTGTAGTCCCTCCAGTACCTTTACAGTTTGTATAAATTATAAGAACACCAGTATTTACTGATTTGCAATTCTCTGAACTGATGACCAGGTATGATCATAGACTGAGAATTGGAAGAAACCCTGGAGGCCAATGAGTCCAAGCACTTCATTTTTTTTAATGAGAAAATTAAGGCTCAGAGAAATAAAGTGGCCTCTCCAAAGGGATACACATAGTAAGTAGCAGAGATAGAATTCAGAACTTCTTAAGAAATTCAAAAGGTTATCAGAGAGAGAGAGACAGGGCCAGAGAGTGCTCTTAGAGATCACCTGTTTCATCCCCACAGTGTACAGATGAGTAAACAGATTCTCAGGCCCTCTGGCTCCAAACCTAAGACTCATTCCTTCACACAATGCTGCAGATTCTGCTGAAGCCCACCTCTTTTCACTAGCTAGATTAAGAATATGATAATTGTACACAGCTAATGCAGGAGGAGGAGTAAGGAAGAAGAGCAGGAAGCTTTCGTGCCAAAAACATATCAAAGACTCAAAGATTTGTGGATTAAAAGGGATTTCTGATGTCATTTAATCCAACTACCTTATTTTACAAATGGAAAGACTGAGGTCCAGTAAGCATGAAACCAGAATTACAGGGATTTTATAAATCTGAGCTTCTGGTTAGTTGGAATTTATCACACTTGCAGTTGTTCCGGGTTCTGGATTTACCATCAGTATTTGTTTAAGCCTGAGTAGGGGAGGCTTTTCTGTTTATTCCTTGAAAAGTCAGGCTGTTACTGTGTACAATATTATCCTAGTTCTGCTCATTTCACTCAGCCTCAGTTCATATAATTCCTTCCAGGTCTCTCTGAAGTCCTCCTGCTCATCATTTCCTGTAGTAAAATAGAATTCCATTACATTCATATACCACAACTTGTTCAATCATTCCCCAATTGATGGACATTCTCTTGATTTCCAGTTCTTGACCACCACAAAGAGAGCTGCTTTAAATATTTTTGTACATGTGGAACCTTTCCCCATTTTTATGATCTCTTTGGGATACAGTTCTAGAAGTGATATTGCTGGGTCAAAGGGTATTCACATTTTTGTAGCCCTTTGGGCATAGTTCCAAATTACTCTCCAGAAAGGTTGGATCAGCTTGCAGCTCCACCAATAACAAATAAGTGCTCCAATCTCCCACATCTTCTCCAACATTTATCATCTTCCTGTTTTCTCATGTTAGTCAATCTGATAGGTATGATGTGGTATCTCAGAGTTGTTTTGATTTGCTTTTATCTAATCAATAGTGATTTAGAGCATTTTTTTATATGACTATAGATGGCTTTAATTTCTTACTCTGAAAACAGCCACAGTGTTCAAGGACTGTTTCTGGTAGACCTAACCTTTTACATCAGTGCAAGAACCTAAAACATTCCAAAAGGACTCTCGAGGCAAAATGCCATCCACATACAGAGAAAGACCTGTGGAATTGGAATGCAGAACGAAGTAGAATATTTTCTCTTGTATATGTTTTGTTTTGTTTTTTCTCATGGTTTCTCCCATTCATTTTAATTCTCATATGCAACATGACTAATGTGAAAGTGTGTTTAATAAGAATGTATATGTAGAACCCATATAAGATTACATGCCTTCTTAGGGATGGCATGAAAGGGAAGGCAAGAAAATCTAAGACTTATGGAAGTGAATGTAGAAAACTGAAAACAAATAAATTAATTAAAAAAAGAAAGCATATCCAAACCATATTTTGGAGCATATCCAAAATCCAAGTACTTCCAACTGTGTACACAAAACTGTCTTGAATACTAGGCCTCTTCTTTCCTTCCCAATTATTTGCATGATCTAAATTTACTTGGGATCACAGTTTAGGTCAAGAGTTCTTAGTCTGGAGTCTAAAGACTCTAATTTTAGGAGGTTTATCAACATAGAAAGGAAAGAAACATCTCTAATTTACAATAATTGTTCTCCTTTGTAGTCCTATTTATTTATTATGTATTGAAAATTACTGAGGAGGGATCCACTGGCTTCACAAGATTGACAACAACAATCAAGAAGTTAAAAAGCCCAGCTTCAGACTCATTAACCATCTATATCATGCTATCCCTCTAGTAGAGTGTTCCCTTAGTGGCAGGAATTATTTCATGTTTTGTACCCTCAACACTTTAAACAATGCCTGTAACACTTTAGTCATTCAAATGCTTAGTGAATTGAAATGATTTTAAGAATTTGTTTTTCATAATAATACAACAGCAGAGCATTACTAGAAAGTAAAAAAAGCACAGATTCCCTAAAAATAACCCAGTAAGGTCTAGAAATGTACCAGAGTAGAGTTGAAGAAAACCAATGAGAATCAGGTATAAGCAACTTCATCAAGTCAAAAGAAACTGCTGAAATCTGGAACATACAAAGCAGGATTGGTAGAAGTTCAAGTCCACAGCATAGACCCACAGAAAGAAACAGAACCAAACAAGCATACAGTCGACCTCCAGTGTCCACCCCAATCCATCTACCACTTCACTGTCATGATGATTTAGCTAAAACAGAGGATTCATCATATTATAACCTTGCTCACTGCATTCCAATAACCTGCTATTACCTCCAGGATCAAATATAAAGTCTATTATTTTTCACTTAAGGTCTTCTTAACTTGTTCTTTTCCTACAATTCCAGTTTTTTTTCATATTATTCCCCTACAAACATTCTTCAATCTAGTCATAATGTCCTACAGGCAGAGTGTCAAATATTGTACTCCATCTCTATGGGTTTGCCCTCCATGATTAGAATGCCATGTGTAATGCTAATTTAAATGAAAAGATCTTTCCCACTCATTAATAGACCCATGTGACCCACTTAGTTTACATGGAAGCCTAAATCACATGTAGTGGAAGGAGCTTGCTGAACAGGTGGAACAGGAAGGGTGGAGCAGAGGAAATTAGAGAAATTAGTCAGAGCTAGGAAGGATGCAGGCAAGCAGGGAGCTGGCTGGCGTGATTGAGAGAGCTTGTTTGTGATTTTAAGGGAGTCTGTGATTTTTTTAAGGGAATCGGTTTGTGGAAAGCCTAACAGAGGGAAGGTTTGAGGATGGTAGTGACCCCTTCCTTGGTATTATACATGGATTTATTTGTTGCTGTGATGGATTTGGCTTTCTCATGTTGGGATTAGACTTTCTGGTGCCTGAATAAATGTTTTGCTTCTGTCTTTCACGTGGAGATTCTGTTGTATTTCATGATTCAGAATTGTGCCTGCATATTCATGGCTACTGTAGATGCTGTGATATCGTATTGGCACTACAAATGGCAATCAGTATGGGATGGGGAAATATCAGACCTCTCTTTGGAGACAGAAAGGCAGAGGAGACAGAGGAAGAAATGGATATCCCAGGATGGGAGGGTTTACCTTATTCCTCCCTAGCAAGAGAATGGGCTAAAAGCACAGGCCTCTGAGAATTGGGAACCAAGGCTACAGAAGGGAGGACCCAGAGATTTAGAATTATGTTTGTGAGGAATACCAATAGAATCAGGGAAAGAATTGGAAGTTGTATGTAGGAGAGGCTGGGCTTTGCTAACAAGTTATTGCCTTATATGTAAAAGCAGAGATAAGCTTCTGGAAGGATGCTCAGATGGAAAGGAAGTTGGCTAGTTTGCACAGGAAGTTATGTTGTAGCCTTCAAACTCTTCTTTAGAAGAGCTAGCTAGGCAGTCTCAGGTGGTAGAAGAAAAAGCTTCCGTTAGTTTGGCTCGCAAAAAGAAGCAAAAAAGTAACAAGGAAGGATGCATGGGAAGCTTCTCAGAAGCACAATAGGACAATCAGAGGGGGTCCACAGTGTTGGAGGAGGTAATTGAGGATTTTACTCAGTAGGAGATCACAAATATTTCAAGTCAGTTCACCCAAAGGATGGAAGAATCAATGGTAACTTGAATGGTGAGAATCGGTGAAAAAGATAAATTTCCTCAGGACAGAGAGTAAATAGCCAGTGGATTCAAAGTCAGAATAGATTGACAAGAAAAGAATTGTTTACTGCTCTATTGAGAGCAGGGGTATATTGTGGAAGAATAGATGGCATTCCAACTAATGAACTATACCAAATGTATCAAGAAAAGAAACTTGATATTAGCCTGAACAGGGAAATAAGAGCTGCCCTTATAGATCCTCCTGAAACAGTGTATCCAAGTTAATTACACTTGCAGGAAGAGTAGGAAACTGGTCAAGCCCAAACTCAGATTAAAGAAAATATAACTAGCCAAAAATGATGACCCCAAAACTGCAAATTAGAAAACATTAAACAACAGTGAATGAGGCTATGATATTGTGTTCATGAACTCCAAAAGTACAGCTGACACTATATCTACCCTCCTTCTGGTTATTGTCTCCTTGTTTCTTTTTTGGCTTTTTGTCTGTTCACCTTGTTTGTCAGATTTGTTTTCTGCAGGCTTAGTACCCTTCACCTGCAGATGCCTGATCACTTAAGCAGGATGTCATTCCTTGTCCACAACTGTGATGTGTCACCCATGGACCTGGAAGCGACCAACTCCAGATGTAGCTAAAGAACTGACCTCTTAAATGGGACTTCTTGGGGCAGGGACTGTTCTATGTCCAATCTTGGCAGGAAGTGCCCGTTGAAGAAGAGACCTTTGCCCCTTACCCCAAGATTTTAGACTCCATTTGTTTGAAGGGCGAATGATGGTGTGTTGTGGTCAAGCCCCACTGTAAGATGTTATATTATGTGCTCATTTTCTCTTATCCCGGGTGCTACAACATGCTCCGTAGTCTCCCACTGTTAGTGTCTCAGGTTTCCTTCGCAAATCAGCTCAAATGACACCTTCTTTGTGATTTCTTGACCTTCCTTTTACTTTCTAATTCTTTTCATTCAGATTATCTTCATCTAGTCCGTAAATATATTGTTTGTACTTTATTATTTACATTTCCTCTACCCTATTGGAATGTATTGTCCTTGACAGCAAATGCTGGTTTCTGTTTTTTTTTTCAGCCATTTTCCAGTTGTGTCCCACTCTCCATGATCTCACTTGGGGTTTTCTTGGCAAATATACTGTAGTGGCTAAACATTTCCTTCTCTAGCTCATTTTATAGACAGAAAACTGAGGGAAAAAAGAGTTGCCCAAGGTCACATAGCTAGTAAATAAATCTGAGGCCAGATTTGAACTCAGGAAGGTGAGTCTTCCTAACTCCAGGCCTGGCACTCTGTCCTCTGTACCACCTAGCTACTGGTTTCTATTTTACTTTGTATTCTCAAAACATAGTAATTTGGCCTGACACATGATAAGTCCTTGGTAAATGCATGTTGGTTGATTGACTAGTGAACACTGACACACAGGAAAAATATATAAAAGAAAGTAGAAAAGAATTCATATACAAAAAATAAAATTAAGCTGATTAGAAAAGGTTTTACGTGGAAAGTATGTTAGTATTGGATACCATTTTCTAATTAAATAGATCTGTTCAAAAGAATTTCTTTCTAAAATGAAGGACTTAAATATGAGTCCTAAGAAGTTTTTCCTATCCTTTCCAAAATCAAACATTGAATAGAGGAATTGTTCTACACTATCTTTGATTTGTTGCCCATAAAAAGAAACTAATCATTTCCAAGACTCAATTGCTCTTCATTAAAGAATAGTTGCTAAGATTCCATTGTCTGAAAATGTTTTACAAAGGTATTTTGCAGGATTAATTTTTTGTTATACACCATCATCCAGATTCTGTCACATTTGAAACAGAACTGGAATTTTGATATCATTTATTCTAGACCATATAGTATGTAATTATTCAGATGTTTCATTTTCACTTGGGCTTCCCTATTTGTTTTAAATGTTATTACTTGCTTGAATGCCTTTTCATTTTGGTGAACACACTGATAAATATTTCTATCAATTGCAGATGTTATTTTTGCATAAGTAACTAAAATCTTAGCACCATAGTATAAGATACTATTAGACACCCTAGGATCCCACACCAGCAATTAGAATGTTTGTATGCATTTATCTGTCTGTAACGATCTTGTGGAATGGTTTAAGGCTTTCTTATGATTTTAAGTTTTAATGTTTCATGCATTTTCTGCATTCTGTTTTGAAAACCCCAAGTCTCAATACAAGAATGAACCTAGGAAGATGTATATATATAAATACATATTACTTATATGTATATATATATATATATATATATATATATATATATATATGTATACACATACAGTATCTATCTCCTTTTCTATGCCTCCACATTTTCATCCTCAGTTATCAGCCATACAATCCTATACCAACTCTATCTAGTTTCACTCTTTAGGTCTTATGATTCTTAACAGAAATTGTTCCAAATAATCAACTATAAGAGGAATACAAATGATAACACTTGTGAAATTTCACCTCACACTCCACAAATTGAAAAAAATGTCAAAAGGTAGAAACAGTCAGATTTATTGGTAAAAAAGAGTCACATTAATGTGCTTTTGGCAGAACAGTGAATTGTTTTAACCATTCTGGAAGGCAAATTTGAAATGTGCTAAAAAAAAGTGACTAAAATATCTAGATCATTTGACCAAGAGGTCCTACAATACCTAGCTAAAAGAGGTAAGCGATAGAATGAAACATTCTGAATACACACTAAAATATGAATGCCAGTTCTTACGGTGCAAACAGAATAGGGGAAAGGGGAGGAAGTTCTTGTCCAGTGATTAGGGATAGAAAAAAATCACGTGTACATGAATGTAATGGAATATATACTACACTGAAATAAAGCACAGACATGAAAATTTGCAAAAACAGTAAGAAGGCTGTCAAGAGCTAATGAAAAGCCAAGCAAATAGAATGATGAAAACTATATTAAAATAACTGTAACAATGTAAATGAAAATGATGGTGATGGGAACAACAAAGATAAAACACAGTTGTCCCTGAAAGACTGAAAAAAATTAACCTCTTTTTATTTGAATAGTATGCAACATTGCATATACTGTAAAATACAGTTTAAGTATTGATTGGTTTCCCTGAGCTGTATACTTCCCTTTTTTTAATTATTGTCATAAGGGATAATACTCCATGTATGGTAAAGGAACAGATTTTTTTCCATTATACACTTAACTTTAAATATGGTACTGACACTCACTATCTATATAACATTGGAAAAAACCATCTCTTCTGGTGTCAGATAATTCATCTGTTAAATGAAGAAATTACTAAATGATCTCCAAGTTAATCTATGATACTATAATTTTCAAAATACGATTAACTTACACCAAATAAAGTTAATGTTACCATATGAAGTTATGGTTAAGGATCATATGCATATACAGCTGGAAAGGACTTCTAAAGTCATCCCATCTAGTCTGATCATATTAAAAAGAAATCATCAGCAGTGACATTAACTAGATACACTGGAAAACTGAAAGAAATTTAAATATAAAAAGCTGATTTGGCTATTTCAGAAGAATATTAATCATTGCACACAGGGTCTCTGATTTCAGATGCTTCATTCATTCCATAGCCCATCATGCTTTTCTCACATTTCTTTAAATCATTTTGGTTCAGTACTATAAACTAGATAAGGATGAATCAGAAATTAGTGAATTCAGTCATCCAGTGTTTGACAAATCAGAAAACCTAAATTATGAGGGAGAAGAACTCATTAGCTAATAAGAACTGCTGGGAAAAATAAGTGGTCTGGTGGCAATTAGGCAAAGACCAACATTTTGCACCATATGCCACAACAAAGTCAACATGTATGTTATATGAATATTTTAAAACCCACCATAAAAAAGAAATAATCAGTTCTGGTAGCTTTTTCAGATACAGTTAATTAGGAAATTTGTAACCAATCAAAGCTGGCCAAAAACTGTCATAAAAGAATAAAATAGGTACTATTCATTATGAAATTGAAACATTTTTGTATAGGCAAAATCAATGCAATTGGATAAGAGTGGAAGTGATCTATTGGAGAAAATAAAACTGTACCAAATATTTATAATAAGAATTAGACATAAAATACATAGAAATTTAAAAAAATAAAGAGAAAATCATTCCTCAGAGGATAAATTTTCTAAGAATGTGGACTAATAGCTGACAAAAATATTAAAAACTACAGTGAAGATTGTTCCAATTTGCTAATAACAGTAGAAATGAAAAACAAAACAACTGTTTCAAATTACAGTCAACAAAGTGTCAAAGATGATAAAAGACAGGAAGAGTTAATACTGCAAGTCTTGTGGAAAGACAACCCTAATGTATTGTTGGTACAGTTATTGAAAGTCTAATCGTTAGGTAGAATTTTTGAATTATTCTAAGGACATGAATAAAATGATAATGTCCTTCGATTGAGAGATCCTACTGCTAGGTACACAACTTCAGGAGGTCAATGATGAACACAAAATTTCAATACAGAGAAATTTTGTATATACATATATATATGCATGTATATGTATATATCTATACACATACATATATGTGTATACACACAGAGAGAACGTTTGTTGTTCCAAAAACAAACACCCAAAATAATAAAAGGTAGAATCTATTTAGTGCTTTGAGATTTATAAATAATTTTACATATATATTATCTTACTTGGTCCTCACTTCAGTTTTATAAATTAAGAGCCAAAAACTCAACTTTTTTTTCTCATAAGGAAACTCAAACTGATAAATGTTGTGATTTTACTAGGTTAACATAGCTAATACATATCTGAAGTTGGATTTGAACTAGGGACCTCCTGCAAAGAAGTCTAACCTTCCACCCACTTTTCCACCTTGCTTCCTCAGAAACAAATTAGACATTTATTGATGTGGGGAATGATTAAACAAATTGTCACATGAATATCATCAGATATTATATGAAAAATACAAGCATACATGAGGAGACATATATTACATACATTCTTTCATCAGCAATCCATCCTTCATGCAGTTGTCAAAGTGGTTTTTCTTAAGAGCAAGTTTAACTGTGTCAACTTGTGTTTTGTCATTGTATGTTCAATTAAATATGACTTCAATCTTTGCCTTTTCACTCTTAAAATATAGTTTTAAAGTGGCAGCCAAGCAGTACACTGTACAGAATATTGGACCTGGTTCAAGGAAGATCCAAGTTCAAATCACATTCTTATTGGATGTTTAATCCTGGGAAATTCACTTAATCTCTGATTGCCTGTTCCCTCAGTTGTAAAATGAAAGTAACAGCACTCACCTCCTAGGGTAATTGTGAGGATTAAATGAAATATTTATAAAGTAGTTAGCATAGTACATAGTAGACACTTAGTAAATGTAATAAATGCTTGCTTCCTCCTTTCCTTCCTTCCTTTCTATCTAATGTCATCGCCAAAATTAGTCATCCAACTTCTGTTTATAAATTGACCGCCCCCTGCAAATATCCAAAGGATAATTTGAATCAATGGACAAAGGTGATATATACAAATACTTTAATGTCTCGCAGGTAAGCCAGATCACACTATAATGGAAGAAATTAATACATTTAGAGCTATTAACAGTGAAAATGCCCATATTAACACTCTCTTGGAACTCTATTATGAATTATAGTACATTTGGAAGAGTTCTAACAAAAACACATTAAGAATCAAACTCAGAGTAAGTACGACAAAAGTCTTATTGACATTCTGAAGTCAAAGCTAAATTGGAAGAACAAACATTTTAACACTATATAATGACAGTTTTAATGAATACATTTGGAATAAAATGGATATAAGAGATCTAGGGGTCCAAACAAGAACTTCTTAAATGTCAGTGAAACACAGGACTCATGATGCCAAAGCAACTATACAAAGATTAAAAATTCTTTATCTGAAAGATAAAAGAAGATTGGTAGATCTTCTCAGAGAACACATTTACCAGACTGAAATACATAAAAATACTTTTAAAACAAACGGATCCCATTTCACAGAGTATTTATATAGGCTGACAACAGGTATATATCGCTGGATTTTCCAAATGTAACACTAATAGTAATAAACAAGAATAATAGCTAGAAGTTACATAGTTTTTAAAGTTTCAAAGCACTTTGTGTATTCTACAGCTAACCTGCTAAGTAAGTGTTGTGAGGTAACTCTATTTTAAAGACAAGGAAATTGAAGACTATGAACAGTGACTTTTCCAGGGTCATACAGCAAGAAAATTATTGAGGAAGGATTCAAACTCAAGCCTGGTTGGCTCCAAGTTCTGCACTCTATCCCCTCTGCTATGTACTTGCCCTCTAGAAAAAGGTGATTTATCTCCATATAAAGCTCTGAAATATCTAAAATCCTACAATAAAATCAAAAGGAGATCTATGGGCTATATTCATGTGAATTCACCCAACAATATGTTGACAAAGATGAATCAACTAAGCAGCTGAGTAATGTAGATTTGTTTATGTAAACAGGAAGGCTTATGACAGTAATTCATGATCAAGTCGTTATCATCAGTGATCACATCAAAGTTTTTTCTTAAGGAGCTTGGATTTATTAGTTTATTCAGATTATGAAATAAAAAGTTAGATTTATACAATAGGTTGTAAGAATTTAATATCTAGCAGTGAGCTAGAAAGGCACGGTTAGGTCAAATTGGAATTAAACATCAGAAGTACACTGTCACTTTTAAATTTACAGAATACAAATTCCTTTACTACAACCACAAGTCCTAAAATATCCTTGAGAACTCAACACATAAGCTAGATGAAACCCAAAGTAAATCAGTCAAGGCAATCTCATACAAACTACCGGATCCACAATCTATTACACTTGGCAATAAGAATTTTAAAGTAGTTTTAATACTGTCATTTACACTATACTGAATATGCATATTCTCTATGTGAACTGAAAAGAAAAAAAAACCTTTCAAAATATAAAGACAGTAGAAGAAAGTAAAATTATGTGAGAAATGTGGAAAATAGTTATATCTCACCTCTGTTGTCTTATCTGCTGCTACAGTTGCTTAATGAAATTTTCATTGAGTCTACAGAAGATAAAGTTAGGTTCTAATACTTCCCATTTGGTTATAAACGACATTCATTTTATTCACCTCTAATAATCCATAAATAATATTGATCACCCATTTTTAAGAAGACTTGGATTGTAAGTTATTTTAGAAGCAGATGGAAATGGATCTAGACTAAACCATCAACCTTCTCTTCCTACATCCTTTCTGTGACTAATGAACATTTATAGAAGGATGGCTCAAAATTATTAAAGAATTAAATCTAGGGCCACACAACCAAGCAAACTCTCATACTTCTTGTATACTTCAAAGAATAAGCATAACAACCACACAAAACAAGCAGCTCAAAACAAAAACAAAATTCCCCTTTTATAATATAAATAAAAACCAGTCTACAAGTGCTCAGGCAGTGTACACTTTATTTATGTCCTCTTGTAAATCCTCCATAAGGCATGTACTCAACATACTGAGGGAGGAATTAAATCTTGATCTCTTTTCATGAATGTCAGCTCAGCACATAAGCAATCCATATGTTCTTCTTAAAGTTCATTACATCAATCAACCAACAAAGAGTCCCAAATACAAGATCTGGGCACTGGGCATGCAAATACCAAACATATAAACAATGAGAAGAAACAAAAGCACATGAAACAACCCTTGTTATCAAGTATCTTATATCTTTTATCACAAACCAATCTCCTGCTCTGATGTGTCTTTGATAAGGTTTAATGATAATTCTGGTATGGAAGTTTCTTTTTTTTTTCCTTTTTCTTTTGGTATTATGCTTCTTTATGCCTACTCTAGGTTTTTCATTGTTTTTTTTTTAGGAAGCCCTTGCATAGATGTTTTCCGAGTACATGAAATCATCTTCATTGGTAGATTCAGGGTGTAGTTCCTTTGGGATCCTTTTGGTAAGGCTAAGTATCATCTGGCAAGTTAATGCTATTTCAGCAAGGTATTTGACAGTTATTTCATAATATCCTTGAAGTCAAGAGAAAGAAATATGGACCCTTTGGTACTCTAGTAATACAGTTTTGGAATTGCTTGGATTATTAAACCAAAGAGTAGTTATTATTGAGGAGAGAGAGAAGAGAGAGAAGAAAGGGGAGAAAGGAGAGGGAGTTGTGGGGGGAGAAGGGAGAGAGAAAAGAAGAGGAGAAGAGGAGAAGAGAAGAGAGAGAAGAAGAAGAAAATGGAGGAGGAGAATGAGGATAGTGTCTTTTGAATGACCCACAAATTTTAATCATTAGAGACTAGGTTATTCCATAATTCATAGCTATAAAATTCACTACCAGAAGACCACAGCTGGACTTGTGTTTCAGGGAGAAGCTCAGGATTGTTAAAACAGCGTTATGAACCATTTCCTGCCTATAATTTAGCTTCCAATTTTAGTTCCCAGTCACTGGCCTTTAAGGATTTCACAAATTATTATTAGAATTATTTATTTATGAGAAAGTTGAGATTGTCTAATGGCTACAATAGTTTCTATGGTGGTAATTTTTCATCCCTCATTTTTTTTTCTCATGTGGATAAGTAGATCAAATCGTAATTTTCAATAATTTTGAGTCATCGTTAGAGGGCTTTACATGAGTATGGAAGACCTCATCAACTCTAGGGAACCTTGAGTGAGAGAGACTAGAACCTATATATTTTTGCATTCCTCCACAGACTTGCACATAGTAGTCAATCAATAAATATTCATTGCTATTATATAATCTGGCCTTGTCATCCTCATAGGACATGCTCCCTGTGGTCTAATTACTTAATGTTTAGCTAAGTGCTTAGTTGACGTGTAAGCTAAGCAAGTTTAACTACATATTATAATCATTAATATTCAAATCTGCTCTTGTGAGAACTCACTCTCAATCACACAACAAACATTTATTAAATAAAACATGCGAGCTAAGGGTAAGAGTATCTTAAGCTGATTTTATTGATACTCAAATCTTCCAAAGGAAAGGAGACTTCAACACATTTTTATGCAATATGATGGAAAAACTTTTGAAAAATTACCTTGAAATTGAGACAATTTGCAACCTAGGATGAAGTTATAACCTGCAAACTGACCTGAAGTTAAAAATGCAAGAGTAAAAACATTCAAAATGGCCTCCATGTGTCTATATTTTAAAAACTGCTTCCAATTTCCCAGAGGAAGTTTCAGCAGTGGGGCACCAAACATCATTTTGCATGTTGCCTACTAATATTTCCTCATTTCCTTCACATATTTTAATGCAATCAGCTTGGCTCACATCTGCGTGGCAATCAAATTAGAGAGTCAACATAATCCAATGAAAGCCTGAAGAGGCAAATAATCAAATTCAGGTTAATATTAATTGCTGTACTTTTTTGCACCTGGATTCAAACAACAAGTGGAGAAGGAAGAAAGAAGTAAAAGTCAAAGAAATAAAGCAAAGGGGAAAAAAGGAAAGGAAAGGAAAGGAAAAGGAAGGAAGGAAGGAATGGAAGGAAAGAGGGGGGACAGGGAGGGAGAGAGAAAGAAAGGGATGAATGAATGAAAATAATATTAAATGTTTGCTGTATATAAAAGCAAGAGAAGCCACTCTAAAGGAAATCATGTTCTACTGAGAGGAAATAACACTTATAAGAAGTTTCACCTACAGGGCAGGTGGAAAGACCCTGGAGTTCTTAGAGTTCACTAGCAAATGAAATGGAAAAGGAATTTCTTTAATGTTATTTCAATCTTTAACATTATTCCAACTCTAAAACCATTTCAATTTCTGATGTGGAAACATTTGCCAGTGCCCAAGACTTTGGACAGATTTTCTCTCTCTTTTTTTTTTTCCAGATATTCAGTAGCTGTGGTTGTTGAGGAAGTATAGCACCTGAAGAAGTTGCCAGATCATGTCTGTGGGTCCAGACCTAGAATCAGTGCTTCTGGTTGAGCATGTCTGTTTGTAGTACACTTTGTAGTACACTGGAAAGAGTACTAGCTCTGGAACCACACAACCCGAGTTCAAATCCTCTCTCTAACAGTTCTATCTGTTTGATCTCAAATAGCACAGTTAATGCCACTGAAACTTTTTCTTCCTTTGTGAAATGAAGGATTTGGAATAGATGACCTCTAAAATCTCTTTTAGAGTGCCATCCAGGATTCTAAGAAAGGAAATAAACTTTATTGTGTTAAGCATTGTGTTCACTCTTGGGTCTTTGAATTTCCTCTTTGACTTTTTGGGTTAATTTCTACATATACGCAAGCATTCTTTTATACATTTCAAATTATGGCTCTCTTGAAAATTTCTTGTTATTGCTTACATTGAACAAAAGTTGTCTTTAATAAGATTGGAGGTGAAACAAGAATGTCCATTATCACCACTGTTATTTAGCTTTAGAAATAAGAGAAAAAAAGAAATTGAAGGAATTAGAATAGGCAGAGAAGAAACAAAGTTATCTTTGCAGATGATATGATGATATACTTAGAAAATCCTAGAGAATCAACTAAAAAACTAATTGAAATAATAAACAACTTTAGCAAAGTTACAGGATAAAAAAATAAACCATTAAAATCATCAGCATTTCTATATGTTACTAACAAAGCCCAACAGCAAGAGATAGAAAGAAAAATTTCATTTAAAATAACTGTAGACATTCTAAAATATCTGTGAGTCTACCTGCCAAAACAAACCCAGGAACCATATGAACACAATTACAAAACACTTTTCACACAAATAAATCCAGATCTAAATAATTGGAAAAAAGGTCAGTTGCTCATGGGTAGGTTAATATAATAAAAATGACAAAGCTACCTAAATTAATTTACTTATTCAGTGTCATACAGATCAAACTATCAAAATGTATTTTATAGAGCTAGAAAAATAATAACAAAATTTATCTGAAAGGACAAAAAGTTCCAGAATATCAAGAGCATTAATGAAAAGAAATGCAAGGGAAGGTAGCTGAGTCATTACAGATGACATTAAACTGTATTATAAAGCAGCAGTTCTCAAAACTACTTGGCACTAGCTAAGAAACAGAGTGATGGATCAATGGAATAGGTTATGTATGCAAGATACAGAAATCAATGACTATAGTAACCTACTGTTTGATAAACTCAAAGATTCCAGGCTTCTGGGATAAGAACTCACTACTTGACAAAACTGCTGGGAAACTGGAAACGAAGAATAGATCAACATCTTACACAGTATACTAAAATAAAGTCTAAAATGGGCACATGATTTAGATGTAAAGACTGATACTATAAGCAAACTGGGAGAGCAAGGAATAGTTTATGTGCAGATTTGCAGAGAACATAAGAATTTATGATGAAACAGAAGAGAGAGAGAGTATTATATGAAATGGAAAATTGATAAATTTGATTATATTAAATTGAAAAATTTTGCAGAAACAAAGCCAATGTAACCACAATTAGGAGGGAAACAGAAAACTGGAGAAAAAAATTTACAACCAGTGTCTTTGAAAGACCTCATTTCTAAAACATGTAGAGAATTGAGTCAAAATTATAAGAATATAAGTCATTTCCCCACTTGATAAATGGTCAAAGGATATGAACAGACAGTTTTCAGATGGAGAAATTAAAGTTATCTATAGCCATATGAAAACGTGCTCTAAATCACTATTGATTAGAGAAATGCAAATCATAGTAACTCTGAGGTATCACATCATACCTACCAGATTGGTTAACATCCCCCTTTTTTTAATCATTTCTCTTTATCTTATCTCACTCCATTCCTATTTCCCTGTTGGGTAAGTTAGATTTCTATTACTAATTAAATGCTCACACACACACACACACACACACACACACACACACATTCTCTCTTTGCACCTATTTAGATATAAGTGAACTTTAAGTGTTGTGCCCCACTACCACCATTTCCCCCTCCACTGTAAAAGTTCTTCCTTGCGTTTTTCTTTTATGTGAGACAATTTCCCCCATAATTCACCTCCTTTCCCTTTCTCCCAGGGCATTCCTCTTTCTTGCCAATTCATGTTTTTACATTAGCCCAAAATAGTTATTTCATTCTCTTCCCCTCTTTCTATGTAGAGTCCTAATTGCCCTAACAATGATAAAACTCTTAGAAGTAACACACGTCACCTTCCCACATTTAAGGGAAAAACACTGATAACTGTTCCTCAGGATTCCTGATCTCTTGAAACTGGAAGTGATATGTTGCTACTTTGGAAATTCTTACTATGTACAGACTGAGAGAATTTCAAGCTTACACGTCTAGCAGGCAGCCTGCAGGAAATAAAATTCAGAAAAAGGAGCCAGCTTTGGGGGCAGGCCAAACAGAAACTAACAGGAGAGATTAGATGGACAGATGGAAGGAACTTGAGTTGTGTTTACCTGATGCCAACAGAACTGGTTGAAAAGTAAGAAATTTAAACAGCTGGGGATTTGATTTATCAAATCATGCCAAATAACTGGTTGACTATTATTTTCCCTGAACTGACATATTTTGTTACTTAATCATGACCAATTGTTGAGCACAGCACAGACACACTTCTACTAAAAAAATTATAAATTTTTTTATTCTTATTTTTATATTATAATTTTATATTTACAATTTTTATATTATAATTTATTATATATATATATATATATGTATATATACTGGAGCAGGTGAAGACAGAATTTTTAAAAAAGAATAATGGATACTGCTCTAAAGAAGGTCCTCAAAGATGGAGAATAAATCTGGATTATTTTGAGAAAAGGTACTGTACCCAATCTTCCTATCTCTGAGTGTTGTCCTATCCATTATACTGCATTGCCTCTCTCTACTGACTTTAAAAATCATTAAATACAATTTTATTGGAAACTGAAGAAAAAACTCAGAGAAATAACATGATATTTCATATTTCTATAGGAATTTCAAGATTACAAAAAATTTTCCTTAAAACAACCCTAGTGTAAGAATTATTATTTCCGTTTTGCAAATTGAGATCTTGAGATTTAGAGAGAATGCTACTTGATCAGGGTGACTTAATGCGCAAGTATTAAAGATAAGACTCAAACTCCAGGACTATTCATCCCAAGAACAGTGCTACTTTACCATTGGGCAATATTCCCTGCGTGGAAAAAAATGAAAGTTAACTGAGATGAATTTAGATAGATTTTAAGAAGGAAGTTTTGAGCAGGAAGTTAGAAGGTATACTTTCAATAGATAGATGGAGAGGAACAAGAAGGGTATTCTGTTGGTATGTATAACATCAGCAGTGAGGACCTCCTGTGATATAGTAAAGATTAAATGGTATGATTGGAGCAAAAGACCATTATGGAAAGTAATTAAGTTATGTGAAATCGACCTTTAGGAAACAACATGTAACAAATAGAAGGAACAGAGAGAAATATGAGAAGATTCACATGACCTGATGCAGAACAAAAAATGCAAATACACATTTATTGAAATAGAGGACTTTGATGAAAGGACCAGATCTGAATAGAAAATTCTACATTCAAACATAAGGCTCAAAAGCATAAAAAGGTAAATATGAAATGGTAACCACAATAGTCTCAATAAAGTTAAACATTCCTACGTGAGATGGTATATGTAACTCCTAAGAATTGTATCATTATTGGGGCAGTTGGTTGGAGTCTACAGAGATAGAAGGCATGAATGTGGGTCAATTATGTTGGATGATGTTTCTGCCCCCCCAAAAAATGAAGAAGTGAGAAAGAGGAGTGCACTGTGAGAAGAGGGAAGGGATAAGAAAAATGGGGGAAATTTTTCTGGTATAAAAAAGGTTTGCAAGGAAGAACTTTTATAGGGAAAAGGAAAATGGGGGCATGAGGATGGCCAACAATTGAACCTCACTCTCCTCATAATTCATTCAAAGAGGAAAGAATATATATATATATACACACACACACACACTCATTTGTGTATAAATATCTCACTTAAATGAGAAATAAAAAGAAAGGAGGTAAGAGAAAGGGGCAGGCAACAAAAGAGAGGGTAGGTCAAAACAAAAACAGAAATCAAAAGCAAAGCGGACTTTGGAGGAGAGATGAGAGAGAGAGAGAGAGAGAGAGAGAGAGAGAGAGTGAGAGAGAGAGGAAGAAGAAGAAGAAGAGAGAAAGGGAGAGAGAAGGAAGAAAATAGAATGGAGGGAAATACAGTGTTAGTAATTGTAACTGTGAAGGTAAATGGCATTAGCTTAACCATAAAATGAAACTGGATAGCAAAATGGATTAGAAACCAGAATTCAACAATATTTTGTAGTTTTTTTTCCAGAAATACACTTGAAACCAAGAGACACACACATAATTAAAATAAAGAAATGGAGCACAATCTACTATGCTTCAACTGAAGTAAAAAGTAAAAAAAGAGTAGTAATCACGAGCTCAGAAAACAAAAGTAGTCCTAATTAAAAGAGATAATTGAGGAAAATACATTTTGCTAAAAGGTACCATGAACAATGAAATGATATTCAAAAAAATGTATTGGAAGTTTCCCTTTTTTCTCAAATATATAGGAAAGTCAGTCAAATTTATAAAAATAAGAGCTGTGCCCTGATTGATAAATGGTTTAAGATATGAAAAGGCAGTTTTCAAAAAAAATAATCAAAGTCATTTAAAGTCATATCAAAAATGCTCTGAATCATTACCTATTAGAGAAAGACAAATTAAAGCAACTCTAAGGCACTACCTCACACCTATCAAAATGACAAAAGCTAGAGGGAACATGAAAAAATAGGCACACTAATTAATTTCTGGTGGGGTTGTGAACAAGTTGAACTATTCTGGAGAACAATTTGGAACTATATCCAAAGATCTATATCCTTTGACCCAACAATATCAGTATTAGGTCTGTATTGTAAAGAGACCAAGTAGAAAGGAAAAGGACTTCTAAGCAGAAAAAAAATATTTACAGTAGCTTTTTTTGTGGTGGCAAAGTATTAAGAAATTGAAGGGATGTTCATCAATTATGGAATGACTGAACAAATGGCTGGTGATTTTGATGCAGTACTGTTTTGATATAAGAAATGAGAGAGATAGTTTCAGGGGAAAAAAAACATGGCAGGACCTATATGAACTGATGAAAAGTGAAGCAAGAAGAACCCAGAGATCATTGTGCACAGTAACAGCAATGTTATAACGATAAGCAACCGTGAAAGACTTGGTTATCGTGAATGATAAAATGATCAGAGACAATACCAAATGTTTCATGATGAAAACAATGCTATCCATCTCTGGAGAGATAATTGATAAACTCCCTGTGCAGACTGAAGTAAACTTTTATTGCTAGATATGAATTTTTCAATAAGGCTAATATGGAAATATAACTTGCATGATTTCAAATGTTTAATTAAGTGATACCATTTTGCTTGCATTCTCAGTGAGTGGGGGAAGAGTGGAAGGGAGAGAATTTTGAAACTCAAAATTTAAAAGAACATATAAAATATTTTTAAAAACTTGTTTAATGTATAATCTTAAAGATATGTTTTAGAGTACTAAAAGGTTAAGTGACTTGCCTAGGGTTACGTAGCTAAGTCATTTGCTAGCTGAAATTTGAATGAAGGTCCCCACTGGCACGGAGGCCAGATTTCTAATCCTTATGTGAGGGAAGCCTAGACTCAAAATGAGAGTCATAACTTTAAGTGTGAAAATAAAGTGGCATATTCTCCAAGACCTTGAAGCAAAAGAACACACAATTTGGTGCATCAAGAATTTATTTACATGTATGTACATATGTGTGTATACAGGCAGGGCTTCTCACTGTCTGACCATAAGCAATACATGTATTACAGATCAACTGACAGATCCAGCAATTTGATCGTTACATACATAAATAATTACCAGACAGAGAAGCCCCAACATCTGGATTTTCAAAGGGGTTGGTGTTAAGGGGTATCCAGAATCTCATCTGGCCAAAGGACACTTCCAATGAGTAAGGGTCAAAGCAGAACCTCACCTTAGAATATATATACATATACATATATATATCTATATACATTTTTTCATAATCAGAGGGTATCACAACCTCATTAGAAATTAACAAAAGGTGTGGGTTTTCCTACAAAACAATTCTCCCCTAATCAAACTTCCCTTAATGGGCTTCACCTGAGACCTGTTAATAGGTAGAGAAGATCTTTAACTCTTTCCTCCACCTACTATTAGCCTTACATTAACATTACAATGACATATTTATGCATGTGTATAATACACAGGTATACCACATATATATATATATATATATATATGTATATATATATATATATATACATATATATATATATATATACATATATATATATATATATATATATATTGCTGCATACCATAGCAGGGCTTGTACCAGGGGAAATGTTTCATGGTCAAAAATCAATAAATATTTTAAGCACCTTCTGTGTGCCAGATGATGTGCTATGTTCTGGGGTTATGAATATACACATATTCTACACACATACCATTAAACTTAATATAAGAAAAATTGTCATAAATGCTACAGACTTTCAAAGAACAATATCAGTAATCCCATTGGTGGAGGATTAGTCAGATGATGCAATATATTACTTGAAAAATCATCAGTTCAGTTGGGGACATCCTGCTAGATACATGAGGATGGAGGTAGGGAAGAGGATACTATAGTCTGCCTACCATGAGAAGGCTCCCTCTTGGTCCCTTTGAGGAGAAATTCCCAACAGAATGTTCATGGGAACTGCTGGACTTTATACCTGGCACTCCTGATCAAAGTAACATCTGAAAATTACTATCTATCACATGTATGAAAAAAAGCTTACTCTTTAAAAGAAGGGAGTTCATATGAACTGTATATTATTTTAAGTATTAAAACTTTGAGTAGAAAGGTCAAAAATCAACCCTTAGATCTATTTCTTTTTCTTTGAAACAAGCACAGATTGGAAGATGTTAGATCTTTCTCATTCTCCCACTTTCTAAGGAAAAAGCCTAGATCAATTTTTAGGGGGAGTATTTGGGGGAAGGAAGAGGGTACAGATGTAACTACTTAGCCAGTCAGAAAATATTGCTTCTCAAGTGGCAAATTGCAAGAATTTTTTTTCCTAATGTAAAGGAAGGAGGTCTGCAAACAGGGAAAATGACATCCTTATACTGCCCTTCTTTCCAAGGGCCAAACTTATAAACGAAACAAACAAAAAAGAAGTCTTCCGTGTCTGCCAGAGTGCCAGACTTTGCTCCATTTTATCTTCCGTCTATAGAAAATGTTACTTCCCAGAGAGTAGTTGGATTTTTCTGTATTATCATTACTTTTAAAACTAATTAGTACCTAGATGCAAGTATCCAAAGTACTAATGAACAATAATAGTTTATGGAATATGTATTCATATATTCATCAAAGCGGCTAAGACAAAGTTATAGTATATCCCCAAGGCTTAGCACAATGTTTTCCAGGTAAGTGTATCATAAATGCTTTTCATTTATCCATTCATTTGTTTTTGAACAGTTGTTTTCCTTTTCTCTATCAATAAGTATGCCTCCAATATATCACTAATAATCCCTTTTAATCCACGACTTATAAAATGGGCTATATAAAATAAAATCTTATTTCCATCCTCTTATAATATCCAAGATGGCAAAATATATTGAAATGAATTATGCCTGTAAAAGAATTCCCCCCAAAAATGAAACTAAAAATGCAAAATCTATAAATAAGATTAGAATGCATGATAATTTATACCAAGTTAACAAATCTGAAAGTAGGATTCAGATATCCATACTTCTCTCCGAGGGAAGAAATTCTTTGCATAAACAAATTTATCCTTATTCATGGCCCTTTTTAAAAAAAATCATATATTTAAAGAACCTCTAATTTGGAATGGCTATCAGGGTCTTTTAGGAAATTAATACTAAGTGCTATCAGTCAAGTCATTTACCCTCCATGGGTCTGTTTTCTAACACAGAATAATAATAGTGTAGTTGATATCTATGGCTCTATGATCTCATTCTGCACAAGCACCAATTAACAGATACTTTGTAATATAAAAGCCAGTTATTCCATATTCAGAAAATTATTAGGTTCACATAGAGACAGTGTTGTTTAGTAATTATATAGGTGGGTTGATTGTTGAGAAAATGTGGGTTCAAGTCTTGACTCTAATACCAGTTATATGATCCTAGTCAGGACACATAACCTCTATGTACCTCAAGCATTACCCTAAGGAGTTATCTGGTAAGTCAAAGCTGGGTTGTGATAGATGGAATTCCTAAATCATGTGTTCCTCATATTGACAAAAATCATGGATAATTCAAGTAATGGTTCATTGGAGTACAGATTTAGAACTGGAAAAAAATTAGATGCCACCTGGTATAACACTCATTTTACATAAGAAGAAACCGAGGCCCAGCAAAGTTAAATAACATGTCTAAAACCACAAAGGTAAAAAATGGCAAAAATAATTTTAAAGTCATATCCTCTGACTCTAAATTAAGCCATATGCCATGAGGTATGATGATTCCTTTTCTCTGCTTGTGTTTCTCTGTTTGAATGAGATCTTAAGAATTTTCTCTTTTACCAAAAATGGATTAGTTACATGTTTTCCCAGGATAAGAAAAGGCCTACAGGAGCTTTACCTTCCCCAATTCCCTTGATTTTGTAGTTTTTACAAAAAGATTCAGCATTTTTCCCAAAATAAATTCAATTTGGGTACCCCAGTGTATACACTGAAACAGACAAAAGACTCATTCCCACATGTATCTAGGACATGCGCATGTGTAGCTTTAATATTAAACATAAAACTTAGGAAATGTCTATATGCCCAAGGGGCAGTAACAAGTCTCTCAGGCACTGTACAAGACAGAAGAAAGTTTACTTAACTTTTCCTGGTCATTATCAATTCTTTTAGCTTCACTAAATTAAATTTCAGTTTTCCCAGTGCTTTCTTCCAGAGCTCATGATAACAAGCTAGCCAGTGTATCTTCCATCTCCTCTTTTTTCTCTTCACTCACCTAGAAAGCAAAATCCATTCATTACGTGCAAGAAGGCAGGACTTGAATTCAGATATTTCTTTCTCTAAGGCTAGTTCTCTACTCACTTTATCTCTATTACACAACTCTTTCATTTAAGAAAAGGAGCAACATTTCATCAAACATCTCATTTCCTCTCTGACTGGACTCATTTTTCACATCATTGACTTCTCTGACATCATCCATTTTAGACTTCTTTATCTTCTGCATCATGTCCCATGCATTTCAGCTATTTTCTTTTCAGCTTTCTTTGGTATGGTCACTCTTCCATTAAAATGTAAGCAATTTGAGGACAGAGACATCTTCTTTTTCATATTTGTATCCCCAGTATTTTAGCACAGAGCTTGGCACATGGTAGGCACTTAATAAAATGTTTATTGACTACTGACTAAAATGGATAAAAATAGGAGAAAACTGAGTGAAAGCTTCTTAACTCAACTTTGAATATTTCTACTGTTTTATGCATCATTAATTCTTGATTAATTGAGCTATGGCCCCTCCAAGGGCAATTAATAAATTGAGGTGAATGTTTTCTAATAGTATATATCCCTATACACATGTACATATATGCATATATAGATATTAGAAAAGGACAACGACAAAAGTGTTCTGACAGCACCGAATGTCGTAATAGGCTACAACTTCACCATTGAAATATCTCAGTGTTTACTAGGCACCTCACTTAGTTGACACATGACTTATTACATGGGAACAATGTGTCAGCCCCTGCACATTTGTGATGCTTTCATTATCCTTTCTCTTGTATGCACACATATGCAATTCAAGCATAGAGACATAGACCATCACTGAGAGAGAATATGGCAAATGGGAGAAAAGAATAGATCAGTTTCCTTGTCAGTCTTCACTTGTTCACCCTCTCAGTGACTCATAGCATCCTTCATATTCATCCTAAGTTGGTCATTTCTTCTTTGTAAATCTAACTCAGGCAGATGTTTTCAAGAGTTTCACAGGAGAAATCTCCTACCAAAGTAAGTGACCTAGTACTATAGACTGTTAGCACAATAGAACAATAGACTGTTAGCCTTCTCTTTAAATCTCAGTCATTCCAGGGCAAATTTCCAACTATGAACCTGACGGGGTTTTGTCTTTGGCTCCACAATCACCTTGAATGCTGTTGTCATTTGGTAGTGTTTGGTTCAGTACACATTTGGTACTAAATCAAATAAATATTTAGAGCTGTCTCTTACCATCCATACATGATCTAGAATCCTTGACTAAGCAATGGAATAGTCCTTAATATGTTGCTGACTATCCACCTGTTGCTTTAAAGATTTTTGCCACTGTATAGACAACCTCATAATATATCTAGTCCACTTGTGACACTATACTTTTCCCTCCACGTATGGTCAAGTGACTGTTTTTTTTCTCCTCTGACCTTTGCCTCTTCTTACAATACCACATCCCAAGTAGCACACAATGGGAAGAAAGGGAAAGATTACAAAGGGACAGATTTTAGGAGAAAGGTTATCTTCCTATTACTATTAATATGTCACAGCACCAAGGAAAATGCAGCCCAAACCTTTAGAGCACATTGGACAGCTAGTCTTTCGTGGCACCAATTAACATGGTAGTACATATTATTCAATGTAACTGTATTATGCAACTATCCTTGCTGGGTGAAGGAAAGGATCATGACTTGGGGCAGATTTGAAAATCAGCCTCTACAGCTCATAATGAGTTTGGAAACAGAGAAACTCATGAATTAAGAGGCTGCTTTTGTACTTAGAAGTGAGCGTTTCATCTGAGTAGCCGGGGGCAGGCACCGGAAGATATAAAAGATGTCTTTGTTTCCTTCCTTTTTGTTATGCACAAATCAAGTACAATATACGGAATACATTCATAGCCGTTGTTCATTTCTGTCTCTTTTCAAGTCCTGAAAAGCATGTGTTTGATGGAAATGTTTAAAACCAGTGTATCATTTGGAAGAAGGAGATGATCTCACACTAGGGTACCTAGCTTTTCTGAGACATCTCTGATTTTCACTTTTTGCATTTAGAAAGGACCAAAAGAAAATACAAATGCTGAACCTGCCTAGAATTTCTGAACCCATATTAGAGGGGAGTAGAGAAAAATAAAGAAATTGAACTAATTCCATTGTTATTTAATTATTTGAATGATGTCTTCCTTTTTAATATGATCCCATTTGGGATTTTCTTGGTAAAGACACTGGAATGGTTTATCATTTCTTTTTCCAACTCCTTTTACAGTTGAAGAAACTGAAGAAACAGGGTTAAGTGGTCTTCCCAGGGTCACATAGCTAATAAGTATCTGAGGCTGGATTTGAACTCAGATCTTCTTGATTCCAGGTCCCACATTCAATTTATTGTTTCACCGAGCTTGCCAAATTGAGCTAATGTCAAAGTGCAAAGTGTGACTTTGAAAGAGAATACTAGAAGATGGGGGTGGATGTGTAATCTAGAATTGAGATTTGACTGGTAGTGATTGAACCTTGAAATCAGATGAAAGAGAGAATAACATAAACATTCAGTTTGGTATAGAAATCTCTCTTACTTGATAGGGAAGTTAGAGAGGGAGATAACAGAAGGTAAGGAACTGAGAAAAAGATGGGCAGATTAGGGGAGATAATGGATAGAAGCAAATCATTTTTAACGACTTTGAAGAGAGACAGGATAAAAGAAGAGAGAGGGAGAGGAGAAAGTGGGGGGAGAGAAAAAGAGGGGTTAGAGATAGGGAAGGAAGATAAAAAGGAGAGGGAGAGAAGGAAAGGGAGGGAGGACAAATAGGAAGGGAAAGACATAGTAATAATAACAGTGAATGTGAAAGGAATGAACTCACCCATAAAAAGGAAGCAGAAAGAAGAGTGGATTAAAATGCAGAATCCTACAAATATATTATTTACAAAAAACACATTTGAAACAGAGACACACACCTACAAAGTAAAGGTAAGGGACTAGAGCAGAATTGATTATGCTTCAGCCAAATTAAAAAAAAATAGGGGTAGCAATTATGATATCAGTCAAAGCTAAAGCAAAAATAGATATAATTAAAAGAGATAAGCAGGGAAAATACATTTTGCTGAACATTAACACAGACGATGGAGTAATATCAATACTAAACATATATGCACTAAATGGCATAGCATCCAATACTTGAAGGAAAAATCAAATGAGTTGCAAAAGGAGAAAGAGAGTAAAAAACTACTATAGTGAAAGACCTCAACTTTCCCTTTTCAGAACTAGATAATTCTAGCCAAAAAATAAACAAGAAATAAGCCAAGGAGATGAATAGAATTTTAGAAAAGTTAGATATGATAGACCTCTGATAAAAATTAAATGGAAATAGAAAAGAATATATCTATTTTTTTCTCTGTGGCATATGACACACAAAAATATTCCATGTATTAAAACATAAAGCTTTCACAACAAAATTGAAAAAAGGAGAAATGCTAAACATATCTTTTTGAGATCCCAATGGAATAAAAAATATATTGAATAAAGGGCTGTGGAAATGTTAACTAAAATTAATTTGAAACTAAATACTTCTAAAGAATAAGTGAGTCAAAGAACAAATCATAGAAACAACCAATGATTTCATTAAAGGGAATGAACAAAGAGACTACATACCAAAAGTTATGGGATCCAGCAAAAGCAATTTTTAAGGAAAATTTATATCTGTACACACTTACATTAAGAATAGAGTAAGAGAAGATCAATGAATTGGGCATGCAATTAAAAAACTTAGAATAAATTGAAAATCTCAGTTGGCCACCTAGTTGAAAATCTTGAAAATCAAAGAAAACATAAATAAAATTGAAAATGAGGAAACCATTGAGCTAATAAGGAGCTGTGTGTATGTACCACTAGTTAATTTGATCAAAAATAAAGAAAAAAAGAAAAACAAATTACCAGTATCAAAAATGAAAAAGATGAGTTCCCCATCAATGAAGGTGAAATTAAATAATTTTTTAGTGACTATTTTTCCAAATTACAGGCCAATAAACATAAAAAATAAGTTAAAAGAATGAATATAAAATGAAAATTTCTCCAGATTAACAGAAGAAATAAAATATTTAAATATTATCTTAGGAAAAGAGACTGAACAAGGTATTAATCAGTTCCCTAAGATGAGGAAGAGAAATTGGAACTCAAAATTTTTAGAAGAATGTTTAAAATTGTTATTAAATGTACTTGGAAAAATAAAATATTAAAAATAATAAAACCTGAGAAAAGGGCTTATATTGCATAAAATTATATTTTCTCACATAAGAATATCAGTTTCATAATCTGTAAATATTTATATACTTATTATTTGAAAAGACAAGCAAAATATGAAGCATTCCCAGATTTTTCTTTTTCCCTCTGCTGCCCATCATTTAAAATCAGGCACTTACACAACTTTTCATTTTTTGTCCTGTTGAGAAATTTTGCTTTGACATATCAAGCCTTTCCTAATAATAACCTCCCTCAAAGTAATATCTCATTTAATGAAAAAAATTACACAAAACTTCCTAATAAATGTCCTTGTTATTGATAATACACCTTAATTTGCATTTTTGTCAATTTTTATGATACCATTTCTCAACCAGAACAGAAGGATGTGTGCTTTAACTTTAACTTATAATTTGGAGTCAACAGTATTTACCATACTTGACTTGAGTTTTATGGCTCTTTATTTATCAATAAACATATGTCTATTATATTCTTCAAGTTGAGGACACAAAGACAAAAATAAAGTCTTTGTCCTCATGGAATGTATTTTCTATCAAGTAGATATCACGTACACACATGTGTGTATATCTATTTATATCAATATTTTAAATTCAAGGTAAATATTTTAAAGAGAAGATGGGAGAGATCTCCAAAGGATTCATGTAGAAGTTTTCATTTGAACTGAGCTCAAAAAACCCCCAAAATAACTAAATATTCTAGGAGTTGGAAATGAAGAGGAAATTTTCTCCATGCATAAGAGGTAAGCAGAGAAAAGATATGGGGAAGGGAGATGGGCCTCTGTGAGGAACAATAGAAAATTCAGTTTAGCTAGATCTTTTAGTGAATGGAAAGAAAGAGAAAAGGAAAGAAGGAAGGAAGGAAGGAAGGAAGGAGAGAAGGAAGGAAAAAGAAAAAGAGGGAGGGAGAAAGGAAAAAAGGAAGGAAAGAAAGAAATTAAAATTCTCTGCTTTCAAATTCCTACAGCTATGTTTTCAAAGTCTTCATGGTCCAGAATGACCATCGTTTGTTCTATCACAGATGTATACATAAAGTAAGTTGGGGTTTGTTACAATATTTTTTTTCAAAATTTACAAATTAAAATATATGACTAGAAATAATCAGAAAAAAATTTTTAGTTTCTTTTGGCAGGTGAAACTTAGAGTGGGATAGATGATGTTAACAAAAACATTGCAAGTTTATGTAGACAAAAGAGATTGGCTTATGGCACTGGAGTGAATGTTATAGACTATAAACTTAAAGTCATCACTCATGTATCTCAGTTTAGAAATTGGAAGGAGCAACAGTCAAGGCCATTCTAAACTCACAATGGGGAAAATGAGGGGAAATGAGAGCTATTGGGTCTTAGAATGGATTCCTTGAAATTCAATGGCATCACATTCCCTGGTGTTGTTTAAGAACAGAACAGGATAGATCTTCATTCTATGATGTGTGACTTAGTTAAATGAGACAACTGAAACCCTATCCTAAAAATAGGATAAACGTGATGATCACCGGAGGTTTCTTTCTACTTTCTAACTTTCTTCTCTGGTATATGCTTGTCTATTGGTAAATTTTGATCTCTGTTTCTAAAATAACACCAACACAGCACAAAATACACACTAGGTAATTATTTAGACAGGTCGATACTAACAGCCCAATCAGATCATTCAGGACAAGCATAGAATTGATTTAAAAGGAGACAAGTGGGAGACAATTTTCACTTGATTGCTTTGCAACAATAATTACATTTTATAGTCTTGGGTCATTTTTAGGCTTTATATACACTGAGAGATTTAGTTCCTATTTTTGATAAACCTCTAAGTACCGCTTTGTACCTTTTTCAGGACACACAAAATTTCCAGTTTCTGCACAGACAGATCAGCATGTCTGGATTAAATGTAAATGTATGTGCCAATGCAGTCTTCAGTTTTAATTTTTACAAAATCATCATACAGAAGCTCTGGATTCAAATCCCTTCTGTGTTGTCTACTAGTAACGTGACCTTAGGCAAATCAGTTTCCTTTTGGGACCTCAGTTTTAATTGAAAAAAATGAGATAATTGAGTACTCTCTAAGGTGCCCACACTATTCTGATTGCTGTGATCATTAATGACCGTGACTCCTAAGGCATTAATTTCAATGGTGGAAATAGATAGGGAATAGGAATTGTCTTTCAAACAAATGTTTAAATATGGATCCATCAAAAATTATCTTGATATGAATGTCAATTATAGAAAAATAAGAAAATTTGGAAGAAATTGCAAATATTTACTAAATACCTCTTCTGTACCAGCCACTAGAGACACAAAGGCAGTTCCTTCTCTAAAATCTCAATAGCCCTTAAATGAAACCAAGCATTGATATTGATTTTGTGATGCTTATATCCATAAGAAGGATCCAACAGAACATAATTCTCTGGAGATTAAAGTTGAGAAGAACTTAAAAAAGCAGAATGCAATTGCTATACACAGCATTAGATGTAATTTAGTAGAAAGAAATCCAAATTATCAGCCTTTAGAGCTAGAAGGAGATCATAGTTCAGTATTATTTTGCAGCTGTGGAAACTTGGGTATAGAGAGATAAAATGACTTGTGAAATGTCACATGAGTAATAAGCATAACTTGAGTTTATTTATCATTAGCATAAGACTCTCCACGATGGTGCAGAGGATACAGATTCCAAACTATGAACTAGCAAGAACTTGGAAAAGAGACTTTCTGGTTTAGTACTTCAATAAAGGACTGACATAATTTCAGATCCTCTTTGGGGAAAAATCCAGAAAGAAAGAGAACAGGTTTTGGAAGATAGATATGAGAGAAAAGTATCAACCCTCAAACTATTCCTGATTTCCAGCTTGCCTCCCTAAAGATGTTTTGGGAAATTTCCCTTACATGAACTCACAAAATCTTCAGCTGAACTAAGATAACTTACTCCTGGGCAACTATGTGGCATAGTGGATAGAATGTTGGGGCTGGGGTCATTAAGACTCATCTTTCTGAGCTGAAATTTTGTCTCAGACTCTCACTAGCTATGTGACCTTGGACAAGTCACTTGACCTCATTTGCCTCAGTTTCCTCATATGTAAAATGAGTTTAAGAAAATGGCAAACCATTCCAGTATCTTTGTTAAAAAAAACTCCAAATGAGATCACAGAGTCAGATACAACTGAACCACATTTCATTTCTGGTAGGAGAGCCCATTCACTCTGTTTGTTGTCTAGTATGTTCTAATTTGTATAACATTTCTCTTTTTTTAGATAAATAATATTGGTCACTATACACTATTTTTGGTGATCTTTTGTAAAACTATGATTTTGGGGAAAGCAACCAATGCTTCACCTATTCTTTGAGAGATAGTGACCAAGGATATTGACGAGCCATAAAAATTATTTAGGGTGGTAGATAGATACAATTCTAGTCTGGTACTCCTTTAAAAAAAACAAGGAGCCAGCCTAGTGGCCCCAATCTCTTGTTCCCCTTCAAGGAGAGATCAAAGTGGTGAAGAAGGTTCCAGAGACATATACCTGCATCTGTAGAAGCTTCATTTAGACAAATCTATGTGGACATTCATATAATCTACATCAGCAGCACATACCCTATATAAGAAGTGGAGTTGAGATTTTCAATCAGGTCCTTTGATTCAAAATTCAGTGTTTGTTTCACTCTACGTTGTGTTGCCTGTGGTTACTAGGCATAAATTATTTCTATTATGGGATGTGGGAAGAACAGATGTTGTTATTACCATTTTACCTTCTAGTTAGGTACCTCCTAAATAATGCACAGGCTCCTCTAGTCCACTAATTTTTCAAGTGACTACAACCCAATGCTTCTTAAGTTTTGAAGGTTTTGTAAGTTCAGTTTTATTGAATTACACTGGATGCACAATGGTTAGTAAACAGAAATCTAATTTAAAATATCTATAACCCACATGACATCATAAAGCTCAAATTATGAGCTCTCCAAAATATGCAAAAAATTCTAATACGGTAGTCTTTTACTGGCTTTCATTGCATCAAATTCATGCATCCTATCTGGGCCATGCAGACCCTCATTCAAAGCATTCTGCTGTTTTCCAGGCTTAAAAAAATCAACTTACTGATTTAGAGCATATACTTTGTTTACATCCTAAAGTTCCAATATGCTAGATAAAAAATACTGAGTTTCACAATATGGTTGTTATTCCTACATATAAGGATTTACACAAGCAAACATGTTGAGTGTTTGGGCAAGGTTCACAGTAAAGATTATGGAATAAGTCACCGTACGGGTCATTTCTTTTATTCTGGCAACCTAGTTTTGCTTTTTCTATCTAGTTCAGAACATTTCCATTATCTGCTTTTAAAAAATCTGGCTAATTAGAGGATTTTGCTTCCTTGTGACACCGGACTCTCATGCAGAGCTTGTAATTATAATGAAGTTATAATGTAGTGTTCCATTAATTGCAGATTCTTGCTTCTTAGATTTTCGGGGTTAATTGGTAATATCTGCATACAACATTTTTCCAGAAGATGTTTTACATTATAGTAATTAGCTCCATTTCTAGAATAGAGGGCTTGAACCATTTATCTGGGCATTACTCCACCTGTTTGGGAAGAGAACCTCCTTATTTGGCTCCTTAAATTTCTCCACAGGGACGGGGGAAAGGAGGAGAGTCACTCACCATGCCACTAATTTTTTTTAAATCCTTATCTCCTGTCAAAACGATTGTTCAGATTGAAACTTTCATCTTACTTTTCCATTTGTAATGCTTATGGGGTTAAAAAGTTTCACAGGAGATCAGTTCAGAGCCTGAATTATTACACATCGATATACTATTATCTTTTTGACCACGAACAATCAAAATCTCAGTACATGTAAACTGAGCTTGTGACACAAAAATGGTACCTGTCTCCTTTTTGTAAATTTCTTTTATCCCCTTATTTCTTATTTTTCCCTTCTCACTCAAGTTATATTCATTTACTTTTCTATGCACAAATCATGTAGCCAAATGGAATGCAAATTCCTGGAAGCCAAATAGTGTTCCTTTTTTGTCCCATCTCCAGTATGTAACAGTTCTTTACACATCCTGGGTGATCTCCTTCTAAGATTTCTTTCACGTGGGTTATTGGTGCCTCTAAAATGTAGTCCTAGACAGAAAACATTTAATAAATGTTGGTTGAATTCAATCCCTATCTTGGAACTGATCTCAATACTCCATGAATTAAGCAAACTCAATATATGTAAAACTAAACTCAATTTCTTCCATAGAAAACTGTTTCCCGCACTCTGATTTTCCCTACTAATGCACCTCTCTCTCAGTTGCTTTAAATTTCAAAATTTCATGTCATCCTTGTTCTTTATCACTCTGAATCATATTAGTGATAAAGTTCCATTCACTTTTCATGTCTATCCCGGTCATTCTTTGGGGCTTTTACTAATCTAGAGCCAGGATCAGTATAGTGGTAGTAGTACCTTCTAAGCCTAAAAGTTTCATGTGTTTTGTTTTGTTTTGATTTCTATGAGCTCCTAGTCAACCTTTAAAGACAAAATGAAATACCATTTCTACACTAACCCTTAGAAAACCCTGTCTGGATTGAACTTTCCTCCTTGAACTCTGTCTTATTTCTCCCTAGTGAAAAGAGATCATAGACACTTGCACATATTTGTACAGGTTAAGATGTTATATAGTTTTTTATAATATAATCTCTGTGTATCTCTCTCTCTTTTTCTCTTCCTCCATCTTTTTCTCTCTCCTTCCCCCCAATAAACTATAAACTATTACCTACTTGTGAACTGTATCTTACCTAATTTTCTATCTAAAACAGTGATATGCATATAGTAGGTGTGAAATTAGTCTTAGTTGCAATTGCTTCTTTCCCAGACTGCAGTCTGTTCCCTTTGCATCTTTTCCATCACTGTAAGATTTCCTAAAATTTTCTTTGTAATTTAGTGCCTCTTGCTTAAAAAAAAACAAAACAACAAATTCCCAGTTCCTACCTGATCAAGTTCATATGCCTAATTCAGGAATCCAATGATATCCATACTGATTGATTATATACCAACTTTATATTTTACGTGAACCCTTTCCCTTAACTGAAGTGATGGACTCCTTATATCCTGAATGTACCAAGAATATTCCCAACTCTGAACCTGTGTTTAGGCTGGTGCTCAATCAAGCTCACTTACTCCTCTCCAAATGTATTTTTAACATTCTAATTCTCCTTCAAAAACTAGTTGAAATTCTACCCCATGAAGCCTTCTCCAGGAACTCTTTCTCTGCACTCATATAACACTTACATGTTTACACTACTCATTAGACGCAGACAGTTATTTAGGAGGAGGAGGAGGAATATAATGAATTACTGAGACGGTGGAAAGATAACTGACTATGGAATCCAAAGACTTGGATTCTAATACTGTCAAAGATTATTTTTGTTCTTCAGTCATTTCACTTTTCATGATCTCATTTGAGATTTTCTTAAAAATAAAATGTAGTGGAGTGGTTGACCATTTCCTTCTTCAGCTCATTTTATAGATGAAGAAACTGAAGCAAACAGGGTTAAGGGTCTTGCCCATGGTCACACAGCTAGTAAATGTCTGAGGCTAGATTTGAACTTAGATCTTCTTGACTCCATGTCCAGTGTTCCATCCACTGCCCCACCCTACCTGCCCTAGCAGTTATTTCTTCCTAAATAGGTTGACTTTGAGGGCAAAAAGTATATCTGTATATTTTCAAACCCTTAGAACTCAGCACAAAGTTCTTGTGATTTGGGGATAAGATGTGGTATAACTGAAAGAGTTGTACACTGGGAAATGAATTTAGTTCTCTACACTTACTAGTTGTGAGAATAAAGTCAAGGAACAGAATGATGAAATAACTTAAGGTTATTAAGGTCATAGTAAAGAGCAGATCTAAAATTTGAACCCATTTCAGTAGAGATGACGCAGATATATTTTGGTCTTCCCAGTCTAGTCATGCTCATATAGACACAGTGAACAATAAATTTTATAAAACCTACCTGTCCAGAGCCAAAGAGGCCAAAGGTGGATTTAAAGGACATTTATGTAAACTTTAGAAGTTTACTTCCTTGGGTACTGTTACAATTTTCATTAGCTATGGAGAAATGTATATCCACTATTAACAAATACTTCCCCCTCCACTTTCAAGGTTGTATTTAAATATTCCATTTCATGAGCCCTAAAATTAAAATGATGTTAGAAATTTAATATTATGAGACCAGATTCTCCAGAGAGACATATTAAATATATTTAAAGATGCCATGTTCTTTCGCTAAAAAATGTTTTGCTAACCCTTTGCAATGGCTAGAAGAAGAGTCTGTTGATTTTGGCTATCATTTACAAACCAATAATTTGCTAGCTAAATGTATGGTAATGACGTTGGCAAACATCTTTATGACACACCCCTATAAATGTTGTGTCTCCCTTGATCCTATCTGCTTTCATGGCCCTACTGGTTATATCTCCTGCTCTAGTTTTTCATAAGCCACTTTAATATTCCCAGCTTTCACTCACCTCAGCAAAATGCTTTCCTGGATTATCTGTGTGTACCTCTCTATTTACCTACTCACACAATTATGATAATGTTTCTACCCTGATAAAACTGCTTATCTGAACCAGTAAGGGAAATTGAGGAGGGAAATTGCTAAGTAGCTTCCTCTCATTGTTCATGTATGAGAAAACACTGAAAATTAATGTGACAGAATAGGATTTGAAGGTACTCTTTGAGGTGGGATGAAAAATATTGTTACCTAAAATGAATCATAACTGAAAGGCTACAGGAAAACTGACTTTTCTCTTCTAATAATGCTCTGACTGAAAACAGATACTGGAGAAAGAAAGTGCTATTTGTTTTATTCTACAGACACATTTAAAATTCTTTTTATAAATGTCATCAAGCTGACAAATGGAGGGAGTAGGTGAAAACACACTACCTTATTTTTTGACAGGATAATACAAAAAATTAGTTAATCATTTCCCTCAAATAAGGTTGTGTGGGTATGCAATGGGGAGGTGTCTTAATTCAGCAACTGCTATAACTTCAGTTAGTTTCTACTTGCCCCTAAGCGGATTGGAACTTCTCTGAAGTCTGACCCTGCAATTAAGGTATGTTTCCACCAGATGGTGACAGTGAGCAATGGCCACATCACCAATTCCTCACAGGAGCCCTGTGCCTGAATCTTGGTACCAGCAGCCTAGTTCCTCTTATTCCTCATTCAGTATCAGACATTATTCTTGTCACTGACATGGCTTCCTCTGATTAGCAATGGATTGGGACAGCAGGAGAGAAACACAGTTATGCTACCTATAGCTTTTAAAAAATAATTACAATCTTTATGTTGGAAGTAGGAGAGGAGGGAGTCTTTCTGGACCACGGAGGTATTTAGAAAGGTCACATGCTGTGTTCAGGGCTTTTAAACAATTACCAAATAAACCTAATTGATGTAGATGAGAATGAGGATTATACGGATGCGGTACAAGGAAGAGTAAAATGAATGTCCAATCAAGGTTCCAGGAAGTCTGCAACAACCTGGTTAAGGTTTCACAGATTCCTTTCTATTCCTGTCTTTTCACTGTGTGGATAGATAGATAGATAGATAGATAGGTAGATAGATGGATAGATATTTAACAAATAAAGTTTTATTTTTATTATTTTTTAATTTTATTTTTCATTTTTAACAGTTTATAACAGATAAAACAATTCAAACTTTTGGTCAGGTGATACTTCTTTTTAAAGCATTTACAATATAGATGCTTACTAGCATCATGGATTGGAGGCTCAGACCACCTTTCTTGCTATCCATAC
>CM053770.1:60887046-60906381 GCA_028658325.1 Potorous gilbertii
TAGATCACTTCTTTCTTTTAGGAATAATTTGAAAACATGCATTTATTCTTCAATTTTGCTTAGAATAAAGCTTTCTGGTATAGAATTTATAGAATCTACCCTTATACATAGTATACCAACATTCTTCTTAGAACTTAGAATTTTAATATCTTAAAGCTGCATTAAGAATTTCAGAACACTTTATAAATTGGGAAATATGCCTGTCATGTTCTCTGGCATATCAACTTTCTCTATGAGTCATTAAAGATTACCAGCAGTGTATAGGTGAGTACATCTATCAAATTCTTTCCATATTCTATAATGTTATTTTTCTAAGTCTGGAGGTAGTAGCATACATAATTTGAATGAGTGCTTTTGAGCATGCTCTTCCTCTCCTAGCATCCTATGTGGAATTGTTGTAACCCTGGATTCTCAGTGATTATGGTGATAGAATGAAATATTGAGCAGGTCTTGTCTAGCTAGAAAGACTGTGAATATCGGGGGACTGAATATTGCTCTAAATGCCAGCATTTCTTAGTGTGATAGGAAATAGTAAGGAAGGCTTATAACACATTGGAAAACTTCTGGAGGGACAAGGACAAAGGTTATCCAAGAAAATTAGACATGCATGGATTATGATCTGAATTTTTGGAGAAATAAGGAATATTTTTGAAAGTTTGGAATATTTTGCATTTATTCAGTTAAGTTAAAAAAGAGATACCCAAGCATCACATTGATTGCAAATAGAAATTACTTTCTGAATAAATAAGATAGTAAAAATAAATGATAAATAACAACAAAACTTATGTACATGAATTCAGTATGTGTTCATGATATAAAAACAATAAGATGCATATTTACAATGATCCTTTAAAAGAAAAAGTCATTTCTCCATTAAAAGGGGAGACTAGAATTCATAAACCAATGAACTCAGAGGTCCATTTGAGCATTGAGTATCCTCATAATGCCCAGCCAAGCTAAGTTTAGAAAAGCTCATCGCCAGGATATCTACAATGTGATGAATACAGAAATTCTCAAATTGCCAATCAGGAGTTAAAGTGATTGCAAACTGTCTCTGGGGAAGAATAATCAAATTATTATTTCTTGAAGTTTTACCTCAACTTCCTCATGGGCCTCCTCCTCTCCCCTCCACAACAAATCTAAAATTCTGTCTTTACAACATCCTACCCCTGCTCTTGGTTTTGCCTAGTACTTTCTCCATGCAAAATCCCTTCATATTCATGAAGACAAGTATCATTTTCCCCAAGTCTTCTTTTATCTAGCCTAAGTATACCTAGTTGCTTTATATGTCTGATCCCCCTATGTCATGAACATTTGCATCAAATTTAGATTTTTTTTTTTTGCTAAGAATATAAGGTTGGCACACTGGCCTATAGTTTTTAGTTTCCATTTTCTTACCTTTGCTTTTGTAAAGCTGGACATTTTTCCTTCTTCAGCACTGTGGTACTTTTTTATTTTTCATCTTTCAAATACCACTAACACTGGTTCAGTGATCATACATATAAGTTCTTTTAGTACCAGAGAATGTTGCTCACCTGGCTCAAGTGACTGGAATTCATCAAGTTCAAGCTCTCTTAATGAATTAAATATAATTCTTTCAACTACCAGAAATTGACTTTCTTTCCCTTCTATGTCTATCCATTGAAAACTATAAAAGAAAGTCTTAAGGACAAATATACATAGTCAAGTAAAACATTTCTCTCACTGGCCATGCCCCCAAAAGATATCTAAATCTGCAAAGTGAATTGAATCCCTCTCTCTTCCAGAAAGTGGGTAGCTTTAATTTTTTAAAGACAAATTCCTAAAATTTCACTTTGCTCTTTGCATTTCTCATGGTTTGGTTTCTATGTTTTTAATTGATTAGGTTTATGATGTCACTTTGCTATTATAGTATCAAGAATTCGATCAAGTGCAATTCATTGTGGGTGTCTGAGAAAGAGATGAAAGGGATTAGTTTATGGCTAAGTAGAAGTCATTATAGTGACAGTGAGGACAAGGGTAGAAGCCTTGCCTCTGATATATCATTTAGCATTTCAGTATATGGATATACATATATAAATGTGTGTGTATATATGTAAAATAAAGATATAAAATAACTCTAGAGATTTAAGTTATTACGAATTATTGATATTCATAAGTAGAAGGAGTTTTCATGCTGGGCTTGTACCACATGAAATATTCATTCTGGGCCAAAATTCGCATCAAACTCTTTTGAGATCACACATAGTTTTCAATAAAATCCTGGTGATTTTTCTGTGAAGACAGTTGAATATTTATTCCTTCAAAAGACAAAATTTTCCATACAATTCTTTTAAGGCATCACCCACTTTCATTATTGCATAGTACAGTGCATTTGTGCAATTATTATATAATGCAATGGATTTCCAGAAAAGGGGAACATGAGAAATTTATTTTTAAGCCACTTGTGTTTTCTGATGACTTCAAATATGGTTCTTTTCTTGCATTACACTTTTGACATATTTCAGAATGCTAAATAAAAAATAATTTAAGTGCTCAAGGGCATAACATCCTAAGACACATCCTTGTTTTTTTTTAAAGGAAAGATATTATACAGTTTTCATCTAATATAAAGGAACTATAAAAAAAATTTACAATAGTCCTGTAGAATTACTCCAAATGTAGGTTCCTGAACCTGTTTGCTATCTTCCTTAAATTACTTCTTGTGCAGTGGAACCTGTTTCATAATATATAAAATTTCAATGTATAAAAGTATACATGAATATATGCATATTTGAATACAGGTATACATACTTGCATCTGTGCATTACATTTGAATGATTGAACTTAGCTACCATTGCCGTCATGTGCATTCCTAATGACAATTACAGCAATAGTAATCATATTTCAATCACTTTCTTTATCACAGTAAAGGTGCTGATTGAACTAGATGGCCTAGAAGGCCTCTTCCAGCTCTCACTCTATGATCTGGGTCTTTTAAAGTATACCAGACATCACTATAATTATATATGTACCTATAGATCTCTCTTTATGTCTCCCTCTCTCTCTCTCTCCTTCCCTGGCCCTTCTTCTCTCTTCCTTCTTTCTCTCCCTCTCCTTTCTTTCCCTCCCTCCTATTTTATTGGAGAAAAACAACTACCCTGTATGGTAGCTACTGTAGGTACCTTTAGCTTGTTGATTTAGATATGTAGTTTCATTGCTACTTGGCATTCCAGGAAGGAAACACTCTCCACCGATATAGGTCAACAACTTGTCTACAAAGATCGTGCTGAAGATAGGAAGTCTTGAAGAACTGAGATGTTCACTGATGACTTTAGTCACAGAGTAAATGTGTGGATGGTGAAATCTGAACTCATGTTTTTCTAGGTCAGAGGTCAGTCCTCTTTCCATTGCCCATCAGGTATTTTTACCCCCATTTACAGGAAACTCAGACTCGGAGGCTTCCAATGACATTCCTTATGTCACAAGGCTAGTATGTGTGGGAGAAAGGATCTGAACCTCATTCTTCTTGATTTTCTGTCCAGTGCTGTCTGTGAATTGTCTTAGTGTGAAGTGTTAAGTCTCTGTGTGCCATCCACAACGTTAATCCACACCAGCAGGGATTGTTTAGAACAGTCCGTGATTCTCCTCATCCAACCTTCCATTTTTAATAGATATAATCATACTGTACCCCTCATGAGACAAGTTCAACTACCTTGAAAATGTTGGAGAGAACATTCATGACCTGGTACAATTTAATTACATGAGGAAAGCTCAAGGTTCAGAATTTCTCTGCCAGCTTTTCATACTCCATGAAGGCTACAATTTGTATGGGGTCATTCCAAGATCTTCACAGCTACTGTCTCCTCAGCCAATTTATTTGTGCCAAACTTCATTCTGCCAGATGTGATAACTCCTGGAGTATCCTCTTCCCCTCCCACTATGGGCATCATAGTAGCAAGTTTTGGTGGGTGATAAAATAGATGAAATATGAAAAGTCTGAACATGCAGAAAAACTCCTGCCAGGGTGAGACAGACATATACAAAAATTTCAATGATATTTCATAAGAAAAAGTAGAGACAGATGGGTAGAATTTCAGGGATTTTGGCAGAAAGCTTTGAAGGGAGTTCAATGAAGACAAACAGTTGGCATCAGGGTGTTTCCATGCTGGGTAACAAGTGAACATGCGGGCAGAAAGGCAGAATGCAAGTTAGAGAAACTGGTGTCAAGCTTTATAAGTGAAATTCAGGCATTCCAGCAGTTAGTCATCAGGACAGTCTAGCTGTGTGTAGTGGAACCCTAACCTCCAAAGCTGTGAGTTGTAGGCAAATATACAATCTCTGGGAGGACTGATAAGAGACAGTCTCTCAGTCCCTAAAGTCCAGGGGCATGAAAACAGGACAGCATGCCATGAAAGAGACTTGGGCAAAAGCAATACAACAATATTTAGGGTCAATGACTAAAGCTGTCATATGGAGGTGGAGGTGATGAGGTAGAGAGGACCATAATAGAAAATTCTAGAGCCCAGTGCATGAAGCCTCAGAAAGGTGACTGAATTACCTTTATTCAATATTCGTAATGTCAGTCAATAAACAAGTATTTTGTCTTTACTGCCTGCCACACATTGTTCTAAGTACTAAGGATATAAAGAAAAGCAAACTCACACACACACACACACACACACACACACACACACACACACACACACGCCCCTCATGACTATTTCACATACTGGTCCCAGAGCCTAGAGTAGATTGATCAAAACTCCATCAAGTACAATTCTTGCCCCTTCAACAAGGCAGACTCGGGATATTAGCTAACTATACCTGACCTTCACCCAGTACTTATGTTTTATATCTTTACTGCCAAAATAATTTTAAGCAAATAGCCTACATGGATTGAGGAGGGAGTCAGAATGAGGAAAGAGAGGAGAGATTTGTTGGAATGCGAAGGAGGGCATACAGAAGAGTAAGTTATTTGAACTGTGGACCCCCCAGGTTAGAAGGAGGTGCAGACCAATTTCTTCATTACCTCAGCTGAGTTGGTGACAGCCCACCTATTTTACTTCCTGAGAGACAAGGGAAGAAACTACCTGAATATGTGGCACTTTGATTATACCCAAGACTTCCATTTCCTGGGCCAAGCAGCATCTGTCAACATCAATTAGTAATGCAAGGAGCTCCCACTGGGTACAAGCTCTACCTTTTAGCATTTCACTTATTACAATAATTAACTGGCTTCCTATGCTGCCCTTGCACACATTTCATTCCCTGGGAGATCAGATTATCTTTCAGAAACCTTGAAGCTCCTTACTAGGAGATCTAAGAGGACTTTAGACATCTTGATAGCACCCACTGCTTGAGTCCCTTTGAGTGGCTCCTCAAGACATTTTCACTATTTGACTTTCTAAGCAGGAAGGGAAAGATCAAATGTACTGGGAAAAACCTAGAGGAACCATGGATGAACCCCCTACTCTAAAGACTTTCTTCACCTACCCTGAGAGATGCAACTTTGCAGTTAGAGTTAAATAAGCAAGCAAACTTCAGCTTTGATCCTTTGCCTATGATCCATTGAAGAGAAAAAGGTCAGACCTGTAGCTTTTTGCTCTAGATGAGTTATGTTTCTCTCTTAAATTTGCTGAGCTGAGAATAGGTTGGAAGGCAGAAAAAGAAGTACAAATTGACTTTTGCTTATGAAATGATAGATATCAATGGAGTATATCGATGTCATTTCCATCATTGTCATCATTTTTTATGATACCTTATAGGTATCAAAAGAATAATGTATGTCCTTGAACTGCATCTAAGCTAAAAATCTCCCTCAATCAGTTCAGTTTAAATAATTTCAAAGTTTTCTGAGGGTTTGCGGAGTTGAATGACATATCCTGCCCCAATAAGTTATTCACAGTCCTCAAGGAGGTAAAATAGTGTGAAAATCTCCAACAAAGTACTGGGCTCATCAGAAAAACACATATTTGGCTGTTGGCCCACACAACAACCTAAGCCCCCAATTGTAGAATTATAAAATATTTACAGTACCCAGCTTTGCAATGACTTTATAATGTGACAAGGTTTTAATTGCAAAGTTTGCATTTTATTTTTAAAAGAAAATCCATTTCTTTGGGCAATTTTTTAAGGGAGGAACATAAGGCTACTACTGTTCAGTCTTCAGACAAATCTGATTAAACTCTTCTGGTTCAAATCCTGGCTTTATCTCTAACACACATGGGGGAAAGATAGTGTGGTGTAGACAAAACATTTTATATTCTCTCAACTTAGAGAATGCTCCCCAATTGACACATGGGTGCTTGCCTTTGACAGTAATGGAGAAGATGATATCAATAGGATGCATAATGTAACCAAAATTTGTCCCTTCCCTTCCTACAAGTAACTTAGACCAATAAGCCATTACCTGATCAGTCACAAATGGAATTTTTAAAAAATGAAACTTTGGCATGAACTCTTAAGCTGGGTCTATTCCATGGCTCTCCAGCAAACAAAGGGGTGAAAGCAAAAGTGAGGAGAATGTCAAGTCTCTCAAAGAGACACAGAACTTATACATACCTTAAGCCTTTAATAAATCCATGCCTGAAGGGACCAGTTAGATCAACGTAATCTCTCTCAGTCTTAGTTTCTTCATCTGTAAAATAGGAATAATAACAGTGCCTTCCTCACAGTGTATTGTGAGGATGAAATGAAATAAAATATGGAATGTCTTGCAAAACCTAAAGTGCCATATAAAAGACTTTACCATCCTCATCAATCTTCTGTAAAGAAACCGAAGCTTTGAGATTTACATAATCAATTGTGTGAGAGGTGGTAAGATGGTGGAGGACCATTATGTTTGGAAATCATAGGATCACACATCTAAGGGTAGATGGTGCACTGGAAAGGATTCTGGAATCCGAGGATCTGGGTTCAAATTGCTGTCTATTTTTTACTCCCTACATAAGCAAGCTGGTCAAACTCCCTGAGTCTCAGTTTTAACATCTGTGTAATGAGGATGATGAGACCAGATGGCCTGACATGTCCCTTTAAGCTACAAATCATGATCCTCTTGACATGAATATATTTAGCCTGGAGTAAAGAAGGCTGGTGGATAAGGGACCGAATGATGAGACATATTCTTTTGGGCCCTAGTAGAACAATAGGAGAAATTGACAAAAAGATTAGTTTAGGATTGATGTTGGTTAAAACTTCATAAAATGACCTGCCTCAAGTGGTGAGGGGTTCTCCGTCTTTGGTGAGGCTGGATGACTATTTATTCAATATGTTATAGTAAAAATTATTTTGCTGTTTGGATTGGGTTAAATGACCACTGAGGTCCCTTCCAACTTTCAAAATCTGAGATTCTTTCATTTCCTATATAAGTGAATTTTCTTTGTATTCCAAGGGGCTTTTGAAATAGGAAAACCTCTATATAAACAGGCTATGTTTCTGTAACTCTTCGAGCTTCTGCATGCTCTGTTGAAGCCACTATGTGCTTTTACTCTTTTGAAGATTTGTATAGGCTACTTTCCAGTACTTGGTTGCTCCTATAATCCAGTCCAATCTCCCAAAAAATATAGTGGATGTTTTCCTATTTGGTAATCAGAGCAGACTTTAAAAGGGTTAATCAGGAAATTAATTTATCAGTTTTTTTTTTAAGCACAAGAAGTAATTAAACTCTAGAAGAAATCTGAATTATAATTGAAAGCGAGTAATAAGCAAGCAGGATGTGAAGGAAAAATGAGGTTGGTAATTAAGACAGGAAGTTCGGTTTAACAAGAGGGAAAAATATCCAGGTTTTGTCACTTACAGCACGGTGATATCCTGCAGATATGAAGTGGAAAAGCTTAGATGAAGCAGCACAGCCAAACTGTGACTGAAATGAAGTTAGATTCTAGCCGTAACAATTCAGTGGTCAAGGGAGAAGATTCTAAGAATTAAATTTCCCTTTGACAACAAATCATCCACATATATGCAATCGAAATGTTTTAAAAGGCAAATGTCAGCAACTAGAATTAAAGTAATATCAAGCTATAAATTGAGATTTTCCCTCACCCCACTCCCTTCAAAAAATTTCTGAAGTATTGATGGTTGGCACTTATCAGTTCATATTCAGTCTTTAATATAAAGTTTGAGAATGAGACTTTAAGGAGGGTAACCAATAAGCAGGGGAAAAAAAGACACAAATTACCTGACACCACAAGTCATCTTATTGTTAATTCAATAATAATATTTATTGAGTATTTGCTATGCACCAACACTGTGCAATGCAATTGAAGGGTTAAAAAAGACACTTAAGATTCAACATTTCCCCCTGAGCTTGGACTTTTATGGAAGATAAAACACATATAAACATGAAACAAGAAAAAAAATATCAAAATGAATGATACAGACAATATATATCACAAAATAGCATATCCTGGAGGGTACTCGGGAAGGCTTCGTGAGATGGAGTATGTATGAGTTTTAAATGATGGGTAGGATTTGGACAGGCTGAGAGGATAGGGGAGAGTATTTAAAGTTAGCTAAATGAAATGAACAAAGACTGATGTAAGGATAAGTGGAGTGTGCCAGGGGATAATGAAGACATTAGCTTACCAGGAGTATATTTTCATTTGTGGGGAGAAGTGAATGAGAGGAGACCATCATTGGTAACCAAGGTGGTTGGTAGTAAGTTGGAAATCTGGAGTTGTTCTAATAGGAATACTGATTTATGTTGAATTTACTCCTATTTTGCATTTTTAAAAAGTTGTAGCAGATGTATAAAAAAATTTCATGTATTCCTTAATACTTCTTCTTTAGATACTCTGTCCCTAATCTCAACATATACATATATGTATGTGTATATACACATATACATATTCATGCATATAGATATGTGTACATATATTTATGTGTGTATTTGGAGGCAGAGGTATCCAAAATGTGATTTCATCTGGGATATATCTCTGGGAATATAATCTCTGGGAAGTTAACACCCTCTATCAGGGCAAATCAACTTGTAACAATCTTAGTGAACTGTTTTAGGCAATGAAGAGTCGTGTCATGTAACCAACATTATTCAAATCACAAAGTGTTTGTATAGCATCAGCTACGTGCCAGGTACTGTATGGACCACCTTGGCCTTAGAGCAGCCTTTTATCTAAACTGTCTGTGATATCTCACATTGTTAATGATTTAGTTGATAACTGCCATCTCATTTTTCCCATCTTTCTTACTGGAATTCTGAAATAAATGTTCCTGGGATAGTCACCAGACTGCTGTGATTCCTTTATATTCTCTGTTCCATGGGCAACTGAACAAATGTATAAAATAACTAAGTTATAACTAGTTTATAACTAGCTGGGTGGTGCAGTGGAGAGAATGCCAGGCTTGGAGTTAGGAAGACCTGACTTCAAATCCAGCCTCAAACACTTAACCAGTTGTGACCCTGTGCAAGTCACATAACCCTGTCTGCCTCAGTTTCCTCATCTGTAAAATGAACTTGAGAAGGAAATGGCAAACCACTCTAGTATTTTTGCCAAGAAAATCCAAGATGGGATCATAGAGTGTTGGACATGACTGAAAAACAACACCAAAAAACCCCCTGCCTTTTGCAGGTGAATAGGGTATTAACATAGAAACATATCCTTCATAGTCTCATTGAAAGTGTACTTGGTGCAATTCTAGTAGCACAAAGGACAGAGGGAATGATCTGTCCATCTTGTACTTAGGATTTTCATCATTAATATATACATTACAATGTATATTATATACATATATAATATACATTACATCATTCAATTATATATTAGAGTCAGCTCGATGGTACATTAGGTAGAGTTTCAGGCCTGGTGTCAGGAAGGTCTGAGTTCAAATATACTAAATGTGTGACCCTGAGCAAGTCACTAACCTCTGTTTGCCTTAGTTTTCTCATCTGTAGAATCAGGATAGTAATGGCACCTACTACAGAACATTGTTAAGAGCATCATATGATCACAACAATTGTAAAGTACTTGGCACAGTTCGTATCATAGAGTAAGCAATATATATATATATATATATATATATATATATATATATATATATATATATATATACATATAAATGTATACAGATATATGTATATAGATCCATGCATATGTGTATATATAGGTATATGTATATATACACATACACACTTATATATCCATATATGTACGTATATAGATATGTACACATATGTTGTTTATTTCTGCTACTAATACTGTTATCAAAGTAAACTATAATTTATATAGCATTTTCAAGGTTTCAAAGTGCTTCATATGGGTGCTTCATAGATGAACAATTTCTAGCTAAAGTAGTCTCATTATCCATCCCTCTCTCCTAGGACATCATTTTCAGCATTTTCTTCTGCCCTGCTTCTTCTCAGGCTCCGTTGGCGCATCTTTCATCCATGTCATGCCCACTAATCACTGGTGTCCCACAGGGGCTCGTCCTGAATCCTCTTTTCTTCTCCCTTTATACTCCTTCACTTGTTGATCTCATCAGCTGCCATGGACTTAATTATCATTGCCATGCTATTGATTCTCAGATCTCCCTGTCCTGTCTGAAGCTCTCTGCTGCCAGTCTTTCTTCTTCAACTGCCTTTAAGACATCTCAAACTGTCTAATAGAAATCTAACACACATGTCCAAAACTGGACTCATTCTTTCCCCCTAAACCCTCTCCCCTTCCAGACTTCTTTATTACTATCAAAGGTACCATGATCTTTCCACTCTCCCAAGCTTGTCACATGGATGTCCTCATCTCCTCACTTTCTATGTTGACTGTGGGGACCCAGTTGAGACAATTTCCTTTCCGGTTATCTCTACTGGTAGCCTCCCAGCCTGAGTTCAGGGAATAACCTTCCTCATCTTTTCACTTGCCTGCATAGGCTCCTTTTTGTTCATGTGTCTTATGTAGATTTTGGTTGCCTTGTGCAAGTCATTTAATTATTGATTTATGTGCACTTATTGCACTATGCTATATGAATAAGTAATAATTAATAACCTTTGCCAAATGGAGGAAAGCTTAAGCTATAGATTTTCCCCCAGTTGTCTGAACTGCAGGTACCTTCCCCTCACCTTTCCCAAAATTTAGTTTGACCACATAAAACAATGTTTAAACTATTCATCATGATCAAATGCCCCCTAATCCTCTGCTTTATGATGCCAAAATTCATCAAGGCTGCATAAATTTATAAATGACCTTTCTTCATTTTATGATAGGAGGATATTCTGTCCCAGGTATGAACACATATGCACTAACTCCTTATAGGTCCCAGATTTACAGACTTTTGAAATAAAAGGGTCTTTAACATTATCTAGTCCAATGCCTCTATTTAAAAGATGCAAAAACTATTAATCAAAGAAGTGATTTCTTCTTAGGGGTAATACTATCATGTGGGTCATACAGTTTGATTGGGAAAATGGGCTCTTAGGATCTTAATGAGATCTTAGGAAAGTGGTGAGAAGTACCACAGAATTTTATTCCTGGAAGATGTCATCTGTCTCCACTGGCCCTCAGTTTTCCCATATGTAAAAATAAATGAAAGATAGTGACATCTGTAAGATGCCTTTTAGCTAGCCATACTATTTTATAACTATGACTTTTTAAATCCCTTTCATACAATTAGCAATGTTATAAATATATCAATAATGTGACACTTAGTGAGTCCTCACATTAAACAGAATCAGAATCCTTGCTCTGACTGAAGGAAACAATGGATTTTTTGACGGGGGAGGGGAGAGAACTATGCTTTTAGTGTGCAGGCTATAGCTCATTTCAAGCTGGAAAGTATTTGAGCACAGGTCTAGATATGACCTATCTGGAAAAGTCTGCTCTAGCTAACTTTGGAGAGGCTCATCACCAAGTTGGCCAGAGGATTGGATAAGTCTTCTTGACAAGGCTTGGATTGGCTGACTTCATAGGGTTTTAGTCACCAAAGTCCTTAGGAGTTTTATTTTTTCTCCAGGTTGTGAAAAGAAGAATTTGTACAGAGACAGGACTGGAAGCAAAAATTGTCTCACTCTCTTCCCACACACACACTGAGGTGGAGTTATAATCATCTGTCTATCAGAAAGAAAGGAGCTGGTGGGACTTCCCCAGTCATGGAGCAACAGTGCCACTTCAAGCGCAGGTGAAACTGAAAGGGAATAAATGACAGTGGATAAGAGAAGGGCATCTGTCTAGGTGACTGGAGCACTGAGGAAAAAGAAAATACCAAGAAACTACAGTCCTTATCCTGACCCTTACTTTAGCAGTATTTAGCTAGCACCAATTTGAAGTGTCATTTTTTTCCATAAAAAATGCCATCTAGCTGATTCAATCTTATTTCTCATAGACACCTGTGGTTGACTCTGTCATTTGCCCTTCTGTGTATGGCCTCCCTCTCTTTCTTTTTCATGGCATTAGAGTACAGGACAGCTCTGGAAGTCACATAGGAATCAGTATCCTTTTCTGCTGCAGTGTTGGACTCACAACTTATTTTCAGAGAGTTGTGTCTTTAACTCTGACAATAAGTTCAAGCCATCTATCCATTTCATAATATATTTGAATTTGGGTCCTGAATACAGACATTTCCTCATTATGATGAATTCAGGCCCAAAAAAAGAGCTTTGACAAATGCTTGCACAGTCTAAACACAAGTATTACAAACTTTTAAAGTAAATTCATCAGACTATGAATCTAACATAGCAACTCATAGAACTATTGACTAATGAATTTTTTTTATCACGGTAACTCATAAAAAGCCTTTGATTACATTGTTGAGCATCATCTGGAGCCAAAATCAGTTTCAAAACCCATATGTTCTCTTTGTAGATGAAGAAATTAAGGCCCAGACAAGTGAAGTGATTTGTCCAAAGTCACTCAGGCCACAAGTTTGAAAATGCGTGAGATGAACTTAGCGAAGTTGTAATCTTAATGGATAAATGATGAAATGACAGAACTTTGAAATATTAAACTGTAATATTACTATTCATTTAGAAGATAAATCCCTACTTGATTTGGAAGATTTTCATGGGCAATGACTGTTGACTTGTCTTTGTATCCTAGATTTCAGTGCCAGTGCTTATATATAGTAGGTCTCCAAGACACTGAACCCTAGAGGTTTTGACAGCCTTGAACTCTAGCATCCTATCTAAAAAAAAAGCATCGGGGGAGAGTTTTACTAAACTACTTAAACCACAAACACTAGTGACATATTTGACTTGGTACCTTTATAAAAAACAGAAAAGATTAAAGAGAAATTGGGCATCAGGTTAAGTCTGCATTTTTATTCCCCTGTTAGACTATTTAATTTAGTTCAAAAATGTGACTATTATTTATTCTACTGCAGTATTCTCTGATTGGATAAAATAATATCAGCCCTAATTAGCCAGCAGTGACAACAGCAAGCAAAATTTCTTTCCCAATTCATAGATTTTAGAGACAGTGTCATGATACAGGAACCCTGCCTCTATGGATGCTGATGTATACTAAAAGACTGCTAGTTTAAAAAAAAATGATCACAGAAAGACCATAATATTGCCTTTTGTGTTTTGGGGGAGTGGCAGGGCAAGGAGGGTTAAGGGAAGTCTTTCTTCATTTTACAATCCCTATCCTCATAAAGATCATAACTCTTTCATAGCTTAGACTTAGAGAATTTTCTAGACCATGGAAAAGTCACTTGCCCAAGATCACACAGACTCATACATATCATAATCAATGTTTGGACCCAAATCTTCTTGAATCCAATATGATCCCTCTATCCATGGTACCAACATGACTCCAGTAATTATCTAGGTCTTCCAAGGAGGAACAAAAAAGTGTTTTGGGAGTATTTGAATAATGCAATCATCTCAGTTCTCCAAGGCTTTTAAAAAAATTTCTAGGCACAATCTTACTTTCAAAGTTGTTGGTCTAGTTTTTCTTTTATTTCTGGGCACCAAATCATTCAGGAACCACTTCAGTGAAAACATCTATTACATTTGAATGTGCCATATTTGAGGAAACCATATTTTTGAGTTGATTCATTTGCTTTGAATGAATATTTCAGAGTGATGTTTTGATCCAATGTTTACATATTCCTTAGGTACATAAAATGTGAATTCATCCCATAGCTCAAATCATTTTAGAAACTGGTATTCAAAATTCACACAATTTAATATCATAGTAAGATATTGAGAAGTAGATGATTTTATCGAAGTGTGCTTCATTTTATATTTTGCTCTTGTTTACCTTGTAGTATCAAGTAAGAGAAGATGATCACATCTTTGGTTAGTTGGGGACTTTTATTACTGAAGCTAATCTTTCCAGTACGGTTTGTAGCTACCAATTGGATTCATTCATAGGTTAGATAGCAGGCACAGTTATAGAATCACAGAGTCAGAAAAGACTTCATATTTTTAAATCACATAAACATATGCATTTTTATCATGTCATATGTATACACAAATATAAACACATATATGATTTCTTACTGAACCAGAAATACCTTCTCTTGTAACATTAGCGAGTCATCACTCAGCTTGCACTTGGGATGAGAAGTAGTCCTGGTTCAGAATAAGGCTTGAATAAGTAAATATCTGACACCCATCACATATGGTACCTAGATGACTTTGAACAAGTCTCTTAACCACTCTGGCTCTTAGTTTCCTAATTCATAAATGAGAGAAGTGACATCTAAGGTCACTCCCACTCTAAATCTATGCCCTTATGGTCTTAAGTGAGGAGGAATTCATTATTTTCTGAGACAGTTCATGTCATGTTTTGATAACTCTATTTTGCCAGCGTGTTTTTCCTTAATATTTAGTCTACTAAGGCAGTTATGTGTCATTGTAGATAGAGCACAAGACTTGGAGTGAAGAAATATTGAATTAGGATTATGCTTTCTGCACTTTCCAGGAACGTGACACAAGGCAAAATACTTAACCCATCAAGCTCAGTTTCCTTATCTGTACATTGGGATGGTCATAGTACCTGTCTACCTCGTTGTGTAGATCAAGTGAAATAATATATGTAAAGTGATTTCTCATTCTGAATGCACTATAGAAACATGATATGTATTTGCCATTATTATTTTAAAAGCATTTCTGTAACTTCCAGTCATTATATCTGTAGGGCAAGACAAAATAAGTTAAATGATTCTTCTGTAGTATTTAATGACAGGTATAATTTCCCCCTAAATCATCTCTTCTTCACAATGAACTTCTAAATTTCTGGCTAATCTCCCACATCTACTTTTCCTTGCTAATTCATTGAGACTCTGAGATAGCCCTGTTTCTGTGGCTAACCAAGTTGAAAGTTCAGTGCCTTGCTTCTGATCTATTTTCCATCCCCATGAAAGAGAGATAAGTAGCATCTCAGATTGAAGCCTAAATGTAAGCCTGTGCTTAATATAGGAAACCTCCAGAGAGTCATTGAAACAATCACATTCAAAAGGGTGGGTAAAAGATATTAGATCAACAACTCATCCCCTCCAAAGCTGCTATCAGAGAAAACAGCTGTAAACATGGCATAAATTCGATTTGAGTTAAGCACAGCAATCTAGTTCAGGTTATTGATCTTGTCCCTAATAAATTAGTAGGCTAATGCCTTCCTAGGTAGAACATAGGTTATGGAAAACTTCTCACCTGAAACAGATTCAAGCTGCTTTCAAGTCAGATTTTTTTCTCCTCTTTTACCCAATATCCAAGGGCTTCAACAACAGTACTATTGTTAGTCTGGAAAATGAATGAGAAAGCCTAGCTTTGGTACCAAATAGTGCATAGCTTATAGGATCCCATATGGCATCCACCCTGACTGGGGAAACTGACAGATTAAAGTAGCAATGAGATACAATGAAATCTGGAAATGGTAGCACCTTTTCAAGGAATAAAAATATGTCTCTACTTGTTTCAGTGTCATAGAACTCAGTTTTGTGGCGATGGGGGACAAGGGAGAAAACCCTTCCTTATTCTTCTTGTTTATGGTGGTTTCTCAATTCTATTTTTAAAATGAATTTAGTAACTTAAAGTCAATGAAAATGACATAGCAAGCAAACAAATACCTCAATGTAAATACTCATTTCTTCCAAAAAACAGGCAAAATGCAGCTGTAAATAAAGGAACAATATATAAAGTTAGATGTATAACAGTACTTACTCTCCAAATGTGGCCTTCCTCAGTTTATTGACTACTGGAAAAAAAATATGACAGCATGAAGCCAGCAAGCAGCAGATAATAGACTATCTTCAAAAAGGATCCTTTTATTCCACACACAGCAGTAGGTGATAAATGCCTCTAATGTCAGTGCTTACTATTTTCTTTTCCTTTTTTTTTCCAGTAGCCTATCTCAGATCAGAGACTAATAGCCCCCCAGGATAAGATATCTTGACACAACCCCTTCCCATCTGTGATGGTTGCCGTTATCAAACATATGTCAGTAACTTGAAATGAGAATGAGGCGGATATTTTGCCATTTGTCTACTGCGTGCATGGTTTGCTTGTATTAGAAAATGTAGGAGAATATCATAATGTAATTTAGTTGGTTGAGGATAGTGAGGGGCATGAACTTACCTCTTCTACCTCTCTAGGATCACCGTTTATTCAAATATATCTGACACCAAGCTAAAGAACCAGTAACTCTCTTAATGGTTGATATAGGTAATTATATCATCTATCCTGCTGTCCCCCAAATGGAGTCATATCCTAGCAGGAATAATTGTCATCTTTTGCTTTTGTGCAGAAGAAAAAGAATCATTCTCAGAATTGGCTGTGACTTCAGAGAATACGCTAGAACGTTGATACAAAGTGGTCATCTAGGCCTTACTGAAGTCCTCTAAAAATAAGAAACTCATTTCCTTTCAGGAAGTTCATTCTAATTTGGTACAGCTCTATTAAAATAGTTTTTCTCATACTAAGCATGAATTTTTTTCCCTTACTATTTCCATACTTGCTCTTACTTTGACCCTGTGGGGTTACATAGAGCAAATCTAATTTCTCTGATGCTATTTATATGACAAAATCATTTAACCTTCCTGATCCTCAGTTTCCTCATCTTTAAAATGAGAAAGCTAAGGTATATGGCCCCTGGGGTTGCCTCCAGTTCTAAATTTGTGATCCTAGAAGTCATTTTCACATAACAACCCTTCAAATATTTGTCAAGCTGCCATTTTCCTCCTCTTCTTTTCCAACCTAGCCATACTTTCAATTCTTTCAACTATTCCTCATATGACATGAGCTCTCTCCTAGTCAGCATGTTTTGTTGGCATACTACCTTAGTTCAAGGATTAATCATTTCAGTTGATTGCTTCCCTAGAGCCGTTATGGTTTGTTGTATTTAGAATTAAGTTTTCCCTTAATCTAACCCCCAATTTCCTCTTCTCTCTTCTCTCATGTCCCACCTATTTCTTAGTTTGGCAGCTTGGGTGGCACAGTGGTTAGAACACTGAACTATGTGAGGTTGGGTAAATAATTTCACTTGTTTACCTCGGTTTTCTCAACTGTAAAATGAGTATTATGCTAACACATACCTCCCAAAGTTGTTAAAAGGATCAAATGAAATAATATGTACATAATTGTTTAACACAGTGCCTGGTACATAGGAGATATTCACTCTCCCTGTCGAAGGATATATATTTTTCTACCCAACTCTCTCTGTGTGTGCATTTGACCAATTTAGAGTAAGGTCCAAGTATTTATTACTCCTACACTTTCCCCCCACTTGTTTGTGTAGATGTCTACTTGTGTAGCCTGATTAAGTAAGATAATTTTCTCCAATCTTCTTTACCCCTGCCCCATCTCCATTGCATTCCTATTCCCTTCTTTTCCCACCTTTCTCTTAATATCATCAAAATTTAACAGAACAGCCCAAAAGGCTATAAAATGTGCATACCCTTTGACCCAGCAATATTGCTTCTAGGACTATTCCAAAGAGATCATAAAAATGGGAAAGGGTCCCACATGTACAAAAATATTTATAGCAGCTCTCTTTGTGGTGGCTAAAAACTGGAAATCAAGGAGATGTCTATCAATTGGGAATGGCTGATTAAATTATGGTATATGAATGTAATGGAATATTATTGCGCTTATAAGAAATGATGAACAGGAAGACTTCAGAGAGGCCTGGAAGGACTTATATGAACTGATGTGAGTGAAAGTAGCAGAACCAGGAGAACATTGTACACAACAACGACCTGAGTGCGCAAGAGTTTTTCTGGTAGACTTAGAACTTCGTAGCAATGCAAGGACTTAAGAAAAATTTCCCATTCTGGAGGAGTCAAGATGGCGGAGTAGAAAGATTCACATATTCTAGCTCTGAACCCACAGTCCATAAAATATCTGTAAAGAACGCCCAACAAATTCTGGAGCAGTGGAAGCCACACAACAACAGAGTGGAGGAGATTTCTGTTCCAGAGAGCCCTGAAAAACCAACACCAAAGGTCTGTTGTGTGCTGGACTGGCAGCAAAGCCCAGCCCTGCCTTGGCTGTGGCACTGAGAGGAGCAGAACCGAGTAGGCTTCAGGGACAGAATCTCCAGTGGCTTTGCAGGTCCTCCACCCACAGGCACTAAGGTCAATGAGAGACCCTGTTTGGCTGGCTAAGAGGGGAGTGGGGTGTCTCCATAACTCAGGCCCCCTCGGGAGGCAGCAGTGGAGGCAGCAGCAGACGGGCTCCCAAAGCAGGCAGGAGCTCTGATCCATTGTTGAAGGTCTCTGCATAAAACCCCTGAGGGAACTGGATCCCTGGTGGTGGTCCTGCCCCACCCAAGCAGCTGAACTTAATCTCGCACTGAATAGCAGCCCTGCCCCTGTGAAAAGTCAGAGGCTGGGAAGCAGCATTTGAATCTCAGACCCCAAGCACTAGCTGGGCAGATCTGGAGGCCAGGTGGGTATAGAAAGGAATCTCAGAAGTCAAGTAACTGGCTAGGAAAATGCTCAGAAAAGGAAAAAAAAAAACAAGATCATAGAAGGTTACTTTCTTGGTGATCAAATATTTCCTCCCTTTCAGATGAGGAAGAACAATGTTTACCATGAGGAAAAGACATAGAAGTCAAGGCTTCTATATCCCAAACACCTCAAATAAATATTCAATGGGCTCAGGCCATGGAAGAGCTCAAAAAGAATTTTGAAAATCAAGTGAGAGAGGTGGAGGAAAAACTGGGAAAATAAATGAGAGAGATGCAAGAAAAGCATAAAAAGCAGGTCAACACCTTGCTAAAGGAGACCACAAAAAAGGCTGAAGAAAATAACACCTTGAAAAATAGGCTAACTCAATTGGCAAAAGAAGTTCAAAAAGCCAATGAGGAGAAGAATGCTTTCAAAAGCAGAATTAGCCAAATGGAAAAGGAGGTTCAAAAGTTCACTGAAGAAAATAGTTCTTTCAAAATTAGAATGGAACAGATGGAGGCTAATGACTTTATGAGAAAA
>CM053770.1:60906881-60994068 GCA_028658325.1 Potorous gilbertii
GAAATATAGTTAGTCTTACACAACATGACTATTATCGAAGTCATTTGCAAAACTACACAGATATGGCCTATATTGAATTGCCTGCCTTCCCAAAGGAAATGGGTGGGGAGGGAGGGAGAAGTTGGAACTCCAATTTTTAGGAACAACTGTTGAGTATTGTTCTTGCTCCTAGGAAATAAGAAATACAGGTAATGGGGAATAGAAAGTTATCTGGCCCTACAGGACAAAAGAAAAGATAGGGACAAGGGAAGGGAGGGATGATAGAAGAGAGGGCAGATTGGTGAAAGGGGAAATTAGAATGTTTGGCGTATTGGGGTGGGGGAGCGGACAAATGGGGAGAAAATTTGGAACCCAAAATATTGTGAAAATGAATGTAAAAAGTTAAATGAATAAATTTATTAAAAAAAAATAAATGAAAATTCCCAATGGTCTTCTGAGACAAAATGCCTTCCACATCCAGAGAAAGAACTATGACATTCAATCACAGAATGTAGCAGATCATTTGTGTGTGTGTGTGTGTGTGTGTGTGTGTGTGTGTGTGTTATGTTTTGGTTTGTTATTTGATTTCTCCCATTCATTTTAATTCTTCTTCACAGTATGATTATAGTGAAAATGTATTTAAAAAAATTTAATAGAACAACTCCCAGGCTTTCCATCTAAATTAGACTTTGTGGTTTCTAATGATGATAGATTCCATAGGGTATACATATATTATCTCCCTCATATTAGTCCATGAGATTTATCCGTATTTACTATTTTTTTTCTTTTTTCATACCTACGTTTTACCTGTTTCTCTTTATTCATGTGTTTGAACTTCAGAATTTCTACATAACTCAGGTGTTTTCATCAGAAAAACTTGAAAGTCTATTATATTAAAGATCCATGACTCTCCCTTCTCCTCTTTCCTACCCCCACCATAATCTTATACTGACATTTCCTGTGCATATTATTTTTCACTGTAAACTAAATTCCTTTGACTATAGTATTCTAAAGTCTGTTCCTTTATAGTGGTGGCTGGTAAGTAAGTCATTTGTGATAATGCCTGTGAATTCTAGGTATGTGAATTCCTTCCGAATTGTTGGCAGCATTTTTTCTTTAATCTGCAAACTCTCAATTTCGGTTATCATGTTCTTAATAGTTTTCAACTGGGAATTTCTTTCAGGAGGTGACTGGTTGATTCTTAGTGTTTCCATTTTGTTTTCTAATCTCCATGGCTTTCTTTAGGTTCCAAATAAAATCATGTCTTCTACTGGAAGACTTCCCTCACTCCTCTCCATTCCAGTACTTTCCCTTTTTTATTTTATATTTATCCTCTATATGGCTTACTTCACATATATTTGTTTGTATGTAGTCTCCCTCATTGGATTATAAGTTCCTTTATGGCAGTGACTTATCTTTTGCCTCTTTTTGTATCCCCAGTACTTGGTATAGTGCTTGGCACATAGTAAGCATTTAATAAATGTTTTGAATAGGTTCAAAGAGATCTAGATAGTTTTCTTTTAGGATCCCTTGAAATATGTCTAGGTTCTTGTGTTGGTCATGGCTTTTAGGTCATCCAATATTATGAATTATTAATATATTTTTAATTTTATTTATTTTTATATGTTTAATATGTATATTATTAATAATTTTCCTTTTTAAATTCGTTTCCAATTTAGTTATTTTTGCCACAGAAGACTAACATGTTCTTTTTTTTCAGCCTTCTGACTTTGTTTTAATACTTCTTATAGTTTTTTGGAGTCATTTACTTTTATTTGATTCGTTCAAATTTAAGACTGTCAATTGCTGGGAAGAATTTTCCCTCACTTGTGTCTAGATATCAATTCCAATTTTTTTGCATAACTCTCATTTCTTTTTCAGTTTCTCTTCTAGACCTCTCATTTTATTGCAACAATATTTTAAACTCTTTTAAAAACTCTTCTCTTCCAATGATTCTTGTTGAATTAGTGCCAAGTTCTGTTTTTCTTAAGACTTTGCTTATAGATGTTTGTGAATAATTGTCTGGTTTTGTGTTCTTAGAATCACTTTCATCATACTCTTTTTTTGTTTTAATTATTTTGTTTCTTCTTTCAAAGCCCTTCTTGACCTCAGACTTTATGTAAGGGCTGGGCTCTATGGCACTTCTAGAGGAAAGGTCTGGGCCAGTTCTGTTGCTTTTTTTCTTGGGTTATTGAGTATTGTGTTACAGGCTCTCAGGAACAGCTTGGAATAGGTCTTAAGTATTCATCCAAAGTGATCTGATCCAGAGCAAATTCTGATCAACATTCCCCTTGTCTGATCTCCATATCTGACCTCAGATTGAACAACAGTAGACTGCTGAGGGACTGAGTACCTACCTATGAGTTGTCTGGAAAACTCTGTTGATTCTGAGTGGAAGAATCATAGGCTCTCTTTTGGTCTGAGATTTCTGCCCTGTTTATTCCTCTGGATGCTTCAAACTAGGCTAGATGATAGAATCAAGACCTTGCTTTTGACTGGGAATATATACCATATGTTACTGTTTCCTAGAACCTTGAGTGGGGGATGGAGGACAACACAGATCTTCTCAATCTATCATGGATCTTTTTTCTAGAACTTGTAAGTGAATTTTAAAAAGCTGACAATTCACACCCATCATCTAATAGTGCCCAGATATGAGTTTGGAACCTTATTTTGCCCTAGTCTTGCACAATCTTTTCCTGAGTGCTAATATACTCCCTGTGTGGTGTGCCCCTGGCTAGATCCTTACTGCTCCACTGTTTACAGACCTCTCAATCTATTTCCCTATACCAATTAAATTGCCAATTAAAAAAAATTTTCAGGATTTGGTTTAGTGCATATTTTAGATCTGTTTGGAGTTCTTTTTTTGTTTGTTTTGTTTTGTTTCTTTTTGGCAGGTATGGGGGAAAGAGCTAGACTGTACTACTGCTTTCTGCTACTTCATAACTTTGGATGCCATCTCTTGACCTTCTGACTGTCTCTTATTTTCATCTTCCTCTTGTCTTTTCTCATGAGAATGTAATTTCCTTTATGGTGAAAACTATCTTTTTTTTATATTTGAATTTTGAGCATTTAATCCAGTGACTTTAATATAATAAAAATTTAATAAATGGTAATATTATATAGCATAACATAATATAATCTTCATTACAGTTCATATTCTTTCTCTATCCTGCTCTACAATCTCCTGGATGTTTTACATTTTGTCTCTGCCACCTAAAATTATGGTTCCTAGAACCCAATATATTCCACATATTTGCCCAAGATTAACTGATTTAGTATGCTTAGTACAGGGGGGAGGCAAATAAGAACTATTCACTTCCCCCTGAGTATTCATAAATACTTGCTGGTATTTATGTTTTGGGATATCATGTTGTAGTGTTGACTTGTTGTTAGCTTGTGATTCACACAAATCTTATCTCTTACAAATTTGAACTATCATCTTATAATTCTGGTAGCAAGTGATACTTTAGAAAATACATTTGAAAACATCTCCTTGGGATGGTGTCTACTTGGTAGAGCTTTTTTATACCACTGCTATATGGTATCTATTATTTTTACTAGATGGTATCATTTTACAATGATATTGTAAGAGAAGTTAGTGCAGTTTATCCCCATTATACATATTGGGAAACTAATGCTCAGAAAGATCACAAAACTTATCCAGTCACACAACTAGCAAGTGCTAGACCTGGGACTCAAATCCAGGTAATCTGGTTTCACAGTAGCTGCTCTTTCAGCTTTATTATATTGACTCTCAATCCATAAATTGACCCATTTGCAGGTGAGTATGCTTGTTTGTGGCCAAATTAGTTTAATTCAAATTGTGAAGAAAGATAAAGAACATGTGAAATGAGTTGATATCTGAATACATTATAAAATGGGTATATTAGTGATTTTAAGAAATTACCTGCTAAGTTGAAATATTTTAAATATTGTTTGAAATGTGTACCCTTTCATTTGGTGCTTTAAAAGTACCCAGGTGGGAGGTGGAGTCAAGATGGCAGAGTAGAAACAGGGATATCTAAAACTCTCCCCCACCAAGCCCAGCCAAATACCTGTAAAATGACTCTAAACAAATTCTGGAAGTGCATAACCCATAGAATGATGGAGTGAAGTAAATCTCCAGCCAATGGCAGCTAGGAAGGTGGATGGGAAGCATCTATTACACCAGACTGGGAGCAGAGCAGTCTAGCATTGGCCATGCCAGCATAGACCAGAACTGAGCAGGCTTTGGGGGGACTGAAGCTCCGGTGCTTGTGGTGGTTTCCAGACTTCACAACCCCAAAACACCAAGGACTAATTGGAAGGCCCATGGAAAAAGCCTGTGGGACCTATGTGAGAGGGTAGAGTGGTCTGTCCCCGGCCTCAGTGTGGCCTGGTGATCAGATAAGCCCATGGAAGCCACAGCAGCAGCAAGGGCAGTGGCAGTGACTTTTTCTAGAGTTCTAGGCCCACAGATTGTGAGAGAAATTGAGTGGTTGACAGTACCCTCCTCCCACCTCCACTGGAAGCAGAGAACTAACTTGACAAAGAGCTCAGAAGTCATGTGAATGGCTGGGGAAATGAGCAAAAACTAGAAAAAGAATCAGACTATAGAATCTTACTTTTGTGACAAGGAAGACCAAAATATACAAACAGAAGTAGACAACAAAGTAAAAGCTCCTATATCCAAAGCCTCAAAGAAAAATATTAATTAGTCTCAGGGCATGGGGGAGCTCAAAAAAGATTTTGAAAATCAAGTAAGGAAAGTACGGCAAAAACTGGAAAAAGAAATGAGAAAGATGCAAGAAAATCATGAAAAAAGTAGTCAATAGCTTACTAAAGGATACCCAAAAATGCTGAAGAAAATAAAACCTTAAAAATAGACTAACCCAAATGGCAAAAGAGATTCAAAAAGCCAACAAGGAGAAAAATATCATAAAAAGCAGAATTGGCCAAATACAAAAGGAGGTCCAAAAGCTCACTGAAGAAAATAATTCTTTAAAGATTAGAATGGAGCAGATGGAAGCTAATGATTTTATGAAAAATCAAGAAATTATAAAACAAAACCATAGTAATGAAAAATAGCAGACAATGTGATTTATCTCATTGTTAAAACAACTGACTTGGAAAATGAATCCAGGAGAGAAAATTTAAAAATTGTTGGACTACCTGAAAGCCATGATTTTAAAAAGAGCCTAGACATCATTTTTCAAGAAATTATCAAGGAAAACTGCCCTAATATTCTAGAATTATAGGGTAAAATAGATATTGAAAGAATTCATTGATGGTCTCCTGAAAGAGATCCCAAAAGGAAAACTCCTGGAAATATTACAGCCAAATTCTGGAGCTCCAAGATCAAGGAGAAAATATTGCAAGCAGCCAGAAAGGAATAATTTGAGTGTTGTAGAAACACAATTGGAATAACACAAGATCTAACAGCTTCCATATTAGGAGATTGAAAGTCGTGGAATATGATATTCCAGATGTTAAAGAAGCTAGCATTAAAACCCAGAATAACTACCCAGCAAAACTGAGTATAATCCTTCAGGGGAAAAATGAATATTCCATGTAATAGAGGACTTCCATGTATTCTTAGTGAAAAGACCAGAGCTGAATAGAAAATTTGACTTTTAAATAGAGGAACCAAGAGAAGCATGAAAAAGTGAACAGGAAAGAGAAACATAAGGGACTTACTAAATTTGAACTATTTACATTCCCACATGGAAAGAGATAATATCTGTAATTCTTGAGACTTTTCTCAGTATCAGGGTAGTTGGAGAGATTATATACATATAGATAGAAGGCACAGGGTGAGTTGAATGTGAAGGGATATTATCTAAAATAATAAAATTAAGGGGTGTGAAAGGAAAATATTGGGAGGAGAAAGGCGGAAATAGAATAGGGTAAATGATCTCTCAGATAGAAGAGGTAAGAAAAAAATTTTTTCAATGGAGGGGAAGAGGGAAAAGGTGAGAGGGAAAGAATGAACTTTTCATCAGATTTGCCGTAAGGAGGTAATAACATGCACATACAGTTTGGTATGAAAATCCATTTTATACTACAGGAAGGTAGGAGAGAAGGGGATAGGTGAGGATTTGTGGGGGGAATGATAGAAGGGAGGACAAATGGGAAGAGGGGGTAATAAGAAATAAACACTTTTGAGGAGGGACAGGATCAAAAGAAAGAATAGAATAAATGGGGGCAGGATAGAATAGAGGGAAATATAGTTAGTCTTTCACAACATGACTATTATGGAAGTGTTTTGCATGACTACACATGTCTAACCTATATCAAATTATTTGCCTTTTCAGTGGACATGAGTGGCGAGAGAGGAAGGGACAGAAGTTGAACTCAAAATTTTAGAAACAAATATCAAAAATTGTTTTTACATGCAACTGGGAAATAAGACAAGCAATGGGTTATAGAAATCCATCTTTCCCTACAAGAAAATAGAGGGGAAGGGAAAGAGAGAAGGGAAGGATGTGATAGAAGGGAGGGCAGATTGAGGAATGGAGTAATTAGGATGTATGATGTCTTGGGATGGGTAGAGGGAAGAGATGGGGAGAAAATTTGTGGAAGTTGTGGAAGTTACCTTTTGAAAACTAAAAATTAATTAATTTAAAAAAATTTAAAAAGAGTTTTGGGGAAAAAGGTACCCAGGTATTTACATCTGGTGCCTCTAAGCAGTCAAGTGGTAAAGTAGAAGAAACAACTAGCAATTATATTATCTATTTTTCTTAACTTGGTAGAGGATGAAAGAAGCACCTATAAGCAAGTGGGATAAGTTTTTCAGTTCACAGAAGTTCTAAACCATAAAGTCTGTTCTGTACTTCTGATGCATGTTGTTGCCCATCCAAATATGATAATTTTAGGAAAGGATGCTTGTGGGAAGCAAAGACTGAGGGATTTATATTCATGAGGAAAGGGACATGCACTCTCAGTAGTAGTACAAATATGTATATGTACTATCCATGTTGATTATATGTTTTCCCCTATGAGTTTACCAAGTGGCTCATGGAAAGGAATGAGTAAATATCTCTGGACTCTAAACCACCACTCTCCAAGGGAGATTTTGACTCCTGTCTGAAAGAGACTAGGAAGCAGGGACCATTTGTCTGGTTAGAGAAGGAATTTACTTCAGAGAGGAGATATCAGAATATGTTTATATCTATCAACCACCCTAAATATTTTCTTTTCTAGGGAAAATAATTCTTAGTTTCAAGCAGCTTCCTACCTCTGTTATTACACCTTGAAAAGGAAAGAGTATAGCTTCTAACCAAAGTCTTAGTTCCTTTCTTGAAACAAATGCTAGTTACATTAAAGACCACTGCAAAAACTGAGTGGTGGAACACTCCACTAATCCAAGCAGATATCCAACACAGAACAAAGATTAACTAAACTGGGGTATACCTTACAATCTACTGAGTTAATAGATTATCTAGATGGAAATGATCCATCTCAGCATGAGACAGAGAGAGAGAGTGAGATTAATTTCACATAAGGGAAAACTGCACAAAGTCTTAAGGGATGCAAGCTGGAATTGAGGGATAAATTGAGGCTTTGACTCATATATATAACTATAGTATCTCTCTCCCTCTCTCCTACTCTCTGTCTCTGACACACACACACATGCACACACGCACACATACACGCACGCACACATTATTGTAAACATGTATGTTTTATCTTGAAACAGTAAACAAGAAAAGAAAAAAAAAATCTCTTATAACAACTCATCCCCTCAGACAGGCAATCAATAATTCTTAATCATTGTCTCCACCAATGAAAAGGCTTGTGCAAATATACCGTATGGTTATATATTTGTTATCTATTGGTATAAACCCAAGAGGTATAGGAAGAAGAAACTAGATGTCCGAATATATCCCTTTACCTTTCCTTTTCTCTGAGAGTCATCCCTTCCAATAAAGTATATGTGTAGGTGTGTGTGTGTGTGTGTGTGTGTGTGTTTGTGGTGTATGTGCATGTGTGTGCATATGTGCGTGTATTTATTAGGTGTGAAACTTTTATTTGCACTTGTGTTCTTATTAAGGTCTTGGGTCATTCTTATATGTAATTATCAATACTTTGCAGTTATTCTGATGAAAATTATTTATGTTTCTTGACCTCTTTGGGAGTGCTGAAAAACATCAGGAAAGGACTTTTGTGCTTAATTTTTGTAATAATTTCCTACACATTTTGACTACCAGAACTTTTTCTGAAATGGTCTGTGCAAAAACCTTTCCCCCTCCTCCCCAAAGTTGCTCAGTTTTTTGGGTTAACTTTTGACTATTACCAGATATCAGTGAGATTTTTAGTACAAAGCTAAAGACTTTAGAGTCCATACACCTTTGGTGCAAGGTTTAAGCTGTATGCAGGAAGAACATGTCCCACTCCTCCTCTAGTCCCAACATGGAATCTCTGAGATCCTTCCTAGTGTAGAAAGAGCAGGGGAGGCTTTTGGTATGGAAAATAAACCAAAACATGAAGGATTATCAGTGCCACCTGCTGGAAGTACTCAGTAGGCTGAGCAATGTCAAGGAGACTAGAGAGTGTGGTATCGCAGCTGAGTTCCTGGAGAATGCATAAGTAGCAACCTTGGGAGATGGCTGGCGTCACGTACTGGGTGATGAAAGCAGTAGAAGGAGTGATAATACATTCCACCTATTGGGAGCTGAATGTAGTGCCTGTCATGGTTTAAGAAGAATAAAAAAGACCCTCTATTGAAATTAACCAGGAAACTGAGAAAGAACCATTAATTTAAGAATGCTAGTATTTGTCTTCCATGCTGAGAAGTATTCTCTTTGTTTTCTGTAACCCGTAAATCACCTTTCTTCTTCTTCTTTGACTGTACTTTCAAGGGGAGATATAGGTAATAGAATCCAGTGAAATTATCAAATTTTCTGGATGGGAGGTAAATGAGATGGGTAGGAAGTCTAAAAAATACAGCCAGTCCCTTTGTTTCATGCAGGACAGGTAAGGGATACTGTGCCACATGGAATATTGGACTTGGAGTCAGAAATATCTGAGCTTAATTCCTCCATTACACATTAAATAGCTTTATTATCCGTGGTACCTCATTTAACCACATATCCTCTCATCCTCAGTTTTCTCATCTATAAAGTGGAAGAATAATACTGCAGAGGGTTGTGGACATTTAATGAGAAAACATATAAAGTCCTATGTAAAACTTAAAAACAATGCTAGATTAAATATTTCCCTTGCTGATGATGGAGTGGGGCTGATGATGTAATCATTGCTACTTATCTGAGTCTTTATGGGAGACAGACTTTAGGTAGTAGAGCATTAGATTTGGAATCAAGAATACCTGTATTCAAATTCTACCTAAGATATCTATTAACTGTAGGACTCTAGGTAAGTCACTTAATTTTGTTTCAGTTTCATTATCTATTTTATGGCTTATGATGTCCCTTATATGGCTAAGTCTGTAATCATGTGACACTAAGCCTTAGGTCTGGGAAATGGTATTCTTTCACACTAGTTGGAAGCTTTGCAGGTGCTATTCAGATATCTTTGTTGGAAGTAATTTTGTTATTACTCAACAATCTAAGTTGAAACCTTTACCCAAATCTTTTCTGACACTCAGAATCATTAGGTGTATTCCTAGAATACAAAATAAATGAGAGATACAAATTATTTGCATTGGAACTATGAAAGAAGGCATCCTATATTTCTTTCCACTAGATGATAAGCTTCTTAAGGGCTTTCTCTTTCTACCTTCCTTAGGAACCAACACAGTGGTACCTGAAGGCTATTGGGTTAAATGTAATTGAATTTCCCTTTTTAAAGTACTGTTGAAGAAAAAACTCAAGTTGTTTTGAAAAACATCTTTAAATATTTTCACCACAATTCTCTCCCCAAAGGACTAAATTTTATAATAAATTTTATTAGTTTTACTATGAAACTTTTGGTTCTTTTTCTCTTTTATAGAGAAAAAATACTGCCAAATTCATACCACACTGAAAACTTTAAAGAGAAAAAGTCTCAAAAGAGAGTAGTGCCTTATTTTATCTTTGTTAGCTTTGATTCTGGATAATTCCTTTGTACTTGTGTGGCATTGCATAGGGAAGAGTCTATAAACCTCTTAGGGAAGTTTGGGATATTTTAAAAATCCTCTCCTATCTTTTCACTTTCTTTTCCATGAATAAAATACCTTAAATTAAAAGTAGATTCTGAATTTTTTTAGTTTTATATATATGTATATATATATACATATATATGTATATATATACATATATATATAGAGAGAGAGAGTCATGTTTCAGAGATGCAACAAGAGTAGATTTTCCTTATATTGTAATTTCTTTCAACTATGTGACTTTATCAACAAAAATTGTTCATAGCATCCAAGTTCCAAGTGCCAAGTTGTTCAACCCTGACAGCCTTATTCAATTAACAAACTTACCATTCCAGGAGAGTGAAGTGTAGAATGCATTAGCTACCTCGTGTCATTCTTTGAATTTATGTTTAAGCCTCCTACAGTTTGAAACCTCAACAGAAATACAAATAATTTGATTTAATCTTTGCTTTGTTTTTGTGAATAAATGTGACAGAATTCAACAAATACATATTAAGCATCAAGGTGATAAGGCTTCTCCAGCAAAGTACTCAGACCTACACCAAAGCAGTGAAGTATCCCTACATTATTGATATTTGTGCAAGGTTCTATTCTAACTTTGATGGATACAATAGAGTGGAAAAAGTATTAGATTTAGAGTCAGAGGAACTTGGTTCAAATTTTGCCATTGTTACTTACTGGTGATCTTTGGTCAAATCACTTAGCCACCTTGGGATTAATTTTCTTCATCTGTGAAATGAGAGAATTGAACTCAGGTTTATTAAGCTTTTTCTGTATCATGGGCAAGTTTGTCTGGTAAAGCATATGAACTCCTCAGAATTTTTCTATCCATCCATCTATTCATCTATCTATCTGTCTATTCAGACACAAGTATCTGTAATATGTGTATTTATGTATTTACATACCCAAAGAAAATGTATAGGATTACAAAGGAAAACAAATATATTTAAATACAATGATCTATTCTAAAGCTCTGCGCGCACGCATGTGCACACACACACACATTTTTTGGCTCACCCTGTATCTATATAAAAATGTAAACATGCGTGTGTGCATGTATTCAATAGGCCTCAGGGTAAGAACTCCTGGAATGGGTTACTCTAAGATATTTTCCGCTCCTAATCCTACAAATACAAAGAAGAATTTAGACAAAGTCTATACTGTTCTGGAGCTTGTGAGGCAATAAGACAGGATTGTAAATAACCATCATAAAAGATTGATTAGGGGAATAAAATGATCTATGGAGGTCAAGAGAAGGAGATGACTTATTTTTAATTATTTTTAATTTCCTTAGTCTTAACAGTAAAAAAAAATTAAACTGATAATCATGAACTCAAAATACAAATAAATAGTTTTAAAAGTAATTTTAAGATAGAAAAATTACATACATGAAGTAATTTTGTTCTATTTATTCTCTTTTTATGTGTAGTGGAAGATAAATATTAGGTAACTATATTTTGTAGATATAATGAATAATTTCCTCTAAGTTTTTGAAAATGCTTTATCAATATATAATAGGTCAGTATTTCTCAAACTAATTTGAACAAAGAACAATTTTTTCCCTAGAAAAAGCAACCATCTTGTAGAATCATGGAACTCGTACATATAAAAGTACATAGGCTGGTCATGGGGGATTGGGTATTTATTGAATAGCTGAGGTTGGAATTAGAATATACAGAGAAGCTAAGTAAAATGGAAATCAAGTTATAGAGTAATATCAGTGTTTAATATAGCTTCCTTCTTACATTTGGAGGAGAGAATTTTAAATGGGAGTGATGGGGGTTGAGGAAGTAAACTCAGGTATTAGTGGTCACAGAGCTAGTGAGTAGGGTCCATTGTCCTTCTGTTTTCTTCTTTTGAACTCTGATCCCTAAAAACCTAGGGCTTGACTTAGAGCTCGGGCTAGTATAACACTTTTCCTTCTTCCTCTATCCTACCCTAGATCTCAAGGCCCTTTTATCTAGTCAGAAGGAAAAGTAATCCCTTCTGGCTGACTTTTTTGTCTTGAAACTTTCGTGTGGTATACAACCCAAGGGGTGAGGATTTCATGGAACAGTTTGAAAAGCATTACACTAAGTGGTATTTCCCTCAAGTTTCTTGGAATTACGTGTCTCTGAACAACTACGGGATATATTGAATTATATTTCATATATGGCTTTTACTTTTGTGACACCTCATTTCTCTTCTTTCCCTGACCACACAGATTTCTATATGTTTTATTTCTGTTTGTGTCCTTCAAACAATTTGATTCTGTTATATGAGTCTTCATATAGTAGATATGATTTAAACTTTTATTACCTCTAAAAAAATGTAGAACTCTGTCTTTATGTCATCCATCCAGAATAGTTAGGGAGAGATAGTATTCTGTTCATTGGATAGGAAAGTCCCAGGGCTACCATACCACCAGTCTTCCTTCCAAACTGCCCTGAGCAGCCCGTGCACAGGGAAGTAATCCTGGTGGAGATGTGCTTCAGTTACCATATTCAAAGTGGTTATAGCTACTCAGGCTCAGAACCAAAATCTAAGGGATGGTCAAATTACTCAATGTCAGAAAGCGAGATTGTTTTATTGATGGAAATGAGACTCAGACCTTTCCATCTTGTCTTCTGAATGGAACCCTCCTCTATGAGATGCCTCCCTCTATTATAATGTGAACTCCTGGGAAACCATATAGCTATTTTGGTTTCTATTTGTATCCACAGAATATATAGTAAGTGCTTAACAAATACTATACAAAAATATATCAATTCATTTATTTGATGGTTGAGAGAGAAATCACTAGCTCTATATAATTCTATAAATTAATTTTATAGTCAGGTACAGAAATAGGTTGTAATGCCATTCAGTGGTGATGCCCCATCTCCCATCCCCTTATTCTTGCACCTGGTTGTCCCTCATATCTGGAATTATCTCCCTCCTCACCTCTGCCTTTTAGGATTCCTAGCTTCCTCAGCAGTTAGCTCAAATGCCACCTTCTACAGGGTACCTTTAAAGTTACCATGTAATTTCTTTGTATATTTCTAGTATATCCATACATATTTATCTACACAGTCTAAGAGAAAAGGATAGGAAAAGCCACAGCCATTCATTATTTTTTTCTTTTTTTCCTTAATGCCTAATTCAAAAGCATCCTTTCTGATTAATCAGCATTAATGGTTCAATATATCTCTTTCTAAAATCAAAGCTCCCTCATGACAAAATGGATGCCCAAGTCCATTGTGTCCAAGTAAATGTTCTCAAAGAAAATTCTGATGGAAATAACTGACATGAAAGGCAGCTTTGCATTCTAGGATCTGACTGTTCTGGTGACCCTGCTTTTCTTTTAATATAACTCATTCTGTCTGAGGAAGATTTCTTTCAGAATGGGGAGAAGAGAGTCGTAAATCCTAATAAATGGCTAGCCTTTTCTAATGGGTTTTAGAATTTGTGAGCCAGCTGGGAGAGCCCAGACATGGGTTTGCACAGCCTCCGAACAAGTCCCTGCATTCCCTGAAGGGAAAGGGGAGCAATGTCCACTGGAATGACGGAGGAACAGAATTTGGCTACAGTTTTGCAGCCTGGTAGGATAATGTCTCTAGTTAACCACTATCAATGAAAATCATTCAGCAGCAGCCAGACACTTTGCTGGTGCTCAATAAATATTAAATCATTTAAGAGAAAACTGAAAAACATGAAAAGGGCAGACAGGAAAATTGGCCCAGCCAATCAATACCACCATCATTTCAGATGTTCTTAGGTAATCAAGATTTTCTGTGTGGCTGATGCCTCGGTGGCTGATTCCTGGGCCACTCTATGGGAGGAAGAACTTCTCTTCTTTACAAACACACTGTGATAAGGACAATGTTACTTTCAAACATCAGTTTATAAGTGAACAAAAGTGCCCTGTTTATATGGACAGAATACTGTGCAATTCTCTTAGCACTTTAGAAATAGAAAAATCCATAGTACAATTGGTTCATGAGGTAGTTAGGTGGTTCAGAGCATTGCATATAGAATTAAGGAGATCTTAGTTTGTATCCTGCCTCAGAAACTTCCTAGCTGCCTAGCCTTGGACAGATAATTTAACTTCTCCTTAAGTTTTCTAACTCTAAAAATTAGGGTGATATTGACAGCTACCTTAGATGATTGTTAGAAGGAAAAAATGAGATAGCATGTCTAAAATGCTTTGCAATCCTTGTAGATAAAAGTTATATAATTGTTTGGTATTATTGCAACTTTTCAAACATCTCTGAAGGAAATTATCTTTATTCTCATACAACATATGCAGATAGACCATGGAAGTTTCCCCGGAAATAAAATGCCCTCTTATACTCAGAATTGTTGATCCTGATACAATCAAGAGAAAAAATACAAAATGTCTCAAATCATATATTTGTGTAATGAAAAGAACCATAGAGATCTGTTATTTTTTGAGAGTAGAAAACTTGCCCAAGTTTTTAGGGCAGTAAGAAAGATAATTTGAATCCAGATGATTAATATAACGATCTCTGTTCCTTTTTTTAAATTGGTTTATTCATTTTCATTTTTCGGCATTCGAGATCTTTGTTTCTTTTAAGAGTGTTATTTATTGAATTTCTATTCCCAATTTGTTTTAGACCTATCTTCAAGAATTTTCTATAGAATGAACTCTTCTTGGTTCATTGGGGAAAAATATTGAGCCACTTAACAGGAACACGAAAGAGCATTATTAGAATAGGTAGCTCTAAGAATGCAAAGCTTCATGGGAAAGACAGCAGAAGAGACAATTAAGGACATAGTAGTGGCCTGCTGTGAAGTTCTTAATCAGAGATAGAAATGAAGAGAAACTTTGCTACCAGGGGCTGTGGTGGCTATTTTTCAGGACAGAATGTTAGTAAGATTCAAAATTATATTTTTAATCTACTTACCAGAGGAAATTCTGATGACGAACAGATGTAACCCTTCTAATTGAACAGTCGTCCCAAAATGATAACATAAGTAATAAAGAAAAACAAAAATGTGGACGATATAGTATGAAGCCCCATCATGAATAGAAAAGTAGCATACATGTACCTTAATAACATCACATTTTATTACATTTTACATGTGCAATTTCATTTGATGCAATATACTAATTAATACATGGACTACATACATCACAGGTATGTTGTATCAGATGAGATTGCATATCTAACAGCCAATATAAATGTAATATATTAGCATCATGTGTTAGCATCATTATTGAGTACCAACATTAAATTTATCACTTACTGTTACTCCCTGGGAAAATGTGATGATGGAGGCAGAAAGTAAATATTTATGTAGTGAGTACTCTCTACTCACTATCCCAAAATGAGATTAAGCTGTGTCTCTCCTTTGTGAGATACGGAGTTTCACTGAGGAATTGAAGTATTTTTCTCTAAAGCCATAAATTTGAACCCCCATTCTGTTGCAGTTTTCCCACGACTAGTCACCAGTGTTCCTGTTATATTTAACCACTCAATATTAATAAAATGATATAAATTTCAGGTTTCTTAATAGTAGCCAGCATTTATATTATAATTGAAGGATTTGTTCAAATATTTCAATACTGTCAGATTGTTTGTGACTACATTTGAAGTTGTATTAACAAAGATAACTGGAGAGGTGTGCTATTTCCTTCTTCAACTCATTTTACAGGTGAGGAAACTAAGGCAAACAGGTTATATGCCTTACCAAGGATCACACAGCTAGTAAGTATCTGAATCCAGATTTGAATTCAGGTCTTTCTGACTTCAGTCCTCTGTATCCATTGTGCCATCTAATTGCACACTTAAAGAATTACAAATTGCTTTTTTTAAATATTATCTCATAATAGAAATGAAATAACATGAGGTGCCCCCTCACATTTATCAGATTGGCTAATGTGACAAAAAAGGAAAATGACAAAATTTAGAGGGGATGTAGGAAAATTTGGACATTAATATTCAGTTGCTGGAGTTATGAACTAATCCAGCAACTCTCTAGGGCAATTTGGACCTATGACCAAAGGGTTATAAAATTATGCAGACCCTTTGGTATAGCAATACCACTACCAGCTCTGTACCCCAAAGAAATGGAAAAAAAGGAAAAGAACTCATAAGTACAAAAATATTTATAGCAATTCTGTGGTGGCAAAGAGTTGGAAATTATGGAGATGCCCATCTGAACAAGTTTTATTGTATGACTGTGATGGAATGGAATGCTGCTGTTCATTGAGAAAAGATGAGCAGGATGCTTTCAGAAAAACCTGGAAAGACTTACATCAATTGAGGCAGAATGAAGTGAGTACAGCCAAGAGAACATTGTACACAGTAATGGCAGTATTATATAATGATGGATGATTATATAATGATGGATAATTATATAATGTGGATGATCCAGTAATACGAAGATCCAAGAGAGTTCTTAAGAACTTATGATGAAAAATGCTATCTGCTTCCAGAGAATAAACTGATGGAGTTTGAATGCAGATAAAAGAATACTTTTTTTCTTTTTTCTTATTTTGTTTTGATTCTTTATTTTCTTTCACAGCATGACTAATGGAAATATGATTTTCACAACTATACATATATAACCTTTATCAAATTGTTTGCCTTCTCAATGATGGGGGAAGAGAGGAAGATTGGGAGAGAATTTTGAACTCAAAATTATTTTTAAAAATGAAGGTTAAAATTGTTTTATATGTAACTAGGAAAATAAAATATTAAAATAAAAAATACTATCTCATTTAATTCTTATAACAACACTAGTTGTTATAAGTACTATTTTTATACTCCTTTTATATGTGGGAAAACTGAAATACACAGAGGATAAGTAACATGCTCTGTGTTCAGTGTATAAAGCAAGATTTAAGAAGAGGTATTTATGACTCTATATCAAGTGCTCTATCCACTGTCCCACATATTTGTATCAAGGTTCAGAAAAAAAATATAAAAACTAACAGTACAACTACTTTCTTTAACACCTGTTGAAGATATTGCCCTTTATACTGCCTTGTTCTCAAGGGAAAGTGGGCTGTAATTTAACCAATTTCTGTCATGTTCCACAGTTTTATTGGTACTATCAAATTCAGGTTCCAATAAGACACTGCTACTGCCTGAGTGCCTTTCTTAGCTATGATGGACTATCCCAGGGTGAGGAACTTATAGTTTCGAGGCCACATGCAGCTCTCTAGGTCCTCAAGGATAGCCTTTTGACTGACTCCAAACTTCACAGAACAAATCCTCTTAATGAATAAATTTGTTCTGTAAAACTTGGATTCAGTCAGAAGACCACACTCAAGGACCTAGAAGACCATGTGTAGCCTTGATATCGCAGGTTCCCCACCCCAGTATGCCATGGAAGTCTCATCTCATGGTATTGATGCTGACTTAGCTGGTTAAAAATCCCAGAATGAACCAGACTCATATCCTTCTCAAAGCTCACAAGGTCATAACCTCTTCTAATCTGCACTTAAAAGCACTAACAGCAAGGCAAAGAAACAAAGCCTTTATCCTCAGGCCATATGTTGGTCATACACTCCAGTTAAGGCTACACATAATCAAAGTTCAGTAGGGAAACCTCTCTGATAGCATACAGGAAGCAGTTAAAGAAATCTATACATGCTCCAAATTTTCCCTTTATTTAAAATTTTATTTTATATTCACTTATGAGTTCTCTACCTTCTCTTTCTCTACTACTAAGAAGGCAAGAATAAACAAAGCCCATTATAAGTAAGTATAGTACTCAGGCAAAACAAATATACTAATTAGCCATTTATATAAAAAAGAAAGGAAGGAACATATACTTCATTCTATATATACTCTTTGTCAATTAATTCTCTATCTGGAGGTGGATAACAAGTTTCATTATAAGTCCTTTGGAATTGTGGTTAATCATTGTGTTGAAGTGAATTCCTGAGTCTTTTAACATGACAATATTTTTAATATGACAATACTTTTTGTTTACTGAATAAATTATTTACTTGATTCTACTTACTTCACTCTGCAAAAGTTAAAACAGGTTTTCCTAGGTTTTTCTAAAACCATCCCCTTCATCATTTCTTCTAGCTTAATAGAATTCCATCATATGCATATGCCATAACTTATTCAGCCATCCGTCACTTGCTGGGCGCCCCTTAGTTTCCAGTTATTTGTTACTACAAAAAAGAGATAATATATATTTTTTTGCATGTAAGGATCACTTTCATGTTTCTTTTATTTCTTTGGGGTAGAGACAATGTCAGTATTACTGAGTCTAAAGGAATGTACAGTTTAATAGCTTTGGAAACATAATTCTAAATTGCTTTTCTGAATAAAGAAAAGGATCCCTTCAAAATTCCACCAATAATGCATTAAAGTACCTGTTTTCCCACTGGTCCTCCAGCATCTGACATTTTCAGTTTGTGTCAACTTATCCTTTCTGATGGTCTTGAGTTGGTCATTCAACAGTTGTTTTAATTTGCATTTCTAATTATTAATTATTTATGGCATTTTTTTCACTTTGCCATTCATGGGTTGGATTGAGGAATGTTTTTTATTTTTTTAAAGTTCAACTCAATTTCCTATATATTTTATACTTTTTGATTTAGTTATTTTCCCCACTTACGTGTAAAAACAATTTTTAACATTCATTTTTAAAACTTTGAGTTGCAAATTCTATCCTTTTCCTCCCTTCCCACAACCTTCTTTGAGAAGGCAAACAATTCAATATAGGGTATGCATTTGTAGTCAAGTAAAACACTTCCATATTAGTCATGTTGTGAAAGAAAACTTAACACCCCTCCAAAAAAAATACTCAAGAAAAAATTGTAAAAGATTATGCTTCCATCTGTATTCAGCCACCATCAGTTCTTTCTCGGGGAAGGATAGCATTTTTCATAAGTCCTTCAGAGTTGTCTTAGGTCTTTGTTGATTATGTCATGATATTACTCTTACTTTGTACTCGGTACATCTCACTTTGCATAAGCTCGAGTAGATTAAGTTCTTCAAGGTTTTTCTTCTAATAACTAGGATCTTTGTATTTATCTAATACTGGGTTACAATGCTGATTTTTGTTTTTACATTATGTTCCTGACTTGTTCCACTAATCATTGCTATCTCTTATCCAGTCCTTTCATAATTTGATTGTCATGGCATTGAACAGGTAAATTAATTTAGGTAATATTGTCATTTAGTTATATTGACTGGACCTACTCATAAGCCATAATTATTGCTCCAAGTTTCTAGAATTACTTTTATATAAAGAATGTTTTATAATTATATTCATAAAGTTTCTTGGCAGATAGAGAACCAAATATTTTATACTACCCATAGTTATTTTAAATGAAATTTATTTTTCTCTCTCTTCCTGATGAACATTGTTGGTAAAATGCAGAAATGTATGTGATTTTCATAGGTTTATTTTATGTCCTATAACTTCACTGAATTTATCAGTTGTTTTAATTAGTTTTTTCATTGATTCTCTAGGTTTTCCTAAGTTAGCTCACATATAATTCACAAAAGTAATAATTTGGTTTGATATCTAGGCTTTCTGTGTTAGTGTTTCAGTAAGGGTTTGAATGGTTTAAATGGTTTCCATTAATCCACTCTTTGTCTTATCCATGTGAGCACTTAATGGCATATGGTTCCACTAAGTGCTGCCTTGACTGCATCCCACAAATTTGTTTGATATGTTGTCTCATTGCTGACATTATATTTAATGAAATTATTGATTGTTTCTATGATTTCTTTTTTGATCCACCCACCAATCCTAATTCTGTGGAATTAAGTTATTTAGTAACAATTAGCATTTAATCTATGCTTCAAAGACCTTTTCATTGAATAAAATTTTTATTTCATTATTTTTAGGAAAAGATACGTTAATGTGCTTACTTTTCTGTGTTTATGAAATTATGTGTTATTACTTGGTCAGTATTGTGTGTGTGTGTGTGTGTGTGTGTGTGTGTGTGTGTGTGAATTGCTATGCATAGCTGAGAAAGCTTTTTTTTTTTATTCTCATTTGTATTCTCCAGAGGTTTGTCTTATTTTACTTTTTAGAAATCCTTTTTCTGAATCCTATGCATCCCTTTATCTTCTTTCTTATTTATGGTTAGATTCATTTAGGTCTGAGAGTGGTTAAATTGAAATCCTTTACTGTTAAAGTTTTACTCTCTAATTCCTCCTTTAACTCATTTAGTGTTTCCCTTTAAGAATTTAGATGCTTTATCATTATGTGTATGTATATCTACATGAATATATATGTGTACATATGTATATACATGCATATGTACTTGTAATTAATATTAAGTCATTGTCTATAATACCTTTTAGAAAAAATATTATTACTTTTTCTTTTAACTCTTTTTTTGTTTTTTATCTGAGATTGTATCCTTGCCTTGTTTTTACGTAATGGATTCTTTTCTAGCTCTTTATTTAGCTTCATGTATATATTTATGTTTCAGATGTGTATCTTGCTAACAATATCTTGATTGATTCTGGTTTCTAATCCATTTTACTATCCTTTATATTTTATGGTCAAGTTCATCCTATTCACATTCATAGCTAAATTTTGCTAATTGTGTTTTCTCCTTCCATCCTGTTTTTTTATACTTTTCCTTCTCTTTTTTTCTTTGTCTTCTCTTTAAGATTTTCTTATGCTTCTGACTACTGCCTTCCTTAATATATCATTCTTTTTATTCCTTCTGGGAGGCAGAGCAAGGAATGGGACCATGAAGCTGCCCACTGTCTTCATGGATGGTAAGTGTATATGTCTGTATGCCTGTGTATACATATATCTTACCTCCTGAACATCGTTGATATAAAATAATTTTTTTCATTCAGGCTCTACTCATGATCTCTCTTCCTTAACACAAATTATCCATTTAAGTCTTAACTTCCTCCCCACTAAATGCTATTAACAGAAACAAAAGCAGTGAGGAACAGATAGATTGTCATCTAAACCAATAGCAATCAGAGAAGTTATACAGATGAGGATATTCCAGATAATTTACAGACAAAAAGGAACTCTTGCTTTTGGAATGGGGCATCACAAGTCAACCAAGTGATAGAGCACCAGATCTCACACAGTAAGAGATTCCCTGAACTCTCTAATAGGGTAAGTTTGGGATAGGGAAATGACAAATTTCTGGTTCCTCTGCAAGGTAGTGCCTTTCCTGGGTCTTTTTCTCTAAGAACCTCTCCTTGAAGAGGACTTGCAACTGAGTATTTTTTCTGTCAAAGCTGGAAGTCACAAGTGAAAAGCATCTCTAGTCTCCCAAAAATCTCAAAAATTCTGCCCCTCATATAAGCACCAAACTTTGAGTAATCAGTCTCCACTGTTGAGGAAAGTCTTATATAAATATACTTGAGCCTCTGATTTCACTGGTTATTGTACCTGATACTGGGGATACAAAAACATATGAATAACAACAAAAAAGGATGTCTGCCCCCAGCAGCTTCCCTTGCTCACACCTCATTGCATTTAACCTTTAACAAAATGGGATACACCATGGAAAAGATTAATTTAAGCATTTGGTCATCAGTTAATTAGGACATAATAATAGCTGACCCATTGTATTATTTATTATGGCTACTTTTGCTGTGGATTCTGTTCTCAAAACCAATGCAACACCTTGGCTTTTAACAATTAGTTTTCCATGTCTTTGTGTGAGAGTTTTGCTGCTAAAATGTAGCTGGAGATCATTTCATCTTTCTTTGCAATTTATTTTTCCAAACCTGTGATAGTGTTTTGAGGGCAACTGACTATCAATGATTTACCACTGGCTTTTGATTTTAGAAAGTTGCTTGGAAGTGGAGAAGTTAAATGACTTCTCCACTACTGCACACCTAATAGGTGTTAAAGGCAGAATCTGAACACAGGCTTTTCTGATTGAAGGGCAGACATCTATACTGCCCATACCACTATGGAATAGGTAGCATTTAACAATGATCGCAAAAAAAATCCTAAGTGATAATTCTTTTTGTTGGTCTACACTGGATGAGATGGCATGATAAAAAAAGTTTTAGTTGCTGCTTTTTTTAAATTCCTCTTTTCTTTATCAAGTAGAATCCTTCATGAGCAAAAGGGGGAGGTTGGAAGTAGCATGTTTATTTGTATTATGACAGTACCATATTTTAACTGTACAAATAGATATTCCCAGAAGTATAAATTTTGGGTGCATTTCATAAACTTGAAAAAGTGCCAGGAGGCATTTAATCAAGAATCACCAAATAGCTGAAAACATGAGCTAATTGTGCCTCCCAATACCCTATTTAGGAAAGAACAGGAAAACTTGTTTAAACTGATTTACTCTGTTGTTTCTGTAAATAATATAAGCCCTAATTCGGATTATGAAATTATGAGAGAGACCTTATAGAAAGCAATTTAAATAGCTTCTTCACTTTTCAATCTTGCCAATATAGCTGATTGAATTTCTGGGCTAATATAACCTTCATGCTGTAAATAACAAATAATAAATTTGATTTAGAAATATAAAGTTGGAAATTGGAACAATTTTGAAAAGGACTAGTCTTTAAGAAAATCATTTCCCATATAATACTCAGAATCTGTTTGTTGGAAATTTAACATCAATAATATATTATTCACAAGTTAACTGATGGTATTTGATATGATAAGAAAGCAAAGAGAGATCAGCAGAGAGTCAGCAGGGGAAAAATGTAGCTGATTTAACAAAAAATGGCATTTTTGACAGATTAAAGAGTTCTTATGCCTAATGTCAAGCCTTGCCTTTTTGCCACTTGAAAGCATCTGCTATGCCTATGTATGCAGATTATTTGCATGATGAGAACAGAATCTAAAATGGATCTAAGAATGAGTCCTCTGAAGTAAGAGTTTTATGTTGACATCTAATCAAGATCTGTTTGAAAATCAAAATATTTCAATAAACAGTACTTTAACATATAAAGAAAAAACAAAAAAAATAGTTTTCATAAGAAATTGTGAACGTATTTTATGCATATACAATGTAGAATTTTTTTAAATCACATTTAACATCATGGTACCATCAGTGACCTGTTTGACTAGAATCCTTCTGAGCATCCTTTACTCTTTTGTATACATTTTAAAATTATTTTTAATGTATTTTTTCCTTTTATCTTGTTTTTAATTGTCACTATCTCTAATCAACCATTCCCCAACTCTATTTTCTATTTAAAAATTTTTATTTATTTATTTTTAGTTTTCAACAGACACTTCCACAAGATTTTGAGTTCCAAATTTTCTCCCCATTTCTCCCCTCCACTGACCCTAAGACAGTGTGCATTTTGATTAGTACTTCTTCCAATCTGCCCTCCCTTCTATCACACCACTCCCTTCTCTTATCCCTATCCCCTCTACTTTCTTGTAGGGTAAGATAGATCTCTATAACCCATTCCCTATATATACGTTACTTTCCAGTTCATGTAAAGAAACAATTTTACATTCATTTTTAAATCTTTGAGTTCCAATTTCTCTCCCCTCCTCCATCCCTACCCACCCCAACTGAGAAGACAAGCAATTCAATATAGGTTATACATGCGTAGCCATGCAAAACACCTATATGACTATCACATTGTGAAAGACTAAGTATATTTCCCTCCATCCTATCCTGCGTCACATTTATTCTACTCTCTCTTTTGACCCTGTTGCTCCTCAAAAATATTTTCTTCTAATTAACCTCTCCTCCCATTTCCCCTCCCTTATATCATTCCTCCCACAACCCCTCCCCCACTTATCCCCTTCCCTCCTACCTTCTTCTAGAGTAAGATAGATTTTCATACCAAATTGAGCATGCATGTTTTTCCCTCCTTAAGCCAAATCCAATGAGAGTAAGGTTCACTCTTTCCTTCTTACCTCCCTTCTCTTCCCCTCCACATTGAAAAAGTTTTTTCTTGCCTTTTTTATGTGAGATAATTTGCCCCATTCTACTGTTTTCCTTTCTCCTCTCACAATATTCCTCTCTCACCCTTAATTTTATTGTTTGAGATATTCCTATTCAACTCACCCTGGGCCCTCTATCTGTCTGTCTATCTATCTATCTATCCCTCCAACTACCCTAGTACTGAGAAAAGCTTCAAGAATTACAAATATGATCTTTCATGTAAGAATGTAAATGTTTCATCTTTAGTAAGTCCCTTATTTATTTCTGTTCTGTTTACCTTTTCATGCTTGTCTTGATTCTGATGTTTGAAACTCATATTTTCTATTCAGCTCTAGGCTTTTCATCAAGAATGCTTACAAGTCCTCTATTTCATTGAATGACCATTTTTCCTCTGAAGAAATACTCCATTTTGCTGGGTAGGTGATTCTTGGTTTTAATCCTGGCTCCTTTGACCTCTAGAATATCATATTCAAAGCCCTTAGATCCCTTAATGTAGAAAACGCTAGATCTTGTGTTATCCTGATTGTATTTCCACAATACTTAAATTGTTACTTCCTAGCTGCTTGCAATATTTTCCCCTTGACATGAGAACTCTGAAATTTGACTATGGTATTTCTAGGAATTTTCATTTTGGGAGCTCTTTGAGAAGGTGATTGCTAGATTCTTTCAAGATCTATTTTACTCTCTGGTTCTAGGATATCAGGGCAATTTTCCTTCATAATTTCTTGAAAGATGATGTCTAGGTTTTTTCTTTTGATCATGGCTTTCAGGTAGTCCAATAATTTTTAAATTATCTCTCCTGGATCTACTTTCCAGGCCAGTTGTTTTTCAGTGAAATATTATACATTGTCTGCCATTTTTTCATTCTTTTGTGTTTTTTATGATTTCTTGATTTTCCATAAAGTCATTAGCTGCCATCTATTCCATTCTAATCTTTAAGGAATTGTTTTCTTCAATGAGCTTTTGGACCTCCTTTTCCATCTGGCCAATTCTGCTTTTCAAGACATTCTTCTCCTCATTGGCTTTTTGGATCTCTTTTGCCATTTGGATCAGTCTATTTTTAAGGTGTTATTTTCTTCAGCATTTTTTGGGTCTCCTTTACCAAGCATTGACTTTTTTTACATTATTTTCTTGCATCACTCTCATTTCTCATCATAATTTTTTCTCTACTTGTCTTACTTGATTTTCAAAATCCTGTTTGAGCTCTTCCATGACCTGGCACCAATTCATATTTTTCTTGGAGGCTTTAGATGTACACACTCTGACTTTGTTGTTTTCTTCTGTTTGTATATTTTGGTCTTCCTTGTCACCAAAGTAAGATTCTATAGTCTTGATTCTTTTTCTGATTTTTGCTCATTTTCCTATTTACTTGGCTTTTGAGTCTAGTTCCCTGTTTCCAGTGGGTGTTGGGGTGTGTACTATCAAGAGTTTGGTCCCCTCACAATATGTGTCTCCAAAAACAGTCACTACCTCTGTACCTGCCTCTGCTGCTACGTGATCCTCCACCTCTCCACTGTCCTGGGACTGGAACCACTCTGCTCTCTCACATAGGCCCCACAGGTTTTGTTCCACTGACCTACCAATTTGTCCTCGGCATTTTGGGGTTGTTAAGCCTGAAAACTTCCACAAGTGCCAGAGATTTAGTCCCCCACCCGCCCAGGTCTACTCAAATCCCTTCTGTGCAGGTGTGATCTACACTGGGCTGTGTTCTGCTCCAAGTGTGGTGTGATAGATGCTTCCCATCAACATTTCAGGCTATTTTGCCCTGGAGTTTTGCTTCACTCCATGATTCTATGGGTTCTGCAGCTCCAGAATCTGCTTAAAGTCATTTTTTACAGGTATTTGGCTGGGCTTGGTGGAAGACAAGTATGTGCTGTTATTCTGCCCCTATGTTTCTAGCTGGTATATTTAGATAAGATTAGATGGTTTATTATTAGATAATTATTAGATAAGATTGCTCTCCTTTTCTCTCATGAAACCATTTCACCAATTTTGATTAGAGTTGTGTAGTCGTGGAAAGGATGGAGGAGCTAAATTCGGATTGTTACTACTATAACACTTGGAATCCTATTTAGAAAAGTATATATAGAAATAGTAATTAGAAGTGCACTCTTGATAAAGAGCTATATACTAACTGCAATTATTTCTTAAGACGTGTGAACTATCATTTTACTGACAAAGACCTCAACTCCTCCATACCTTAATAGACACTTTATTTAAGTTATAGCAGACAGAAAGTCCATTGCCTGGTAGCTAAACTTCTATTGATAATTCTCTCTATGTTTGTTAGAATTGTCTTCAGACAAATACTTTCATATTGTGAAAACATAGTAAAAAGATGTAAGGTAAAATATTTGGTTTTTTTCTTCTCAAAAATGTGTAAGTGAGAAAAACAAGCAAGTGAATGACTTCCTTTTCTCTAAATTGTGCTCACAGTTAATAAACAAGAATTATTCTCTCAATGACCTTGCAATATCTTATGTATACATATATAAGCATAAAAAGAACAAACACAAAATTATCATGAGGTAATTTAGTCAGAGATGGTACTTGTGTTGGAGTTAGGATGTTAGGAAAGACTCTGCTGAAGGGTTCCTTAGGCTGAGTCTTGAAGGAAGTAGGAGATTCTGTGAGACCCACATGAGATGGGAATATATTCCAGCCATGGAGGAAGGCCAGTGCAATGGAACAAAGACAAGAGATGGCATGTCACATATAAACAACAATCAGGGAAGTTTATCCAGACTTCAAAGTGTGGAAAAGCAAATAATTTTAATGGACTGAAAAGATGGACTGGAGCTAGTTTGTGAAGAGTATTAAAAAGTCAGATATTTTGTTTAATTCTAGAGGCAATAAGAAGTCCCTGGCATTTACCGAGTAGGGTACTGATATGGTCACCTCTGAAGTAAAAACTGATCTCTTAGGCAACATTGTTGAGGATATACAGGAGATAGGAGAGACTTTGAATCAGCAAACCAATTAGACAGCTATTATAATAGTTTAGGTGAGAAGTAATCACAGTGTCAACCATGGTGGTAGCTATATGACTAGAAATGGAGACGGATATTAGTGACTGAGCGGGTGAAGAAACTAGATTTGGCAGCAGATTGGATATGAGAGATGAATAAGAGTGAAGAGTTGAAGCTAATTATCAAGGTTAAGAACTAGTCAGACTGAAAGAATATTGTTGCTCTTGACAGAACTTGGCATATTTTGGTAGAGGAAGATTTGGAGCAAAAGAGATTGCATTCTATTTTGGTTGAGTTTGAGATGTCTATGTTATACCCAGTTTTAAATGTTTAAAAGACTGTTGGTGATTCAGAATCAGTACTGAGGAGAGAGATTGGTTAACAATCTGTGGGTTTTCTGTTTAGAGATGATAATGAAACCTGTTTTTTGAGTAAATGAAGTCACCAAGTGAAAGACCATAGAGAAGGAAAGTTAGAGGGACCAGAAAATAACCTAAAGGTATACCCACAATTGATTGCTTTTATATTTTCAGTTGTGGCTTGGAAAGAGAAATGATTTGATGGTTAAGGGTAATTACCTCACAAATGAAGGTCACCATCCTTCCATATCTTAATAATTTTGTAAATTGTGGTGGACAAAAAAAAATCTCATCACTTGATGACCAAGATGAGGGTGAGCCTTTTTCTCCACATTTAGATACGCTAAAGGATTATCTTTCCAAATAGATTATAGAGATTTGTAATTTCCCTTTTCACAGGTCAGTTTCAAATCCCGCAGTCACAACAAGGGTAGGCTGTTTATATTTTCCTTATCAGGCAATTTTTGTTGTTGTTACAATGTCATGTGTTGGGATAATGAATATGAGTCAGTGTTAAGACGGGGGTATTTCACTTATTTTGAGTCTGGCTAGTAATTTTAAACACTATTTTGAAAGGACAGTGTTAAGCTCTGCTTATGACTTGCTATTTGGCACCTGCACAGACTTTTTTTTTTTTAGCTAAGGAGGTGTCTAATTGAAATTACTTGGGAACAATATGGCCCTAACCTTTCTCACGTGTAGAGGATGATGAATGAGTGGAGAAGCATCAAGTTGACAGCTGTTTTCCAGCTTAATTCAGTCCTTAGAAATTTGGAACAGCTTGGATTTCTAGTACCGCAATGCCTTGACCAAGAGAGCATGCAATTTGAGTTGTAACTCCAAGGTGACATGAATCAAAAATAGGTCTTTAAGGAATCGTTCCTATATGATGCTTCCAGAAGCTGCTATGATGGATTGATAGTATTGTTTAAGTGTTAGGAGCATTGCCTTTGATGAGAATTATTTTAAAGCTACTTCAAATTTCTCTGAGGTCCAAATAAGCATAAACGGGAAAACTATAAAATTGCAGAAATTATATTAACCAGCCTTGAAATTAAAGAGCTCAAATCTTACAGATGAAGCTCCTATAAACAAATAGGCCATTGTATAAAAATTTTAAATCATATTATACTTTATTGTATTTGTGAAATAACCTGAGATAATATATATGTCTGAAAAACTGAAAAACTTGAGGGATTTGAAATGCCAGCTGTGATGATGATTATTTCATCAATGCAGATATTTTCTCTATTAGTTGATCACAACATATGAACACTTCAAACTGTACACTTCTTGGCCACACTCTCCCATAGACAGCCCACAGAGGATCCAGTTTATGTTCCTGAGAGATTTTTCTAGTTTTTTCTTCCTTATAATTTACAGTTATTAATGTTCTGCCCTTAGGCTGTCGGTCATCCCTTATTTTTGCCACATGGACATGGTATCTTCTTTTAATAAATTAGCTAATCTAATTAATTAATTAAATTAGTTAATTGTACTTTCCATTAATGCTATACCTTAAGCTACTTCTTTAAGTCATCACTGGTATTAAGCTACTGCCCATTTGCACACAGCATGTAACTATAATCTTTCTATTAACTTGCATATGACCTGAAAGTTCAAAGATTCATATCCATCTGGCATTGCAGAAGCAAAATTTGCCTTAAAATATGTATTTTTTAAACTGGAAAACATCTTAAATTTGTTTTCAAAACTCTTCAGGTTATCAGATTCACACCAATTTATAATGTTTCTCTTATTTACTTCTTAAATTTATCACTCATTTCTAGTTCTTTTCTTAAATGTCTATATAGTCATTATATAAACACAAATGTACTGATGCAGTGGATTGACTGTCAGGGTCTGGGCAATGGTATCATGTTTAGAACTGGAAGGAATTTCAGAGAGAACCAGTTATCTCCTTTTCATTTCATAATAAAAAAAGAAAAATTTGTACAAGAAATTTTAACCAGAGATGGCTCTCAGACAACAAAATGGTAGTTCTCTTTTAGGAGGAGCTAGATCTCTATTATAGAAAATTTTTATTCAATGATATAATTTTGTGCTTATGCACAGCTGGTATTAATGCTCATATTTCATCAGTCACTGTAAGATGTCAATCTATGAAATGAAACAATTGAACTATTATGAAGTCAGTCAACCCTTCTAGATTTTTATATTATGTATATTTTTCTGAAAATGGTGGAAATTGTCCATTTTTACGCATGGGAAGAGTGGGATAGAAAGATCAGGGCAGGCTAAGTGTTACTCAGATCATGCTTGATCGAGTTCCTTCATCTGACTTAGTTGTAGTGCATAAAATACTTCTGAGTTGAATAAAGTATTGATTATATGAATTTGGCCCAATTCTGTGATTTTCTCACTGTAGGAAACTGCCAGGGTGGAAACTCCATTCAGCAGTGCATATTGGTAATTCATCCATAATTTATAGTCTCAGAGAGTTGCCTGGGAAATTGCTACTTTAAATAACTTGTCCAGGATTATAGAGACAGTATTATTAGAGGCAGAACTAGAACCTTTGTCTTCGTGACTACAAGTTCTGACTATACCTGTTACGTCATGTTGCCTCTTAATCCTTACCTACATATATTTCAAGACATTTAAAAGCTGCTTTAGTATTTTATATGAAGTTTATAAAGTTTTTAATGATATGTTTTAAGCCTACATGTTCATCCTGGTGATATTCAATTTTGCATAGCATTTTCTTGGGGCAGTGCCAAGATGTGGCTTACACGTTGGCTTCTGGTGACTGTAAATGATTCCTGTTTGTCCTTCAAGTTGGTTGGTGAGTAGACGGCAGTAGGTGTTGATGTTTCCTGAGATGACACCCATTTCATGTATGCTCATTTGTGCAACAGTCAAAGTTGTAAAATAGTAATAAGCACCTTCATTCATGTGGAACACTTCTTCCTGAGTAACCGGGACTTACTCGTAATCAGCATGGTCTGCCCATAATGTTCCTAATGCTACCTTGATATTTATGCATTCAAGATGAAATGAGGTGTATGTTAAATACTTCTCAACTTGTGCACAAAGCATGTGATGAGCTGTAATTGGGCAGACTATCACGTGATTCATGGCTTGTAATTCTATTAAGTAAGAGCAATCACCTGGAAATTGTAAATGAGAGTCCTTAGTGTGTAAGCACTCAAAAGATGTGCATATTCTCATTATACAGAAGTGCTGAGCACAGTTCTCAACATATTCAGCATTTTCATTCAGGCATCATATTTTGCTAATTAATTTTAAATCACTTGTTGAGTCAAATTCTCCTGGTATGCGAGCTTTTATTCGAAGTAAGGTAGACTCTGTAGAAAGGTTCATTAGTTCTTTCAGCCACTATGGTGTCTTCAAGCAGAAGATCTTCGGGACAAGGTGGACAGCTCTACAGAACATTCCTAGAAATTTTTTTTTTTTAGTTGGTGACAGTGGTATCTAGTTTTTGTCTTATAAGTGAACTGAGTGTATGGGAAGGGAATTAGCGCAATACAATCAATTTGTAAGTCTAGTATTAGGCCCTTTTCTCTCTTTCTTAGCTCTTTATGACCTTTTCGGCTTACATTGGTTTAACTGCCATTTCTGAAGATGGCTCACAGATACATACATCTAGGAACTGCCTCTCTATTGAGGTTCAGTCCCGATTCACTATTTGCTTACAGGACATTTCAAATGAGATATCCCATAGTCATCTCACACTCAACAAGTCTAAAACAGAACTCTTATCTCCTGCTCTCTCCTTTCCCAATATCTCCATCTTGTGAACTTCTGTATCTCTCTTGAAGGCAATCTGTTTCTTATGGTGTAATTCAGGACTGTAAATTTGGCCTTATTCTGAAGTCCTCATTATTTCTCATTGTATTTATTCAACCACTTGCTATATTTTGCTGTTTCTGTCCCTAGAGCATCTCAGGCATTTAATCTCTTGTCTTTACTCACACAGCTCCTACCTTAGTTGAGGGCCTCCTTAGCTCTTGCTATCTCCATCATTAGAATATAATCAGCTTTTTAGAAAGGACTGTTTCATTTATTTATTTATCTTCCTTCACACTAAAATAACCATTTATTATGTTTACTGAATGTACTTGACATAAAGTTGGTGTTTGTTGAAGACTTTATATCATTATACCTTGGGCCAATAATGAAAACAACGTAAATAGTGCGTATGTTATTGAGACAGAGAAATATGTTGTATGATATCATATTTTTTTCACAGAATTTTTTTTTACAAAGAAATGGAAATGAATTATTTTCAAAGGACAGGTAGAACATTTTCATATTATTTTGGACCTTTTTTTGCATTTTTATTGAGAATTTTTAAATTCAGAAAAATTTTAAATTTTAAATTCAGAAAATGAACAAAAGTTTTCTTCTCCTCCAGGACCAAGAAGTGAAAAGGAAAAAAAATTACTTTGGATCAATTCCTTTGGGGAATTTGGAAAGAACTTTTAATATTAATATTCTTGAGTGATTCAATACATTAACAACTCCTGTATTTAATCCTACAGCATCTCTTAATGATGTCTCATATTATCATGATTACAGAAGAATCAGAATTACAAGTGATTCAAAGGGGAAAGGAAATATATACTTTTCAATGTAACAAGCATTTATAATCTCTATTATTTTCTAAGGCACCATGTAATATATAGTGATAATGGTTAGAAAGATGGCTACAAATACAAAAAGAACTAGATTCAGTTCCTACCTTTAATGCATACTGGTTGGGTGATCCCGGGAAAGTCAATTAAGCTTTCAACTCATGACCACAGGTTATTTGCCTTCTATTGGAGGAGCATTGTGTTTATGAAAGTATTGACACAATCAAAACATAGTAACTTTATAAATGCGATATAAGCATTTTCAGGAGAAATTCTTCCCAAATACATCATTAGAGACAGAGGGTAAGTAAGATCATGAAACAAGGAAACAAAATTATATTAACGTGGCCAAAAGAAATAGTATCCATACCCTTTGGACAAAGAGAGATGACTTGGATATTATTTGAGGAAATCAGCTCAATCATATAGTTCTCTAATGTTGTACTGAGTCTCTAGGGCAATGGGAAAGATTAGATCAGGAAATGTTCTATGGAATCAGTGCACTCTGGAAGAAGGACAGAATGTTGATGCGGCTGGATTTTAATTACACAGATATTGATTGGAATAACAACTGTGCAGAAAGTAAGGAGTGGAGCTCAGGGGCTAGTAGAGGAAAATCTATGAAGCTATAATTCCAAATTATTGCCATAATAAAAAGGGAATTGGAAGAATAATAGGCTATAATTGCATTGGGACACAATAACAATCAACTCCAAGGGCATTAAAGAACATTATGTTGATATGAATTTTTAAACTTTTTTTCATGTTTCTTTATAAGTGAAGCAAATGGACGGTGTCTAGGATTTATATCCCTGACTGACTGAGCTTTATGGGGAAAAATATAAGTTAACAATGTAGAGTTTTGTAGAAAGGTTAGTATAACGAAATGACAGAAGTCAGTGTGAAGGCTTGTGGAAGGCAGTGACACTGGACATCAAAGCTTAAAACAACAAAAATCTAACCAGTTACTTCTTTGCCTGTTAGGGGAACTCAAATTCTTCAGAAAATATTCCTTAAGGTACCATGTTTTAATGTTGGCTAGTTTATTCAAAACTCTGATGCAATATCTCTCCTGTGCATTTGTCAACCATCTTTCATAAATCTTGATCTTTCCTTCTGTTATACTAAAAATACCTTGAATAATCACACCTGTCCCCAAACCTTCTTCCAGCTCACATCCTACAGGGAAGCAACTCTGGGTGGCAACTGTCTCTTTGGTGTCATACCTAGCACCTCCTCAACTACTACAGCTACTATAGGATCTGGGTCATGCTAGGGAAGCTGATAGATTGAGACAGACAGTTAGTAAGGAAATAAAATTGTATAAGAAGTCATGGACAGGTTGCAACCTGTACTGGTGTGTGGTTGGGCTGCATTGATTAGATCATTGATAGAAGTCCTGAAAATTATTTCTTCTGTTTATAATAACAAATGAAATTGAAGCCTCGCAAGAAAATCTTACCTGAAGAAAAGAATGAGTCCTAGAGTAGGTTATCTAGACTTGTTTCCCCTCCCTGAGCTTACTGAATCCCATCACAACTGCCAAAAAGTTGTATTGCATACGTTGGAAATCTTAGAAATCATCACTCTCAATTGCTGCTGCTACCTGACTTCACTGCTTCAGGTATAACAATACTGTCCACTGTATGCAATCACCACTCCCTTCAGTCTTCTCTCCATTCCCAACTGAAAGTTAAGATGTTTGGACTCTCTTCCTTAAGTACCTCTTAATCTGATTGGGTCTGATACAGGCAAGCCCCACCTGTGAGTGGCAGCCTTGATTTCTCAGGGAAAGTTCTGCACAATTGGTTCACTGATTTTGAATTTAGATGTGCATGCATGATGCAAAATGTGGACTGCCTTTCCCAGTCCCCAAATTACTACTGCCTTTTCTAAAATTGCATTCTCCTCACCCCTACACAAATGTGTGTACATATTTTGTGCAGTTATTTACGTTTAAACTCTGAGGTTAGGAACTTTTGTGGTTTTTTAATATAACTCCAGGCTTAGATCAATGATTGGTGTATAATAAATGCTTGTTGACTGATTGAATACAAGGAAAGAGTAGCGATACCCATTGCTGAGAACCATCCAAGAGAAAATGAAAGTATAGCTTAAGAAAATATAATGAGAATGAGACAGATTAGGTCATGAAAGGAGGCAGGAGACTACAGGACAGGATAGGTTAAAATAGAATTTTTGAGTTAGAAAAAACTTTACAGAATATTTTGGAATTTTATTTGAAGAAACTAGTTACAAGGAGGTGAAGTAATTTTTAGCAGGTAACTTGCATCATGTACCACATTGCAACAGGCAGAGGAAAAGTTCAGGTTTGTTTTGTTTTGTTTTTTTTATAGGAAGTCCTGTTTCTCTAATAAAGAGTGAGAAACCTAATGTTCTGCCATTGTTTAAAGGAATTTGTGTTAATGCTTATGACCAAAAGTATATTTTAAGATTCATCTTGTAGCTATATAATAAATTATACTATCTTATCCTAGGTTAATATGATTTTTATTAAAATTAAGCTTGCTGAGACTTTTTCTCGAGCACGGAAAATATCCTGCATACATTGACATTCCATATGTTTTAACATCACTAATAGCTAAATTACAATCTTTCTGTAAATTTGGAGATCCAAGTTTAATCAACAAAAATGTTCTCCTTAACAATGAATTTGCATTCTGTGTTCTAAAATGGGAAGCCTGAGTTATTTTATGATATTGTTCAAACAAAGAGATTTCTAGTCCTATGACATAATTACATATTACACCTATAAGGTCTTATTGAAGTATTCACAGTGGGAAAATTTCAAATGGATAATCCATGGTTAGTATTTGGAAGAGAGATTCTTTTTGATGTTACATCAACGATAAAGCAAACTAATTTCACCAAATGTTCTTAGATAAAATTATGAGCTCAAACTCAGGAGGAGTTTGCATTACTACAGATTGGAACTTAAATATATAAAGAAATGATGAATATCTTTTTAAGTCTCTGAGTCTTGAAATAAAAACTAGAAATATTATGCTGCATTGAATTTTGATGATGTTCTCAGGAGCACCAACATAAGATTTGGCACAAATTCATTATTTCCGGCATTGTAGGCACTCATTATTGTACTTATTATTTAAATTAGACTTGGGCAATTAAACTCAAATGCTTTTTGTTTTGTTTCTAAGTCATTTAAAGAAAATTTAGGAAAAGCCATCTTCACTTTCAGACTTCCACATATATATTGGTTCAGATGAATCGTAAACATCCATTCTCTCTCTCTCTCTCTCTCTCTCTCTCTCTCTCTCTCTCTCTCTTTCTCTCTCTCTCTCTGCCTCTCTCTCATTTTCTTTTTTCCTTCTTCCTTCTTTTTCTGATGATCTCAGTCTTTCTTCCAACAGCATTTCTCTTATTCATAACATTACAAGTGGTCAAGATGAATTTGTGTTTAATAAAAGATAATATTTTCATCCTTGTTGAGAGAGAATTAAATTTTGTAAGTAATTTCTAAACACTGTCTAATGAGCCTGAAAATAGGAAGTTACACAAAGAGCTTTACTCTGTAACATGAACACATCATGATTCTACGGAAACAAGTGGTTCACTATGAGATATGCAATATGAATGGAAGTTCATGCATGGGCTAAGAAGAAATATTTCCTTTGTATTATGTCTGTTTTATTTTACTCTTCAGAAGTTTCTTCTCAGGGAATTTTAGAAAGTTACTTTAGGAAAAGTTATAATGGTTTACCATCACAAAGAAAATATGCTTCTTAATTAACTTAAGCATCTACAATTTTACCAGTATGGGGGATCCCCTCCCTCTAATGCAGGTCACTTTCCCTCTTGGATTGAGTAGAAAATATTTGAAAGTGGCTTTTTCCAAACTAATCATCACCTTCTACTCAGTGTGACAGTGAGCCTTTTTGAACTTACCCAGGTGTTTCCTCAGATGATAGGCACTGCCAGTTATTGTATCCAAGAATTTGAGCTCAGGTAACTAATAGTATCTTTGAGAAGTCAATGTTACCCTTATGAAACAATGACCAATCAGAGGAGGACTTTTGAGGAACAGAGCATAATCTGTATCATCAGCATTTATTTACTCAATTTTTGTAAAAACATTCCTAGATAAAAGGAAGGAATTTATATTATTGTTTTTAAATAGTTTATTTTCCCCCAATTACATATAAAATATTTTAAATTTTTTTTTAAGTTTTATGTTCCAAATGATCCTTTCTTCCCTCCCTCCCCTTTAACCATCACTGAGATGGTAAACAATATGATATAGGTTATACATTAGAAATTATAGAAAACCCTTCCATATGATTCATTTTATGGTAGAAAAACTAAAAAAAAAAAAAGAAAGTGAAAAATAGTCTGCATCCAGATAGTGCCAGCTTTTTTCTTTGGAGGTGGATAGCATTTTTCATGATGAGTCCTTTGGGATTGTCTTGGATCACTGTATTGCTAAGAACACCTAAGTCATTTACAATTGTTCATCATATTCCTGTGTTTTAATAATGTTTATTTTGTGATCCCTGGAGCATCCTCTCTTGTGTCAGCCAAGGCACACAGTGGATAGATCACTGATTTGAAGTCAGAAACAACTGAGTTAAAGTTCTGTCTCACATAGTATTCCTACAAACCTAGGAAATCACTTATTTCTCCCAACTTCAGCTTTCTCATCTGTAAAATGGGGACAATAGTAGCATCTCCCTTCTAAGGGTATTATGAGGGTCATATGATATAAGGAAATAATGTAAGTATAACGTTTTGCAATGGTCCAAGTGTTCTTTGCACTGTCTTAAGTGCTTCACAAATATGTCATTTTATCTTTATAACAAACTTGTAAGATAGGGGCTATTAATGTTCCCCCACATCTTTAAACATTTGGGGAAACAGGCAGCCAAAAGTTGATTTGCTCACAGTCACACAGCTAGTTAGGTAGATTTGAACTTCTTCATCCAGTGTTCTAAACACTGTGCCACCTAGATGATTCTCATTTATTGACTAGATTTTGTGTTGAGGACTTACTGGAAGTAATGCTCCAGACATTCACAGCATGAGAAGGAAGTCATGGGGGTACCTTGCAATCTAAGCACAGAGGAAGAAGCCATATAAAGATTCTCTCATATTAATCTAGATATCCAAAAATTTTAATATTATCACTGTAGGATAGGATAGGATACTGAAGTGGGTGTGTGTGTATGAGAAGGGAAGGGGTCCAATTTTAACACAGATCAAGATACTGAAAGTCTAGACACAGGAGTAAGGATGTGTGGCCTTAAAACCACATGTGGCCATCTAGGTCCTCAAATGTAGCCCTTTAATTGAATCCAAACTTTACAGAACATATTCTCATAATTAAAGTATTTATTCTGGAAAACTTGAACTCAGTCAAAAGACTGAGGCCTTGAGGCCACAGATTCCCCAGCCCTGGCTAGAGTGACAAGAGAGGGACAAGGAAGGTATGTGGCGGGGGCAAAGCTTATTCATGATTTGTCAAGGACGTGCCCTGTCTGCACTTTATGGCACTGAATCATTCACTAGTTTGTACCAGACTTACTGGGTAGCTGAGAATGTATTCTCTATGAGCTTTTGTGAGAAACATGTTAATTATTCAATGCTACAAAAAGATACCAGACCATTCCAGATTAATCACTTTCCATTTTTTGCAACTAAAAATGTTTAGTGGATAAGCCATCTGGAGAAGGAGCTAGAATACATCAGAATGGCTATTAACTTTAATTCATTCTCTGATTTTATGATATGACTTTTATTTGTCCCCAAATTACTCTGACCTCATCTTTGAGTAATTGACTATATTGGAAATATTTTATAAACATCTACAACGTATACTACCAGTACAGTCTTGAAGAGAGTTTATTTTTATAAAAGACAATTACTTCCTTTTTTTCCACCAAGGCATCATTCCTCTGTGCCAGATTTTAGAGGAGAGATTTAAATAAAACCAACAGTTTATTCCATCATCTCCTATTATGTGTCTGTCACATACATTCCTAAAAGAGGAATGTATAGGAATATGGCTACTTTCCCTGCTGTGAAAATTATCTTGCTTGCTTTGTGGTGGTAAAGTCATAACTTTACAGCTAAGTGAATATATTTTTTAAGTACTTGCTCATAAACTTTGTATATGTATAAAATAAATGAAAAACCCAATAGCTTCATGAAAATCATGACTGCCTCTGATTTAAACATATCATTGCATAACTCTTGCACCATCTCTATATACGTTCCACAAATGCCTCCAGAGTTGCTCACATTCTATTGAACTATGCAACATTCACCCAATTTGGTTTTAAACCAGATCAGTTTTTCAGTGGCCAAATATTACCCAGTGTAATGTTGATAGTACATAAATAATATCTCCAGAATTAGTTCCTAAACTTTCCACAAACCATCAAATGATATGTGAGGATCAACTCTTTCCATGTCTCCTGAACAATAAAAGCTTTATAAATAGATCTAAATAACTAGTATATGATTAACTAAAATTTTTAGATACTGTGCTTTTAGGAGAAAGTAAAATCCAACAAGCTTCATAAATAATAGAGAAATAATGAGGAAGGAAAAAAAGGGAAAGGGAAGGAAAAGGAAAGGTCAAACTCTAATAAATACCATGAATTTATTAATGCCCTACACCTTTTACATTACAGACCTTGATGATGAAAATAAGTGAAGAAAATGATACTCTAATAAAATTATATCAAATGACCGTTGGTTAAGTACTTACTAGCCCTGAGGCCTATCAGATTGGCCAAGTGAGTGGTACAGAAACTAAGAGATTTTAGAGAGGTTCTTTGCAATGAGAGATAACGCAAAATGCTTTTCCTGATAGAACTTAAATAAAAAATAGCTAGAATCCAAGATGACCACATTCTTCTTAGGCATGTGCCTGAGACAAAGGTTTTTTGCCACTCTTGAGATGAGCCTTGAGGTCAGCTGGAGAAAGTTAGTGGAGATGCTGATGAAGCAGATGACAGGTGAGATTTGAAAAATTACAAAGCAAATGCCAAAAGAAAAGGTAAACCATTCACAAATACAACTAGACACGTTAAAAAAATACCTATAGTTTTTTTCTAATAGGCCTATTCATTTTCCATTTTATGGTCAACCTAAGGCTGACAGAGAAGATAACTGCTGCTAGCTTCAATACAGTGTTTTAAGGGGCAGTTAGGTGGCCCAGTGCTGTTCCTGAAGTCAGGAAGACTCATCTTCCTGAGTTCAAATCTGGTCTCAGACAATTACTAGCTATATGACCCTGGGCAAATCACTTAACCCTGGTTGCCTTAGTTTCCTCCTACGTAAAATAAGCTAGAGAAGAAAGAGGCAAAAAATTGCAGTAACTGCCAAGAAAAGCCCAAACAGGATCAGGAAGAGCTGGGCATGACTAAAATTTACCAAACAAGGAAAATTACCTTAAAGCTTCCAAGGTGTTTTACAAATAACTCATTTTGTCCTTACAACAGCCCTAGGAGGTAGATGGTACCACCCATGAGGAAACTGAAGCGGAGAGAGTAAGTGACTTGCTCAGGTTTGCACAGTCAGGATCTGGGTGAAGCTCTTGAACTCAAGACTTCTTGACTATAAGATCAGAACTCTCTGTATCTATACTAGATGTCAAGTGGCTTATCTGAGGTCCAGACATTACAGATCCAGGGTTTTGAATCCAAATTCCATCATTTATTCACTTATCATCTCAGAAATGTCTTAGTGTATTTAATAAAAACACTTAGGAGTAATGCTGTGGATAGTGATACTTTCACTCAATTTTAGCACTGTTAAAATAATATTTCATCCCTAACTATAACAATGGCCGTCCCCAATTTGATGGTTATTTCTATTTAGTACTAAAGACCTTCCTCTGAGTAACATTTTCTTAATTCACTTGTGCTTCAAGTGATTTCTCCCTTATTAAGGCAGAATCATGGGACAAAACTGTTGACATCCAAGGTCATTGAAGGGAAAGAAGGTATTGTTTAATTCTAACCATTTGTTACAAAAGGCTAATCTGATTTGGTCATTTTTTAGATACTATTAAAGCTGATTATAAAGGAGAAGCTTATAGTTCATCCCATCTATTTAATCTTTTTAACCTTTTCACCATTTCTGAATTGCACACTTTGTATTAATACATTTTAATATGTTCAAGAAAATTATCAAAATGACTTCTATATTTCTATTTGATTTAAACTGAAATGGTCAATGTATCTTTATGTAACAGTACAAGTACTTTTTGATCCTCAAAAACTTCAACTTGACCTATTCTCTACAATGATGTGTATCATCATTTAATTACCTCCTGTATTCACCCTGTGGCCAGTTTATTTGTATAAATTCCACTGAGGCACAAGTAAATATAGCAAAATATGTGTCTATATCCCCTACTTCCCTCTTTACCCTCCCTCTCCCTTCTTCCCCCCCTCCCTCCTTCTCATTCCCTCCTTCCCTCCTTCAGCAGGGGAAGGGAAGATGAGAAAAAGAGGATACATTCATTTCTGATGAGGTTTCTTTTACCCTGGGCCCACAATTCAAAAGATGTCATACTAAAACAGACTGTTTTATATAGATCCTTTCTCACAATAAACATAAAAGACAATCCCAGACTCCTGTGAATTCTCAGGGCAGCTAGGTATCTCACTGGAAAGTGCCAGGGCCTGGAGTCAGGAAGATCAAATTTGACCTCAGACACTTACTAGCCTTTTGACCCTGGGCATTTCACTTAATGCTGTGTGCCTCAGTTTCTTCATTTGTAAACTGAGCTGGAGAAGGAAATGGCAAGTCACTCCATTATCTTTCCCAAGAAAACTCCAAATTTGGTCACAAAGGGTCAGACGGAATTGACTAACAAAAATGATTCCTCATCTATAAAAATGGCGATAATAGCAGTTTTCCTTTCAGTGTTGTCATGAGAATCTAATGAATTCACATTTTAAAGTGCTTTGCAAACCTTAAAATGTGGTGTAAATGTGAGTTCACAGTATCACTAAACTCACATTTGTCCAATTCTTTCCACTCACATGAACACATCTTAGTTCATGTCCTTATCGCTTCTCACTTGGACCTAGAAAAGTGGTCTTTCTTCTTCTAGGCTCTTTCCCCTCCAATGTATCTACTATCTCACTGAAAAATTTATAGTTCTAAAGCCCAGATAAGATGCCCCTGCTCAAGAAGCTTCAATAGCTCCCTTTTTAATATACAATTTTGTCCTCAGTTGACATTGAAAGTTCTTCATAATCTGCTCTAGTTTATCTAAAATAATTTCGTATTTTGCTGCCTAATGCACTCATCATTCCACTGAAACTGACCTACTTGTTATTTCCTTCACATAGCATTTCATTTCCCACTTCTGCTCCTTTGTACCAGCTGTGTCCTGTGCCTGGAATATTCTACAGCCTTTAACTCCTAGTATCTCTAGTGTCACTCAAAGCTCAGCTCAGGTGTCACTAACTATACAAACCCTTTCCCTCCATATTTTAGTGCCCAGGTATTTTGCGTGTATTTTTGTCTTTATTTCTCATATTGTGCTCCATTTTCTTTGAGAAGATTAAGCCTCCCTGAAAGTAAGGACCATTTTATTTTTCTCATTGTTTTCCTAGCACCCATCACAATGCCTGACACATAGTAAGCACTTAATAAATGTTTGTTTTAGTGAATAAAATTGAATATGTTTTTGAATATGTAATTTATTATTCCATAATATTATTTCCTTGTCACAGTTTTGAATGAGATTTTTCTCTCCTAGATGTTTCAGGTAAAAGTTAATAATTATCAATCCCAAGTGAAGAGAGTGATGAAAGAATATTCACTCAACTTCTCAACTGCAACTGATAGATCTGTTGATGGATTCACAAAAAAATAAGGATATTTTAAGAGTTTTGTAAGTGTTCCCTTAGGGACTGAATGATCTTCAAGATGTGTTTATGAAAGCCAACTAAATTGCATAGTAAATCTTTAGTGTATTAAGGGCAGTTCATGAAAATTGTTCTCCTGCACATTATCTGAGGGCATTTCACAGACATTAGAGGAATATTATCTTGAGCCAGAGAAATTCTTCCATGGAATATCAGCATGTATGAAAGGCTGGAAGGTAAGGAATTTCTCAAAGATGTCAGGAGTGCCAATGGAACTAGTACTTCATGTTAAGTATTTGTCTATACTGCCCCCTTGGATGTTCTATTGCCAAGTAGCATATTTCATTTCACCATTATCTGTACTGTTAGCCAGTGCAGTGTGCCATTGACTACTGAATGGGCTTTCTCAGTGAATAACCATATCTACAGTCAGGAAAGAGTCTGCCATGCCCTAGTCATCTTCTTTGGTGTATGACTCAATTTCTCTTGTTTATTGTTCTTTTATAGAGAGTCAACTTTTCACACAGTTTAAAACTTCTAGTCTATATAACTTTATAGTCTACTTCAAAATGTATATTTGAAAGTAGTTAGAGAATGACAGGAGAAATGGCTTTTTTTCCTTAAGAAGGGGAAGGATGAAAGTGCTACTTAAGGTACAATAAAATTGAATGCTGTTTTATACTCCGGCCAAATTAATAGTTTCCTGAATATGCCATGTGCTTTCTGACCTGTATGTAAACAGTTTTACTCTTCATTTCTCCCACACTGTTCTCTCTTAATGCCCATTAGCAAAACTACACCAGCCTTCCCAGCTTAGCTGAAGCACAACCTCCTTCATGGAAAATTCCTCAGTAAGTCAAAAGTGGTGCTCTTTTCTTAACTTCTTCAATATTCTTCCTTCCTATAGCCTTCAGTTATTTTTAGAAGCTCTCTTATGGTGCTCATTCATTCATTTATTTATTCATCTATTTATTCATTTGTTTATTTAGTCAAGTTCACTAAGCATCATTATACTACTTCCTGTGCTCCAGTCACTGCTCTAATCCCTGGGGATGCAAAAGGGGTGGTGGTGGTGGTGGGTGTACCCATATTTATGGTGGTAAAAGAAGTCTACAGAAGCAGGAGCAGGGAGCATAGAGGAATCAAGGAGGAAACATACCTTGTGGGTCCTTTTTTTGAAATGGAGATTCCAGGAGGAATAAAAACAATTAGATAGAGAGACCTCACATATGAAGGGATCTTCTAAGAAAATACCACTTGAGCAGGGTAATGAAGTGTGAGAATGCTACCAGAGAAAGGCTGCTGGAGAAAGAACACAGAATCAGGAACAGGGTCCAAAGAGAAATGAATGTAATTATAGACTTTTTGTGGATATTTATGTACATTTCTCAATGTATTTCTCACATCCATCCAATTGAAAAGTATTTGAGGACAGAATCTTTGCTCATTCTTCATATCTCCTATCATGTCTAGCACAGTACTTTGCACACAGGAGTTGAGGAATAGATGCCCCTTGGTTGAATGAATGAATGAATGAATGAAATCAGATATCTGAAGTTTTGGTACATGCAGGGAGAGGTCATTTATCACAGAAGGACAAACTGATGGACACATACAGCACATGTTCATGGGTCAACTCTTCAATGCAACATAGCCAAGAAGCAATATGTTTTAAGTCAGTTCCTTTTCTATTTTGAGAAAATCTTAATTTTATTCATCCCTTTTTCTTTTGTAGTACATTAATTCCCAAATAGACCCTCCTGTTCCTTTTCTCATGGAATCATCCAATGTAAAGGGGGGAAAGGAAAGGAGGAAGAAAGGAAGGAACAAAAATATATTAATTGACTAGATATAGACATTTTAGTCAGTTATTTTGACATAATTCTAAACTTCTTTCCAGAATGGATACAATAATATAGAACTTCATCAGAGGTTTATTATTGTTTGACTTCCTACAACCTGTTCAATATTCATTTTTCTCATTTATTGTTGTCTTTACCAATTGCTTTCCATGAGGCAAAAGCCTGGATATTTTTTTAATTAGCATTTTTTAGTGATTTGAAACTTTCTTTTATGATTGTTAATAGTTTGCAATTCATCTTTTGAGAACTATTTATTTAAATCCATTGAACACTTATCAAGTATAATTTGATTCTTATATATCTAAAGTTGCCTATCTTTCTATATCTATCTATCTGTCTGTCTATCAAGATCTATATAGATATGAGTTAATTTCCAGTAGATAAGTTTACATGTGTATTTATGTGCACATGTTTATACACACTAATTATCTTTCTCTATATTAGATATAAACCCCTTATCATAATACACACATGCTAACCCACTGCCCTTTTGGTTGATGGTTTTCCTTCCTACCCTAATGATATTGATTTTGTTTAGATTAGATTAGTTTTCATCTCAAGTGGGTCAGAGAAGTCATGACCAAATGATCCATGTTTTCCCCCAGGCAAACCCCAAGAAAGTATATTGTAGAGTTGTTTTTTGTTGTGCTTTTTTCTGCTTCATGCTGCAAATTCATAATGCAGGGAAACAAAGGACCTGCCTTCCTTTCAATGAATTACCTTGTTAGTGGGTGAATTTGGCTGATAGTGACTGAAATCTGTTTTAATTCATTCCTCAAAGAGTAAGGTTGCGATGATAGTGCCTACCCAGAAGTTATTTGTGAGTTTGATCTGCTACCAAGCGCTGGGTCAGAACACAATAGTTTCCAAATGCTTTGAGAATAAACCAAAAGTCATACTACTAGCAAAAATTATTCAGTCTTCTCTGAAATTCTTTTTATGGTTTAAATTTAGGATATCATAGGCCTGAGAACTAGTACTATTCATCATAAGACTCATGGATTGATTCCTTTCATTCGTCTTTGTAGATTTCTGCCTAAATTAGCAACTTGTAACTCATGATAATAATATTAACAGTGACAGCTGACCATGCAGCATTTAAAATCTGACAAAGCGAACATTACATATGTTACGTCATTCGATTTTCACACTTCCCCTGTGGGGTATATGCTACTATTGTATCCATTTTACAGATGATCAAACTTACCAAGAGTGGTAAGTGGCTTGCCTAATACAAACATACATGTATATAAAATGAATATAATATGATATGATATATGATGTAATGTAATGTGATGTGATGATATGATATGATATAATATAATGTAATATAATATAATACAATATAAGATAATTAATATAATATAATCGTGCGTGTGTGTGTATGTGTGTGGAATTAAAACTTTTGATCCTGCAGACACCTGGTCTAGTGCCCTAGCGACTGTTTTAGGTATATGATTATTAAAGTGAATAAAAAAGATTCATCCAGTTAATATTTCTTCTTAAATAAACAGGAGGAAAATAACCTATTGTGAAATAGGTCATTTGTTGACCTATTTGTTTTCCTTCATTTTTTTTGACTTTCTCAGATAGCCAACTGTACCCTCACCTCACGTAACCTATGCTTGACTGCTTGTAACTTCATTGAAATATTGGCCCCTTCTCTGAGTCTTTAGTCTTGTTTTTTTTTTAGAAAAAAAGTGGGGTGGTGGGTGGGCATAGAGGAAACTTAGCCAGACAGAGATCGAAACAGAGAAAATAAGAAAATGAGTATTCCTAAAATGAGAATTCAGAGTTGATGTCTGGGTAAAGCCAGAAGTAGGTATTTAGGGAGCAAAAGAACTTTCCAAATGTATGTATAAATGATTTATAAAGTGCTTATTCGATACAAATCCATGAAAACCAACAAATTTCTGCTCTCAAGGACCTCACATTCTAACAGGGAAACATTGAGTTCAATCTAAAGTGAAAATGGAGAGCCTCCTAATAAAAATTTAATATTTCTCAAATTCCACAATAATACTAGCTGACTTGTCTATATAATTCCAAAGTTTGCAAAGAGCTTTGATATATTTTTAGACTTCAAACAATTGGTTTGCTAGTATTTATTAATCACCTTCTATGTGTTAAGCATTCAGGGTCCAAAGACAAAATGAAACCTTCCTAGCCCTTAAGGAATATACATTCCATCAACAAACATATTTATATACAAAATATATGAAAAAACCCCACTATTGAGACAATTTAGGGAGAGAGGGCACTGATAGTTTAGGTGATTTGTCCTCCCACTAGCCCTCTAAAATCAGTATTGATATAATGACAATTTTCAAACAATTCCAAGGTAGAATTTGAACACAGATTTGCCCGTCTCCTAGCCCAGTGTCCTTTCTAGTAGATGGACACCTATTCTGCCTCTTGTATGGCCTGCCCTTAACAGCTGATTCGGGATTTTCTTGGCACACCTCACAACCCCTTTCCTCTTAATCACAGTGTGACTCACTCCAACTTGAAGAAAATTAAACTAATAAGAATATGACATAGGAATCAGACACTTGAATTCTTGATTTGAATTTGTGAAGTGCTCTGAGGCAGACAGAAAGTGTTAAGTACATCTTGTACAAAACATACTGTGTCATCAGAAAGAACGTTCTGCAATCTTGTGGCACCAAATGCAATCAACTTAAAGTCAAGAACATGTGTCAATAATATTCAAATCCTCACAAAAGAAGTTGTTGGGGAGCTCTTGTGTTTTAATCAGATTTCATCTTGAATGCTAAGTGTTGGATCTTGTTCCTGTTATAGTTAGCACCAGTTAAAAATCTTCTGCCACTTAACACTCTAAAGTTCCCCTAAGTCACTTTTTACTATTTGTAGAGAGAACTGCTCATTTTAGTGGCTAGAAACTTGAATTTTGTCATACACCTCAGGAAGTCCTATTTCTTCTCCTATATACTCAGCATATTCCTTGCAATTGAATTAACCATATAATATTTTTGCTTTAGTATTTTTCTATCTGTAAATTAAAACACAAGGCTATGAACTTCTGGCAAAAGCTAGTGAGATCATGTGTAATTTGTGAAGAGAATTATAGACTATGCCCCATGAAATACACAAAGAAATAGAGAGAAGTGATGTCTACTTGAAATGAAGAACTCTTTGCTATTTCCTCATTCTTTTCAGCTAAGAAGTGCTCCTAATCTGGTTGGATAAATGTGTGGTTTAATCATATATTCTCTTTATTTAAGTTAATGAATTTCAGAAGCACAATGGAAGGACTACAGAATCAATTATCAGATATTTATTGCATGCCTGCTATGTCCCAGAAACTGTACTAGGCACCGAGGACACAAATAGAATATAGGAAACAATATGGGTTATTAAAGTGTTGCATTACCAGCAATGGGGTGGAGAACCTACAGTCTGGAGTGGTGTGACCTTTTGACTGAGTCCAAATCCTAGGCTGTGGCCTTTTGATTGAGTCCAAGTTTTACAGAACAAATCTTTTTATTAATGGGATTTGTTCTGTGAAGTTTGGATTCAATCAAAGGGCTGCACTTGAGGACCTAGAAGACCACATGTGGTCTTGAAGCTGCAGGTTCCCCACTCTTGGATAGGCTAACTTGTTCTTTATAGTAATTTAACAGACAATAGCACTGGTGTTTTAGCCCTTTGCATTCATCTAATTAAATTATTTACTTTATTTATTATCGAATAATAGCTTATTTGTTGAAGGATGGCAGGGAACAGAAAAGCTATGAAACCTACATTACAAGATTGAATGTTTTAATTAAAGTCTCTAAAACCAAAAATTTCTGTCTTTTAAGGGTAAATCCAAATTGTTTTGAATTATAAATTGAACCAAGAAGTGGGTAAAAGGAAAGGGAAATGTGTACTTTGTAAAATAAGAACTCAATAAAATAAGAAAACTAGAATTTACATTTTATTAGCATGTGTATCAAATTAGCCAAAATTTGAAAGAAAAATTGTTCAGCCTTGGATGACAAATCAACGATTTACTTCAATGAGTCCTTCAAAAACAATTGTCTTTCAGGTGATTAATGTCTTCTGGATAATGCTGAATAGATATGATAGATAAAGCTAAACACCTATGAGGAAGAGTTAACATATCCCTTACACAATGTTGTTGTTGTTTTCTGTGGGGGTAGGGTTATTATGAAAGTTTATACAATCTATTATAGTTAAATCCAATAAAAATTACCTAAGTGGATACTATGTGATTTATTCCCCTATGTGAAGCACCTATCATTGAGGTTGGTGTCCTATTTATCCCTGGATTTTCTTCTATACCTTACACATAGCAAGTGCTTAATAAGTAAAAAACAAATTGATGGATGTCTAAACACATCTGACAAGATTTCTGTTTAACGTATAAATAATAAAAAAGTATACTCATGAAAATTCAGACTTTTAAATCTTGAGCAAAAACAAATTCAAAAATAAAGGCCAGACTCTTAAATGAGTAGCTCAAAAGCGGGGATACATTATGGAAGTATTGACAGAAACCAAAGTCATCAATTTTCTATCATTTACGGCAAAGATCAAAGTCCACTGTTTTGCTTTTGGGAACCAGGTTATATAATACATCTGTTTGTGTTAATCTAGATATTTTATAGTTTTGTAAATATTTATCCATTTCATATCAGTTATAAGTTTTGTTTTATATAATTGGCAAAATAATTTCCAGTGGTTTCCTTTAGTCCCTTTAATTATTACTGAATTTTTTAAAAATTTTGAATATGAAGAATTTGGTTTTCCTCTCTTTTTAAACTCAGTTTTTTTTTTAACATAACCAAGTTTAATTTGTCAATTCAATTTTTTTTTATTTAGAATATTCTCTTTAATTTTCAGAATTTCTACTTTGTTTTTTTTAAGTTGGTATTTTTTATTTGTTTACTAGATTTTTGTTGTATTTCACTGAATTTATCTTTTCTTTATGTCTTTCATTGATGAAAACATTTAGAAATATTTATTTTCATTAAAGATTGCTTGAACTACATCTAAATATTTTGGTATATTTTGTAATTGTTATATTGTCTTTATTTAAACAGTATTATTTCCATGATTTGTTCTTTGGCCTATCATTTAGAGTAGTGATTTTATTTAGTCTTTAATTAAATTTTATTTATCCAATGTCCTTTATTAAACACATATTTAACATTATCAACAAAAGATGTCATTATTTATGTTTTCTTTATGACTTTTATTTATGCCCCAAATATGATCTTTTTTTAACATATAATGCATAGCTCAATGTTCTAATGCCTCAATTATCAGAGACTTATGATCTATAATTTTACTAAGGTTCCTTTCAGTTCTTCTCTTTTTGCTATTCTTTAGATTTCTCTAAGTCAAGAATGGGCTGTTTTTAGGTCACCTATAATTATAGTTTTAACTTGATGACAAATTTCTCCCTTTAACTCTATCAGTTTTTCATTGAAATGTTATACTGTTTATATAATGTATTTTTATATCATACTCTTTATGTGTGGTGTTCTTCCCTTTGTCCAATTCAGGTGAAAACAAGGTTCAAAGATACCCCATTCCTCCTATTTACTCCTCCATATTTGTACTCCTCATCTTATGTTCCCCTATTACGTTAAATAATGAGTTCACTTCTCTTCCTAATCATTTCCTCCTCAGTATATCTTAATACTAATCTTTCCTTATTTTCCTATAATCATTAAAATCTTTCTCTCAGTATCCCTTCCATTTGATCAAATATGTGCATGTGTATATGTATATACACATATACTGTATATGTACATGTATGTATATACACCTACTATATACACACACATGTTATGTGCATACAGAATTACCATGCAATTTTGGGATATCCACCCCAAATATTCACACAGACTATCTGTGCCCAACCTGTGGTAGAGCATTCCAAGCTCATATTGGTCTGATCAACCACAGTTGGACACACTGAAATTTCACTTTATCATGGGGTGCCATTTTGGTCTTTCCTCTTCGAAGACAAAGGACAACAACCAACCAATCAACATGCATACACATATACACACCTTACTGTTTCTTTTGCCTCTTCTCTGTCCATTTCAAAATATCTTTTTGGTTTGATCTTTTCATCAGGAAGGCTCAGAAATCTATTCCATTAGCTTTCCATTTTGTTTCTCTTTTAGCTCTTGGCTCACTTTTTTTCCAGATAAATTATACTTGTCTGTATGTCTTTAGCTTTTATCTTGTCATAAAGTTTTCCAAGAGTATTCCAAGTTTTCCTCTTCAACAATTAAGTTTTGTGTGATATTTATTGTGAGTTCTTGGTATGTGAACTTTTGTTCTAATTGATTCTTAGATTCTCTGTCCTTGGCTTGTTTGCTGGTTGATTTTTTTTTTAAATACAATATGCACTATTTTTTTTCTTTACTTTCCAATCATTTAGTTTATTTTTTGTCCCCTGATGTCATTATTTCCCCTTTTACTATTTCTAATTAATAGAAAGCTAATTCTTGGGTAAGGTTTACTTCCATCTATTCTATGGTATAATACACTATACCCTTGTCTTTTCCCGCTTTATCTATTTATTTTTTCATTTAGTTGTATCTTGTCTAATTTCTTCCAGATAGTCTTCCAGTCCTTGTGACTAGGACATTATCTCTGAATCTCTATTCAAACTTATGAATTTATCTGCTCCTGCATCTCTCTTAGCTAAAGGAATTTCTTCAGTATTTTTGACAAAGAAATATCTCAAGCATCAGTTGCTATGTTGGGTATATGTAATTAGGTTGTACTTCATTCTTCATATACCTAAATGGTATCAATAGGTGCTTCTGGATATTAAGTCTGAGAGATAAAAATTTTTCTTCAGGAATAATCTGGCCTTACTTTCTTCTGTGGTTTGGGTTTAGACTATGTTAATACTGGCTTTTGCATGAGACTCCTATTTGCTAGATTGTCTGTGCTGTCAGAGTGGACTGGCCCCATCTCTTATCTTGGAGGATGAATAAGGTCTTTGGTTTGCCCCACTCCATGCCTGGCTATGGTATGTCCATTCTCCTTCCATGAATTGAAATGAAAACCTTGGTCACCCTTTGTGTGTTTCTAGTCCCGTTTATGGTCTGGTCTGATTCCTGATGTGGAACTAGAATGCTTTGTTCTTCACATTCTGTCCACACCAGCCTTATCTCCTCTCTGTTTCTCTGCAAGTTTCTTCCAGAATTATCATGCCATTTTACACTGTATGGAGGGATTTATAGTTGACTCTCATTGTTGTCATTGATGTTTTGTTATTGTTTTGTCTGATGTATTCTTAGAGTTCTCTTACGATGCTTGTAGGGAACTGGGGTCCTCTGGGTTTTTATGATACAATCTTACCAAAATCTCCCCTTATATTCCATCAGGACATTTTCTAAGGCTATCATTTAAAGAACAGAGATGTTTCTTTCAATCAGTCCATCAAACAATATTTCCTAAGTGCCTGCTTTGTACCAGGAACTTTACTAAATGCTATTTCTCCTTAAAAGCCTCCTATAGCAATGAAATATCAGATTCTAGGAAGGAAAAAAAAAACAATAGCTCCTTCATAAGGAATGTATAGGGACTTTACCACAACTATTTTGAAAACTTTAAAGTACTCTATAGATGTCAGCTATGCTTATTTTAGTATATTTTAATACACATATAGGAAAAATAAATGTCTGCGTCCAAGCATTTTACTGAGTTGGAGCTGTCAGAGTCATGACCAGGTTTTAAACAGCTACAAAATAAGCTCACATTCTTGAGAGTAGCCACAAACTATAGAAATAGTTTTTTCTTCTATTTTTGAGCAATTCTTCTACTTGTAGCATTTTAAAATCTACTTTATTGTCTACAGCTAAAGATAGCATTTATGTATTGATTTTAAAGATTCTGGTCTTCTTCCTGTCACCTGGCATTGTAACTCCTTTTCATGGGTTTAAGAGATAGAATTCAAAGGAAGTTTGCTTTTTTGGATTTATTCTACTCCAAAGTTCTGCCCTACATCACCTAATAACTCAAAACTTTTTCTCTTGTGACATCAATATATTATTCCATTCTGAGTTAATACTGTATGCTATAATTCAAGAAAAATGGTTCTAATTAACATTTCTCATAGAAGACTAAACTTTGTTCATCTTTGTGCATGGTTCTAATGAACTCTGGTAGGTATAGAGATTAATATAAGTGGCTCCTGACATGTTCATTATACTAAAAGTCATTGCTCTTTAATGTAAGTTGCCTCAGTCTTTAACTTGTCTCTCAGTATGTATTCTGTGTCTAGCGGTAATTAGAGAAATAAAACATAACACACACACACACACATTTGGAGAAGAAATGATTTTGACGCCAGGAGAAATTCAGGTTTCCCAAGATCTTCCTGTTGTTGTTTCCATTGTTAAATGAAACCCAGGATTCTTCAACTGGATTGATCTAGGGTTAGAAGTCAGTGACATTATGAGAACTGAAGGAATTTTCTTACAGTTAATCAAGTATTAGTTTGTACAAATAAGAATTTTTAGTGAAAAGAAACAAAAAAGTTCAAAAGAAACAATTAACCTAAGGAGTTTTTTTTTCTAACTGAGTACAACTATGGATCTGATTCACAAAAGAGCTGAAATAGCCCCAATACTTTTGACCTAAAAAAACTTTCAATACTGACTTTCGGAGAAGAGGGTACATAGTTTCTTAATTCAACAAAATACCTATAGATGATAGCAGAATGGAGAAAATAGCCCCAAAGATCAGATGAATACTTTCCAGTTCAGTGGATAAAGTATCTCACAACTCAGAAGGAAAAACAAAACGAAAAGAAAACATTTAAACAGATAACTATGCCCAGATCACCAGATGACAGTTATTAGCCCTTTTGGAGCAGTAAATAGAAGCTCTATAGGCAGAGGGTGAAGTCTAATTATTAAACATCATGCCCTGGCTATGTATAATCTCTGGCTAAATATGAGCCTTGTGATCTCAGAGGAGGCATAGAATACTATGCAAGTGTTTCTAATGTTTTGGGCAATTTCTTTATAATAGACTTCGTTATTCTATTTTCATTGAAAGTCTTTTGCTGTAGTTTGGTCATATGAAAGACATAAAAGAAACCTCTCAGTAAAGTCTGATAAATTTTGGTTTCAATTAGAAGCTCACTTGATGTGTGTCTTGAACTTGGGGGTTAGCTTATAGGTTCTGAAACTTGGGCATTGAAACTACATATGGGCTCATGATATCACAGAATATTAAAACTAGAAGCAGCCTGTTTCTCATTCTCTCTTGTTTGATTCAGAGCTACCGTAGGTCATTTTTTCAATAGGAACCCAAGAATTAAGGCAGTTCTTTTTTTATACCCAAATTTAAATTTATGGAATTTCCTGACTTAACTCTTCCTTTTGATTCACCCTTCTAAAATCACCTTTTCTTTTGTGGTCTGATCCAACTGAAATTCTTTTATGAGATGTTCCTCCCTTGACTCCTTAAAAATGTTTTATTACTGTATTTTGTTTTTACATTACAAACATTAACACTTGCACTTCCTGACAGGTAACAAAGTATAAGAGCAAAATACATGTAATGCTAAAGTGACCCCATATGAAATTCTTTAAAATATTTCACATTTGTAGTATAGCTCTCATCTCACTTTTTCTTAATAAATAGAATTCTGTTTTTCCTCTATCCCATCCCCTTCCCTACTGGAAAAAAAAGGAAAATAATTTTCTTCTAACAAACATGCAATCTGGGAAAACAAATTCTCTACTTAATAAACTTCTGAAAAAAGAAAGAAAACTCAGAAACTCCTAGTTTTAAAAAGTATAGTTTTTTTTAAAGATGTTAGTCAAAAGTATCTCTCTACTCTATGATTCATGGAAAACATCTTCACTGTGGAAATGGCTTAAATTAAAGAGGAAACTTGAGTACTCTTTGGCACAAAATATTACCTACTTTACTGAGAACTACAGGACCAACAAGGTACTTGTACTTTGCAGGGTACATTCACTTTTAAAACTCAACATAACATGTCCTCCTCTTTGACCTCAACTAGAAAACTGTTCTATACAATTCTCCTACACATCTGCCTGCTGCCTGACTGGATTAATGAATCTAGGAATAATAGGTCTCTGAAGTGATTTACATGTATTGATTAAATGTCAGCATCTAAATGTAGCAACTTCAATTACTAAAGACACAAGGGACAGAGATAGTACAATTGGAACCATTGTTTAAATAAGTTACTTATCAATTCTTCTTAGCATAAGATTATTTTTGCTATATTTATCCCAGTAATTGTACAAAGGAGTGGTAGTATGCTGTGTAATTGTGTGTTCCAAGAAACATAGTTATGAGTTTATTCATGATTTATAAAACTCAGAAGCATGGAAAACCTTAGTCCAATTTCCTGCTTTGCCATTTTTGGAGAACTCTGCATTTGGAGAAGTTCTTTCATAAAATTTGGCTGTGTAATTTGCTATACATTAAAGGAATCTTAATGAGAGTTTGAAAAATTATTGAGATGTGCCAATTTTTAAGAAAAAGACTAAACTAGTTTGGAAGGTTTAGCTCAAGGTCAACATAGGAAAAGAGAGAGATGTCTTAAAATTTTTCCAGTTGTTGAGTTTTATTTTTATTGAGAGATGGAATAGGAGGTAGGAAATTGAAATTCTATACAATTTTTCTCTAGCTCTTAACTTGCCTGAGTTCCATAAGAAGTCAAGTTTAGGTCTACTCATGACTATTATGTTCTAGAAACAGGGGTAGGTCCTGGACCTGAGGTATAGAGAATTTCATGGAGAGGAAGCTTTCTTTCCAAAGCAAAATTGCCTAAAGCATGAAGAAATGATGTGATTCTCCCTGTGTGGCATAGCTAGCATGTATTTGGGTAGAAATTGAATCTAGGTCTTCCTCCCTTTAAGGCCAGCCTTCTATCTTCTCTACCTCTCTTAGTATGTTTTATGAAAGAAAGAAAAAAACAGCTGACATTTCAAAGTAAATCTGAAGGTTAGGGAAGCATTGTTCTAAATTACCTGAAGAATAGGGGATAGAATAGTTGGAAATATCACTATGAGTTAAACCTTAGAGGCTGCTTTGTTGCCAACATACCAAAGGCTAATTTTGCTGTGTCTGTTGGTGGAACTAGGTCTGGTGCCATTATTTTGTAATGTTTTTCAAGAGATACTATGGAAATCGGGAAGAAGAAAAGTTCTCACCCTTCTACTTCTGAGGAAGTTGATGTGAAGCCTGCCCTTTACACAAACGGGATAAGTATGAAAGCATTATATGTTATAGAGATTGATAGTGATAATCTAGATAATGTGGTTCTTTGCCCACCATGGTCACACTTCACTATTTCATCAGGTTAGAGAAGTGACCCAGGGTACCTGAACACAGTGACTGGCGTGTACCTGGAAGGTTCTATCAAGGCAGACGTTGTTTCAGTATATATAACGAATATACTCTTGTTCTGAAGTTCTCTCTGTCTCCGTATTTTTTTCTGTCTCCATGTCTTTATTTCTCTCTGTATCTCTCTGTGTCTTTGTGTCTTTTTCTCTTTGTATGTTTCTGGGGCTCTTTACCTTTATTTGTGTGGTTTGATCTCTCACTTTGTAGCTGTCTACTTGCCTTTATGTTTGTCTTTCTGTCTTTGCCTATGGGTTTCTGTTTTCTCTGTGTCTCCCAGCCTCTGACTCTTTGTCTCTGTCTCTTCTTCTGTTTCTCTCTCTTTTGTATGTGTGTATCTGTCTGTGCTTTTTTTCTGGTCTTTCTACCTTCCTGACTCTCCCTCCCTTCCTCCCTTTCCCCCCTTCTCTCTCTCTCTCTCTCTCTCTCTCTCTCTCTCTCTCTCTCTCTCTCTCTCTCTCTCTCTCTCATATGCAGATACTCTGTTTTCTCCTTGATAGGTGGCAGAGATTAGCACCTCAGTTCCATTGAACAACGTGACATCTTTTTTTTTTTCAAAACAAAGGAATGGTTACTTAAAAGATGTAACAGTAACAAAGTAAGAACATTTTTTTTTGCAATAACAACAGACCACCTTCTACATCATACTAACTTGATCTTTTGAAAGGAAAAGTCTAAACTTAACTCAGTTCCTATATAGCATTTGATCCACCATGTTCTTCAGAATTAACATTTCTGCTGAATAAGTCCTGGTCTCAGCTATTGCTGGGTTGAAGAACCAAAATTTCTTCGAGAAGGTCACTTCTTGCTCCACAGGACACCAGTGCTGTGTTAGTTAAAAACACAGATGCTAGAACACAAAGATGCAGAGAGATTTTATGAACCTACTTCCCTTCACTGAGCAAGTTTTAAAGTGACAAGTTGTTGAATAACTCACGGAAGTTGTGGTCTCTGTCAGTGGTAGACTTATTCTTAGGGAAGCAATAAACTGAAAAAGAATTAAATTCAATTCCACAAGTGTTTTTTAAGTGCTGATTATATAGTGCCACTAGGCACTGGAAATAAAAGGATAAAATGAAACAATCTCTGTCCTCAAGGAGATTCTGTAATATTGGGGAAAATATATGTGTATCTGTATATTCAAAATATGCATGGTAAGTTAGAAAGCAATGGGGAATTAGATTAATGATTGTTAAAATCAGTAAGATTCTATCTTGTAGGAAGGAACAACTTTTGAAGTATACACAGTACATGGTTATAAAGTATATGAATCCAAGAAAATGATAGTCAGCTTTTTGGTGTGGAGTTAGGCAGCAGACAGTGTTATTTCAGATGTGCTCAAGGGGACACCCGCTGTGCACAGAGACCAGCAGCTTAATGCATTTCCAAAAGCTTATGACTATCATTGCTGCACTAATACTCTACAAGAACATTTTTGCTTTAAATTCATCTTTCTGTGTTCTTGTTTTCTCCCCCCAACTCTCATCCATCCACTTTGGCTTTATTTAGTTTTAAATTTCAATGATGCTATTTTACAGACACTCAGGTACTCATCATGAAAAACATGAATCTTACCTGCTGAATATGAGTGAGGATACACTTTCTCGATATGACATGATTCCTTGCATTTATTTCTATGCATAGCTTTAAAAAAGTATCGTATAATAACTTTTTTGGGGGGGGCGGGTAGCAAGGAACAGAGAATCTCATTCTAACATCTCAAAAGGAAGGCAATAGAGGTTATAGAAGAAACAGCTCTGGAAGGTCTGAAAAGACTCATTATTAGATATTGAGAAAGACTCCCAGAGGGCTTGTGCTGCATCTTGGTATTTATTGAAATTTAAGCTACAACTAACAGTCTGGTTAATAACAATTCATGCGCTTGTCAATCTTTTTGACCAATGTCATCAATATTTCACACAGCCAAATAACAACAATTAAGAGGCAGGAGTAGAAGAAACACTTGGGGCAAAAAGTGTTTCTAACACCATAATGAAATCGACAGCACAGAATGGACATTTCCAGTGTGAATTCTATAAAAGACTTTTCTGTGGCTTTCTTTTTGAAACAGTATAAATCACTGCCCTTTATTGCATGCTAAAGCACTGATTCACTGGGCAGATACTATCATTTGAGTGCATAAATTCAACTAAAGGTGGTTCCTTGTACAAGAGCAGGATTAATTCCCAGCAGCATGAGTGCTAAATTATTATAGGTCATGACAAGATTCTATTTCATATAAAACAACTTGCTAACCTATTGAGGAAAACACAACTAAATAAAAGTATCTTAAGAGTCTGTAGTTTAGATCAAATTAATTTGTTTCATGTGTTGCTCTCTATATGAAAGATAATCAGAGATGGAACTTATTTTACTAGAAAATATAGTAGAAAGAACACTTGACTTAGTTTCAGAAAGATTTGGGTCCAAATGCCACCTTTGACATTTATTAGCTGAGCTGAATCTCTCTATTCTTCAGTTTCTTTATCTCTAAAGGGAATCTTGCAACACTTTCTCCTAGGCTGGTTATAAGGCTTAAAGAGTCTCATGTTTATAAAATAATTTGCAGACCCTAAAGTACTATATAAACAACAAAACTCGACCATAGCTAACTTGTATGTAGTGCTTCCAGATTTGCAAAGCACTTTAACAAAAGTATCTTACCCCTCCCCATAACAAATTTGAGTGACAGGTTCTATTATTAAACTAATTTTACAGATAAAGGAAACTGCAGCAAACAAAAGTTAAATGACTTGCCTAGGATCACACAGAATTTATTGTCAGTATTGTCAGTAGGTGTGGTGGTAGCAGTATTTGGCAATATGGAGAACAAAACCTTCCTAAAAGAAATGAAAGACCACATATTAGTGTAATTCAGTCAAAGTCACTGAAACTCTTAAGACATTATTTTAGATTCAAGATGACAATAAAATAACATTTGATTAATATTTTTCAACCCACTGCTTTTTGAACATTTTAAACATCAAATGTGAATACTGAATTGTCTAAAAATTCTTATTTTCTTTGAAATGTAGGCACTTGAATGTGGTGATACTATATCTACTACTCAGGACATTTGTATGGGAGTATAGCGCTAAGCGATACTCACAGCGCCTACAGTGGCCATGAATATGCCAGAACAATTTTGAATCACAAAATACCACAGACTCTTCACATGGAAGACAGAACCAAAACATTTATTCAGACACCAGGAAGCCAACTCCATCATAATCTACATATAATAACAATGCAGAGGGCAACATCAGTTTACCCTGCTAGGACTTCCCACAAACCAGCTCCATTAAACAAATCACATGCCAGTCAGCTGCCTGCTTGCCTGCATCCTTCCTAGCTCTGACTAGACTGACCTATTTCCTCTTAGCTCTGCTCTAGTTCCATCTCTTCATGCTCCACTGGCTCAGCAAACTCCTCCCACCATAGGCTCCATGTGATTCAGACTTCCATGTGACCCAGGTCTATTAATGAACGGGAAAGATCTTCCTATTTAAATTGCCATTATAGAGAGGGAAGCAGATTCCAAACTCATTCTAAAGCAGAGGCTCCCAAAGTGGAAGATACTGCCCCCTTGGGGCACTAGTGGTCTCAGGTGCAATTTGAGGGAGGTGTTGGGGGGAATTGTTCAATGAAAATAAGAGCATGGTGGGAGCATAAGGAAAAAGAAAAAAATTGAAAAAACATTCATACCTGTTTCATCTGTTATGTACAGAGTTAAAGTTATAGTGCTTACATTATTTTCCAAATAAACACACAAAATGCAAGTTACAACCCATCAATGATCAAGGCTGCCGAAAGGTTTTAAAAAACAACTGTTGGCAAGTAAGTATTTTACACATTGTCAGGAAGTCCAGCATGCATGGGCAGGAACATGTACGTGTAATGACTTGTTTATAGTCTGTCAGTATATTATACAGATCTTCCCTGATGAAGGTGATGCTTTTTCTTTAAATTGTCCTGGAGACTTCTATGTTTCTCTGTCCTTGGTCCTTATTTCAGTCCAGCTGACCAGGTTATTTCACATGCTAAGAAGTTAATAATTGCTTTAGTAAATTCAATAAATTATTAAACAAATTAATAAATTCATTTATTTAGGTGAAGGAATCAGAGAAGTTTTCATAATCTGCCGCCAAACTATTACATGACATAATATCATGTCATCAAAATTTGAATGTAAGGAAGAAAACTTCACAAATTTACGATAAATTATTTACTATAAGATACATCATTTAAAAAACCATATATTTTATTTTTTTGAAATAACACAAGTAAAACAAATTGTTAACGGGTTAAAGAAATATTTCCAGAGGGGCACTGAGTAATTTTTTCTTTTGAAAATGGGACAGTAAGACAAATAAGTTTGGGAGCATTTGATGAAGTTTCTAGAAGTTTTTGAATGGTTGTTAATTTTTTCAGATGCTTAAATTTTTATGAGTGCCTATAAAGTATTCAACAGTGCCACTCCGAGTTTTGAGTTTCTAAAAAGGAATTACTTTCTTATAAGGCAGTCTCTCTGACTCCAATCTCTTACTTCCCCACCCCTATCTTTCCCTCACATGGATGCAAAAGATAGCATCACCAAAGTATGAACATGACCATCTTAATGTCCTAGTCAGAAAACCTCCATTGGCTCCCTATTACTTAGACAATAAAAATACAAGTTTTTAGGAGGACAATCAAGGTCTCCTATTCTTAATTTTCCCTGCTCTCCTTTTACATCCAGTTAACTGCTGAATGCCCTGCTATCTATTTCCTGATCTCTGTCTTTCCTTCCTCCATGCACTTGCCCAAGGTTTTCCTCCTTGGATTCATTCCCTTCTTTTCATGTGTCAAAGCCTCATGGTCTTCCTCAGATGCTACCTTTTACATGGAGCTTTTACAGATCTTCCCTGATGAAGGTGATGCTTTTTCTTTAAATCGTCCTGGAGAATTTTATGTTTCTCTGTCCTTGGTCCTTATTTCAGTCCAGCTGACCAGGTTATTTCACATACTAAGAAGTTAATAATTGCTTTAGTAAATTCAATAAATGATTAAATAAATTAATAAATTCATTTATTTAGGTGAAGGAATCAGGGAAGTTTTCATAATCTGCCTCCAATCTATCTTTCCAGAATCATTTCAGATCAATCTACATTCTATTCAGACTAGGCTAGTCAGTGCTTCCTGATATCACATCTCCTCTCTCTGTGCTTTTTCACAGGCTAGTCCCTATGCTTAGAATGCCCTCTCCCTTCCAGTCCTTAGCATCCCGACTTTCCTTCAAGCCTCAGTTCCTATAATTTCTTATAAAATCTTCCCCATTCTTCCTATTGTTATAATCCCCTGAAATTACTGTGTATTTATTTCAATTATCCTTTATGTTTACATTTCTGTATATACATCATTTTCCTGAAGTAGACTATAATTTTTTTGAGGACATGGATTGTTTCATGATTTTTTGTTCTACCTTGGACAGCGCCTGACACATGGTAGGACTTGATGTTATTTGAATCACAAAAAAGAAGTATCTGAACTGAGCTTTGAGGAAAAATAAGAGGTAAAGAAGCAGGTTCCTAGCACCAAAGATGGCCTGTGTGGTTGTCATCTTCTCAATAACCAAAATATAATGCAGAAGGACACCTGTACTATAGTGAAACACGTGCTTTCCACAAAATAAGCTTATCTTTCATAATTTTGCTAAGCCTGATTCTTTGAATCCTATAAAATTTTGGTTTTATATTTTTCTCCCAAGATTTATTAACTCATAATTTTTTTATATTTTCTATATCTTTATTCTCTTGAGGAAGCTAGGTGACACAGTGGATAGGGAACAAGTACCAGAGTCCTGAAGATCAGAATTCAAATCTGACCTCAGGCACTTTTTAACTGAGGGATTCTGGGAAGATTGTTTTGCTTCCTATAACACCTGTCTTATAAGATTGTTATGAGGATTAAATTAGATAATTGTAAAGTGCTTAGTACTGTGCCTGACACATAGTGAGTGCTTTATAAATGTTAGGTAGTATCAATGTTATTGTTATTTTATATTGTTATTAATTTTTATTATATTAATCATGCTCAGCCTTGTTGCCTAAATTTTATTTTACTTTCTGCTAACCATCGAAATAAATGACCAACCCTGTAACTTCCATTTGAGTTTAACTCAGTCTTGGTCCTCTTAAAAGTTGGAAATAATTAGGGTTTGAAAAAATGGGACCACATATTGATGGGCCCACTTTATTAACCCTTGCCAATTGCTTCTAGATATCTGCCTGTGATCAAATGAGTAGGCAAAATACAACCCCATTTCAGAGTTCTTGGGCATGGTAATACCTTTGATCACTGGAACTTCTTTGTTGAGTTTAATAGGTCATATTCTTCAGAGAACAGAGGAGTTTCACCTCTATGTATGCAATGGAGTTATAGCTAAAGAGTACCAGGATTGAATAGTTTTAACTTTTTTTGTGATTGAGTCTAGGGCAAAGTTGAGGACCAAATCTATTTTCTGACCTAGGAAAATAGCTTGAATGCCTTCTCAGAATTGAAGTCATTATAAATGTTCCCCACTTTATCCTCAATTTGCTCTAGTGACAGAGGAGGAAAAATTCTAGTCTTTTTGGAAATCAGTAGAGATATAATATAGCTTCTTTCCAAATTATATTTCTGGATTTATAGGTAACAAAATCAGTACAAACTAATTTTTTTCCATCCTGGATTAAACTATTATTTGAAATTATTTTTTTGAGAGCCATTTAATAAAGTTGTAGAATTTAGTCTTAGAGACACATGTAAAGGGAATGTAATATTTTTTATAGTTAAAGAATAAAATTATTCTGGTTTCCATTTATGCCCTTAGAAATAAGGAATTCATGGCTTGTCAAAATCAAGAAAAGTATTAGAGGCAGATTCTAGAGACATGGGATTTTATGACCCTTTTAAATGTCCATATGACATTTAATAATGGAAAAATATGAAAGTTTAGATTATATTTCTAAATTTTGAATCCATATATTTTAGGTAGTTTTTTTCTTCAGTTGGATAGGTAATATTCTTTGGACCTCCTCAATGTTACTGAATGAGTCTTTCATCCTTGAAATTTTGGACTTAAATTTAAGATTGAAGAAAGTACATAAGTACATACATAAGTATGTTGAAACTAGAAAATCAAAAAGGAAGCTTATACCGTTATTTACATGTAATTGAGACAATTTTGGCCATGACCATTTGTTAAAATCTTTAGTTGTTCAGGTAAGTGAATGGTCTCAAATACAAGCATTTCTCTACCTTGATTTTCCCACAACTGAGTGGTGATACTGAAACTTTGTTCAAAATTCTAAGAAATAACTTAATTTAGGTATTGAATGAGGCTTCTTAGAGTAGCTACAACCAGATCAAGCTGAATTCCTTTGTACTGAATACTCCTTAGTTACCTGTAAGTAATGGAGTAGGGACTAGACCTGTATTTTCATCAGTATTGGGAATGTCTAGCTGAAGTCGTATCCTCTTCTCTATAACTTATAATCTTAGAGATTTGCCTTGAATACTGAGAACATAAATGATTTCATAGGGGTTCCAGAGGCATTATTCAACCCAGGTTTTCCTGAATTTGAGGACAGTGCTCTATCCATTGTGCTAGGACTTCTTATTCTAGGTCATAATTTCTTTGTGATACTGACAGTTGCCTATTTTATTCTAGATCAGGTCTTTAGCTCAGACCAGTCTGGTGGTCTAAGGGTCAGAACTGGATTACAATGAAAATCTCATAGACCACACAGTATTTAATAAAGAGAAATTCATTTACCAAATTTTGAAAAAAATTTCAATAAGGATACATCAATGAATTATGTGGTAGCAACTTCCCCATGCCTCTGTATTTGACTTTGGTTGAGTAATGACAAAGTTATGTTAACTTTCATGACAATGAGAACTACATCAAGAGTGAGGAAAGACACTTCTTTCTAGCTTGAGCTTTCTATATCCACATATATTCAGGAAAAGCATGTCAACAGTTACATTCTTAGTTCCCTCACCAATTAAATCTCAAAGATGCATTCATTCCAAAACTAACATAGCCTCCATGAGTATTCCTATTGCTCAGGTAGGCAATTTATAGGCACGGTCAAATGTTCAACTAAGTATGACTCCATGAAACATCTACATTTTCCCAAAGAATCACCTTAGGAAACTCTCAGAGTCATGATCAGAGGTGTCAGACTGGCAACCCATACAATCCATTCAGCCCACTGTACTACTGAGTACAACCAAAATCAGTTTCAAATATAATTGGGAAATACTTAATAAAATAAAATTTTAAAAAACTCAATAAAACTTAGATAACATTACATTGTATAACTCTCAGTATCCAGCCAGGAAAGATCCTCATATGGTTGGGAATAAAATGTCTAGAGAAATGACAGACTCCCGAGGTGGATTAGGCAGGCTCATTTGTTTTATGATCCGTGCAAGAAGTGGATGAATTGCAGCCAAAGCACACACACACTTACAGAAGTGAGAGCAAGCTAATTTATCACTGTCCTGAAACATGAAGTCCCTCCCTCATTTCCTCATTGGGTGACTACTTTGAGGGGTACAACTTCCTGGCATTCCTACTTCATATTGCCCCTTCCATAGGATGCCACACTGCATGTACATTTAAGCATACATGCTTGAAGTCCAGCTAATCTAGTTACCCAGTTCTAAACTTGAATCTGGTTAAGACTGGTTTCTGGTGATTGGTTTCCTGTTTTTCTCCTTATTCTGAGAATTGTTTTTTGCAGAGAAGCATGAAAGAATAAAAGCCCTTTTCTCATCTGTGTGGAAAACATAATTTTTATATCTCCCAATATATGAACCATTTTTATTTGAGCATGATGCTACCGGCCATGATGATGTTATTACTAGAGTTCCCTAGTCCCACTGTCCCACTGTTCTTGCCAGTCCTAAAGAAGACTCAGAAATGTCTGAAGGAATGTCAGGAGAGTAGATGGGCCCAGTTTTAGGAAGTAGCTCCAGGCTGTTCTATTAATATCCTTCAACATTAAATAGTGTCAAATGTGCCATTCAGATACAGATTTTTCATAGTATCACTGATTTAGAGCTTAAAGAAGCCTCAGAAATCAGCTTATTCAACTTCCTGATTTTACAGATGAGGAAACTGAAGCACTGAGTGGCAAAATGTTTTGCTCATGGCCAAACTGGTAGCATGCAGTAGAGGTGGAACTTGAACCCAGTTTGTTTGATTTCACATGTAGTACTTTTCCCATTGCACCCTGATGTGAGTAGGCTTTCTCAACATCATTCAAACAACTCTGCAGGATATGGGGGAGAGAGAAGAGAAGGGAAGGTAGGACCCAGAACACAGACCAAACCTGACTTGTACCCTTCTCATTTACCAAAGACTAGTGACTTAGGGTTCCTAATTGGTTATCTTGTACCAATAGTCTGGTCCTCTAGGTTCCCAAGTACTAAGTTCTCCTATTCTTTTCCACACACAGACTCAGCCCTCTAACTGCACATCAAAGGAAAATTCCTGAGGCTCCTGAATTCCAGATTCTTTTTCCAACGGACTCCCATAACTCACACATTGCCCTATTCTCTCCCTCTCCCTGTTCTCGCCACTGTTGCTTCTTCAGGTTTCGTCCTTCTGACACCAATGCCAGACATTCCTAACTCAAAAACACTTATGGATTGTTTCGGCCATCATACATTTCCCAAATGCCAGTGATGAGTAAGTACTTTTCTCCTTCTTAAATAAGCCCAAGAGCTAATCAGAAGCTTCTGGTAAGTCAGTAAACAAGCATTCATTAAACAATTACTGCATGCCAGGAAATGTACTGAATGCTGGGGATGCAAACAAAGGTATATCTCTAAGATCTTGGAAATTCAGGCAATACTGGAAGGACCAGTCATGTCATTTTCATTTTACCTTTTCACATTAATTGATTGACACACCTACACAAATTCATCCTACTTTCTATTTTCTTTACTTTATGGATAAAAAAATAAATTGCTGCTAAGTGATGCAATGCATGGAATGAAATGGTAGGCCTGAAATCATGAAGACTCATATTCCTGAGCTCAAATCTGGCCTCAGACATTTCCTAGCTGTGTGACCTTGGGCAAGTCATTTACCCCCATTTGCTTCTGTTTCCTTATTTATAAAAATGACATGCAAATCACTCCAGTATCTTTGCCAAGAAAATCACAAATTATGTCATGAAGTGTTGGATACAACTGACAAATGACTGAACAATGATGACAACAAGTAATTTTTTTTAAATGCACTGTGTATATTGACATGGCTAGGTGCTTCAAGGTAGTCTTAAATTCCAGTCCTTGTGCGTGTATTAGTCTTTCATTGCCGAAGAAGACCATGACATCAGAGAAATGATAACATGACTTGTACTTGACTCTGTTTTGAGTGAGGGAGGGCTGTGCAGGTCACCAGCCTCACTTCTCCTCCAGAGCCATCTGAATCCAGTGATCAGATATTCCTCAGGATGACTGCAGATGGCCCAGGATGAGGCAGTTGGGATTAAGTGACTTGCCCAAGGTCACACAACTGGTGAGTGTCAAGCATTTGAGGTGAGATTTGAATTCAAGTCCTCCTGACTCCTGCACTGGTGCTTTATCCAGGGGCCCTTCTAGTCCTTCTTGTCATAAAACAAATATCCTTTGTCAACCTTCTCCCACTATAGCAGTTTTTTTTGCAAACCTACTTAATTATAATATGCTGCCACTCATATATAAAGATTATATCATTGAGTCACCCATAGTACAGTAGAATGTGGTGTTTAAATGTTATTTTTTTTACATTAATGCTCCTCCCCCTCATTTTTCTTCCTCTTCTTGACCTACAATGGCATATGTTGGGGAGTAGGGATAAGAGAGGAAAGGGGAAAATAGACTTAAGGTTTTAGAAATATAAGCACCTTGCAATGAGCAAACTCCCGCCACCAATGGTCATTAGCAACTCTTCAACAACGCATATGCAATTAGAGAATTGCCTGAGTTATTTGGCGGTTAAGTGAATTTTTCTGGAAGCAGTTCTTGTCAGAGGCAGAATTTCAACCCTGTCTTCTTTACTCTGAAGTCAAATGGAAACCATAAGAGCAAAATGTAAATGGCACTGAAAGATACTGTATTCATTCTGTAAGTAAAGAACCCATGACATATAAAGGAAAAAATCGCAACAGCCCATATTTGAATACCAACAATGTAGAAGGACTTGGATCTTTTCATCAGTAATGAGCACAAAGTTAAGCTCTTTATAATTTATGCAAGATGGCTACTGAAAATTTTAATACCAGAATAGTGACCTTTGAAAAAACAACCCTCAGTAGATACTTTGAAACTGTAACTATTTTATGTCCAATACACACTAGGTTTCATTTACATTGTAGTCACTTCCAACCGAAATACTTTGAATTTTTTCTCTTTCAAACACTCTTCACCGAGGAAATATAATTATTTGCTTGTGGGTGGGGAGTGGGGGGCGGGAGGGCGAGAGAGATGGAAGAAGCACTGAACTTTTCCTTGCCAAGTATCCTTCCTCTTTTCACCAAATGTCACAACTGTTCATACCTTTATATGAATGTGTCTTTTTGTAACATGAATAAAGGCTATCTGTGCATGTGCCATGAATTACTGACTAAATTGTAAAAAGCAGGAAAGAAAGGATCTTGCCATGGGGAGTTATGGGGCAAATAAAAAGTTCTGTGTATAGTAGATAATGAGGTGCCATAGGCATTTACTAGGGATAATCAGTGCCTCTCAAGGGCTTAATTCAATTAATCAAACTCCTCAAGACACCTTGCTGGACACTGAAATCAACTTGGCCTCCAGGAATTCCATTCTAAATTCTAACTGGGAAAATATAGGAGGGGAGGAATTACAACTGTGCACAGTTATTTGAATAGTGTCATACACAATGACTTCAAGAGGGAGAGAGTATTCCTATCTGAGGGCTTCTAGAAATCTCAGTAGAAAACAACATTCAATCTGTACTTTAAACAAAGCTAGGAAGATGAGAGGAAATGTGACCCATTGTTCCTTAAGGAAGGGTTTTTAAAATATTACTAATTCTTATTTTCCTACCTTTCTACTCCAATTACCCAGACTAATTCTAGTTCCTGATCCCACCTCAAGCACATTCCTTGGGAATCAAACATTATCCTCTAATTCCGGCCACTTAGCTTAGTTATTTCCATAATAATTGTGTTCATGAAATCTGTCTCAATCTGCTTCCTCTGTAGACCAACATCAATGAATAAAGTGAAAAATCCACAAAATTGTCAATAAATACAAAGTTGTGAGCTTTGGGGAAAAAACACACAACAATAAACAGCAACAAATTGCCCTCACTGAAGAAGACTCCCAAATGTATATTCTCTTAAAATAGCATTTACCAGATAGCATCCATTTAGATCTCCTTCCTAAAGCTGGTAAGAGGGAGACACATCCACAAACACACACATACACACACACACACACACACACACACACACACAAAGCATGACTATGCATACCAATTGCATTGCCAGTTTCATTTTAGAAACATCTTAACTGATTTTCTCAAATTTTTTAGTCTTTTTTCTATTTCTGTTCCTGGATAAATTTCTATTATTATTAATTACAGTTAGGTGTGTGCATTGTGAATGAAAACTTGTTCCAGTGATTACAGTGTGAAATCCCTTGTTACTTCCTAACTTCATCTTAAATAGCATTACGTTTTCATTTACATTTATTGTAAAGAAATAGGTTAAGCTATCAAATATAAGCTGTGACTGAATATAAAAGGACATGTTTGCATTTGTGACAAATTGCTCACCTATTGAAAAATTACTAATTCCTGCCACCTCCCCAACCCCACCCCATTAAATTGCAGCTAGTGTGATTTAAAACTATAATTTTTAAAAAGAGTCGTTATTGCCAATAGTCTTGGTTCATTGGGTACAAATCTGGTAAGTAGTCATATTTTCAAACTAGAAATCAAAAGGTGAGCATCATGAAAACTACCGTTAGGCAGATAGAAAGGTTCGATTCAATTTTTGGACAAAGGGGAGCAGGTCTTTCTTTCGTATTGGGAATTTTCCATCTACAGTATGACATAGTGTGAATATAATGTATTCTGTTTTCATAAACTAAAACTTCACTAAGAAGAATGGAAAACTTAGAGTTTTAAAATAATCAAATATATAAACAAATTAAATTCAGACTTTTGGATTCTATACTTGAGCAGGATTCCATGCATTCCAGTTTCATTCTTTGAATGTCTTTTTCACACCATCATCATTTCTGAGTTTATCTCTCTAGTCTCCCTTATACAGAAAGCTATTCCTTCTAATATAGAAAAAAACACCCCTCCAAAAAAATTCATCACAATTAACCCATATAAAAAAATCTATGGTCTTCCAACTGTAAAATTCTTCTACTCAAGAAGTGCTAATCAATCAATAGTATTTGTGAGCTTTTAGTGTATGCTAAAGACTATGCTAGTCTTTGTGGGGGCATATAAGAAAAATAACATGGCCCTCTTCAAAAAGTCTTTCGGTCAAGCCATAAAGACAAGTTAATGTTTGTGGGGGGAAAATTGGTGAAAGATGTAAAGCATGTAACAGTATGAGGTAGATTTTGTTTGTCCTTTGTTCTCAAAGAGGAGGGGCTGAGGGAGGGCTGAGCAGAGTCTCCAGCCACACTTTCTCCCTTGGAGTGTTCTGGGTCCAGTGGCTAGATATAGTTCAGGCTAACTGAAGAAAGTCCTGAATATAGTTGGAGACCTTGACTTGTTTTTTCATATAAATTTATTTATTTTCAGTTTTCAACATTCACTTCCACAAAATTTTGAATTTCAAATTTTCTTCTCATTCTCCTCCTACCCCCACACCAGGCCAGCATTATTCTGAATACCCTTTCCTCCAGTCTGCCCTCCCCTCTCTCAACTCTCACCCCCATTCCTTTCCCTTCTATTTTCCCGTAGGGTAAGAGATTTCTATATACCATTGTTTATACATGTTATTTCCCAGGTGCATGTAGAAACAACCTCTAACCTTCATTTTTAAAGCTTTGAATTCCACATTCTCTCCCTTCCCCCATCCCCATCCAGTCTTATTGAAAAGGCAAACAATTCAATAGAGGTTATATATGTGTGGACATGCAAAACACCTGTTTAGCAGCGAGGTTGTGAAAGCCTAACTATATTTCCTTCTATGCTGTTCTGCCCTCCATTTATTTTATTCTCTCCTTTGAAATGTGGCTCTGTAAAAGTGTTCATTTCTGATTACCCCTCCCCCCAATCTGCTGTCTCTTATATTATCCTCCCTCTCTTATCCCCTTTCCCTCCTTACTTTCCTGTAGGGTAAGATAAACTTCCATACCCAATTATGTGTATATGTTACTCCCTCCTGAAGCCAAATCTGAAGAAAGGAAGGCTCGTTTATTCCCTCTCACCCTCCCTTTTTCCTCTCCATTGTAAAAGCTTTTTTTTGTATCTTTGATGTGAGATGATTTCCTACATTCTACCCCTCCCTTTTTTCTTTCTTCTAGTACATTCCTCTCAACCCTTAATTTTCTTTTTAGATACTACCTTTCAACTCACCTTGCACTCCCCTCTCTCTCTCTCCATACACACATATACATTCCCTCCAACTATCCTAATACTCAAAAAGATTTCATGAGTTACAAATATCATCTTTCCATATAGGGATGTAAACATTTCAACTTTAATAAATTTCTTATGGTTTCTCTTTCCTGTTTATCTTTTCATGCTTCTCTTGATTCTTATATTTGAAAGTCAAATTTTCTATTCAACTGTAGTCTTTTCAACAAGAATGCCTGGAAGTCCTCTGTTTCATTGAAGTTCCATTTTTTTCCTTTAAAGTATTATACTGTTTTCCTGGGTAGGTGATTCTTGGTTTTAATCATAGCTCCCTTGACCTCTTGAATATCATATTCCAAAGTCCTAATATAGAAGCAACTAAGTACTGTGTAGTCCTGAAAGTGTTTCCACAATACTGGAAGTGTTTCTTTCTGACTGGTTGTAATATTTTCTTTTTGACCTGGGAACTCTGTAATTTGGTTACAATATTCCTAGGAGTTTTTCTTTTGGGATTTCTTTCAAGAAGTGATCAGTAGATTCTTTCCATTTCTATTTTACCCTCTGGTTCTAGAATATCAGGTCAGTTTTAGGCTCTTTATTTTTTGATCATGGTTTTCAGGTAGTCCAATGATTTTTAAATTACCTCTCCTGGATCAATTTTCTATGTAAGTAGTTTTTCCAATGAGAAACATCACATTGTCTTCTATTTTTTAAATCTTTTAGTTTTGTTTTATAATTTCTCGATTTCTTATCAAATCATTAGCTTCCATTTTCTCCACTCCAATTTTTAAAGAATTATTTTCTTCAGTGAGCTTTTGGAACTCTTTTTTTCCATCTGGGTCATTCTGCTTTTTATGACATTCTTCTCCTCATTAACTTTTTGGACTTCTTTTGCCATTTGGGTCAGTCTGATTTTAAAGGTGTTGCTTTCTTCTGCATTTTTTGGGATTTCCTTTAGCAAGCTATTGACTTGTTTTTCTTATATCACTCTTAATTCTCTTCCTAATTTTTCTTCTACTTCTTTGACATGATTTTCAAAATCCTTTTTGAGCTGTTCCATGGCCTGAGCTCAATTCATATTTTTCTTACATGCTTTGGACGCAGGAGCTTTGATTTTGTTGTCTTCTTCTGACTGTACATTTTGCTTGTCTTCATCACCAATGACATAAGACAGAAACTCTTCACTGAGAAAGTAAGAATCTATAGTCTCTTTCTTTTCCCCTAGTTTGCTCATTGTCCCAGCCAATTACTTGACTTTTGAGTTTTGTTAAGTGGAAGGCTCCAGAAACAGTCTCTGCTTCAGCAGTGGCTACAGTTGTCCTAGCACTAAGCCTGGGGCAGGACCACCCTCCTATTTCAGCCAGGTGAGAGACCCTTCCCACTGACCTTTGAAGTTGTCTTTAGCATTTGTGGTTAGGAATTTATTCCCCCCAAATCTGCTTCTGCTCAGTTCATGCCAGCGTGGCCCATACCAAACTGCACTCTATTCCCAGCCTGTTGTGATAGACCCTTTCTATCGACCTTTCAGATTGTCTTCAGCTGGAAATTTGCTTTATGTTGTCATTTTGTGGCTTCACTGCTCTAGAAATAGTTTAGAATTATTTTTGACAAGATTTTTGAGAGGTTTGAGGGGGAAAACTGTAGCAGGTCTCTGCTTCTAACTCTGCTATCTTGGCTCTGCCTCCCAGACCTTGAGCTCTTTAAGCTAAGGTCTTTAACAGGTCACAAATTAGATAGGTATTTATCCATTAGATAGATAGATAGATAGATAGGAAGGGAGAGAAAGAAAAAAGAAAGAAAGAAAATATAGTAGTTTCTCAGAAGAGGAGAAGAGTCAGTCTAGGCTGAGAGATGAAAGACTCCTTGGAACAGATAGGTCTTGTTCTGGGACAAGGTAGATGGAATTTTGATACCAGACACTGAAGGAAAGGACATGCCAGCAGAAAGAGAGAGAGAGAGAGAGAGAGAGAGAGAGAGAGAGAGAGAGAGAGAGAGAGAGAACAATCAAATTGGGGTGGAGTGATTAAAGAAATATTTCATCAATAAGCATTTGTGTGATTCCTATGAAGTTCCAGGCATTATGCTAAAGCCTAGTATAAAAAAAAGTGACAGAAACAGTCTTCAAGGAACTTCAGTCTAATGGGGGAGATTACATGCAAACAAGTATGTACATCTAGGATATAGTCAGAGTAAACTGGAGGTAATCTCAGAAAGAAGACATTAGCTTTAAGAGGATTAGCAAAGCATTCTTTCAGGAGATGGGATTTGACTTAAAGGATGTCAAAGTAGCTCTGTGATAGAGATATGAAAAGGGAATGCCTTCTAGGCAGGAGGGATAAGTATTGCAAATGTCTGGAGTTGGGAGCTGCAGTATCTTATAGGAGGAACAAAAAAGAGGGTAATCATTGGATCACAAGAGTATATATGTAGATTGAGATTTTACTATTAATTTAAAAGGAAAAAAAGTTTATTGGTGAAATTGACCCATTTCAGGAAAAAGTTTCAAAGTCTACCACTCAGGTCTGCAAACACATTTCATGCTGTGGCTGCCTCTTTGAAAAGTAGATTTGGTCAGCTCCAAAAACAGAAAATAAAACAGATACGCTTAGACTGCTGTGTGACTAGGTGCCTGAGCAACAAAATGTAAAAGGCAGGCAGGGTAATAGACAATGGAGAGTCATGTTATGTGTTTGAGTAGAGGAATTCCACATTGTTTTAATGTTTCTGTGAGGTTTGTTTTCAGAATAGTGACAGGAATAAATGATAAACGCTATCGAGGCAGTCATCACTGTGTCACAGGTGTCATCTGATGAGAATAGGGTTTAGCATTTTGGCAGCAGAAATAGAGAGAAAAGGATAGATTTGAGAAATATTTCCAACCAATTAATGCATTTATAGATAGTTTCCAAGACCAGGCAAATACTATTGTAATGGAAGAACTAAACTATTAATACTGAAGAATTAATTCAGCTGCTAAGACAAAAGTAAATGCTAATAATCTTGAAAGAATTTTTTCATTGAATGTTGCCTATTTTTAAAATCATCTCTTTTCATCTATTAAGTGAAATTTTGCTTTAAAAAATTCTCCACAAATACCCTATTTAGTTCCCATAAAGGAATGAATGGGGATTTGACTGGTGATAAATTTCATTGATATATTGATTCCCAAATAATATAATCACCTCTGTCTTTGCATATATTTTCTCTACAAGTTACAAATTAGAAAATCCCTGCTCTCCCAAATGACTTGTGTATGATTACATTTCCAGCATGTACTGAAGGTAGAACTTAAATTCAAGTCTTCCTGAATATCATCCACTATATCATGACTATGTTTCAATATCTACCATAAGCAAGCAAAATTAGAGGATATTTTTCTTCTAATTCACGAATCTCTCATAATCTTACATATAATCCGAAGGAAAACCCTACATACTGAAAACTGGCAATCACTTGCACCTCTTTACTGGTTTAAGTGTCAGCCAGGATTCTGAGGCATTTTTCATTGCTTAGTATCAATGTAGGAAACCAAAATACAAATGATTTATAATTTATGTATTAGATTGGCAATATTTTTAACAACATTAATTTATTTTTGAGGATTAATTACTTTTTAAGGTTTGGAAACTATTACTCCATACGTGTTTCTCTGAAGAGGAAAAAAAATGATTTGCCAAGTTAACAATCTAAATTTTCAAGCATTACTGTATAAATAATAATCCTATTTGAAATATTCAGACAAAAAAATGTCCATTCATGGCCCTTCTCATAGAATTTCCTCTTGAAGGCAAGAAACTAAGGTTTCCTTAGAAGGGTAAATATCCTTCTTGAAGACAAGAATTGTTTCATTTTTGTCCTTGTATTTTCAGTGCTTAGCAGAATGCTTGACATATACTTTATAAATACTTATTGTTTGATTGAATGATTCCTTAAAAGACAATAAAACATAAAGATTAGAGATTCTATATCTCTAGGGCCTGGAGCCCTGTCAAGGTTATTGATAGACTAATGACCCTCCAGGATACACTAATCTGTACATTGTTCTTTAACAACATAGGAAGCAGGAATTTGTATCCCTATTTTAGGTCATGTCAAGTATTAGGATTTTAGAGTTGGAATGAGAAAGGCCTGAGTTCAAAGTCTGCTTCAGAAACTGTCTGAACCCAATTTCTGAAGTAGAGAAAATGGTAGGAAATCTTTGACACTGAGGTCTCTTCCAGTCCTAAATCTACAATCTTATGATATAAAGGACAAACAGGGATAAGAATAGGAATAATAAACCTATTTTATCCTAGCCAAGGAATAGAATAACAATCAGTTTTCAAAAAGAAATCATGGTTTAAAAGGAATATATTGGACCAAAACATCATGTTTGTATTCTTATGTGTAAAGATCTAGAAGAAATGAAGACACTGTGGACCTGTGAGCAAAATATACTGAATTAATTTGTAAGGGATAACTGGAATTAGCTCCAAATGCTTCAGTTTATTGGTGTACCTAATACTGCATTGATCAAATAGTGGAACTAGAACATGACTAGGAGTTAGGAGATCTGAAATTTGTCACTAGGTAATTAAATGAAATTGGACAAGTCAGTAACTTGATTCTTTTCAACTCAATTCAATTCAAGAAATAATTATTAAGCCCCTCGAGGTGTGAATTAGTGCAAGGAATTTTAAGGTAAAAATAAATCTGTCACTGTACTTAAGCAGCATGTATCCTACGAGAGGGATACTCAACATATAAAGAAGAGCACATATACAATATTATGAATCTAGGTTTCAGTTTTCTCATGTGATAGATGTTAGGGTTAGGCTAGATGACTATTAAAAATCTCTTCCATCTCTGTATTGTGAGTTCTGGGTACAAACTATCCTATATAATAAGAAGTATCCATTGTGGGAGAAGGGAGGAATCTAAAAAATAGCAAGAATATAGGAAGGAAAAGGAGAGGAGGCATGAAGGAGAAGACACAAAGTCATAAAACATGCATTCCTATCCCAGCCCTGACAGGTGCTTACGTGTTACTTTTATAACCTTGATATTGAACAATCAAAATGACTTTAGACCCAAATATTCATGCATTGACTACTCTTTATTGGTTTTTATAGAGAAGTACATGGAGGAATTCTTGAACTCCTAGGATATAACCTCTTCTTGCCATATAACTTGGAAAATTTCAGTCAGCTTTTGTACGTAAATCTTAGCTGGAATAGAAGGGGATCAGCACCAGGCGTTTTGCCACATGAAAGGAGCCCAGTGGCCCTCAAAACCTGTTCTTCAGTTGGAGCTTCAGCTAAGGAGGGATTGACTTCAACCTGAGGGAGATGGTCAATGGTCTCAGCATTGACTGATGATGTCCTGCTGAGAATACTATGGAAGTGTTCAGCCCATCTCCGTAGGATCATGTCCTTATCACTAATCAATGTGGCTTCATCAGCACTGATTAACTGAGATGGGCCAATAGGTCTTTGGACCAGGAATAGCCTCCAGGGTATGATAAAAGTGCTTTGGATCGTTACTATCAGCATAAAATTGAATTTCATCTGCCTTCTTACAGTGAAGAATCCTGCATCTTGCTAAGCTTTGCTTGTACTTTATTTTTGATGGAATTAAATGCTGCCTTCTTAGAGACGGATGAACTATCCTGCTGGTAAACCCTTTGGAGTTCTCATATTTTATTTAGCAGTTTCTGAATTTCCCCATCATTTTCATCAAAACAGTTTTGGTGTTTGTAAGTGTTCTGACCCAGATGAACAAATGCAGCGCTGTACTCCAAGTCTGAACCTTTGTGCTTGCAGGCGTGGAAATGACCATGGCTGGAATGCTGTGGAATTGCATCCAGGACTGGAACGTGTTTGTGGAGATGAACGAACTCTTAGCCCTGGTGCCTCCCCTCGTGGGCCTGAAACGGAACCTGGAAATGACTGGCTTGCAGGCTCTCCACAGCCGCTAACTCTGGGATCTTTGATGACCCTGAGCTGCATCAAAAAGTGGTCAGTAGTAACTTCACTCTGATCCAGGTTCAGGCTACAGTTGTGGGTCTGCTGGCTGCTGTTGCTGCCCTTGTGCTGGAAACCATCTCTGGACAAAGACTTGAAATGTCTCACGCTGGGGTCCTGTGTGCCAGCAGTGTGGTCACAGCCTTCATGACCGCCCTTTTCTTAGGAATACTGATGATCTGTGTGGTGCTGGGTGCTCGGAAGCTAGGGATCAACCCAGACAACATTGCCACCCCCATTTCTTCCATGCTTGGAGATGTCCTATCCCTATGCATTCTGGCAGGCACCAGCAGCATCCTGTATGGATACATAGACCAGTATTATCTGTTCCCCTCAATCTGTTTCTTCTTCTTCTCCCTGATCCCAATGTGGATTTTCATAGCAAGGCAGAGCCCCTTCATCACCCAAATCCTGAAGATGGGCTGGTTTCCTTTCATCATAGCTATGTTCCTCAGCTCATCTTGGTGGGCTCATCTTCAACAAAACCATAAGTGAGCAAAACCTCAGTGGGATGGTTGTCTTTACTCCAGTAGTGAATGGTGTTGGTGGTAAGCTGGTGTCCATCCAGGACAGCCGGGTCTCCACCTACCAGTATTCCTGGAGTTCCCCTGGAGTGCTGCCACACAACATGAGGAGCTTCTGCCCTAATCCATGTTCCACTTTCTGCTCTTCAGAAATTAACTCTGTGTCTGCCCGAGTCCTGCTGTTCCTGGTGATACCTGGCCATCTGACATTCCTCTACTTTATTCACCTGAAGGAGGGACAGATCAAGATTAATCTGCTGTTTGTGGTCTTTTATCTAATTGCTTCATTGGCCCAGGTGCTGATCCTATTATGCCTGGCAGAGATAATGGTGAGGCTGTTATGGCACCAGTTCCAGGATCCTGACAGCCACTGCATCCCCTACCTCACTGGGATGGGGGATCTGCTGGGGACCAGCTTCTTGTCCCTCTGCTTTCTCTTGGATTCCTTCTTCTCTATCAAGATATATCTGAAAAATCCCCACATGGTGGAACCTGGGCCTTCTTAGAACTTGGCCAAGAAAGCCCAAGACATTTTATTCTATAGTCTTTGCAGCCTTCAGATTCCTGAAAGCAAATGTCCCAACAATCAGACTAAAAGAATTTGAGGGTCTCTCTTCATAACTCTCTCTGCCAAGAAGATTTTCACATGCATCCTCAGGCGTACTTACCTGGCAGCAGCCCAGAGCATGGCTAGTATATACATGTAGGTAACAAGGTAGCTTGCACTTCCCAGTGGGAATGGTGTCATGGAAGGATCCAGTATGCCCTTGGGAGGCCCCACAAATGAGAAGGATGCTGCTTTGGCCAGATGGCTTGGGTCCTCCTGTCAATGACAGTGCCCAACTTAGAGGACTTCAGAGCTGCTATTTGGATCTATCCCTTCCCCCTCCATAGCTGTCCTGACCCAAAGGCAAAGCATTTCCCAAGGGGAGTACAGCCATGCCCCTGGGCCCAACCAAGGGCATAAAATCTCTCCTGGTTTCAACTTACTTTATCTCAACTTTTTCCCCAAAAACCTTGTTAGGAAAAGTATTTGGAAAAGTGCAGAAGTAAATTATGTAGAAATAAATAGAAAGAATGATTTTGTGAATGACTGTTAGCTGGATAATGTTCCTGTGAAGTTAGTATATATTTGCTCTTAGAAACATTAGTCTAGTTTTCCTTGAACACCTATGTAGGTAAATATTTCTCAGCATGAAAGCACATTGATAAAGGTGAGTTAATATTTGCTGGCTATGCTACAAAGGTTCCGATTATTATAATGAGTAAAGACTTGATGGATCCAAATGCACATTCCTAATTACTTAGGTTTCTAACATAACTCAGAAACAGAGAGCAAATATTAGGAATAAATGCAAGCTATGGTCTGATCCATCTTCTTTCCTCCTAGAAAACTTCTTTTCCCTCAGAGGTGATTTTTCTTCATGAAGGTTTTCTCCTGCCTATTGATTGGACTAAGTAGTTTGATGGGTATTTTACCTTCCCCTGGGCAGTGCTAAGGTGTCTGTCTCTTCTCTGCTGTCACTTACTCATCTTCCTGAAGGGCTGATTGCCTTCTTTTATTATTGGGGCTGAGCCTGCTTAGAATATTTCATGTTCTCACTCATTCACAGCCAAATGCATCTCATGAGGGAAGCTTCCCAGTACAGTGATATATGGAACAGACTTGAGGAGAGCATGCACATTAATACCAAATTAAAACTCTGTCTGTGAGACATTTCATGCTTCAATATGCATATTAAATATGGGAGAAACTTGACCCAAAAGCACAGTTTAAGGGACAAATTGAACCAACAAAGGAGAGGGAGGAAAAAGTATTTTCAGATAGTTGGCACTTATAAACATGTTTGGCATCTATATTTTCTGAAATGTTCTGTATCCAGAGGAGACATCAGGAGGCATTGTTTTGAAACTCACGTTGTCATTTCTTTGGCTATAGGTTGTACAGGTTAGGTGAATTAGCATTCCCACGAATAACTTTCTTTTGGGGTTTGGCTACTTCATGTCAGGTAAGTGGGGGGCAATGGATGGAGTGATAGACCAAGAGCTAAGAAGACCTATGTGCAAATCCAACCTTGAACATTTACTAACTGTATCTCTTAGGGTAAATCATCTCACCTTTGTCTGCCTCAATTTCCTATGTTAAAAACAAGAGGATAATAGATAGAAGCTACCTCACAAGATTACAGTGAGTATCAAATGAGGTATATTTGTAAAGCACTTCGCAAATCTTGAAAGGCTTTAATAAATGGTAGTTATTGTGCAGGTGATATCATATTCATTAGAATACTGACTTCAGAGTCATGAAAATATGGGTTTAAAACCCACCTTAAGCACTCATTAGCTCTGTGACTCTGAAAAAGTTCCTCAGCCAATCAGAAATTTCTCAGTGGAGAAAAGATGGCAGAATAAAGGCAAGGACTCACCTAACCTAAGCTCTCCCAAATTCCCCTCCAAAGTACATTAAAATAATGTCTCAGAATGAATTCTTGAATAGCACACCCAATAAAATGATGGAATGAAGCAATTTTCTAGCATAAGACAATTTAAAGGTTGACAAAAATGATCTGACTTGCTGTGTTGAGGGCACAGTCCAGAACAGGCTATGCTAGTGCAGGCTACACCCAAGCAAATGAATAGCAGAATTTGGGAACAACTAAATCAGCTGTATTGGTGGTTTCCAAAGCTCCCAGCCCACAGATGGTAATGGGATCAGAAAACTGGTCAGCAAGAGACAGAAAATACTTTACTGGCATTGAATATATGATTCTGTTGCAACACGATTCTGGGCCATGTATCCAGGGCAGGAGTACTAGTAGAAATAGGTTCCTGGTCACATTTTACCAGAGCACAAAACAGGAGAGCATTGAGCACATCTCTCCTTAGATCATATCACCTCTGAAGAACTGAAACTTACAGAACCCCCAGAATTAGCTTTGAACACAGAAGCACAAAAAATTGAAACATACATGCTTCCAGAACTAGCTTTCAACATAGCAGCACAAAAACAAAACAAAACAACAGAAGCTTAGGACATCCCAGAAACAGAGCCTAACCTTAACATAAAGCTGTAAGTCAAGAAAAAAGGATGGAAAAATGAGCAAAAATTAAAAAAATAAAACTGATCATAGAAAATTACTATGGTGACAGGGAAGATCAAAACAAACTTAGAAGAGGGCAATGAGATCAAAACAACTACATGCAAAGCTTCAAAGAAAAGTGTGAATTGAACTCAGGTCCCAGAAGAGATCAAAAAAGATTTTAAAAATCAAAGAAGAGAGGCAGAGTAAAGACGGGGAAAAGAAAAGAAAAGAAAGTAATACAAGAAAGAGACAATAGGTTGATAAAAGAAGCAAAAAAAGTAATACTGAAGAAAATAATAGTTTAAAAAACAATACATCCATTGTTAAAAGAGACACAAAAATCTATTGATGGGAATCTGTTAAAAAGTGGAGTTATGCAGATGGAAAAAGAGGTACAAAAATTCACTGAGAAAAGAAGTCCTTAAAAAGTAGAATTGGCCAAATGGAAAAGGAGATACAAACACTCACTGAAGAAAATAATTACTTAAAAATTAGAATTGGGCCACTGGAAGCTAATGAATCCATGAGACATACACAGCAATAAAATAAAATCCAAAGAATGAAAAAAATAGCAGAAAATATGAAATATGAAATCTCTCTTTGGAAAAACAATTGACCTGGAAAATAAATCAAGAAGAGATAATTTAAGAATTATTAGAATACCTGAAATCTATGGTCAAATGGAAGAGCCTAGATTTCATCTTTGAAGAAATTATCAAGGAAAAGTACCCTGCTATCCTAAAAGAAGAAAGTACAGTAGAAATTGAAAGAATCTACCTTTTACCTTCTGAAAGAGATCCCAAAACAAAAACTTCCAGGAATATCATAGCAAAATTCAAGAGTTCTGAGGTAAAGTAGATAATACTGCAAGTAGCTAGACAGAAATAATTCAAGTATTGTGGAGCCATAGTCAGGATAACACAAGATTCAGCAGCCTCTATGTGAAAGGATAAGAGGGTTTGGAATATGATATTCTGGAGGACAAAAGAAGTAGGATTACAACCAAACATCTCCTATCCAACAAAATGAATATAATCCTTCAGGGGAAAAATGGATATTTAATAAAATTAAGGACTTTCCAATATTCCCACTGAAAACATTAGAGCTGAATATAAAATTTGACATAAAAATATGACTCAAGAAGCATAAAAAGTTAAGCAAGAAAGAGTAATCGTAAGTGATTCAATGATTTAAAATTGTTTACATCATACGTGGGAAGATGATACTTATAACTCCTAAGAACTTTTCCTTTATTAGGGGAGTTAATAGTATACATAGACAAAGAGCAAAGCTGTGAGTTGTTCATACTGAAATGAAATCCAAAAAAATAAAATTAAGGGATGGAAAAAGGATACACTAGGATAAGGAGGAAGGGAGAAGTAGAATGGAGTAAATTACCTCTCATAAAAGAGACAAAAGAGCTAAATCTGGGAAAGAAAGATGAAGAGGGGGGGAGTTTGGAAGGTGATTCTTGAAACTTTCATCAGAATTGACTCAAAGAAGCATGACAAACACATTCAGTTGGAAACAGAAATATATCATGCCCTGTAAGAAAGTGGGAGTGGCATAAGAAAATAGATTTAAAGGAGGGTGCATTGGGGCGGAAGTGGTCAGAAGTGTAACAGTTTGGAGGAGAGATGGAGTAAAAGGAGAGAGAGGAGGATAAACTGGGAAGGGGAGACAGGATGGAGGAAAATTAGCAGTAATCATAACTGATTATGAATGAGTTTAACACCCATAAAATGGAAGAGAATAGAAGAGTATATTAAAAACAAATATCCTACAACGTATAGTTCATAAGACATATGTATTTGAAGCAGATATAAACAGGGTAAAAGTAAAGGACTGAAGGGCTGATAGAGAATCTATTGCACTTCAGTCAAAAAAAAAGCAGGAATACTTTTATTCAGATCTTAGACAAAGAAAAAGCAAAAATAGATTTCCTTAAAAGAGATGAGGTGAAACTACATTTTGCTCGAAGTTATCATTGACAACGAAGTAATATTAATAGTAAACATATATACACCAAATGGTATAGCATCCATTTTTTTTAAATGAGAAGTTGTGATGGCAATCAAATTAGGATCTTTTGCTGTTTTTGTTTTACTAAAAGTGCCTCTGATTGAATAATGTAATTAAAGAAGATCTTTCCCATCCATTGATGGGCCTGCCCATTGTGGGAAGCTTGATTAGAGGACTTGTTTTGTAGGAGGGTCCCAAGTCTCTTTTGTTTTTTCTATTGAGACGTTGGGCCAGAAGGTTATGCTTTCTAGCTCTAAAAAGTGTATAAATACTCTTAGGGTGAGGTTTTATTTTGGGACTTACTTTTTGTAAGAAGGTTTGAGTGTCAGATGAGGACTCTGGAAAGCTACTTTAAGTTGCCCCCTAGCTTTGAAAACTCATATGTCAGTGCTTCCTTCTCTGGTAACTGTGGTCAGACAGTTAGACTGTATGTTGAATTCAGGCAGAAGAAGCCATGTCTGTTGATCTTTGATTACTTTGGGGCTTACTGACTGGAAGTGTTTGTTTGACCAGATGAAGACTCTGGGAAGCTCCTAAAGGAGTCCATCAGCTTTGAAAACCCAGATGTTGGTGCTTCCTTCTCTGGTAACTATGGTCAGACAGTTGGACATGTCTGTTGAATTCAGGCAGAGGATGCTGTGTCTGTTGATCTTTGATTCTTCTGTATTTTCTTTAAAGTTCAGGGTGCTGACTCCCCTGAGCTAAGTAAGTGATATATATGCTTGGTTAAAGGAATGATACATGTGCTTGATTAAAGTGATTGTTAATCCCTTGAAAGTTGCTTTCCTTTTATGAATGGAGATCTAAGAGCCTGTGATAGTAGGTCCTCCTGAATAAGTTGGGGTACTTATTGTTATAGAATTAAAATGTATCATAGGAGGAAATAAATGCTAGAATCATATTTGCAAGGGATCCCAACTTGTCTTTTTCAAAGCAATATAAATCTAACTAAAAAATATAAACAAGAAAGAAGTGAAAGAAAGGAATAGAATTTTAGAAAAAAAGTGTTAAATACGATAGCTCTTTGGAGAAAATTGAATGGGAACAGAAAGGTACATGCCTTTTTCTCAGTGGTATGTGGAACCTACACAAAAATTGAGCATATGTTATAGAATAAAAGCCTCAAAACCAAAACCAGAAAAGCAGAGATATAAAATATCCTTTTGACATGATAATGCAATTGAAATTACATTCAAAGAGATCCATGACAACATAGACTAAAAGTTAATTGGAAACTCATCCCATTCTTCCTCTACTTCTCTTACTTGATATTCAAAATCCTTTTTGAGTTCTTCCATGCCCTGAAACCAATTCACATTTTTCTTGGAGACTTTGGATACAGGAGTTTTGACTTTGTTGTCTCCTACTGGTTTTATGTTTTGATCTTCCTTGTCACCAAAATAGTCTGATTTTTTTCCTGTTTTTGCTCATTTCCCCAATCAAAACTTGATTTTTAAGCTTTTTCTCAAGGTAGTTTTCTGCTTCTAGTGGGGTTAGGGTGTACTGTCAGCTGGTGGATCGCCTCACATTCTGTGTATGTAGAGCTCCAGAAACAACTCCTGCTGACCCTGCTGCTACTAAGGCTGCTGCAGTTTCCTGTGCCCCCTCACCTATCCTGGGGTTGGAGCTGGATCACTCTCTCACACAGGTCCAACAGGTTTTTTTCCATTAACCTTCCAATTTGTCCTCACTGTTTTGGAGTTGTGAAGTCTGAAAATTGCCACAGATGTCAGTGATTCAGTTGCCCCAAGGCCTGCTCAGGTCCCATCTGTGCCAGCACTGCCCATGTTGGACTGTGCTCTGTTCCCAGTGTGGTGTGATACATGCTGTCTTGGACTGGAGATTTGGTTCACTCCATCATTTGGTGGATTCTGCAACTCCAAAATTTATCATTTTTTATAGGCATTTGGCTAGGTTTGAGGAGAGAGCTCTAGAAAGTACCTGCATTTACTCTACCATCTTGGCTCTGCCCCTGGAAACTAAATAATAAAATTCTAAAGAATGAGTGAGTCAAAGAACAAATCACAGAAACAATCACTAATCTCATTAAAGAGAATGACAAAAGTAAGATAACATACCAAAATTCATTAAATGCAGCTAAAGCAGTGTTTAGAGGAATTTTGTTTTTATCTCTAAACACTTAACCTCAATAAAATAGAGAAAGAGCAGATCAATAAAACAGGCATACAACTGAAAAAAATAAGAAAAAGAACACATTAAACATCCTTAGTCAACCAACAAATTGGAAATTCTTAAAATCATAGGAAATATTAATAAAATTAAAGTAAGAAAACCACAGAACTGATAAAAACTGGAAGATGTTTTTATTAAAAAAATTAAGATACATAATCCTCTAGTTAATTTGATTTAAAAAAGAAGAAAATCAAATTAACAGTATCAAAACGGTAAAGGATTAGCTCACCACCAATAAAGATGAAATTAAAAGAAATTAGGAGATGTTTTGTCCAATTATATGCCAATAAATTTAAAAATTTAAGGAAGATGAATGAGTGTTTATAAAACTACAAATAGCCCAGATTAACAGAAGAGGAAATTAAATACTTAAATAACCTTGTTTTAGAAGAAGAAATTGAACGAGTCATTTAACTTCTAAGAAAAAATTTCCAAGGCCAGGGGTATAAATGTCTTGCACTTGTCTGAGCAAGTGTGCTCTCTTAAGAGGAGCTACCCATTCATAAGAATGCAAAAATAAAGTAAGAGCTTTGCTGGCTTCAAAAAAAATTACAAAAGCAGGATGCTTTCAGAAAAACGTGAAAAGACTTACATGAGCTGATATAGATAGAAGGGAACAGAATCAAGAGAATATTGTACATAAAACAATATACAATGATCAATAGTGAATAACTTAACTCTTCTCAGTTATATAATGATAGAAGACAATTCCAAAGGCCTCATGACTGAAAAATGCTATCCACCTCTAGAGAAAGAAGTGATGGAGTCTGAATGCAGATTGAAACATGCTAGTTTTCACTTTCTCTATTTTTTCTTTCTTTCCTTCTTTCTTTCTTTCTGTCTATTTTCTCTCACAACATGACTCATATGGAAAAGTGTTTTGCATGATTGCACTTATAAAACTTGTATTAAATTGCTTGCCTTCTTTTGGACAGGATGGGGAAAAGAGGGAGAATATCTGGTACTCAAATTTTTAAAAATGTTAAAATTGTTTTTACATGTAATTGGAAAAAAGTAATTTTTTTAAACCAAGTCACTAAACTTTTCAGTTTCCTTATCTCTAACACAGGGTAATATTAGTAAATCCCTCACAAGATTCTTCCAAGAATCAAGTGATAAAATGTATATAAAGTACTTTGACAAATTCAAATATAGTAATGCAACCAATGACTGTTCTTCAGAAACAAAGAAACTAATGAAGCACAAGAGGCAGTATGAAATTAACACTGGACTTGGACTCACAGGGACTTCTATTCAGGTTCTGACTCTGCTACTTCATAATCATATGATCTTAGACAAGTCATTTGTTTTCTGGGCCTCAGTGTCCTGTTCTGTTAAATGCGATACTTGAACTAAATAATCTCTAGCCCATCTTCTACCTTTAAATCTATTATATTGCCACCTGTATTCGTATGCTACTATTCCTCCAAGACCTCAAAGAAAGACATCATATAAGAAAATATTATTATTATTTTTTGTTTATCCAGGCTGCTCTCATCATGTATATTGAACCTATTTTTTTGGACACAGTTTTGAGATTTTACATTTATCACTATTAAATTGAATCAAATTTCATTCAGTGTAGTGGTCTAGCCTTTGAAGACATTTTTGAATCTTCACTCTGTTAATACTGAATGTCTTTCCCTTCCAATTTTATATAATTTACAAATTTGGTAAGCATGTCACCTGTTCCTTCATCCAAATCATTGACAAAATATGAGAAAGCATGGTAGATATTATCGATCTTTGTAATACTCTACTAGAGATATCTTTCCAATTGAAATTAACGACTGCTCTTTTCATTCAGTTAGGTAGATAGTAACAAATTTACCTGATTTTGTCATCATCTACTCCACATCTCTCCAGTTTTTACAGAAGGAAATGAGAGATTTAGTTACATTTTTTCTAAAATCTATATAAATTAGAACAGTCACATTCCTTCAGCCTACCAGTCTGATAACACTGTTATTAAAGGAAATCAATATGATATGATCCATTTGTGTAGATTCCTGTTATTTATCATTCACTAATAATTCCTTTAAGTACACATTCCAGGATTTTGTCAAAAGTGGAATTTGTGCTCACTGGCCAAGACTTTGCAGATAGTATTCTTTCTCTCTCTCTCTCTTTTTTTTTAGAAGTTAGTACAGCAGTAAATTTCAATTTTCCACACTCTCACATGTCACTGACAAAGGCTTAGTAATCACATCTGCCAATTCTTTCACTGGCTGATGATATAGTTAATATGGCCAGATGCATTAAATTCATCAACGTTAGGTAGGCAGTCCCATATTATCACATTATTTGACCATCAACATCATGTTAGTCAATTGTATACTTTCCAGTTCTCAAATTATTCTCCAAGATAACAAAGATAGAAACAAAACACAATTTCAGTATTTTCACATTCTCTCTCTTCTTGATTATCATAGTCTCAGACAACCTGATCAGTGATTCTGTCTTTAATCCACTTCTTTTCCCCAATGGAGATGAAAAAATCAAAACAAAGCAAAATAGTTGTCCTGAACTTTCCTTACCAATTTCAGTTCATTCTGAGCTTATGCACTCATGTCACTATTCTTACCAGTGAGAAACCTACTATATTCACATACTGTTACATACCATTCTTTCTATCTTAGTAACATACCTTTTTTAGAGTAAATTTTTAAAAATTTAAAACATTTTATCCATTTCTTGATGAATTTCCTATGTATGCAACTTGGAATTTTTAGACAACTTTCCCTTCTCCTTCCTGTCATACCTGTTTTTCTTCATAATTTGATTCTTGAGAAGACTGTATCCCTTTGTACTGAAGATAGTTAGTCCAAAGTATGCTATCTCTCTCTCTCCCCCCCCCCCCCCTCTCTTCCCCATGACTTCTTTGTACACTATTCTCTTAAAATTCAGGTCTATAGGGGGCGGAGCCAAGATGGCGGAGTAGAAAGACTCACATTTGCTAGCTCCGAACCCACAGCCCATGGATTTCCTCTAAAAAGAACTCCTGATAGATTCTGGAACAGTGGAAGCCACGCAGAAACACAGTGAAGGAGATTTCCATTGCAGAGAGCACTGAAAAGACGACCCCAGGGGTCCATCATGCCGTGGACGAGAGTGGAGCTCTGCCCTGCGGAGCCCTGTCCTTCCCCGCCCCAGCCACACGGCACTGAGAGGAGCCAGCAGATCAAAGCAGGCTTCAGGGACTGTAATCTCCGGAGGCCCGCAAAGGTCCCTACATCCACAGACGCACAGGTCAGTGAGAGAGACGGTCTGAGAGGGGAGCGGGGTATCTCCGGGACTCGGACCCCTTCGGGAGGCGGCCACTGCAGCAGAGGCTGCTTGGCCAAAGACTCCCAGAGCAAGCAGGAGCTCCACAGCAGCTCCATTACAAAAGATCTCTGCATAAACCCCCTGAGGGAACTGAGCCTGAGAGACAGCCCTGCCCCCACCTGAGCAGATAAGCTCCCATTGAATAGCAGTCAGGCCAGCTGCCAAAAGGCCTGAGGCTGGGGAGCAGCATTTGAATCTCAGACCCCAAGCACTAGCAGGGCGGCTCTAGGCCAGGGGGTGGAGAAGACTCTCAGAAGTCAAGTAACTGGCTGGGAAAATGCCCAGAAAAGGGAAAAAAACTAAGACCATAGAAGGTTATTTTTTTGATCAGATGATTGCACCATTCGTCTCTTGAAGAAGAGATCAGCTTACCATCAGGTAAAGACATAGGAGTCAAAGCCTCTGTATCCCAAATATCTGAAATAGATACCCCATGGGCTCAGGCCATGGAGGAGCTCAAAAAGGATTTTGAAAATCAAGTCAGGTGGAGGAAAAACTGGGAAA
>CM053770.1:60994568-61012374 GCA_028658325.1 Potorous gilbertii
CTAAAGTTTTAAAAGCCTGTTGTTCATTCATTTCAGTTGTATCTGACTCCTTTTCACCCCACTTGGGATTTTCTTGGAAAAGATATTAAAGTGATTTGCCGTTTCTTTTCCACCCCATTTTACTGATGAGGAAATTGGGGCAAATAGAGTTAAGTGAATTGCTGAAGGATCACACAGCTAATATATGTCTGAGAAGATTTGAACTCAGGAAAATGAGTTCCTGATTCCTGGACTGGCACTGTATCCACTGCTCCACCCATCTGCCCTTTTTAATGGCTTAAAATGACACAAAATTTCCAGGTCATCCTGTATGTACTTGATTTATATTTTGAGACATTTTCCCCTATCATTTCCACTTCTCTGTACTTTACCCCCTAAGGAATTCTTCCTTAAAACAAAATGAAGCCTACCCCAAAAACCCTGACCCATCAGATTTGCCTGCAACACGTGCTGCATTTGCCTTTTCTGTTCTACTATCTTTGTATTAAGAAGGACATATGTTCCACCATAAGTCTTCTGTGGCTATGACTATTGCAGTAATCTGAATTCTGTTGCCTTTTGCTGTGTCTTCCCTTTATATTCTTAAGAGTATTATTATAATGACTATTATATCTCTTGGTTCTGATTTCTTCGTTTTGCATCAGTTCCTACAAACTGTCCAAAGCTCCTCCGAATTTGTCATTTTCATTGTTTTTGTGAATCGATATTATTTCATTTGTTGCATAATATAGTTATGTAACATAGTTACATAAAAGTGTAACTATGAATATCCTAGCATATCTGTGACCTTTTCTTCTACTATATATAACTGTTATATATATATATATATATATATATATATATATGTGTGTGTGTGTGTGTGTGTGTGTGTGTGTATATATGCTACTTTAGACAGATGCCATAAAAAAGGTCTAACTTTCATTCTTCAGGTTTTCTGGTCAATAAAACGTAAGTCAGAAATACAGGGATGCACAGAGCACGGGTTTGGTGTGGTGGTATACACAGGTCATCATCCCTTTCTTGGGGTTATGTTCATCCCAATAAACAAGGAGACATGAAATCTAGCTATGAAATCATGTCTTTGTGTTACAGAGACCTTCCTCAAGGATGCCTTTTGGAGGGAGTGTACATTTATTGCCAATCCCAGGGTACTTGAGGGCTTCCTTTATGCTGAAATGGTGGGGGTTGGAAAGTGGGGTGGGGAAGGTATTAGGGGGCAGGGAATAGTGCTAACATTCAGTGTTTTGATCACTTACATATATTCAAGTGCACTAGTCTTTCAACATTCCCAAACACCTTTCTATAAGCAAAGGCCCTTCTCCTCAGTCCTTTCCCAACCACTTGTTTTTGTCAAAGAAGCCTTCTAGGAGAGTGAAGCTTCTTTTCTTTAACTTACAAGGTGTCTACCTATCTAGACTAGCCTATGTCCTTCTCCCAGTCATCTCAGAAAAAAAAATACACAGGGACATGCAAGGGCATTATCCAAAATCAATTAAATACAGCTGAAAGGTTTTCTTGCAGCAGGCCTATTCCCTTTCATGTTTGAAGGACAGATAACTCTCCCTCCAATTTTCCCTTGAAGCTAGCTGTTTCACAGTATCCTTTCTTTGTGTTGCTACAACACTACAGAGTTTAGGAAAACATTCATGAGGGTGCACAGTCCCATCCAGAGTTGTAATTGGAGTAAGGCAGCTGGGGTTTTCTCCTAAAGCACTGAAATTCACACTGTGATTTAAGACCCCATTCAATCAGATTACATCCTACCTTCACAATCACTATATTGTAAGCTAACTGAAGGCAGGAACTGCTTTGATTTCATCCTGAGCCTCAGAAGCTAGCACCCTGTCTTAGGTAGGGAGTGACTTGATAAATGTTTATTGAGATGATTAGAATTTCATTTCAGAGCTGAAAGAAATCTTAATGATCACCTAGCTTAACATAATCTTTTTCATGAAATTAAGATGGAGTTAGAAAATGACTGAATTTAGAGCTATAAGATCTTGGTTTAAATATTGATATTGCTATTTTTTAAGCTGTGTGATCTTGGGCAAGGGGGCTGCTGGATGGTGAGGTGGACAGACTCCCCTTCCTGAGTTCAAATCTGGCCTCAGATGCTTAACTACCTGTGTGATGCTGGGCAAGTCACTTAATGCTGTTTGCCTCAGTTTCCTCATTTGTAAAATGAACTGGAGAAGGAAACAGCAAATCGCTCCAGTATCTTTGCCAAGAAAATCCCAAAAGGAGTCATGAAGAGTCACAGACATCTGAAAGGAGTGCATGGCAACAAAGTCACATGGATATTGAATCATAGAGGTAGGGTTTGAAACCAGGCCTCTGATTCTAATTTTAATTCCCTCTACTAAGAATAATACTCAGACTTTGCAACAATGCTGTGCACAAAGGTTTCCTTTTTTTTTTAAATAAATGCTTTATAAGCACCTCAATTTATTGGCCTGATTTGCTATCATTGCACATTGCTTGTTTATTTCTGGCCAGTTGCATCTCTGAGTTATTAATAGCTAAGAGTAACTAAGAGTTAAAGCAATTACATTGATTTAATATTCTCTAAAGATGGTTCTGTCTTCATACCCAAAGGGCAGAGGGCAAGAAGAATGACTAAACACTTCTTTATATAAACACATACTAGTTAAAGAGATGTGTGTATGTGTGTTTTTCATGGATACCACATATGCACACATATATGCTCATTCATTTATGAATATGTTTATACTATTAATTGGGGTTCCTTCCATGTGTTATCCAAGTGATGAGCATTTAAATTTGATCATTAAAAGGGCAGCGTGTCCTCCTTAGGAAGACCTTTGGCCTGAACCCCTGCAGGTACATTTTAGCTGGTTACTCTTGGGTGACATCCTCTGAACCTTAATTTCCTGATCTAGAAAATGGTCATAGTATCTATCACCTTCTTCAAATAGTTGTTGTGAAGATCCAATGAGACAATGTATGAACAGCTCTTTAAGGTCTGTAAGTGCTATATAAATGTGAGCCATCCTTCTCCTCCTCCTCCTCCTCCTCCTCATCATCATCATCATCTATGTCAAATCATCTCCCTCTGGTCAGTAAACATGAATGCCTCTCCCTTATTGTTAAGATCATATACAGACTTCTGGTTTGCTTTTATAGCTCTTCACAAACTAGATTCAAATGACTTTTCCAGGCTTACTATGGACAAATCTCCTTCACACAGTCACTGGTTTAACAAAACTGGACTTTTTGCTCTCTTTCAGGCATAGCATTCTGTTCTCCACCTCTGTACCATTGCAGAGGCTTCCTGGTAAAAGTAGAATGCATTCCCTCCTCCCTTCTGCCTCTTAGAATCTCTGGTTTTCCACAAAGCTCAACACCAACATCATTTTGTACACGAGGCCTTTCCTGATCCCCTCAACTTACCATGACCCTCCTTGCACTAAATGTCTTACATTTGTTTTGTATTTATTTTGTCTGTATATGTTATATGTTATCTTCTTTGGTAGCATGTAGGTTCCATGAGGACATTTTGTCTTTATATACACAGTGCCTAGTGTACCATTTCCTGGTGCTTAATAGCTAGATTTTGTGATAGATAGAGTACTGGAACTGGAATCAGGAAGACACTAGTTGTGTGACTACTGGAGATATGCTTAACTTCTGCCTGCCTCAGTTACCTTATCTGAAAGACAAGGATAACAATTGAGCCTCCTTTCTAGGTTTGTTATGAAGATCAAGTGAGATATTTGCAAAAATAAAATATTAAAATCTTATATGAATGCTTAACGAGAATAATGATGACTTGTTGTTTTTCAGTCATTTTCAGTCATGTCCAACCGCTCACGATCCCATTTGGGTTTACTTTGGGGTTTTTTGGACAAAAGATATGGAGTAGTCTGCCTTTTCCTTCTTCAGTTCATTTTACAGAGGAGGAGACGGAGACAAACAGGACCAAACAACCTGCTCAGGATCAAAAAGTAAGTAAGTATCTGAGGCCACATTGAAACTCAGGAAAATGAATCTTCCTGACTCTGGGCTGGTCGCTCTATCTCCTGCGCTGCCTAGCCACCCTACAATAAAAATGGTGGGTAGTTTACTCCAAAAACAGAATTAACACCCCTCATTGGTCCCCCTTTCATTTCCATTCTTGCTATCATGCTGAAAATGGCATTTATCCCTTATTTTTCCAGTGAGTGGCATTGATCAGAAGCATTAGCCCACAGCACCTAACCTCGGGATGCGCCTCCTCCTCTCCTTGCTATAGGTAAAGTCTCTTGTCCTAAACTCTAAAAGTGAAGCTTCTGGAAGGCCAGGGAAAGGAAGAGACTTAGAAAGTGGGCATCAAGTCACACAAAAAATTGGACTAATAAAATGACCTCAGAGCCAAAACCTTCCCTCTTTCATTAGTAACAGAAACAGATGGGCCATTAGAGCTGGAAAAGTACTAGCAGTGATGAAAGGGAAAAAACAAGTTAAAATCAGACCAACTTTAATGGGCTGTGTCGATGCTTCAAAATTGAATGCAAAACATTCAAAAACTTGAGGGCTGAGAGCAGCCAAATGCCCCAAGGAATTGTGCCCACAAATGACAAAGAGCTACAGTAAGCAGTATCGAAAGCTCACTGCCAATTACTTTACATTTAGAATAAACATATTGTTTTCCATTAAATCTTCCTGAGGCCTATTCTAGAGTGTTGTTTAGAATGCAGACTGTACATCTCCCATTAGTATTGTTTAGGGTGCATTTTCTTTTTAGTCATTTTCTTTTTTTTCACCTTAGTTTCTTCATCCTGCCAGTGGGAGCCATAACACCTGCCTTCCCCACATTACAAAGGTGTTATCACATGAAATAAAGGTCATCTTCACACCTTAAAAATGATCACATTTTGTGTAGTCAGTTCCCTCTGCACGTTGTTATTATATTAATTATCCTAAAACAATAATTTCCTATTAATCCTATCCTTTGAAACCTGGGACAACTTTGAATTGCCTGTCAGAAAAAGGCCAAACTCTCCAGTCTTACTTCTAAGGTCTTTTGGCGTGCTATCTTTTTACCCTTCCTATCCAAATTATTTTCTACTACTTTCCACTACTACTTTCTGGGTTCTATACAGGAAAGACCCCCTTGTCATTCCCTTGAATTAACCATGGTCTTATCCAAAGACAAGACTTTATATTGTTTCTCCTACTAGTATTAAAGTCCTTATTTCAATCCACCAAGCCAAATTCTTATTCCTCAAGGCCCAAGTTTAAGCTCCACCAGGAAGTTTAACTAATCAATTATCCTTTCTAAAATGCTTCTATCACTTCTTCTTTTTAGGAGAGTTGGGGGGGACAACAACATACTTTGCTTCACAGTTTATTACTGTATATGGATTGTTCTGTGCATTGAATTCATGGATCTCTCATTTGATATGGCCAAGAACCACAGGGGAATGGGGAGGGGTTAATAGGTTAAAATCTATATCCCTGAATAAGTACCCATATGGATAAGATCATGGATCCATTGCAATATTGAAGAAATGTCAATCTTGTCTCAATGAAAAGATTAAAATTTCTGGAGGACATAAATAGAGTTTTGTAACACTTTTGTATTCCCTAATATTCTCAGAACAATGCCATTTGTCAGTAGGCTCCAAATAAATACCAAATGATTACATGAAAACACTTTAAAAGCAGTTTGTTGTTTTAGTGCATGTTTCCTCTCAGCAGTTCATTTCTTCTGATTCATTCTAATCCTGCAAGCAATATTTAAACTGTTGCTATGCCCAAGGTTCTGTGTTAGTTGCTAAGGATACAAAGATAACAACAACCACCAAAAAGTGCTCTGTTGGTTTTAGATGACATGTTGACACGTCACCTTTGAGCACTGTCTTTGTGACTTTAGACCACTTTCAACTCATCCTTTGGTTTTAGTTTTCCTCACTTGTAAAAGGAAAGCATTAGACGAGGTGCCACATGAGTTTTTGTTCAACTCCAGATCTATATAAATGTGTCTGGAAGATACAGATCCTATATATCCTGTAATCTTGCTTCCAGTTCTAGATTTCTCTATTTAATTGTGACTATGAGGCTTAAATAGATAAGTGGAAAAAAAGACCATTTGAGGAGCATGAGCATGCTAGTTATTTGATAGGACCTGGGGGAAATCAAGAAATGATTCCAGGAGGACCTGGTATATGCGGTCAACCTTAGAGGTAACCATAGTCTTTAAAAGTATAAGAAATAAGAGCTTAGGTTCCAGGGAAACAGTTTATGAAAAGGCACATAGACAGAAGATGTAATGGATTTGGGGACTGCTAAGCAGGCCAGTTTGGGTGGAATATGAGGTATATAAAAAGGAATATGGAGCAGTATACCTCAGGGCCTTCATTTAAAACATGTCATAAAATAAGAAAAAGGTTATTGTAAAAGCCTCTATATGGAGCCAAAAACTAATTTATAATTATATATATATATATATAAAACATGAGTGCACTTGTATGTGTATGTGTGTACATATGTATGTATACATATATATATAGTATCAAACAATGATGTTATTAGGTAGAGATAATTTACTATTAATTTACTATTAATCATATTTACTATGTGGTTCATATATTATTTAAAACATTAAAATTATATTCTAGTAAACTACTTCCAATGAAAGCACATATGCCTTTTACCTGTACAATCTGATAGCAGAAAGGTAGTTGGTGCCCAAAATTGAATAAGGAGAGATAATCTATTTTTCACTCACTTAGGCTATGTCTGTCACCTCAATGAGGGGGGAGCTAGATGGGGCCTTTATGGAATGCGAAGTTTGCATAGCAAAAGAAGTCAGTCTGGCAAAACAAAATAATCTATTATCAGAGGAGGAGGACCCATGTAGATCATGGCATTTTTAGTGCATGGCCAGAAAGTCTGGAGTGAGAAAAAGGAATGCAAATTTCTTTCAGGCCAAAACACTTTGCAAAAAAACATATCAGAAACATAGAAAATGGGTTCCTCACTGACTGAGGTTTTCATAGTCATCTATTATTAGTAATTTGATTTTATAAAGGCTAAGAGGCATAAGAGTCTTACCAAACTAAATCCATTTACTAGAAACCTAGATCTTGTTCTTGTATCTCATCCAATTAGAGTTAGACCACATTTTCGCTATCTAAGATCAGTGAGAAGAAAGATTACCAGACAAGGGGAAGAAAGGATTTAAAAAGACAGCTTGGCTCAGCTCTCGGTGTTTACCTTTAAGAACAGAATTAATTATTAAGACCACTGTGATTTATAAATTTCCCCCTGGCTTTGCTCTCATTCCTTTCCCAATTGTTTCCCTGTTGTTTAGTAGTGAAATCTTTAAAAACATTGAAAAGAGAGTAAAGGTGCTTATCTTAAGTAGCAAAACAAGGTAAAAGGGGAAGGTTTGTGTAATGTTCAACATGTTAAATTTAGATGCAAACTCACCCAGTTCAGATTTGAGAAACTATTAAGGAAAGTCAACCAATCCTTCACCAAGCACTTACTAATTGCTTTCTGTATGCCAGAGGGGTGGGTGGGGAGAGGAGAAGAAGAAAGGAGATGAAAAGGAGGAGGCAGGAGAAGAAGGGGAAGAAGAAGGAAGAAGAGGTTGAGTCCCTAAGAGCTTCTATTACACTGAAGGAGGTAATACTCAAATTAACTGCTAATGAAGTTTATGGAATACAAAGTGGGGCTGGGCTTCCAAGAGGCTGGAAACATGAGGAAAGGCCTCATGTTGACCATAGGTCTTAGGTGGACTTGGGAGAAATCAAGTCATTTTAAGAATCAGAAAGTTTTGTCTTCATTTAAAATCTCAAGTAACTCCTGACACAAGGGAGTAAATTTATGGTCTGTGGGCCAACTCCAACTTGTTTCCTGTTTTTACAGCCTGGGAGCTATATAAAAACTACTTTTCACTAGCAGACCCTACAAAGAGATGTGACAGATCAGATCTGGCCCTTGAACCATAGTTTGTCAGCCCTTGGGGAGGTCAAACTGCCCATGCTGTCTTTCAGGGCTAGCCCAAATCTCGTGTTATACAACTTATGCCCACTTCTCTCCAACATAAACCCTCTCCTTCACAGCCTTGAATTAGCCATAGCCATTACTGCAAGATTATTTTAAAATATTTACACTTTTAGAAAATTAGAATATGTGAACTAAATAACGTATCACTGTGGAGAAGCTCCTTCCTCTACTAGCCTTATATACAGTTGGGATTACTTGTAGTAGTGATTTTAGGTTGGATTTGGGTTACATGGATTACATAAAGCAAATTAATCCCGAGCACATTCCACCTTTGATAATCTCTGAATATTATAACGTGAAGCACAAAAGGAAGAAATTTTTAAAATTCACTATGTGCCTGGAATTTTCTCCCTTTTATTCCTGCTCTCAAATTCAGACTTTCCTTCAAACTGATAAAATAAGAAAATGCAAGGCATTCAAGATTTTCAGGCCCTGTTATGATTTTGGAATTCAAATAATTACTTTTCATGTCTGAGATCCATGCACAGGGCATTAAAAACTCTATACTTTGGCAAGTCATTGCATTTTAATAATTTTAATGGCTAATTTCTCTAGCTTACAATATACTACTCATAACCATATATTTACTTTATTGCTTCCAAGATGAAAAGTGTCCATAGTGGAACTGCTGAATAGATTGTCTTACTTACATGTGTCCAGGACACTATGACATGGATGTCTGGGAGGCCAGGACCAGACTAATATAGGATCAGGACATAGAGAGTAGTATTTCTGTGAGTGATATAGGTAATGGGGTGCTTGCTGCTTGGTTATAGTACCTGCTCATCATTATTCACTCAATTTTCAACTGTGTTACAAGACATAGGAGCATCACCTAGAAGCTGAAAGACAGAAATAAATGAAAGAAATGAAGATAGGGTTTGGTTACATCCATAACTATTCCCTGTACCTTAAAAGTGCCATGATCACATGGTGATCTGTTGCAATATTAACCGTTAAGAGTTCCTTGTTATTTCTAAGCATAAAAATAATTTTTAATATTTAATAACATGGTTGTAACTCATCCCCACCTCTCCTTATCCCTCTTATTTTCATTAGTTGAAGATGAATGCTGTGTCTGTTTAATGATGGTTATTTCTTCTTTGTGGATTTTCCAGAGTAAATGTACATGAAAACAACCCATGACTCCCACCTATGACTTCAAGCCTACGCAACTTTTTTTATATGGATTTTCCATTGCCTTTCAAGAGCATACTTAGAAAAATGGAATTTCTACTTATTGAGGACTTAGCAAGACTCTGCTAGTAAGAGGTAAGATTGATGTTTTGGCAATTTATCAATTTCATGTTGGTGCAAAACTTTTCCACTACTTATAGTGTATCCTTTTTAGAGAGCTCACTGATACTCGTAACAGCAAGGACCCTGGTATACACAGGAGGGCCTACTGAATAGGTTCTTAGATCTGCTTTCCTTTTGAGGGGTCAACAATCACTTTAATCAAACACATATATCATTCACTTAGTTCAGGAGAAAAAGACAACACCCTGAACTTCAGCGAAAATACAAACAGAAATAAAGACCAATAGACAGGGCTTCCAACTATCTGACCATTGCAATACATACATCATAGATCAACAGAAGATCCAGCTGTCTGACCATTGAACATATACATGCATAGTTACCAGAGAGAGAAGCACTAACATCTGGGTTTTCAAAGCCAAGGGTCTCCTTAGCAACTACCCAGAGTCTTTCTGGGCGAACAAACACTTCTAAGGACTAAGGCCCAAAATAAAGTAAAACGCCATTTCAGAGTATGTACATACATACACACACACACACACACACACACACACACACACACACACATATATATATATATATATATATATATATATATACACACTTTTCAGAGCTAGAGGGCATCACAACCTCTGAGAAACAATGCCTCCATAGAAATTAACAAAAGGTATGGGCCTTCCTACAAAACAAATCTCCCCCAATCAAATTTCCCTTAATGGTCATGCCCATTAATGGGTGGGACAGATCTTTAACTCTCATTAACATAATTAACACTATAATACCAAAGTTCAAAACCTTTTGCATATTCTATCCTTTTCTAAGACATGGGAACAAAAATTCTATTTTAGTCAGTTTTCAGATTTGGAAGTTGGAGACAATTATAATTGTGTCATGAGAACATGTACGTTTCCTTGTTTTTCTAAGATTAAGGATGAAGTATTTATAGATAAGAAATCTATCTGTAGACACTATTCATTTCACCTAAGAATGTGACTGTGTTAAAAAGTATAGTGTATTTAGCACAACTCAGTAAGCATTGATCACTAGTTTGTGTAAAATATAATTAGAAAAGCAAAAAGGGACAGTGAAAATTCACAGAGTCACAGAATGTAGAGTTGATCATGAATTCAGAAGCCTCTAGTCCAAACCATACGAGAAAAAAATAATCCCCAGCATAATATGCTTAAAAAATGGTCATGCAACCTCTGCTGGAAGACTGCCAAAGAAGGCAGAGGCACTATATATTAGGCCATCCCTTTAGACTTTTGATTAGTTCTAATTGTCTGGAAATTGTTCATGACATCAAAACTAAACTTCTCTTGGAAACCTTTACTTATTGTTCTTTGTTCAGTTGCCTAGAGATATACAGACTAAGTCTAAGGCAGAGGGGAAGATGAGAAGAATCCTCATTCTGATAAAGAGGATCTAGGTTCACATACCAATTCTGTCGCATTACTTTGTGACCCTGGCAAAGTCACTTAGTGTCTCTGGGTCTCTCTCTTTTCTCTCATGGTGAAAGAAGTTGGGAGAAGGCAATTGGACTAGATGACCTCTAAAGTTCCTTCTAACTCTAAACTTAAAATCCCTTTATCAGGAATATTTTGATAAATGTTTTACAACTGGTTGACAAAAGAAGTATCTATACACTTTAAATTTTTGTCTGCATTATTATTTTCTTATATGTAGATCAGCAGCAAAGAAATAAATCAAGCCCTGATTTGTGACGTTAATGTGTTTCTGAGCTGTGTATTCTCAGACTGAAAATTTAACAATAGGTATTCAAGGGCTAGTAAGAATTAGCTCCAACTCATCACTGCCTATTACACACAGCAAGTCTTTAAATAGAGGAAGACATCCACTCAGTCTAGACTGGGTCTTCTAACTCAGTTCCTATTCATTCATTCATTCATTCCCTATTTCATTCAAAACTTTTACCAAAGAAATCATGATTCAAATTCAACATCAAATTCCTTGTGTTGATATCTGTAGGCTACCAAAACATATTAGGAAGAAGTACATTCACGTGACACAATAGAAATGATATTAGACTTAGGGTCTGCAGATCTAGGTTTTAGTCCCTGCCCTCTCTCTTTGTCTCCCTTTTTTAATCTATGTAACCCTAGAGAAATCTCTATTTCCTCTTCTATAAGAAAAGAGTAGACAATAATGCTGCCCTATCTACTTCACTGAGGCATAGAGGGGATCAAAGATGAAATATTTATGGTACCTTGAAATCCTGAAGGACAATAGAAATAGATATTTACTATATGAGTAAGTATGGCACTCTTCATGGCAGAATTCATCTGTATTCTGCAATAATTTATCAAAATATTTCTTTTGCATTTGCCTTTTTTGTTAACAGAAGAGATTTCTTACCAAGGTATTCATTTTCAACTAATTAATGTGGGTGTTGCCTTAGTAGATATCTTCTCTCTGCCTCTCTATAAACTATATGGAAATGATGAGTAAAATATTAGAATTAAGTCAAGAGTATATAGATAGATGATATTGCATTCATTGGTTTTAGAACAGGAGGATTTTAAAGATAATTCAAATCAAGAAGCATATATTAAGCATTTGTTCTAGATCAGGCACTCTGCTAAGTGCTGTGGTTACAAAGAAGTAAAAAACAGACTGCTGTCAAGGAGCTCACAATTGGAGGCAATATTCAAATTATTATGCAAAAGAAGTTATTTCAGGACACATTTCAGATAATCTCAAAGGGAAGATAGCAACATTAAATGGACATCTGGAAGGGCTCCTTGCAGTAGGTAGGGTTTTAAATGAAACTTAAAAGAAGCCAGGGGAGTCAAGAAGTAGAAATCTGGAAGGAGAGTATTCTAGGAATGGAAGTCAGCTGAAAAGCAGAGTTGGGAGAAGGAATGTTTTGTGTGAGAAATAGCAAGGAGGCTAATGTCCCTAGATGGTTGAGTATTTGAAGAGGAATACAGTATAAGTTGACTCAAAGGGAGGAGTGAACAGGTTTTGAAAGACTCTCTAAGAGATAAAATAATGCTAATTTATACACACATATATGTGAAGTTTAAAACAATTTAAAGATAATTGTCTCATTTTTCAATTATGAAAGGCAGGTCAAGCACTTATCATAAACTCCTACCATTCATTTGATTATTTGTTAAAAGCAGCTTCATTCTCTGGTGTCACTGCCATAGATTACAAAGAGAGAATCAACTCTACTGACAACTCTCATCAACAATCAGTGGTAATCACATCCAATCCCATCACCCGTCTTCTTGCTATACTTTTGTCCTTGATATAAACATAAAAGGAATCCCAGAACAGAATTTAGTCCTCAGAAAGACATCCTGTTCATGATTTTATGCCCTCTAGTACATCTGATGCCTGACTCTTAACTGTGGTTATCACTTGAATATGTGGATAAGCTCCCTAGACTCCCAAATACTTGCCTATTCACAACCATGATAACCCACTTACCTCTGGGTCCTTATTGTGCCTTACTGTTTTCTGGTCCCCTTGTCTTTCTCTGGCATTTAAAAATGGAAAGGTCACTCCCTTCTGGGCAGTTTCCGTCCTTAAATTCAGGAATAACTGTAATTATCAAGCTATTATGAACTGGAAAATTGTGGAGTAGGTGTTATCATGATGAAAACCACTTTACTAGAAGATACCAACAACAACTGAGTCTACCGCATCCCCCAATTTATTGGGGATTAGGGTTTCTGCAATCTTTCTGGCTTGGATATAGAGCACCTGCAAAGCTGAACAAAATAATTTAACAGTTTTGCTCAAAAAATGTACTTTGTGCCAGGGACCATGGTAAGCATTGCAGATAGGAATACAGTCAAACAGAACAGTCTCTATCCTCAATGTATTTATATTCAGATGGGAAAAGGAAACACAAAAATAGGAGCTAGAAAGGAGAGAGATGGTAGCTGTCTGGGGCAGGAACTTCAAAGAGAAGTTCAGAGAGAGTGAGTCAGGTCAGTGAGGAAATGTCTGTTTATGCCTTCCTGAAATAATGGGCCTGGAAAAAGAGTTACCAATCACAAGAACAGAGCCTTAGGGCAGAAATTTCTCCAGGGCCATCAGATGCTGGAATTTGGGAAGGAGGATGAGAAGTTTAGAGTGAATTGAGACCTGAGGAGAAAAATAGCTAGGAGACTCCTACTAGGACCTAAAGCAGTAATTCATCTGTACTCCCAATAGTGATGCATCCTCTTATTAGAATTTCCAGTACTGAAGAAGTAAGTTTTGAATACAAAACTGTAATTTTATTACCTTACATTAGACAGAATGGATAGATAGTTTTGCAGCTGTCTGTATGACCTGGTTTAGTCACTCAGTACTCTAGACAATACTCTAAGAGAGAAGAGAAGCAAAGAGAAAAGAGGGAAGGAGAGAAGTGGAGGGAAGGGGAGGAGAAGCTGAACTCCAGGGGATAGAGAGACTTTCTTTATCTGAGACATATCCATACTAATGAAATCATATGTCCTGTCCCTATTTTACATAAATTGATGACTGCCTTCCCTGTCCTCATGACTCACCGGAGACCAAATATTTAGAGTCAAGAGAATCCTACCTTCCATTGATGAGAATAAGCTGCCCTTTTGCTTTGTGGAGGAACAGTCAAGACGTGGGTAGCACAAGTGTATTCTCTTCAATATTCTGCTCCATGTAACCAGAATTCAGTTGTTAATTCCTATGTCTGGGATAGTTGTAGATGCCTTATAACGCTGATTGAGAGGGGTTTATGACTATATAATCCAGTTCCCATTTCTGGATTATGGCTTTTGTTACAGTTTGTGAGCCACTGTTCAGTCTCCTCAGGGTAGAATTTAAAAGTTTCATGTGATGTGACTGGTCCCTGTGTCTATCATAGGTGACATTTGTGGTAGAATGAAAAGAGTGCTGAATTTGATGGCAGGGGATCTATTTTCAAACACCAGTTTTGCTCCTTACTCCATGTGTGACATTGAGAAAGTCACTTAGTCTCCATGTTTCTTTATCTGAAAAAATGAGGAGGCTGCACTACATGAAATCTAAAGTCCCTACCAGCTCCAACTCTATGATTCTATGAGGCTAGGGAGGGCTATTGCTAATACTTTTGTTTTTACAAGAATAACCTTTATCTTTTCACAGAATTGCCTCTCAGGTGATGTGGGATATAGGCAGTTAGACTGGTAGGGAAAGTGATTATGAGCACATGGATTTCTTCCCATTCCCTGAAGGAGGAGAGTTCTGTAAATATTGTGGGTTGATATTCCCCAAAGGACTCCTCCATTACTAGGTATTCCTAGGTTTCCACTGGACTTGGCCCATTGGTAAATCATAACATTGATGGCAATAGTTATTTTTCCATCTTCTCTGGATGGAGATTCCCCAGAAGGCACTAAACTTTAAACTCTTAATAGGCACATGTATTAGCATAATCAGGGAAGACAGGCAATCGAGTTAATACAAGAAAGCTACAGCAGCTGTCAATTGCTCTAATAAGCACTTACTCTCACTCTCTTTTTTCTTATTTTGAGGCTGCTTGTAGATAGTTGATAAAAAAAAATTTAAAAAAAAACAGAGGGTTTTAGAATCCCGAGGAGAGTATGACTTAACTGACATTTTTCCTGTTAAGAGATAGACCTACACAGTCCATTGTGTTAACAAAAATGGGAAAATGAGTGAGCCCTGTGAAACATCTTTGTGACAGAGCAGTATACCTCTAAGGAATCTTCTTCCATTTGTGGTTTTCTCTGTGTATCATTGTGTACCACAAAATTCTGTGTGTCCCTGGTGAATGCCTTGTGTGGTGGATTATACTACAAGTTACCCAAGTTCTTAGGCATAGAGAAAGTCATGCAGTTTGGAGCATGAGATTATGACACCTGAATATGAGTTACGAGATCAATGGTATCCACATTCTTGCCAATAAATTGTGAATCTTTCTCTAGGTCTCTCAAAAGTAATTTAAAGCAGGATCAGAACTCAGAGGATTCTGATAGCAGGCTTTCTTTCCCATGGTAAATCATAGCATGGGTAATTATAGTTATTTTACATCTAAGAAATTTTAAAAATGCTTTCATTATCCCTATTTTTGCAGATGAGGAAATAGGCAGAGAACAAGTGACTTCTTTAGGATCCCACAGCTAGTTAATGTCTGAGGCTGTATTTGAACCAAGAACTTCCTTACTCCAGGCATAGCACTCTCTTCACTGCAGCACTTAGCTGCTTCAAGTCATTTAATCTCTATCTACAGCAATTTCCTCAACTATTAAAATGGAGAGAGTAGTTTCCACTTCCTAGGCTGGTTGGAAGGATTATATTTGTAAAATGTTTAGCACAGTGCCTGGAAGGCTCTCAATAAATGTTATAAACCCTGCTTCCTTCTTTTCTTCCTTTGTTTTCCTTCCTTTCCTTCCTTCCTTCCTTCCCTACAACTCTGCATAGTATCATACATAAAGTACCAAAAAGGAACAAATAAGTCACCTAGTCAATTCCATTATTTTGCAGGTTGGGGAAGTTGGTGGGCAGGGGGTGAGGTAAATGTCTTGACCAAGGCCAAAAATTATTTTTCATACTTCACAGATCTTTAGACCAGCATTCTTCACCCCATTCTAGCATAAAATACCCATTTGGAAAACCCAGTAGAGAAGACTTTTGAAATTTGTCCTCTATTGCTTTAATCCTTTACAGTGGCTGGGCCAGAAATACTGACTTTGTGAATTCTTAGAAGGGAAAAAAAGCAGCACCCAACAGCAAAACTGCTGCCTCTTGAATAAAAATCGCCACTTTTACAGCTTAATAACAAAGACTTACAATTCCTTTAATGGAATCTAATAATTTATTGCACACTGTACTCAGCTTCATTTAAAGCAATGTACTTTGTAGTTGTTGCTGTTAGATGAGCAGGTTAATTAGTTTTGTGATCAACATCCTATAAATGCCAAGTAAGGTCTGCACTAGAAACAGAAAATATATCCATTATAGTGAATGTGGTATCGAGGTGCATAGTATTTTTTTTTAATTCAGCAATTCTTCATAATTATAATGGTGAGCTGTCCACATGTCAGCATTTCCTTTGAAAACCCCCATTTCATTAAAAACCCATCCCGATTCAGACTTCCAGACAAGTGCGTTTATCTTTGCAACTTGCCCCCAGATTACCTATTTGGAACACTGAAAAAGTGAGAAGTTGACAGTTTTAGGAGATTATTCTTTCTTCTTCAGTACAGCTCGCCTCTTAAATTGAAGAGATAAAAAGGTATTGAAAGTCTAATAACCATTACTTCCACAGACGAGATCAGTGACCATTCACAAGGGCTCTTTGCTCTGAAGACCTGGGTCATTTGTCAAAATCTGAAGAGCCAAGTTCTATTTGCATACATAGTTTCATAACTTATATATCAGACTATGTACTGAATAGGGCAACTTGGTGGCATGGTGAGTAGAGTGCCAGGTCTGGAGTCAGGAGACGCTTACTAACTGTGTTATTCTGGGCAGGCCACTTAACCGTTTGCTTCAGTTTCCTCCTCTATAAAATGAGCTGGGGAAGCGAATGCACACCATTCCAGTATCTTTGGCAATTGAGGTTAGGAAGGGTTACAATGATCGAACATAAGATTTTCTTCCCCAACCTTGATTTTTAATTTTTTCTTTCTCATATATCTAACACAGTTTCACTGCTCACATTCACTCAGCTAAATTCCTCCCCCTGTCAATATCACAACCTACTTCAAGATATTTTCATCTTTTGGTTTTCTTATTCAATTTCCTGCCCCTTCTTCCCTAATCCTTATTCTCCTACATTCTTCAGTTTTCCCTTTCTTAATCTCTTTGTATTTTCTCAGTTTATCCTTTGATTAAAAAAAATGATAAAAGAGACTGGGTTCCAGGCATTTGGAACAAAAATGTATGTTATGGGGGAATAATATTTCTAGTTCAACTTTGCCATTTAATAACCTTGACTTGGGCAAATAATTTAACCTCTCTAAGACTCAATTTACTCATTTGTAAATTAGAGAGAATAATAACACTTACTCTGCCTTAAAATTGTTTGAAGAATTAAATGAGTTCATGACACCATCTCATCTTACATACTAAGAAATGAAGATCACCAGAAGTTTTAGTGACTTGCTCAAGGTCACACAGCTAGTGCTATAGACAAGATTTGAACCCTCTAAATTCAAAGTCATTACTCTTTCACCCTTTTGACTGTATCATGTTGATTCTTCATAATATTTACATTTATATATATATATACACAACTTGGAACAATTAAGTATTATATAAACATAAACTATCATTATTTTCAAACCACTGAGTATCTTAAGAAATGTCTATACTAGGCACTGTAATTATGAAACACAACTTTTTAGCTATTGCAATCTGTTCCAATTTCTATGGTAGCTTATATACATATATATGCATATATATACATATATGTCTCTACATAAAATTTACATGAATTTACATACATGTTTATATATAATATGCAAGTATGTATATAAGTATGTTTGTATCTTGAAAACAAACACTGCAATTGTGTAATTATTGTTTA
>CM053770.1:61012874-61071502 GCA_028658325.1 Potorous gilbertii
TAAGAAGAATTCTTCCTTTGATCTAATGAGATAGGTCTCCAATTTACATCCATATAAATGAAGTTGGCTATTCAATTTAAATACTTATTACTTACTATATTTTATTTATTTCTGTATTTTCTACTTTTCATTAGTAATGGGTTTTTAGTTTGTGAAAAACCCTTTCAGCATATATTCACGTAATTACGTTTTTTATTATTTTTTTTCAATAGTGTTTACTTTATCTATAGTTTTGTTATATTAAACCAACCCTGCAGTCTTGGTAGAAACAGAATCTATGCTCTCTATTTCCTTTTGATACATTATTGAACCCTATGTTGGTAGCCTTTCATTTAAAAAAAATATTGTTAGTTTTCATTAGAGATACAGTCTTTTCATGATCTGTATTATTGGAAAGAATTCTCATATCAATGAGATCTTACTGGAGTATAGTATGGTCAGGATTTAGAATATGGACACAAAAAGATAACATAAACTTTTCTGTTTCACAACTGCCAAATAATTAGCACCTAGAATTTTTATAGATGTTTATAAGTGATAAGAAAGGGGATACCCATTGCCTAGGGTGCTTAGGGCAGTTTTCAGCTGAGGGTGGAACTTTAGGAATACACATTTTGTTCCTTATTGCCTTAGTTATGAAATTATATCCAATTTCATGCTACCCATGAGAACAATACTGATAATTGGGAAAAAATACCTGCACCTCCATGTTAGGGTTTTAGACCATGCTCAGTCACTATTGTACAACCACAGATCAGCCATTTATTCTCCGTGGTCTATTCATGAAGAATAACTGGTAAGTAGATGTTCTTCCAGTTCTGCTTGTATAGTCCAACAAAACTTCCAAAATTATGATTCTGTAAAAGGGGGAATCATGATATTAATTTGTTAAAGAAATATAGAACATTTTTGTAGCCTTTAGGTACCCTAAAGAACCAGGTAGAAATTGAGAATATTACAAAAAGCTAGCACAAAGTTGAGGTCATGAAAATATTTGAAATCATGATGAGAATGAGAAATGATTGCATGGATGTTAGCCATTCCAAAAGTATAGAAAGCAAACTGAAAAGTCATCAAAGTTTGCACTTTAAAATTTGGTGGATCATCAGGATAGAAAGTATAATTATAAGAATGAACACAGCTCTTGCTTGATTTGGGGAAAATAATGTTTCTGCTGATAGTTATTCAAAACTACTTGGCTAAATTCTTCAAGCCTTTGGATTTTATCAGCTCAGATAATTGAGACAGAATACAACTCCTTTGGGCCTTACCAGAAGGTCTGGGAGAGATGACTTGTAGAAACAAAAGTTTTCATCTTCCTGCAATTCTGGTGCTCAGACTGTCTATTCATACCTAGAATGATACTCCAACAGGGGAAAGTCATATATTACTGAGCCCATACTCAAAGAACTTGTGCTATACTGGCATGGTCTTATCTTGATATTATAATGAAACATTGGAGAAGTCCATAGGATTATATATTTAAAACTGGAAAGGATTTTGGAGATCATCTAATTGAAATTCTCTTTTTACAAATGAATAAACAAAGTCAGAGGAGTTAAATGACTTTCCAGGATCTCATAGAAAGTATAAGAAAAAGATTCAACCCAGTTCCTCTGATTCTAAATCTAGGCTTAGTCTGATATAGTTTCTTTTCTTATTCTGAATATTTTAAAAAATATTTATTTACTTTAAAACCAACTTGATATTTTTTTTAAAACCAACTTGATATTTTTCATTCTCCAATATTTTATGTATATTTTTACTAACTCTTTTAAGTTCTAGGTGACTGCCTCAGTTAAAGAACAGTGAAAATTAGACAAAATTGTTAACATATTGTGCTGTCTTATTCTGAGCCTGTGGCATGATATCAGGCAATTTATTCTAGTTTCACAAATAAGTATTTACCTTCTGCCATATTTGTAGATATACATTTCTCAGTAAGTACTAATTGGAGATGTCATGATTTTTCAATTTAATTAGTGTAATTGCTTAGACAAAAAAATGCAGAACCATTTCTAATATAAACCCCATTTCCAATGATTGCTAAGGCTGTTGAGTGAGTTTCCTAGATTATTTTCAACACAGTGTTTGTCATCTACATATCTTGACATCTGAAAGTATCTGTGAACTTGAAATCTTGAGAAAAATGTCAAGCATCTGCCCAAAGACCATCTTTTTGTAATCAGCTCTAAATAGAATGGCAAACTTGAACTTCAGATTATCTGCTTTGTGTCTGTCCTAGACCTTGAGGCAAACCTTCTCCTAAATTTTGTTTTCTTTTAGAATTCCTTGAGTGTAGGAGAGATCTATTTTACTGATAGCTTTCTTTTGCATAAGGGGCAGCTAGGTGGTGCAGTGGGTAGAGCACCAGTGCAGGAGTCAGGAGAACCTGAGTTCAAATCTTACCTTAGACACTTGACACTCACTAGCTGTGTGACCCTGGGCAAGTCACTTAACCTTAATTGCTTCATCCTGGGTCATCTCCAGTCATCCTGATGAATATCTGGTCACTGGATTCAGATGGCTCTGGAGGAGAAGTGAGGCTGCACAGCCCTCCCTCACTCAAAACAAAGCAGCTCCCCCACCCCCCAGTTTTAAAAACCCACATGCATTATCCACTTTAATCAAGCACATGCATTATTCACTTAGTTCAAAAAAAAGTCAGCCCCTTGAACTTCAGAGAAAATACAGAGACAATAATCAACAGGCAGGCCTTCCATCTGCCTGATCATAAACTATACAAACATCACAGATCAATAGACAGATCCGGCTGTCTGACCACACACACACAGTTACCAGAGAGAGAAGCACCAACATGTGGGTTTTTAAAACTGGGGGGTGGGGGAGCTGCTTAGCAGCTTCCCAGAGTCTCATTTGGCCCACATATCTTCTTCCAAAAACTAAACCCCAAATTTAAAGCTCACCTCAGAGTATTTATACACTTTTCAGAGCCAGAGGATGTCACAACCCTTGAGAACCAGTGCCTCTTTTGAAAATTAACAAAAGGTGTGGGCCTCCCCTAATCAAGCTTCCCTTAATAGGCAGGCCCAATTAATGGGTGGGGAAGACCTTGAACTCTCTGATTAACATTGCACTGATTCACAACTCTATTGCTCATACACAGTCCTGGGTTGCAGTTCCATGGTGGAGAGGGATGCTTCTGGTTCATCAAAAGAGAGCAGGGGCCCTGGACACAGTTCCAAGGCAGAGAGGAACACTAGTGCTCTGATTGTAGCAAAGCAAGGGGTCCTGGACACAGTTCCAGGGTCATTAGAAGTGCTGGCTACAGGCCAGCAGGGGTCATCCTTGGGTAAGGACCAAGGCATAGACCCCAGAACAATCTCTGATCAGATTTCAATTTTAACATAAAGTTCAAATAGGCTAGAATAACAAGCAATAAACAAGAAAAAAAACTTGATGATGAAAATCTATTAGAGTGATAGGGAAGACCAAGACATAACTCAGAAGACAATATTGTGAAAATGACTACAAGCAAAGCATCAAAGAACAATGCTAATTGGACCTAAGTACAACAGGAATGCCTGGAGAGTTAAAGAAAGGGATGAATGGTAGATAACATATTGGGAAAAGATGTGAATCATACAAGAAATTATGAAAAGAAAGAACAGATTGGTAAAAGGGAACAAACTACACTAAAGAAAATAACACCTTAAAAAATTGGCTTAGTGGTAAGAGAGGCACTACATTATTAATTGAAAAAAAACTCCTTAAAAAGCAGAATAGACCAAATGGAAGAAATACAAAAAATCACTAAGAAAATAACCTTTTAAAAATATAATTGGTCAAATTGAAAAAGCAGTGCAGAAGCTCACCGAAGAATGTATTTCCTTAAATATTACAACTGGGCAAGCATCTAAGTCAAAAGAATAAAAAATATAGAAAAAAAACATGAAATATCTTATTGGGAAAAGAACTGCCCGGGACAATAGGTCAATGAGAGATAATTTAAGAATTACTGGACTACCTGAGAGCTATGATAAAAAACAGCCTAGACATCACATTAAAAAAAATCAAGGAAAACTGTCAGATAACTTAGATCTAGTAGGTAAGATATAAATTGAAAGAACTTAACCTTCCACTCCTAAAAGAAATCCCCAAATGAAAGCCCCTATGAGCAGTGGGAGTCAAATTCCATAAGTAAGAACAAATATGAAATTTGACAGGAAAACATGACTCAGGGGAAGCCTAGAAAGGTAAACATGAAAGAAAAATGATAAGGAACTTAGTAAGGTTAAACTATTCTCATTCTGATATGGAAAGATGATACAAATAACTTCTAAGATCTTTTTTCTTTCATTATTCAGACAGTTATAAAGTATCTACATAGAGGTCATGGGTATGAGTCAATTATATTCAGGAGATTTCAAAAAAAAACAAAGAGATGAGAAAGAGGGATACTCTTGGAGAAGGGGTAAAGAGAGATGGAATGGGAAAAAATTTTTTCACAAAGAAGCTTCCCAAGAATAACTTTAATTGTGGAGAGGAAGAGGGGGATCAGGATAGTGGGAAATGTCTAACCCTTACTCTCCTTGGAATTTGGTTTAAAAAAAATGAAGACTATACATATACACTCAGTTGGATGTAGAAATTTATCTGACTCAATAGAGAAATAGGAGGGGAAGGAAATAGGAGATATGGAGGGGATAAGAAAAGAGAAAGTGGATTAGGGGACATGATGGTCAGAAGAAAAACAGACTTTTGAGTAGGGACAAGATAAAAAAGGATAAACAAGAAAAATATAGAGGAAAATACAGAGTGAGTAGTAATGATGGTTTAATGTGAATTGGATAAGCTCAGTCATAAAATGGAAGCAGACAGGAGGATTAGAAACCAGAACCAACAATGTGTTACAAGAGACACACCTGAAATAGAAAAAAACACACACAGAGATAAAATAAATGACTAGAGCAAAGTGTATGTTTCAACTGAAGTAAAAAAAAGCTAGAGTAGTAATCATCATCTCAGACAAAAGAAAAGCCAAAATAGATCTAATTAAAAGAGATAATTAAGGAAACTATATTTTGCTAAAAGTTCCCATAGACAGTGAAGTAATATGAAAAATGTTTACACGAAGTTGATATGGTAAGGACCTTATTTCTCAAATAGAGAACCAATCTAAATTTATAAAAATAAAAGCCATTCCCCAATTGATAATTGGTCAAAGTATTTAATCAGGCAGATTTCAGAAGAATTTAAAACTTAATTCATAGGAAAAATGTCCTAAATAACTTTATTTTAGAAAGCAAATTAAAATGTCTCACATTTATCAGAAATGCCAAATGAAGAAGAGATTGAGGAAAAAATAGGTACACCAAAAATTGTTAGTGGAATTTTGAACTAATCGCATCATTCTGGAGAATTTGAAAAACTAAGCATACCCTTTGACTCAACGATGCTTCTGTTGGATCAAAGAATAAGCAAGAGGATATAAATGTACAAAAATATTTCTAGTACCTCTTTTCGTGCTGGGTAAAGAATTGAAAACTGAGGAGATGCTCATCAACTGTGGAATGGCTGACCAAGTTATCGTATATGCTTGTGATGGAGTACTAATGTGCTAAAAGAAACGATGAGAAAGTGGTTTCAGAAAAAAAATCAGAAGACATATATGAACTGAGTCAAAGTGAAAATAGACCTAAATAGATTTATAGAAAGATAACTGTTGATATAGTTATAGAGATATTTTCTCTCTATAATTATATCTGTATGTTTTATATAGATATTTATTCTACAGCTATATCTAAAACTGCTCATATCCATATATCTATATGAATATATATCTATCTGAATGTACATTTTATATGTAGAAAAAGAGAGAGGGGGAGAGAGAGAAGAAGGAAAGGAGAGAGGATGGGAGAGAGAGAAGGAGGGAGAGAGAGAGCGAGAGAGAGAGAGAGAAAGAGAGAGAGAGAGAGAGATTCATAGTTTCCATTAGGTAGATATATATTGATATGTCTATCTGTATATTTAAAAAATTAAGCATAATAATTTGTCATCATATTACCTCAACTGTCCTGATGTTTTTCCTTATATATCCCAAGCTGAACAGAGCTCCACATATACATTCGTACGCCATTGATCATTTCCCTTGCTGTTCTCTCTAAAATAGGAATGATTGAAGATAAGATTACAGGTGTTAGCTTCAGATGATTATTGTGATTTTCACTGTTTTCATCAAAATAGTTGGATCTTGCTACATCCCACAATTCACAGAACTTTGTTGGAGAGCAACTTCAGGAAACCACATTGTTTCCCTGCAGCGTTGATAGCCTCAAATCACAATGAGTAGACTATAATGAACCAAAAGCAGCCTGTGGGTAAACATTATCTCTGCCCTTCTTATGGAAGCTAGTTTTAAGAAGACAGTTACTGGAGTTAGTTTGGGGAACATAAATCTAGTGGCTATTTGGGGGAATAGAAATTAGGATAGATGGCATTGAAGTAGAAATTGGAAAATTATATTAATATTTCCATTAGGGAAGACCATATATAACATCAGCACACTTTTTCTTTCTTCTTTCTTACTGAAGCAAATATAATATAAAATAATACTACAGAGGTGCTCTTTAAGGATATTGAATCAGGGGTGTATATATAATGAAATGAAAATATCATTAAATACTAATTAAGATGGTTACATTGTGCTGAGACAAAATATAGTCATGGGAAGGTGGAGCAGTGAGAAAGGAAGAGAGGAAAATTGTTTGTTTGAAATTAGGAGAGGAGATGGAAAGAGAACTAAGGCAATGATAAGAAAGGAGCAGGTAAGAGAGGGGCAGAAAAAATAAGATCCATAGTAGACCAGTTATAGGACTGGGTGTAAAGTCCTGGAAGAAATTAGAACAAAAAGACAAAAATCATCTCCCTGCAGATTTGGAAAATATATCATCTACACACTAATTTTGGAGTTGAGTTCCTTGTTTATCCTTCACGGGAGAACAGAATAGGAAGTCATTAAAGGATCCCTTGCTTCTCTCCTAAGCTTCCCTAGTTATTTGCTGAAGCCTGAAATCCCTGTAACAAGAGACAAAGTGTTTTATTTCAGAATTAGAGCTAAAAAAACTAAACCACAAAATATGATTTAGTTAAAACATTGAGCAGATGGAATGGTTCACTAAAAAGAGTACTAGGCTTAGCTAGAAGATTTGGACCTGGTCCTCTCTCTGCCCTCATTGACCTATGACTTCATGCTAGTCATTGACCTTCAGTGAACCCAAGTTTCTTCATCTGTAAAATGGGGATAACTTCATATTCACAGAGCTGCTATAAAGAAAATGCTTTAAATGTATGTGTTTTTAATAGTGTGACTTACAAAGTTAAATCTGTCAAAAGTAAATTAGTGATAACAAATTTTTCCTTTTTTTATTGGGAAATGAGCATAAGAGGGCAGGGGGATAGTTGTGTAATGTAGGAATGCTAGAAACCAAAGATTTCCAACTTCATAGCTTCGTAGCTTTTCTTAGGAACTGTTCACCTTCAGTTGGGTAGGAAAAATTAGAAGCTGCGCTTAGATTTGCTTTTTTAAAATTTTAAAATAAAGTATTTATTCCTTTGTAGATTACATTCTCATTTAACAGTACTAGATTCAACCTCTCTCTCTCGCCCTCTTTTTTTTTTTTTTTTTTTTTTACAAAATTAAGAGATATGTGGGTTCCTCCAACCACTGTCTTGGGCTAATATACAGCAATAAATCTGAAAAGGACATAATTTCTGCATTTACTTTTAATCTGATAGTAAAAAAGGACTTCATTATAAATAATAACTCACAGCTATAGAGCCCTCTAATGTTTTTCCCCCAAAAAATCCTTGTGATATGGAGAGTCATATATGTTACTATCTCTATTTCACAGATGAGGAAACTGTGGCTCAAAGAAGTGATAGGACTAACTCATGGTTATAAAGCTAATAAATTCTAGAGCTGAATGCAGGCATTAATCCCCACATGGTTTGGTGATGGCATCATTTCACTGGAAATTCTGCTTCTTCTGAGAAAAAGGAAATTAATAAAGAGAAAAGAAATAAACTCCTGAAAAGATCATTTTTTTCAAAGCATTGGGGATTCTATATGGCAAAATATGCCAAGAATTTAAGTAAAGATCAAGGACAGTGAATAGATAAGTTGGGGAGAAGAGATGAGAAAAGGGGATGAGACAAGAAGAGTGCTTTTACTAATGGAAAAAAATGAAGTTTTTCTCTGCAGCTCAATAAGTACAGGCAGAGACATTTTTGTTGAAGTTAGTGCCTTGCCCAGCTTGGTACAAATCATCAGAGAAGCTTGTATTAAGCGTCATTGTCAATGACACTGAAGGCTCGAAGTGTTATCCAGACTTGGTGACTGTGTAAACTGTTTCTTGGAATGAATTATTTGACTTCATGCTGTCAGGGAGTGTAAGGATTTGACTTTTTTTTTCTCTTTCTTACAGAGTGGGAATTTGAAATTTTCTATGAATGTAATTTTGTGCTTAAAGAGGAATAAAATACTTCACTTAAAAAGAAATCTAAACATTTCCTTCAGCACAAATGAGATTATATAATGAATTTTTAGAATGTTGTTCTAAATTATAAAAGCAGACAGATTCAATGGCTATTAGGTGCCAGATATAGGAAGATAAAAGGCCAGAAATAGATAAAGAAAAATAAGAAATTGTCATTCTCTTAGAAGTAAGGAACATCAGATAAGTTAATTTAAAAAATAAATAGCATTGATATATTGCTCTAATGTTTTCAAAATACTTTACAAATATCTCATTTTATTGTTACAACAAACCTGGCAGAAAGGGATTGTTATTTTCTATATTTTACAGATGAGGGAACTGAGGCAGGACTTACCCAGTCTCAAAGCTAGTGTCTGAGGATGGATTGAAATTCAGATCTCCCTGAATCCAGGTCCATTACTCTGCCCTCTGGACAGTCTACTTCCACATTTCCTCTTATATCTGGGTCCTTTTCATTTACTCCTCTTGGTTGATCAGGTTCACTAACCTAAATTATGCTCTCATCACCTCTTTCCTGACTTGAAATAGCCTACTTCTTCACCTCAAGTTTTCTATCTCTTTCCTCTCTAATCTGTCCTTTACATAGCTGCCCAAGTAATATGACACAGGTCTATCATGTGATCATGTCACCTTTCATTTCTGAAAGTGGTTGGCTCTTGCTTCTAGGACAAAATTCAAACACCTCTGCTTGGTATTTAAAGTCCTCCTTGACCATTTTGTCTCCAAACTCTCCAGACTGATCTCATATTACTCTCCATAGGAAACGCTTTCACACATTTAGTTCCAGCCATGCCTACTTTATGTTCCCTGTTCACAATGTTACATTTTCTTCCTGACTGCCTTTGTATGGGATGTCTCTCATCCCTGGAGTCCTACCATCCCAACTCTGCCTCTTAGAATATCTCAGCTCGAGTTTCAGCTTCCTACAAGAGACCTATTCTGATCCTCCAACTCTTCATGCTCGAACTCTCACTCCCCAAATTATTTTTCATGGTATTATATCAAAAGCAGGTGAGTGAATGACATGATTGTCTAGAGGAAATGCCTTTGTCTTGCTCTTTGGGTGAAAATATTTTGAAGCATCTAAATGTAAGACTATAATTTGTCTCTTCTAGACCTTGGAAGGACAATTGGAGAATTACATACCCCTCTACTATTGTTAAAAGCATGCTCTCAAGAAAAAGAAACTTTCTTCTACTATGCATTTAAAGGGATATGTTTTAGCACGTTTGAATCTTTGGCTGAGTGGTTCACCTATCCTTATTAATACTCCGTACTTGTTATCAGGTTTGCTGTCTTATTCACCAGAAGCAGGGCATATTTCTGGAAACATATTGGTCAGTTTATATTTTAGAAGGCTAGACAAGGTAACAGGTGACTAAATCTTCCCAAAAGGTAAAAAGCATTAGAAATTTCTAATTTCTGATTTCTGAAGTATAAATACTCACACCAAAAATTTAACAATCAACTCTCAAGTGCTGATATGATCCAGTTCTACAGAGCCCTGAATTCAAAGCTCACATGTAAGTATATACACACACATATAAAATATATTGTAATTTTTTGTAATTTCAACTATAAATGCATAAACTTGCACAAAACAAGTAGATTTACTAAAAATAAAGTCAAAATCAGTATATTTTTTGCTCTCCTCTTTCCCAGAGCACTGTCTATGAAAGGTTCTTCCAGGCTATGTAACTCAATAGAAAATCAAGTTTAACACCTATGGAGAAGGTCAGATCAGCTATCTTCAGCATACTACCATGTCCTTCATTTACAGGGGATGCTAACTTCATAGATCCATCTTTGGAAGTACACAGAATTTCATTAATAAAAGAAAAGAACAAGAGAAGCACATTGCTCTATCACCACTTTCCCTTTGAAAATACCCTGTCTTTTCAGGTTGAGAACCATAGGATAGCTGATTCTGTCAGACTGCCAAGAAAGAAATGTCAGAAACCTTTCTTGCTCTTTCATTTACTCTAGAGTATCTTGTGATATGTTTAGATGATGTATAGCTATGCATGTGTAGGTAGGGCTTCCCCTCCCCCAGCTCTGTAGTATATAATACTCGTATAACTGTTTACTCCTCATACCTTTTTGGATGTAGAGCATTTTGGTGAGCTCACATATGGCATCATTCAGACTAGCCTGTTCGAAGAACATCATTATTGTATGGACAACATCTGTGCTTGTGTACAAACTATAAACACAGTTATGTAGTATAAATTCTACAGATATTATAATAGCAGTAACAATGCTGAATTCCAGCTTGTTTTTAGGTTTCCTAAAGCCCCTTTTACAAGTATTATCTTTAATTTTAAGCTTCTCAATCTCTCTGTCAGGTAGGTTTTACATGTATTGCTGGGGTATATGGGGTATTCAGGGAGGACTAACATTTCTGGTATGAATATGTTTTGCTGAATTCTTTTAAGGGATTGCTTATCCACCTTTGATGTCCACTTGTCACCCAGTTCTCACCTGTGGCTCAAAGAAGCCGTAGCATGTGCAATGTCTACACCTTGGTATAACTGTCTCTGCAGATGGCTAAACCAGGTTGAATGTGACTGAGAAGCCTTAAACCCTTCAATGAATTAGGGAAATTTCTACCTCAAGCATGTGAATACTTCCCATGGTGGAATGGGTGGATAAGAACAATCTATTCTAAGACCATGAAGAGGGATAAAGTAGTACTGTGAAGAGTTTTGAACTCTTAGACTCAGGCATTGAAGATACCGACACCATTCACTGCATCAGAGGCCATTGCCACTTGTCTTGACTTTTGTCTTGCCACTGGTCTTCAGTGACTCTGGAAGAGAAGGTAAGGTTGATGACTTTGTGCAATTCTGCCTTACTTAAATCCACTTCTCATGTGAGTGGAGACATCTTGTCAAGTCATTGGCCCTCTTCAAAAACAAAGGACAAACAGCAACAATAGCATGTATTGCTATCCTGTTTTGCAGATAAGGAAACTAAGAGAGCTTAAGTCAATTACCCATGGAAATTGTGAAGCCCCTATCTTTGTATCTCATGACTTAACACAATCCTTGCATATAATAAACATTTAATTAAGGCTTGTTAATTGTATTCTGAGAATTTGATGTCTCCATTGGATCCCTAATGACAATTTTTCTATTACTTTTCCAGTCTTCCTTTTTCTTCTTCTTCTAAGAAAACCAAACACAAGTTTATTAGATGGACTGGAATTTATACCAAAAATACAGAGCTTCTTCTTGCCAGAAACTAGGGCATTTCCTATTCCAAGTGGCTCTCGGTTTCTTGGGTTCTATACTGAATTGACTATAAAAGGAATGCTTCCCACAGTCACTGGATCATATGTTCAACCTCCTGTCTTTCTCTTTCATATGGAAGAAGGTCTTGGATTTCACTCACAGTCAACTTCTCTTTCATTCCACTTCTTCTGTCAAGACAATGTTTTCTGATCACAAAATAATTTTTATATTCTTGAAGTCATCTTTTTGTTCTAATTGGTATCTCATCCCCTTCCATATTCCATGAGGTTCCATGAGGAAAAACAAACTTTTCATAAAATTCAAATTAAAGGCATTCATGTGATCTCCTCTTTCATTAGGAGCAATACCCAATCAATTTAGAAATCCTAGTTAACATTTAATATACAAACATTTCCATAAGTAACAGAAATGGAACCTTTGAGAAATAATCAACTTTTCACTTTCTATACAATGATTAAGAGAACCCACAGGTGTCAGAGGGTTCAAGGAAATCTCTTAATAGCCCCAGAAAAGAGCTGCAGCATGAATTTCAGTGATTCCCCAATGATTTGGATGGAATCAACTGTATATTTAATCATCCTAACCAATTGATAAAATTCTCATGTATTCAAGTTTATAAAAGTTAAGTTGTTGTTCAATCATTTTCAGTTGTGTTCAACTCTTTGTGAACATATTTGGGGTTTTGTTGACAAAGATATTCAAATGGTTTGCTATTTCCTTCTCCAACACATTTGGTGGATGAGGAACAGAGGCAAATAAGGTTGAGTATCATACCCAAGGTCTCATAGCTTGTGAGGCCAGATTTCTATTCAAGAAGATGAATCTTGGCAAATTTAGACCTGGAACTCTATCCACTGAAATCCTATCTCCCCTTTATAAATGTAAGCACTATCTCCAAATTGATAAATATTTCAAGAATATGAGCAAGCCATTTTCCCAGGAAGAAATACAAATTATCAGCAGGAAAAGAGTCATATTCATTTGCTTTAAAATGGTCTAGAAATTCTGAGAAGCAATTTGGAACTATGGCCCCAAAGTCACAAAACCATGCATGCCATTTAACCCAGCTATAACACTAGTTGGCCTATCTTAGGAAAGGAAAAGAAAAAGTACCCATTTGTTCAATCATTTATTATTGTTGTTTTTATAGTGACAAAGATGAAATCTAAAAGGTATCAATTCATTGAGAAATGATTAAACAGTGGTTTGTAAGAATGTATATATATATATATATATACATATATATATATATATAATTGGTATCATATTTCTTGCCTCCTCAATAGGTAGGGGAGGGGTGAAATGAGAGGGTTTGGAACTGAAAATAAAATTTGAAAGTAGATTGATTGCACTAGATGAATTTATTGCAATATTAAAGTGCCATCAGAAAAGACAAAAGGGATGGTTTTGGAAAGACTTGTGTGAAATAGTGGCAGATGAAGTAAATAGAATGAGAACCCCAAACTAAAATGACAGCATTTCAAGGTGGACAAGTTTGAAAACCTTGAGTTCTATTGACTCAAAGGCAAACCACAGTTTAAAAGGACTGATCATGTCATATATGACCCACCAGTGTTACTCAAGATACACAATGAAGTGTATATTGTTTGGAAATGAATAAAGTATGGCATTATTTTACTCAAATATACAACTTTATTATAAGATTTTTGTTTTTCTTTTTTATTCTCCCAAAGGAGAAGAGGATAGGAAGATGTTTTATTGTTTTTGTTAAATGGAAAAAAATTAATTAATTTGATTTATTAAAAAAAATCCCACTATAGAAGTCATGAGATACAATCCAGCTTGTGACTGTTACTAGGGTCTATAACTTTGGACATTTCCAGTTACCACCCTGAGTCTTACTTTTCCCATCTGCAAAATGGCAGTTTTCACTACCTGCCCCATAGTATACAAGCAAAGTTTGTTTTTCATAACACAATGTATTTAATAAATTAAGTTATTATTATATTGCTTATGATGTTTATGCAAATATTAAAAACAGTAAGGCAAAAAGAAAGAAATATACATTTTCTTTGGGGCATGCATCTAGAATATGATGGTCATTCTCTGGAAACATCACTTATGACCTCTAACCACTTCTGGTGATACATAGAGGAAGAGCAATATAGCTCAGGTTTTCCTCTGGAAAGAATATCATTGTATTTTTCTGTCACAGATAGAAAACTGAAAGACAGATACAGATATGTAACCATCGTTACTCATAACTGAAAATAGGAATGATAGAGAAGAAAGAAGGATAATGGGTGTTCAGTATTGATTAAGAATATGGTGCTATGGTTTGGTTCTTGAAGAGGAGAATAGAATGAATGAATTGGTTTGATGATTTCTGACTTGTTCAAAATGCTTTATATGAAGAATAAAGGGGGATGAACAGAACAGCATCCGTAAGGGTAAAGCCCCAATATGATCTCGGGATTACAAAAAATGTGAATGAGAACAAAAGGACGATTTTGTTTTCAGTCATACTATCCCAGAGACATTGCATTCCTTGCCCTCCTGTTCCCAACTTTCTTCTCTCCTATGCCAACTCTCTGACTCCAACTCCACCACTTCTCACTCTCTAACCATGCTAGAGCAGGTCATCATCTTTACCTAGGACTTCCTGACCAGTCCCATAGCTCCTGGCTGACTCCAAGTCATTGGTGGATCCATCAGGAGACAAACTACTGTTGTTAAGTTCATCTTGCAAGTAAATAAATTACTGCTAATAAGCAATACAAAGATAATTTACAAAAACTGCTTTCCTTTCGCATGGTGTCTTAACAAATGTCATACTCAGACTTTTAACTTCGCCTTTAAAGATAGTTTTTTGAGGGGGAGATAGACAAGCACACACATTTTTGGAGATATTTTGCTGGAAATCTTGCCTCTGGCGGCACAGTCAGACCTAATTTTCTCTACTTTGTTTACCCCCTTGGATTTTGGAAGGATCTTCTTGGCAGTTGATTTATGGATAGCTGGCAATGAGAAAGAATTCAAAGGCCTGGGAAGGCTGCCCTGTGAAAATGTCCAAGTTTGATGGAATTTATGGCTTGTTATCAGCATTTTCATGTTTTCATGTTTTATTATCTATAGAGCAGCCTGCTTTGGAATCTACAATACATGGAAAAGTATGTTTCCTGCTTCTTAGAACTTTCACTTTGTGTAAGTTGGATGATTACTCAGTCAGTGGCTACCTTAGTGGGTATGGTCTCCTATCTCTTTGATATATGAAGACGGCAAAAGATGATGAAGTCTGAGAGTAGAGGAGCTGACATCAGGCGCACTTAGGATGGCTGACTGCTCAAGGAAGATTGTTAAAAGGAGGATGACAAAGTATTCTTCCAGGGTGCTTGGTCCAAGGATTTTTTGAGGTGTAGGTTGCCCTCCCATGCTTGTTCTGTACAATGAACTGAAAAAATAATCTAAATGCACTATGTTGTTTGTCCTTTATTCTGGAAGAGGATAGTGACATCATGGAGGTGATGCCATAACATGGAAGTGAGTTGGATGTAAGTGAAGGAGGGCTGCGAAAAGTCACCAGCCTCACTACCATCTGTATCCAGAGGCAAGATATAGATCAGGATGATTGAAGATGGCCCTGGATGCAGTGGGAAACCTTGACCTTTTTAAGCTAAAGTCTTTAATAGGTATACCCTAAGTAAAAATAGAAACATTAATAGATCATATAGAATACATAGCTATACTTACCATTCTGGACTGCTGACTTTCAAGAAATTACTGTCCTCTTTTTATACAATCCTAATCATATTTGTAGGAGATGCAGGAAAAACATGTTACCAAAAGGACTCAGTTATTGTGGTATATTATTTAGACAATGGCAATGATGATTCAATATACCAAATCTATTGGTTTGGGGAATACAGCTACTTTGGGTCCCAGATGGCAGAACACCTCCTCTTTTAAATGCTCCTTTTTAGGATCATAAAGTTGTATTTAAATATTTTATATCATTTCTTTCATTTGTGCTTAAGCAATTTACATATAATTTTATACATTAATATTTGTCAGTTTTGGTGTATGTTGGATATTGATGTAAAAAATGTAAAAGATAAATGAATACTATGGTAAACAGTTCTTTTTAAAACTTTTTTGGAGAGCAATACTAATAGGAGGAGATTGAGTTGGATGGTATTTCTCTAAGTTGTAAAGACCTTTTAATGACCTCCTTGTCATTATAGAAATTAATATTCATAATTTTGATATAAAATATGAAATGTGAATGCTATATATTTGTGTGAAAGAGAAAACTGTGTTATAAAAGAAATTAGTATCTTATGGATGACAATGAAAAGATGAAGTGATTCACAGTAGGCCTCAAAAATGTAAGTAAAGAACTTAGAACAGAAATTTTAAAAAGACAAAAGTGAAATGTGTGATTAGAAGAGTATCTAGTCAACTGGTAAGGGTAAGAAATATCGAGTGGACACTACAACTGCTCAACTGGCACCTTCATGATCATGTAAAGAAAGTTCCCAATGTATGGAGTGCAATTATTGACAAGAACTATACAGAATGAGCAGATGTCATGTTGCGTTGTTACATGTAAGTCAGGGAAAACACAGACTACTTGAGAATAAGGAGAAAGAAAGAGAGGAAGAATAGAATAAATTATTTCCTTAGGATGCAAGGGAAAAGGGTAAGCAAAACCAGAGAAAAAACTGAATCCACTGAAAGAAAATCCCTACTTTGCTTCTTTCTTGGCTATCAAGAAAAATGATGAGACTGAAAGGGATGGGACAGAAAGGGCTAATAGAGGATGATAGATAAGATAAATTAAGAGATAATAGCAGAACTTCTACTGCTCTCATTGAGATTTGGTCACTTGGCTGAGATGACTTACTTTCCAACTAGAAAAAGTATGTGTATATGTGATTGATAAAATACTGTCAACAAACAGAAATTTTCTGAAGAATAAGACAGATCCATCCACAATGAACATAGACAGCTATCATCCTATTCTTTCAAATGGGAAAAAAAGTGGAATTGTGAACTTGTTTATAATTCTTCTAAAACACTTTCATTGTTATAAATACTGTTTCCAACACAAGTTACAGGCATTTTATATCTCTGTAGGTTGTCTTCAGGAGTTGTTGGACTCTTTCATTTTATAACTAAAGAGACTGATATCTAGAGAAGTGAAATAATTTATTCAATAGCATATAATAAGAAGTAACAGTCATACTGAACCCAGGTGTGTTCATGGAATGTACCTTACTACCATTCTTGTAGAAGGGAGATTCTGATTGGTCTCAGAGGACAAAACCAAGATCAAAAGATGAAAATTTCAAGGAAACAGATTTCATTGTCATAGATTTTAAAAGTCCCTGATGATGACAGCTACCTCCAAATGGTTCACATAACTAATATTGAGTGTGTTCATAATGAAGTTTAATGATAGCTCGTCTTGTTGTTCCTTCATGTCAGTTGTATCTGACTTTTTATGACACCACTTGGGGTGGTCATGTATTGTCATTTTCTTGACCAAGGTACTGGAATGATTTGCCATTTCCTTCTCCAGATCATTTTACACATGAGGAAACTGAGGCAAATAGGGTAAGGGAATTGCTCAGGATCACACAGCTAGTAAGTGTCTGAGGCCAGATTTGAACTCTGGAAGATGAGTCTTCCTGATTCTAGGCCAAGCACTCTATCCACTGTACCACTTAGATGCCACGATCACCAGTCAGGGATGCTATAAAAGAATCCCTATGACTAAGTGACTTCTGAGATCACTGATTCTACAGTTATTTCTAGTTGGACAATGATATCTATATCTTTCTACTTTTTACTTCATTTATGCATTTATTCTACCAGCTGTCTAGCCCAGGGCTTCTTAAATTTTTTTTCCATTCATGACCCCATTTCATGACCTGAGAAATTTTTATGTGGCCCCAGGTGTAAAAATCAAACATTTACTGATAATAAATCATAAAGCAATTTATTTTAAAACATTTCTTTGGTATGCATATAATTTATCATTTGTTAAAGATAAAAGCAAATTTTCATGGTAATGAGATGGATGTGTATGTTTATTTTTACATAAAAAATTTAAATTTTTTGGAATATTTGATGCTGCAGGCATGGAGTATCTTGAACACTTTTCAGAGTTGACTGATATTTTCATTTTATAATAATCAATGTTGAGGATGCTACTTTACATAAATACGTACTACAAAATGTGAGAAGTATATATAGGGCCATTTCAGAAATGGTTGATGAATCCAACTTAGTTTTTAGAATCAAAATTTGGAGGGAAGTCTTTCTGAAACTGTTTCCAGGCCCTTCAGATTATCAGTTATAACTCTTACAAATAAATCTTGGGGAAGATTTTATTATAAAATCATTTGGGAAGATTTAATTATAAAATCATCTATAGCTATAAACATTTATAAAGACCCTTTCTCCACCCTGTTCCTCCATGTTAAAATTTTTAGTAAAATTTTCAATTTTATCTTTTAACATAAGTATGCTACATTTTTCCCTTGAAAATGTACAATTTTGAAAGTCATAGCTCATTATGAAAAACAATTAACAGAATTTTATTTCTGCTAGGTCAAAAATATAACAATTTCATTTTTCAATTTCAATTATCTGTTTAAACTTCACCCTTTTGAGGGTCACCTTAACTTGACAGGTATTATAATCAGCCCATGTCTTTCCAAAGGTTTGAAAACAAACAACTGTAAAGGGCTTGATTTTTAATGAAGTTAATGATTTTGATGGTATCATGAAGCACATCTAACTCTAGTGATTTTTTTTGTTATGAATGCCTCTTATTAAATCATGCAGTAAGTAGAAGCAATAAGTTCATTGCCACCCAGCTTTAACTTTTGCTACAAATCAACATTCTTGCCATCATTGCACCAGCACCATCTGAACAGACTGAAGTGCAGTTTTTCCACTATAAATCTTCATTTGTGAAAAATTTATTTACTTTAAGATATAGATTTTCCCCTCTCATTTGCCCTGCCAGAAGGTGGAAAAATAATAAATTTTTATATATGCTTACTTCATGAATAAATCTTACATAAAGTAACAACTGTGCCATGTTAAAAAAAATATCAGTTGTTTCATCTAACTAAATTGCAAACTTTGGGCTGTCCTTAAGCCTGGTAATAAACTGTTAGAATTAGTTATTACTAATTTAGATATTCTTTTGGAAATAGTATCATTCAATAAAGGAATTTTATTTATTTCATCCCCCTACTTTTCCCAGTGAACTATTTCTGATATTTTAATAGCATCAGGTCATTAAAATCTTCTCCTACCACGTAGGGCTTTTTAGTTTTATAAGCTGCAAGTAAAAATTGACAATAGCAAATTTCTCAAAATACTGTTTTTCTTTATTTGAAGATTTTAAAAGTCATTCACTATATTACTTTGATGTATTGCAATATACTGCATGGTTGGTATTAAGATTTCATTTTTGTTTGGATGGTTTCATGATCTCTGCCGCTATAATTTCATTATAAATTAAACAAAGAATTTTTATCCACATCATCATTATAAGTAAATCCTTATTGTAAAAAAATGACATATTTTCTTTTTCTTGTCAATTTATGTGTATTACAACTTGGTAGCAAAAATTCTGCCACATTTTCATTAATATTTTTACTTCTCCTATCTCATCTATAACTGGAGTATTTTTCTCCTAAAATATAAATATTGCTAATTATTTCTCAAATAAATCCTAGCTTTAGCATATGAAATTACATTTCTTTGTACTTAATCTAAAAATTGAAATTCACACTTAGATAAACATACAGAGGTGATGGTAGAGAAATATTAGTAAAAGGCTTTTGTCTTGTTGCAATTAAGCACTTATCTTTATATAAAGGAGGTAGCAGCAGATTTTAAAATCAAAAATTCTAACACAATATAATCCAAAGATGTACTAGTTTAGTACTTACATCTGAGAGAATGAATGTAGGAAAATATTAAAAGTCTTTACTTTCCATAATTAAACTACTAAGTTTCTTTAAGGGAAGAAAACTTTGCACATACATACACTGTAATGCATAACATACAATTGCCTTGAATCTGGGCAGAGGTATTTCTGGCAGCGTTCATTGGTGTTGCATTTTATGACAGCATGTGCAGTGCAAAGAGCAAGTTTCATGTTTAGAACCAAGGTTGCAGTGAAATTACATCAGGCAACACAGGCAAGTGCTGCCAGAGACACCTCAGATTCATGATTTGTTTGATTTTGAATTAATTTTGGTTGTTTCCATTCAGAAACTTTTTACTATTCCCACATTTCCCATGACCCCTATCAGGTATAAAGTCATAGACTGAGAGTTGGAAGGAATTTTTGAAGGCATTAAGTCTCATGCTCTCATATAGGCACAGAGAGGTTAAGCAACTTGACAAGAATAACAAAGTTAGTAAGTGTCTGAGGCAGAATTTGAATCTAGGTCTTCCTGACTGCAAGACTAGTGACATCTCCACTGTGCCATACTAACTCAGAAGACATTCAGTCATTCATTCATTTAATTCATTCTTTTATCCATTCATCAAAAGCTTAAATGCTTGCTTATATGAAATATACTGTTTAAGGCTCAAAGAGATACAAATGGTTTAATAAAATATAGCAAGGAAATTATGGTTTCATACGTGTGGGAAAAGATTTATTTCTTGAGAGGGAAATGTATATAGGTATGCACAATTTCCATCTATACATGCTTAATAAATGTATTTGTTAATATGTATAGCCCAGTGCCTAAATACCTACATATGTACATAAGAAATATAGAAACAAACACCTTTGATAAAAAGTAGAGCATGAAAAAACGAATGTAAATTTGGACTAGTGAAATCATTCACCTAGAAAAAAAAGTATATATACATATATATATATATATATATATATATATATATATATATATATATATATATATATATATATATAAATTTACTCAATTCCTAAATGAATCAATTTATTAAAATTTAGTAACTTATAATAACAAAGAACTTTTTGCTGTGATTTTTCTGATAACTTTCTAAAAATTGTCAGAATTATTTTTTCTGAAGTGTTTCACAAATCAGTCTCGTTTTGTGTCCTGGGTACAGCATGGAAGGGGAGAAATATATGTATGTGGGGGTGTGTGTATAAGTAAAATGAATTCAGAAACCTAAGATACATTAATTATAATCTGACACTGTTATTACTGGAAAGAAATTGTCTATAACCTGGGGATATTTATTGGCCTAGTAAAATCTAAGTTATTTGATTGTTTATAAGTATGTGAATATTGAAGTAATCTGTGTACTATATTCAGTGGATGAAGAATTGCAGACTCAAAGATAAGATTGTCAATATAATTTTGTATCAGAAGGAAATTCATACAAAATTTCAAAACACTCACATATATCACCTAGCAGGTAGTAATTGTAGGAAACTCACATGTACAAAATTACATGTAGTAATTGCTCAATAAATGGATGTTGATTGATTGATAGATTTGGGGAGGACAGCCTCTGCGACTGAGCTGTAGAAAATCCCACAGATCATAAATAAGATTAGCCATCCACAGAGAGCCTCCAGAAGAGAAAGCCATTTTTACATTGTGGCCTGGAGACAACTCACTGAAGGAATTAAAGTTCCTTGATATCATCAGAAACTAGCACCATTTCTAAATGCCTACCATAGTGCTGTGCATGATAGGTATATATATGAAATATGGAGGGAAGGAAGGAAGGAAGGAAGGAAGGAATGAAGGAAGGGGAGGGAGGGAAGGAAGGAAAATTGAAAGGGAGGGACAAAATAATCAACAAGTGGAAAAATTATTGTTTGGAAATTGTGATTTATTTCGAAGCTGATTAAATAAACAAGGGTCTTGGCATAATTCATAAATACTGTAACCAGGTTATGACTTACTAGATAATTCTGAAGAACTTGTTTAAGTCATATAGAAATTACATTCTTTGAATAGGGTCCCAAATATAAATAGCAAAAAAATTTAACTACTAAATATGAGACAGGATGCGAAGGCATCTCTTTCTGACACTAGACCCAGGACTATATTTACTACCCAATACTACCTCTACCTTATACTGATAAGTATAAACAAAAGGGATGTTGTTGTCATGGAATCTACGTATCAGAGGTGGAGAACTAGGATATTTTAGGAAGTTTTAAATAGCATTCAAAGGAAAGGGTGCTGTGATTTCAGTCTAGATCTGTTAGACCAAAAATATCCAAACATTTGATAAGGAATAGTTATTAGGGTATTATTTCTTTCTTTTTTTTTTAGTTATTAAGCAAGTTTAATTGGTTTTACTGACATTCGATGCTGTTGTTTTTTAAAACAAAACAAGTAATGCAAGTTTTAAATCAATGAGTTAACCTTGACCACATAGCACGGAATAATGAAAAGAAGGCTGGATTTTAGGACAGAACACTTGGGTCCATTCTCAGCTGTGCTACTTATTAGCTGGGTGACCTGGGGCTGAATCTGTCTGGCACTGGTTTCCGTCTTTGCAGTGAGAGTTGCAGCCTCTACTGTCCCTCCCAACTCTAAGTTTATAATTCTATTATCACAAGCCTCTTATTGAGCCAGTTTTTCCTTATGAATTCTGCAAAACAAAAGCCCCAGAGGGAACCTCTGGACATAATCACAGCAAGTCAAGGGTAGAAGGAAGCTTCAGTTTCTGATCCTGGGTCTTCTTATCAAGCTAAGCACTCAATGGGAGGCAGAGATCTTTCCAGCACTGCCTTTTCTTTACCAGAAAGCATTTGGGTCATTTTGCACTGATTTAGGCTTGTTAACATCAACATTTGATTCACATCTAAGTAGTCTTCAAAAGGGAAAAGATTCTCCAACTCCTAAATAAGTATTTAGGCATGCATCTAAAGCAGAGCAGGTCTTATTTCACTTGACAAAAAAATGTATAACACACAGAACTCCTGCCTAAGTCCAGAGGGAAACAAAACAAATCCACCTTTCCCTGCCAAGTCACTGGTTTAAATAGCAGGAGTAATGCTATACTTCCATGTTTAGGAAATCAGGCTATTACTTGCTATCACAGTTAGAAATTAAATTTCTTCACTCTGTCTTTTCATGCTTTCTGGCCTTTGATGATATAATATATTTATTATGTAATATTGCAAATTAAAATATAATAATTATAGTAATAGCTGCTCTAGCCGGGTCTCCTGGCCTTTGACCACATACTGCTCCCTCTGCCCGAAATGCCCTTCCTTCCTGTTGTCTGCTGAATGCCTCCCCTTTCTTTCAAACCCAGTGTGTTTGCAACCTTTTCCATGAGGCCTTCTCTGATTCTCCTTGCTGGCTACCATTGTCCCATTCAACTTCACATCCCTTGACTTTCTAATTTGCTTACTATGTAATAATGTGAATTATAATAGCTTCTAGTATCTTACCCCACTGTAATAGTTAGGTGGCAAGATCCTTGTGGGCAGAAGGTATTATTTCTTGATAGCAATAATCTGTTAAAAATATAGCTATTGGGGTGGAGAAAGATGGCACAGCAGAGGGAGAATTCTAGCAGAACTTCCCCAATACTCTCCTACAAACAACTTGAACATAATGCATCAGATAGAATTCTGGAGTGGCATAACTCACCAAAGGTTGGGGGTAAGATTTTTTTCCAGCCCAGGACAATGTTGGTGGTTGGAAAATGTCTGTGTCACTTGGATTGGGAGTGGCCCAGAACACAGCATGGTTGCAATAGTAAGAGTAGGCCTTGGGGCAACAGGATGAAAATAGCAGATACAATATCCAGATCTCTCACCATCAAGACAGAGTAAGGGGATTACACAGCTGGATAGTAAAAGATGATGGGGGAAACTTGTGTGGTCATTGCGTATAAACCTGGTGTAGTTCCACTGTTCATTCTCCAGTTCCATTTAGTCATAGTTCCAGGATGGAGAGGAGCACTTGCCATAGCAAAGGAAGAAGGTCCCTAGTTACTGCCCATGGCTCCAGGGCAGAGCAGAGCACTCATGTTTATGTCCCAAGGGAACCATTCCTGGGTGGAACCAGAATACCAACCAGGAAAGCAGTGGTTACATTTCTCTTCAAATAACACCACCAAAAAGCACAAAAACCTTATAGACTTCCTTAATTCACTATGAAAATAACAAGGCACCAAAGCCCTCAGCTTGGGATAGTGACACCTCCCCCAGTCCCTGAGAAGAAAACAGAACCCAACTCTAACATAAAGTTCAAAGTTAAAAAAGTGGCAGGAAAATGAGAGGGGAAGGCTAACAGCAAAAGAACCCCAGCATAAAAGTCTACTGTGGTGACAGGAAAGCTTTCGTCCCAAACTCAGAAGAAGACAATGACATGAAAATATGTATTCAAGTAAAGCCTCAGGGGAATAAAAAAATATAGTTTGGAAAGAAGCCATACAAAAACTCTTAGATTAGTCAAAAGTGATAAGAAAGAAAGACATCTAATAAGAGTAGAGGAAAAAATGGGAAAAAATGAGAAACATGCAAGAAAATTATGAAAAGGGAATTAAGCTTGTTAAAAGAGGCACACAAAGTTCTAAAAAAAGAATACTCCTTAAAAAAAATTGCCAAAATGATAAAATAAGTACAAAACATCATCGAACAGAGTAACTCTTCAAAAACCAAAATTAGCTAAAAGGAAAAAGAGATAGAAAATGCAACTGAAGAAAAAAACTCCTTAAAATTTAGGATTGGGAAAGTGGACACTAATGATTTAATGAAATATCAAGAAACAAAATGAGAAAATAAATAAATGGGGGAAAATAAAAAAACTGACACATTTCATTGGAAAAACAATTGAACTGGAAAAAAAGGTTAAGGAGAGACAACTTAAGAATTATTGGACTACCTGACAGCCACCATAACGAAAAAGGGTCTAGACATCATATTTTTAAGAAATTATAAAGGAAAACTGCCCTAATAACTTAGAATCAGAAGATAAAATAGAAACTGACGGGCTCTACCAATCACTAACTGAAAGAAATTACAAAATGAAAACTCCCAGGAACATAATAAGAAAATTTCAGAATTCCTAGGTAAGGAGAAAATATTGCAAACCTCCAGAATAACACAATTCAAATACCATGGAACACAATAAGGATCAAATGAGATATAGCAGCTACCAGAATTAACAAACAGAAGATTTGGAATATGATTTTATGGAAACCAAACGAGTGAGGATTACAACCAAAAATAACCTACCCAGCAAAACTGAATATACTTCTATGGGGGGAAGGGAAAGAATAGATATTTATTGAAATAGAAGACTTTCAGGCATTCCTGATGAAAAGAATGAGGCCGACTAGTAAAAAATGATATTCAAACACAAGATATAGGACTGATACAAAGAAGTAAACATGAGTGAGTACATATGAAGACCTTAATAAAATTATACTTTTTGCATTCCAAAATGGAAAGCTGTTACATCAAATCCCCAATAACTATCATTAGGACACTTAGAAGACATCTACTTAGAGTGCGTGAGTATTTTTATTTTGTTGGGATGATCGCAAAAGAAAACTGGAAGTACAAAAAAAGAGGTATTTACTGGGAGAAAAAGACAGGGAGAGGAAAAATGGGAAAAACTATCTCACATAAAAGGGATCCACACAGAAGAATTTTATAATGGAGTAAAAAAAATGGAGGTGAGGAGAGGGCACTGTTTCAATCTCATTTTCATCTCAATAGGTTCAAAGAGGGAAGAACATATAAACAAACTCTGTTACAAATAGAAATCCATCCTATCCAACAAGAAAGTAGAAGGAAAGGAGACTAATAGAAATGATCAATAATTGTATTAAAGATTAATTAATATTAATTATACAATATAATTAATATATAATTAGTATAATATAATTAATAATATTAATTAATACATTAATGAAGACAATATACCAAATTTGGGGGATAAAACCAGAAGAGTACTGAGGGGACAATTCAGATCTCCAAATATTTTGATCAATAAGAGAGAAAGGGGGAAGAAACAATCAGATCAATGAACTGGGTATGCAACTAAGAAAACTAGAAAACAAAATTAAATCTCTAAACACCAAAAGAGAAATCCTGCCAATTAAAGGACAGATTAATAAAATTATAATTTAAAAATTGAATTATTAAATAAAACAAAGAGATGGTTTGGTTAAAAAAGGGAGAGAAACCATTGGCTAATATGATTAAAATAGAGAATAAAATCAAATTACAAATATCAAGAATGAAAGGGCTGAATGCACCACCAATGAAGATGAAATTAAAATAATTATTAGAAGCTATTTTACCAAATTATGTATAAAACTGATAATCAAAAAGAAATGAATGAATATTTACAAAAATATAAATTGCTAGCCTAACAAAAGAGAAAATAGAATGCTTAAATAACTCTCTCTTAGAAAAAGACATTAAAGAAGTCATAAATATGGTCCCTATGAAAAAGTCCCAAAGACCAGATGAATTTACAAGTGAATTTCACCAAATATTTTTAAAGCAGTTTTATTTCTAGAGCTATATAAACTACTTGAAAAAAAATGATAGGGACAAAATTCTGCCAAATTTCTTCTATGACACAAATAACAGTAAGGAGAATACTACAAATGATCACACATATTTCACACAAAGACCAAATGAAAGATATATGTACACACACACACACACACACACACACACATATATATATATATGTATATGTACACAGATATATTGGAGAGCTGATTCGATATCAGGAAAACTATATGCATCATTGACCATATCAGTAACAAAAACAAGGAAAAAAAATTGTTAGTAGATATAGAAAAAGATTTTGACAAAATACATCTTTCATTCCTATTAAAAATACTAGATAGTATAGGGATAGATGGAACTTTTCTTAAAATAAATATTATCTGTCTTAAACCAAGAGCAAGCATTATCTGCGATAGAGATAGATTAGAAGCCTTTTTAATAAAATGAGATGTGAAACAAGGTTGTATATCGTCGCGAATATTATTCAATATTGTACTAGAAATGCTAGCTATTGAAATGAGACAAGAAAAAAGTTGAAGGAATAAGAATAGGCAATGAAGTAAAAAAAACTATTACTCTTCGTATATATGATGGTGTACTTACAGAACCCTGGTGAATCAAGTTAAAACTAATCAGGACAATAAAGAATTTTTGCAGAATTGCAGGATATAAAATCAACCCGCATAAGTCATCAGCACTTTTACGTATTACCAACTTTCAAGTATTACCCAGAAGGAAGCGATTCAAACAAAAAATCCATTTACAGTAATTACAGTCAGTTTAAAATACTTAGGCGTATACTTGCCACAGCATACACACATAGGAACTATATGAAAACAGTTGCAAAACACACTTTGGAAAAATAAAGACAGCTCTAAACAAGTGGAGAAATATTATTTCTCCTGGGTAGGCTGGCTAGGCTGGCTAGGCTCCTGGGAGTCACTGTAATAAAAACTGACAATTCTACCTAATTTGATTTACTTATTCAGTGCCATAACACACTACCATAGAATTGTTTTACGTGGTTAGAAAAACTAATAACAAAATTCATCTGAAAGAACAAAAGATAAAGAACATCAATGTACTCAAATTTTAAAAATGTGAAGGTAGGAAGTCCAACAGTATCAGATTCCAGAATAAATAGTAATGACATAGTGATCATCAAAGCAATCTACCACTAGCTGAGAAACAGAGTGTGGATTAGTGGAATAGATGAGGTACATAATACGCAGGTGATGACAACCTCTGGAATGATGGAGAAATGATAGAGTGATACGATGTTAAACACTGTAGAAAAATTTTAAATAAGCTATCATTGTCTAAAGAAGTTTATCCTAGAGGCGGAGTAGTCCAAAGATATCAGGCATCAGTGTATAGTTGGTAAGCAGGGTTTTGAATGGAAGTATTTTGATGGAGGGATCCAAGCTTATGCTATGTAGTTGTACAAGATGGGAGGGGCTACCAGGACCCCAAATTAACGACTTCCCTGGAAGGCCAGGGAGGCATAGGCAAACCAGATGTTGTGGAGTTTAGGTGGCTGAAGAGTGTTCCTGGAGTTCAAATCAGTGATTTCCCACAATCTACATTTTATTAATTTATATCTTCCACTTCAGTAATCTGATCAATGATCTGACTAATAGAGACATTCTCCTTAACAAACCCCTATCCTTATAGAAAGTAAACTCCTTAAGAACAGAGATTTCTTCTTTTTTTGTCTCTGAATCCCCAGTGCCAAGCATGTCTAGCAAAATTCCTTACTTAGTGTTTTTCAGAGTTAGTGGATTTAATTTGATTTGAAATTTTGAGTTATATTAGAGATTCTGTATTCTGTACTTGAAGGTGCATGTTGGTGCATGTAGGTGCATGTAGCATAAAAGGAATAGACACAGGAGATAGTAAGGGCCAAAACTAATCCATAGTCTTTGGGAATATAATGAAAGTGATGGATGAAATAACATGGCAACTGAACATTTCAAAAATTGATATTGAAGGATGGGAAAAGATAAGGGATGGCTACAAGGCTGCAGACCTATTTAGCTAGAACAGTGATGATGTAAGCAGAAACAAGCAAGTTAAAAAACAGGTAGGTTGGGAAGGGTGGATAAAATAATCCCATTTTTAAACATTTTGGAGTTAATATGCCTATATTATATATTGGTAGAATTATCCAGCAAGCATTGGTAACATGGCACTGGAATTAAGGAGAGAGATTAGATTTACACATATTGATTTGTAAGTGAGGTTGAGTTGAGTGAGTTGAGAAATTGAAACTGTGGTAGATGATAAATAAGATCACCAAGTGAATGAATATAAAGAAAGAAGAGATAGCATCCCAGGACAGAGCATACTTGGTGGTTATAAAGGGAAGTCTGTTGCATCTTTTAAACTACTTATCACATGAAGCAATCATTGATAATATGCTTCAACCTATTTACATATACCAAGCCTCCTATCATAGTCAATTGTGTCATCTGCAAATTTGATTCATTGATTACAGGGTCCTATGATTTGCAGCAATATAGCATCAGTGGAAAAATACTAATGCCCAAATAAGATCAGGAATTGAATTGGGATAACTTAAATTTATGCATCATTTTCTGAAACATGATCTAGCCAAATTTTTTTAATTTGGTATCTAAATTGGTATTCAGCTCCAACTAACAAATCTATATGTATAAAATTATTTCTATCTTTATAATATCTATAACAGTAATTACTATTCTTTAATATAGATATATCCTCCTGTGAACAAATAATTGTAGAGTACATATAATATTCCAGGTCCTATGCTAAACCCTGGGGATACAAAGAAAGGTCAAAAAAAGTTCCTATCCCCTTCCCCCCTATTTTCCTATAGTCTAAGATCGATTTTCATACCAAATTGAGTGTGCATGTTATTCCCTCCTTAAGCCACATCTGATGAGAGTAAGGATCACTCTTTTCCTCTCACCTCCCCTCTCATCCCCTCCATTTAAATAGCTTTTCCTTGCCTCTTTTATGTGAGAGATAATTTACCTGATTCCATTTCTCTCTTTCCCCTTCTTCTAATATATTCCTTTCTCACCCCTTAATTTTGTTTTTCTTTAGATATCCTCTCTTCATATTCAACTCACTCTTTGCCCTCTGTCTATATGTATATAATCCCTCCAACTACCCTAATACTGAGAAAAGTCTCAAGAATTACAAATATTATTTGTATATTTCTTCCCATGTAGGAATACAAACAGTTCAGCTTTAGTAAGTCCTTATGATTTCTCTTTCCTGTGTACCTTTTCACGGTTCTCTTGATTCATGTGTTTGAAAGTCAGATTTTTCTATTCAGCTCTGATTTTTTCATCAAGAATGCTTGAAAGTCCTCTATTTCATTGAATGACCACTTCCCCACCTAAAGTATTAAACTCAGTTTTTATGGGTAGTTGATTTTTGGTTTAGCTCCTTTGATATCTGGAATATCATATTCCAAGCCCTTCAATCCCTTAATGTAGAAGGCACTAGATTTTCTGTTATCCTGATTGTATTTCCACAGTACTTGAATTGCTTCTTTCTGGCTGCTTGCAATATTTTCTCCTTGACCTAGGAACCTTGGAATTTTGCTACAATATTTCTAGGAGTTTTCTTTTGGGGATCTCTTTCAGGAGGTGATTGGTGGATTCTTTCAATATCTATTTTACCCTCTGTAATATCAGGGCAGTTTTCCCTGATAATTTCTTGAAAGACAATGTCTAGACTTTTTATTATCATGGCTTTCATGTGGTGCAAAAATTTTTTAATTGTCTCTCCTGGATCTTGACTGACAACTGACAAACAGGTCAGGTGCTTTTCTGATGAGATATTTCATATTGTCTGGTATTTTTTTTTCATTCCTTTGGTTTTGTTTTATAATTTCTTGATTTTTAACAGTCATTAGCTTCTATCTGCTCCATTATAATCTTTAAGGAACTATTTTTTTAGTGATCTTTTGGACCTCCTTTTCCATCTGGCCAATGTTGTTTTTTAGGGCATTCTTCTCCTTATTGGCTTTTTGGATCTTTTGCCATTTGGGTTAGTCTATTTTTTAAGGTGTTATTGTCTTCATCATTGTTGGGTCCCCTTTAGAAAGCTTTTGACTCAGTTCTCATGATTTTCTTGCATCACTCTCATTTCACTTCCCAATTTTTCCTTTACTTCTCTTATTTGAATTTCAAAATAATTTTTAAACTTTCCTATAGCCTGAGACCAATTCATATTTTTCTTGCATGTTTTAAATGTACTTGTCCTTGTCATCAAAGTAAGATTCTACAGTCTAATTGTTTTTCCTGGTTTTGCTCATTTCCCCAGCCATTTACTTGATTTTTGAGCTGTTTGTCAAGGTAGTTCTCTGCTTCCAGTTGGAGTGGGGGATGTGTTGTCAGCAGTTGGATCCCCCCACAATCTGTAGGCCTAGAGCTCCAGGAACAGCCACTGCCACTGCCCCTGCTGCTGCTTGTAGCTGTCACAAGCTCCTCTATCCCCTCCACCAACCTGGGGCTGGGCTGGACCACTTTACTCTCTCACACAGGTCCAACAGGCTTTTTCCGGTGATCTTCCAGTTTTTCCTCAGCATTTTGTGTTTGTAAAGTCTTGAAACTGTGACAGGTGCCAGAAATTTAGTCCCCCTGAGGCCTGCTCAGGTCTCATCAGTGCTGGTGCAACCCAGGCTGGACTGTACTCTGCATCATAGCTGCTTCCTGTTGAATTTTCAGGCTGCTTAGGCTGGAGATTTGCTTCACTCCATCATTCTTGTGTTCTTCAGCTCCAGAAATTGTTTAGAGTAATTTTTTACAGGTATTTGACTGAGTTTAAGGGGAGAGTTCTAGAAGTCCCTGTTTTTACTCCACCACTTTGCTCTGCCCCCTCAAGCATCTTTTTCAAAAAAAGCACCCTTTGTCTTCATATTTTAATTTGTGTTTTCTTTTTACCCTGTTGCTTAAAAGAGATATGCTTTGCATTGCTTCACATATATAATCAACATTAAATTGCTTGTCTTTTTAGGGGAGGAAAAAGCAGTGAAAGAAAGGGAGATAATTAAGAACTCAAAATTTTAAAAAATGAAAATTAAAAAGTTTTATATATAATTGGGAACTTAATGAAGTAAATAAAACTGTTTTTTAAAGGTAAGCACTTTTTGAATCTAGTCTTCAGGGCTCTTTTACTAAAAGGAATGAATATGTAAGGGCTTCTCATTTTGCCTTATTTGTTTTTTGTTGTCACTTGGAATTAACTATAATCTCTTCAGTATATGGAATTCCTTATGAATAAACTCCCTCTTTCAATGCATATCAAAAGCTGCTCTCAAAGCTTTAAGGAACTGCTTGAGGGCATTGAGAAATTAAATTGGGGACTGTCCCAGGATCATACAGTTAATATATATGACAGAAATTAATCCCAGGAATCCTCATTCTAAGCCTAACCCTCTGTCAAGGACACTAAGGTGCCCACAAAAGTTATTCATAGCAAAAAGATAAGAAGTACGTATTTTATACATATGCCTTTTAGTCATTTCAAAATTTAAATAATGATGGGAAGACATTATGATAGGAAATTTGTCAAGATACTTGTGAAAAGACAAGCACTTTGGCAGTGTTATTGGAACTGTATATTAGCACAACTCTTGTGGAAAGCAGTTTAAAGTTTTGAAAATAAAGTGGCAACCACTTGACTAACATAGAAATATGTTTAATATGATTGTAAATATATAGCCTTTATCAGATTACTTGCTATATTGGGAAGTGGGGAGGGGAAGGAGTGCAGGAGAAAAATGTTTAACTCCAAATCTTATAAAAGTGAATACTAAAAACTTTCTTCACATGTAATTGAAAAAAAAATACTATTTGCAAAAAAAAAAAGGATAATAGAAAAGGAGCAAAAAGGTCCATTCCTTTTGGTCCCAAGATTATTCTGCTATGCATTTGACCTAATTTGTTAATTGATAAAAAAGAAATACTCCATAATATGCATCAAAATATATACAAAAAAACTTTGTGATAGTAAAGAATTTTAAACACAATTGATACCAGTCAACTGGGAATGGCTAAAACAAACTGAGGTATATTAACATCTTGGAATTTTCTGCAAACAAAAAAAATGAATATAATATAGAAAAATATAAAAGTCTTATACGTACCGATGCAAGGTAAAGTAAGGAGAATCAGGAAGGCAGTAGACATAATGAATACAACTATGTAAATGGAAAGAACATTAAGGGGTTATAATTGAAAATGAGAGTTGTACGATTGGCCCTATGGGAAGGATATAAAAAACAAATCAAAACAAAAGCCTTCCTTGGGTCCTTTTTGCATAGGAGGGCTCCACAGTTAGGTTGTTGTTGTGCAGGCTTTTCAGTTATGTTTGATTTATTTTTTACCCCATTTGAAGTTTTATTGACAGAGATATTGGAGTGGTTTGCCATTTCCTTCACTACCTCATTTTATAGATACAAACTGATGTAAACAGGGTTAAATTACTTGCTCAGGGTCACACAACTAGTAAGTGTCTGAGGCCAGATTTGAACTCAGGAAGAAGAGTTTTCCCAAAATCAGGCCTGGCCCTCTATCCAGTTTGCCACCTACCTGCCCCCAAGGCATGGTACATTGCATCTATTATCAGCCTTTTAAAAAATTTATTACCTTATTTTGCTGATTCGTTTCTTTTTCTCTTTATCTTTAAAAAAAACTTTACTAAAAATATATCAATAAAAATCATTTGTAAGAATTCTGAAGAAATGGTAGCATTCGATTTATTGTTGTTTTCTTTTCAATAGAAGTCAGTTAAGAAATATGACCAGTATTAAATCCTTCATGAAAAAAAAAAATATTCATTTGAGCGCGAGTAACTGTGTTCTGATATTCACCGTCCCATTGACTCAAATGCTACAGCCAAAGACTATCAGTCAGAACTCCCTTTTTTCAAATGTGTTTGGCTATTTACTGAATATTAACAAATGGCCAAGAGCAGAAAAAAATGGTATCTGTGAGGCCATTGGGAAGAAAAATCAACCAAGGCAATAAATTAACTTTGGCCCAGCTGATAATATACATGAAAAGTAGGATAATAGCTCTGTAGTGAAAAGTGGGGTCTATACAGCAGAAGTTTAGAGGGCAAAGTATACTTAATGTGTATTTAACATCTGACCACTATACTTAATCTTCAGTTTGTCTTGAGGAAATGCATAGATGAATGGTTATTCAGAAACTGAAACAGTGTCTAGTAAATAAGAGGAAAAGGGAGTACAACAGTTTATTGAAGAAGAAACGTCCGTGTTGCTTCATCGTTATTTCTTTAGAGATCTCTCTGTGTTAGACTAGATTATAGGAATTAACAGAGCAGAGCTATTCAGAAATGGCAAAGATCGGGAGCCCAACTAAGCAAGCTACTTCTGGCAAACCCCAAAGGTCAAAAGAGACAAGAGTCAAGTCTAGGAGTGCCAACCAAGGCAGATAGGTGAGAACAGGCCTCTACTAACCTTCTACGAAGAAAGGCACAGTACTTGATTGCACTTGTTAATAAGACTGGTAAAAGCTCTCCTTAGGGGAGAATATAGTTATTTCCTCTCCTGCTAAAAACTGTTTTATTGTGTGAGTATAGCTATGGATTATAGATAAATAGAGGCCAGAACCATACAAGTGAATGTTGCCCCTCGCTGAGATCAACAAAAAGTATAGGATTACTTTATATTTTCACTTGTAATAGCCAATGGTACTGGCAACCTTAAGCCATGTTCAGTTTGCTAGTTATGATTGTCAAAAAATAGGAAGGAAGGAAGGAAGGAAGGAAGAAAGGCAGGAACCTCTTCCCCAAACCCCAGTAGTTTAGCACATGCATAGCCTCCTTGACCCATTTGTCGTTGAATATTGCAGAAAATAACCATTGGAGAAAGCATCTTCTCTCTTTGGGGAATACAAGGTTTAGTTAGTTCACTTTGTTCAATTTTTGTTTTATTTGAAGGATGTGTATGGACTTTATTTTGTATAGAATTCCTTCCCCTTTTTTTTTCAAAAAAAGGTTTGTGGTGAACATAAGAAAGTTGGCTAACACTCTAAATGTTGTTGTTGGATCTTAGGAAGTATTTATTTTATAAAAAAAAAAAAGATAACAGGATAGATAGTATAGATGCTTCTAGGCTTTTTTGGTGTTGACATATTTTTTGAGGTTTAAAAATAAATCTGAACTGAACTGGGTGACTTGGAGAATCAAAAGCTTTAGCTCTGTAAAATGTTTATTTTTTTAAACATAGTCTAGCCCAGGCCACAAAGCAAGAGTGAGGTAAACAAAAACTTACAAATGCTAATTCAATAATCTACAATGATTCATTAAGGACTTTCTATGTAGAATTTACAGATCTCTGAACTCAGGCCATAGGCAGAGAAAAATACTGAAATGAATAAAATAAAGTCCCTCTCTCTTCCCTCTCCCTTACCGTCACTCCTCTACTTTTCCTCATGCTTTTTCTCACCTTCCACTTGTCTCTGACACTTTCCCCCTCAGTATGTTCTATCTGCATTTTTTTATGCTTGTGTGCTTCTTCCAAGAGTGGGGAAGTACTGCGGGGGACAGTAATTTCTTACCCTTCCCTACCCACCCTGGAAAAACCTGATGGTGACTTGGCAGCAAGAAACATGACAGGGATAGCCTAGCTTAAGAACTTCTACAAAGTAGGAAAAAATATATGTTAAAATATGCCTTATGTTCCTTGGAAAAACAGGATATATGGTAACAGTAGTGCTTACACTATATTCTACTTGGAAAATAAAGTCAGTAAGTTACTTGGACAGTGTGGTAAACACTAATAGAAATGAAGCTTGTTTGCTTGGTGGCCCCCAAATTGTATTTGCCTTCAAGGAATTCTAAATTACAGGATGTCACTATGACCTGAAAGGGAGCTATCTTTGACCCTCTGAGAGATAGAGGTCACTGGGATGCCAAGATATTGCCCTGATAACAAATCCAACTCCAATTCTCTCCTGAAGGGGAAGCTCAAAGAGTACATGAGTTTACTCCCTCCAGATTGTCTCGTATACATGTTCTTCATTCTTCTGACATTGCCAACACCTTGGTTTAGTCCCTCATTACCCAGCCCTGGCCTATTGCAGTAGCTTCCTGAATGGTCTTCCTGCCTCAGTTCTCCTCCTCAGCCTAGTCAATTTTCCATTTACTTATCATAGTAATCCTCCGAAAGATCAGGTCTGACCATGTTGCTCCCCCTTCAATAAACTGAAGTGGTTCCATATCACCTCCAGAATTAGATGCCAAATATTCAGGCTTTTAAATTGCTTTATTATCTAGACATTTCCTACAGCTGTAGTCTTCTCCCACTGTATTCCCTTTCGTGTGCTCTGTGGTCCTGTTACTATGGTCCTGTTTGTTTCTCGCACTAAATGCTCCATCTCTTGACTGTACATTTTCACAACCTATGCCTCATGCCTAGAACCCTTCACCTCCCCTTTATGACTTCCCTTGATAACTTCAAGTCTCAGCCAAAACCTTGCCTTCTGGAAGAAGTCTGTCTGAGTCCCCATTAATGCCAGTGCCTTCCATCTGAGATTGCTTCCATTTTATACTTTATATATTCTATTTGATCTTTGAATGTTGTCTTTCTCTTCTGATTGTGAGTTCCTTAAAGACATGGATTATTTTGCCTTTCTTTGTATCCTTAGCATTCACCAATGTTCCTGGTACGTAGTAGTTATTTAAAATATACTTGTTGATTTGCCTTGCTCTAGAGACTATATGTATCTGCATCTTTTTACAGTATCCTGGAAATCCTTTGTGGGTTTTTTTTGTTTGTTTTTTTTTGTTTGTTTGTCTTTTTTTTTGCATTTCACATGAGTTCTCAGTTCCTATAATACAAACGGAGTACTTACATGGGAACTGAGAACCATTATTTTTTAAACCAATTTCAAGAAAATTCAAACACAAGTCAAATTTTGAGCAAATTATGATATTTCCATAGATCACTGCAGTTGAGGGATATGAGCCAAGAGAGACACTTTATCACCTTAGGTATTTCTCTAAAACTAAACCTAGTTCATATGAACTCAGAGCTTTTGGGAGGGTTTGGGGCTGGTGGAGTCTGAGCCAAGGCTTATATACAGAAGAGGAAGCTGAGGCTCAGGGAGATGAAATGACTTATTCCAGGACGTAGACAGATAGGCAGTCATAAGTAGGAATTATTTCACTTAGAGCAGGAGTGGAAAGGGAGATAACAACTGTGGAAATAGAGCAGAGGTATCAGACACCATGAGTGGAACATAAACCTGATTAAAATGTAATTAGGAATTATTTAACAAAATAAATAAAACTACATTAGAACTTAGTTAATATGTGATTTTCTGAGTCAATATATGTTCCATAGAGATCCTTATGCATGGTTTAGTGGCCCCATTTCTATCCATAACCTTGATATAGAAGGCCCATAGGAAGGGAGGCGATCACAGAGGACATATTGCCTAAAGGTGCAATTACATCACGCAAAGGGATGGCTCTTTCCATAAAGAAATCTGGTTGTTCCCTCAGGATGAACTGGAAGAGAAAAACAGCCCCATAAGAAGGAATTGCACTGGAATCTGCAGGGCTGATTGGGGTGGTGCTTTATGGTAAAGGCTGTAAGAGGACCAGCAACTGTGGATGGTAAGGCATGAGGAGTGGAAACACAGATTGTAATGGTAAGGCATGAGGAGTGGAAACACAGATTGTAATTGGTAAGAGTACAAAGCTGTCCTCCTCATTTCAGGCCCTGCCTACTAATAACCACACAGGTGGTAAAGAATAGAGGTTGTTTTTGAACTAAGCTCCTATTTATTCCTCTTTCCACAGTACCAAGACCTTCTCCCAATGGAAACAAAGTGTTATTTACTCTTAATCATAGTCCCTTGATTTGATGATATCTAATTGTTTAATGAACTAAAACTCCTGATCTTGTTCATATACAGCTTATTTTTTTATCTTGAAAATTCAGTGTGTGAAATCCTTTGAGTTTTATTTTCAATTGACATGTGTTTATTTTCTCTCCCACCTTTACCCTACCCTAGTGATAAAAAAGGAAATCTTTGTAACAAATGTGTAGTCAAACAAAACAAACTCTCACATTGCCCATGTCCAAAAATGCTTGTCTTATTCTCTCTCCAACTCCATCATCTCTCTGTCAGAAGGTGTGTAGTAGCATCCTTCATCATTGGCTGTGTGGAATCGTGTTGATCAGCGTTCTTGTCTTTCCAAGTTTTTTGTTAAAATGTGATTCTGTATATGTTGTTCTGAATCTTCTTACTTCATTCCATATCCATTTATACAAGTCCTCCTAGTTTCTATGAAACCCTCTCTATGCAAGCTTGAAGAAATGAAGACTATTAACTCAGGTGCTGGTGGTGGAGGGGCTATTTCTCAATAGAAAGGTCAAGTAATGCTTAGAAGATTGTGCTTCATTCATTCTGGGATTGTAGAAGGAATTAAAAACATGATTCTTACCTGATGGTAGGGGATGAACTCACTGATCTCACACTCTCTTCCAACCCTCCATGATGCGGCTGTCATAATCCCCTGGATTATATGTCCTAGGGCCTCATACGGAGATATTTTTCATTCTTTTTGCTCTCTGCCCAATTTTATACGTTAGGGTCTATTTTGCTTTGTATTTTGGTGTTTTGGCCTTCTGAGAACATAGCGCTTTTTTTGGTTGTTATTGTTCAAACTGAGCCATCCCATCCCTGATGGTTACATGCCAGCGTGGTCTGTCGCCTACTGTCATTTCCCAGATGGTGTTGTATCATCACAGGTTTCAGTGCTGCTCACTCATGCAAGGCAAAAACGTTGGGAAGAACAGGGCACTGCAATTGTGACCTAAGTTTGTGAGTGGGAAAGAAAAACAGTCCTTTGAGTCAGAAAACAACTTCAATCATTTGCAAGAGCCAGCACCAACACCCAGATAAAATGAGAACAAAGACTTTGCAAAAACTCCGTTGAGTTAAAAAGGCATGTGTGGGAGGTAGACTTTTGAAAAATGTATAGAATAGCTATTTCTTAGGATTAAATTACCCATTTATGATATCATGTTTTATAAGATGATGCACATTTTTACCCTTCAGTAAATACAGATGAGGTAGGAAATCTTTTCTGCATTATTTACAGATTAATATGCATATTAACCATACGAATAAACTCTCGGTTTTAAGAGAGTATTACCATCTATAATATTAAGAATTTCAAGTGATTCAGACCATGTAATGAAGATTTTTAAAAGAGGTACTTAACACATTTAGCTGGGTAACCCAATGATAAGTGGCTTAGATAACCTATTAGAGCATTTGTATAATTCACTCTGGTTGGGTGAAGTGTTGTCAGTCTTGAAAATGTCTGAGCCACAGCCATGTTTTTAGACATTACACTCATGACTAAATAAGAGAAAAGATGCCCCTGTTATTCCTTGGTTCCACTTACCCTCCAAATCATATATCCTCTGGTCTTTTCCACTGGAAAAAAAGAACAGCTGCCTGTCCAGTTTTACTCATCATTAGGCCTCTCATCTGGATAATTTGTATTTATCAGTGTTACATGTGATTGTCTGTATATTGCTAGAGTGGTAGTTTTGTATAACTACAGAATTATACTTAGAATTCAAAAATCATAGAGCTAGGAGGTTTCTTTGGAGATCATCTAGTTCTGCCCTTTCTTTTTCAAAAGAGAAAACTCAGGAGAATGGTTGACTAGCATTAGATATATATAACCTAGGATTAAAAAACAACCCTGGTTTGAAAGTAAACATCTGAAGTTACTGTCCTCATAGAAGGCTTCTCCAATTGAGGGGATGATTCTTGCATCCTAAATGTCTACTCAGTGCTTACATAGCCCATCTCTAGAGCATATGAGGCTTTTTAAAAAGCATATATGCTTCTAATTTCTGAGCAGAAGATGTTTCCTTTTTGTAATTATAGACACATCTGTCTAACTGGTGAAGTAGGGGAACTGGCATCATCTTAATTGATTGATATGTCTATGAACATGACATCATTCTATGTGGATGCTAGCTGACTTTTCTATAGCAGTGATGATATCACCATTTAACATTTCTTCTAGCACTTTAAACTTTGCAAAGCACTATATATGCATATATTTGATCGGTGCATTTAATCAGCATACCAACCCTTAGAGGAAAATGCTATTACCTCCATTTTACATATGAGGAAACTAAGGCTTACAGAGATTAATGAACTTGTGCAAGGTCACACAGTTGGTAAATGTCTGAAGGGGTCTGGCCATCATTTTGGGTGATTGGTTTCCAGGTGACTTTTAAGAGACTCAGGGTCTGAATGAAGATGCTTTAATGGATTGCCTTGAGATGTGGTGGGTTCTGCTTATTGGAGATTCTCAAGCAGAGGCTAGCTTGTTCATGTGTTAGGTATCTTATAATGGGTATACTAATTTAACTAATTACGGGCTTAACTAGAAAGGTACTAAGTTGTAACTTGTAAAGTCTGTGATTAAAGGAGGCAAAGAGAATCAATGGGATGGGAAGGGGCGGTTTTAAGCCGATTGAAAATATTAACATACAGCAGGTAAGTGACAGCCACTGTCCCTGAGTAGATCCACAAATCAAGTCTTGTACCCCTAAAACTGGGAGCCATCTGGAAGCTTATTGGCCACATTGAATACATAAATACAAGGGTATCTTCAGGAATACCAGGATTGCAGGGTAGACCCAGATTGTGCATAAGGGACCCGGTCCAACTAAGTCACCAGTGAAACTCATTGAAGGCCCCGGTAGGTTTACTAAACATAGAAAATTACTAGTGTTCCATGTTTTTAAGTTTTTCTGAGACACCTTAACAGTCCTAAGTGTTCGTGTTAGGGAGGCTATGGACTGTTTGTACAAGAGCCCTAGGGACAAGACCAGGCTCATGTATCTAAACAAACTCAAATAATTATCCATTCTGTCTCTTGCCTTGCTTAGTCTCCAGGATCAGCTCATGACCTTAGAAACCAAGACTAAAATTGTGCTTCTGCTCAGCTCTGATGCATGAAAAACTATATGGACATTTAGCACCATTTTCCCAATGCTATGATGCTATAGAGTCACCATATTCTCTATAATGAAAAATAAATAGGTCAAACTCCTTTGCTTCCCTACCTCCCCTTTCAAGCTAATTCTTCATACAGATGAACTCTTCTCTGGCATATCAATTTAGAAAAACATATATTATCATTATTTATATTTTATTATATATTTATGTTGTTAAATATTTCCCAGTTTTATTTTAATCTGATTTGGGCAATATTTGGGAGTGTTGTGAGCCACATGGAGTCATGGGTCATTTGTTTAACACCTCTCCTCTGATATATGTGATTGTTCCTTAAAGCCATATGGTCACAAAAACTATAGGTATAATCTAGAGAAGGAAAGATTAGAGTTATTCTAACTGAATACTCCTCAAGGAGTACATTTTATAGTTGAGAAAAGTGAAAGCCAGAGATGCTAAGTACCTTGTTGAATCATCTCTGCATTCATGCCAAGGGTGTATATCAATATGAGAGTCTAGTATTCTTCTAGTTTAAGAATGGTCACTCTAAATGTAGGTTGTAAAGTCTTTTCATGCTAGAGTTATAAAGCTGTTAAACAAAAAAGATCATACACTAGGATCATATATTTAGTAGAAAAATAGAGGTCCAGGGAAGATTAAGGTCTTAGTCAAGGTCACACTGGTTTTGGATATAAGGTGTGGTTCATGAAACCAGTTCCCCTGACTCCAGGGACAGTATGCTTTCCATTTGGTCACACTGTCTTTCCATGAATTTAGTCATGTCACTTTCCTTCTCAGAGATAGTCACGTGGTTCAAAAGTTGTGTATAAATTCATGACACTGGCATGCTAGTCTCTCAACAATCTAGTGCCATTAAATTATGTTCCTAATCCTATGTCACATTTTTAACATTATATATGTATGTAAACTAATTTGTTGATATTATGTTTGACATAATACCAAGGGGTATCTTCTGTAAAGGCCTTGGCTTTTTCTATTCTCCATGCTGCTAGTGCCAGCATCTTCAGGTTATGTGTGTAGGATGTGTATATGTGTGTGTGTTCTCAAATGTAATTAGATCACACAAACATATGCACACATATATGTAATCCCTGCTCCTCTAGTCAAATAAATATTTGTTTCCTGCTCCTTAAATACATCTTTCTTGTCTTTTCTCCTTTGTCTTTGCTTATGACTTTCCTTGTACACTGAATATCTCCCACTCCCCACCAGAACAAAAATATTTTCTAAATTTCACCTTTCCTTTAGGTTCAGCTACAATAGATCTTCTCCTTTGAGTGCTTTCATGAACAATTCCAGGCATCTTATCATACTTTCATGGAACCACTGAACTTTATAGCTCAAAGGGACCTTAGACATCATCTTTTTCATTGCTCTTACTTTACAGATGAGGAAACTGATGTAGGAAGTGATGTTTCTGTCTTTTGAAACCTGATGATGCTTTCTTGGTACCACTCTCATAGTAGTCATCACAAACATCCTTCTGTTATATTTATTTGTGTCCATTTATCTTCTTTACTAAAATAGAGATGATGTTATTTATTATTTTCCCTATAATATTTAGTTCAGTGACTTTTTCATACAAAGTGCTGAGTTTGAAAGTTTTAAATAAATAAATAAATATGCGTGTGTGTTAATAGGTCAATGAATTCTATTGTCTTTGTTGTGTTCCATTCTAGATTTAAAGTCAAAGATACTTTGGGGTCCTCTATCTAGGGTCTAATTTACAATCTGTACTAGTGACTTGTATTCTGGCATTTCCATAAAGGTTTGAATTTTTCATAAGCAGAGAAGCTACTTTTACTGTAGACTGCCCATAGTCACTATGCAGCTTCTTTAAGATAAAATAATTTGCTTTCTAACAATGGGACTCTAAGGCTTTTTAAGAATCAGAATTTTTTAAAAACAATATGTTTCCCATCATTCTTACTTCCCTCAAAGGTTTATGTGACACTAGGCTATATCAGTGACTCAAACAAGAGCCCCATAAAGACTAAAATTGCTTTTGGCTTTTATCTTCTCCATTGCCAGGTACAAAGCATCAATGCTTCTTCAAGTGCTAATAGCAGAGGGATTTTCTGGGATTTACAGAGTTTTTGTTGTTGCTGCTGTTTTCATTATTAGATAGAGTATCTGGAAAGAAGTTTCACTGCTTCAGGGGAAAAACACCATGTCTTTCTCTTGCCCCTCATTACCACCAGGAACCATATTGTTTCCTGGTGCATCTTCTGGAAAGACAATCAATAGCCACTTTGAAATTTCATTGTTCAACCATGTGTAGGCCACAAATAACATGTCATTCATTATTCCAAACTTAGCATAGAATAATCTGCTTTATGAAAATCCCAAACAAGACAATTTCAATTTACAAATAGACAAATTAGTCAGTGGATTGTTTGCTTTATTAAAGGATGTTCACTAGTAAATGGTATATTTCAAATACAATTTCTTTTTTAAATTTCTCTAAAAGAGAATGTGTTAAGTATGCATCTCCAGTACAAAGGAAGGTGCACCTGTATAATCATAGACCTTGACCATTTGCAATAATCTTGGAAACAAAATTTGCTTTTATACTATATTTGTGATACAATCTTAGGTACGATTGTGAGGTAGATAAAGCTTGTTTTGGGCACTCCACTATCCCATACAATATAGTGTTTTCAGTGCTGGTGTCTTTTTGCCAAGCTAGAATGATATCCTCTCCCCTGTTGACAACCAAATGGAGATGGTCTTTTCATGTAGTTTTACAAGTTCCAGACCTTTTCCTTCTTCCCATCAAAGTGACCTATTTTCTTAAAGGTATGGTAGTTCACAGAAGTCAAATTCATGAAAAACTTTCTAGTATTATCCCACTCTAACCCCAGGGGGTATTTGAAAATGTACTTTTCTCAGATGGAGGACAAGACTGAAGAATCATAGAAGGCAGGAATAATAAATAATCCCCAGTATCTCTTGCCTCTAACATTGCTCAGGTCTAGACATCCAACTGGGAAAACTACATGTGGGACAACATTGGTAAGATATTAAGACATAATGAAATAGTTTTATACTTCCTCATGACATTTTCATTTAAACATGGTACTTTTCATTCATTTAACCTAAATAAGTGACACTAGCTTTAGCAAAGTAAGTTTCAATACTAGAATCAAAGCACTTTAAAAAGTTGTAGCCCTCATATACATGTATATGCATTTTAACCTGAAAGTTGGTTAAAGAAAAGGCAACAGGCTAAAGGCAGGCATTATTTATTAATTCCCTCTTAAAGAAAATGGTAACATAGCCCGATGGAGCCAGGATCAAAACCTGACTGAGTCAGCACAGTAATCATCTGACTTAAATGCATTTTACCATGAGAAAGGAAAGCTCTAAGTTGAACAAATTGTAAATTTAGTAAGATAAGACAATTAACAAAGTAGTGTCAATTGGATTTTATGATTCCAAACTACGTGAATTTCCTCTCTGTAGAATATGTCTCTGTGACATAAGATAAGGAGAAGATCCCACCACTCTAGTGGCAGGCATTCTGTCATAAACAGGTTCTTGAAGTTGGTGACACAAGAATGGGTATCTTTAATAGAGTTGCCAAAGTTGAAATTATAACCCAAGACATCTGTGTTTTTCCTTTTCATTAACATACCATGAAAAGGGTTTGTAAGGAAATTACTAAGTCAGCCCCATTTGCTTCGCTGACATAACAAAAGGCATTCTCTGAGTTTACTTAAGATAACAAAAAAGACTATTAGGTCCAGACTCTTCTTAATTTAAGCTTCGTCCCTTATTAAAGTCCAAAATATAAATATTAACATTATATATTCATATGCACATGTATACATGTGCCTATGTATCTATATACATATATTATAGGTATTTACATTCATATCTGCATCTACACACATTTTAAAATTATTACAAGAGATAATGTTTAGTTTAGGGAGAGAAGGAAAAGAGAATATGAGGGCTACACAGATAAACAAAGAGAAGGAAAGAAACAAACATTTGTTAAGTACTCACGTACCATGTACTCTACTAAGCATTTTACCTGTGTTATCTCATTTGAGCTTTATAACAATAGTTGTTTTTTAGTTGAGGAAACTGAGGCACACAGAGGTTAAGTGAGTTACTGAGTCTCACAGATAGTAAGTCTCTAAGGTTGGGAATGAAGTCAGATCTTCCTGACTTCCAGTGATCTGCTCAATCCACTGGACCACCTACCTAGCTGCCTTTGTAACAAAGAAAGTATGACAGGGTCTAAAGAGAGAGCTCAACGAAGTTTTCTAAAACAAAATTGAATGAGGAGAGAAATTGTGGATGGGTATTGATTTGCATCTTTGGAGGGAGTGGAATATATCTGCTTCTTCATTTATGAAATAAGGAAGGGAAAAACAGAAGATTACAGAGTCTCTTGGGTCCCTTCTACCTCTCTAAATCTATGACATGACTTGTTTCACCATTTAATCAAGATACAAATGCCAATTCCTCTTTGTGATTTTTCCCTTTTTTCCTTTCACCGTACATCGTCAAATACAGTCCAAATATTCTCAAATACTGGCAGATGTTAATGTAGGTGCATATGACTGTTAGGCAATGTGGGATGCCTATTCTAAAAGTAGAAGAAAAATACAGATGCAGAAAAAGAAACAACTCAGTGGCTCAGAAATCATGAAAAGGCAAATATTGGCTGAGAAACTCAAAATACAAGAATAGCTAGATTTGTCATTATGAGATAAACAAAATTCCTAATGTCTTCATTCTCAGTCTAAAAGTCCACAATGCTGACAACCTGATGAGAATTTAAATGGGCTACCATATTAAACATTTATATTTTATATATATAAAATTATATGTAATGTATCAGTTCTCCAAAAATGATATAATCTAGGGATAAATGTAAGATAAATACTAAGGGACTAGAAAAATATAGATATAGGTTAAAAGGAAAAATTCATTAATGGAACAAGCATTTACTTAGTGCTTACCACATTCTAGGATCTAAGTAATGTGTATGGTCCTAAAGAAAGAGATAGAAATAAAAGTCCCTGATCTCAAGGAGCTTGTATTCTAGTGGAGGCAAACAACATGAAAAGAGAGAATATGAGAAATAGGGTAGATGAAGATGAGTTTCCTGCAGAATGTGGCATTTAGGTTTAAATTTTAAAGGGAGGTAGGCATTCTAGGAAACAGAGTAGAGGAGGGTGAACATCATTACAGGCTTATGGTGACGACCTGGGCAAAAGCATCAAGATGGCAGATGGAATGGGATGTGAGAGGATATATCAAGTAGAACAATTTGACTGAATGCTAAACTAATGCAGGAAGAGTAATAAATAATAAGCCTGGAAAGAAAAGCAGGAGATGGATTGTAAAGGGCTTTAGAAAGCTGACACAAAACTTTTTATTTTACCCTAGAGGCAAGAGGGAACCACTAGAACTTGTTGATCAAGATTAGATAGTCAGACCTTGCTTTAGGACATTTTCTTTCTAAGCCTCTTCCCCTTGTTTTCTTTACTCTTACCATGACTTACATTCCCTTCTTCCAGCCTACAGTTTATTTTTTCCTATACTGTCCATACTCTTTCTCTAATTCAACATTTTAGTGTACCAGTTCAACTCTACATTCTATTTTCTACTCTTGACGTCTCTGCCCTATCTCCAAATATTCATTGCCAAACACCAAACCTACATTACTCTCACCGTTTTCCTCCTTCAAAATTATTCATATACTTCTGAATAGAACTAAAGAAAATCATGACAGCATACAGATTGGAAGGCTAACTAATTTTCATGAGCCCCTACTGCAACAATCACTTTCCCAACCACTTGGCTCTCCAGCTCACCACAATTGTTTTTCAAAACATCTTGATCCTCTTTCAACTCTCCTATCAACTCCCCTGCTGTTATATTTATGATTGAGGAATTTAACTCATGCTTCACCAACAAAATTGGGACCATACTTTGATTTTTAAAATCAGGGTTTTTAAAAATTTCTTTCTTTATCTCTTCTGGGAATTATTCTTAGGTTATGGCTGCACTTTTCTTTGAGGCTTTACTTATAGCTGGTTTCACACCATTGTCTTATTCTGAGTTTATGTACTGATCTTCCCTATCACTAATGTAGCTTTTTATGGTTAGATTCTTTTTGTTTGTTGTTTACTCATTTTTCTAGTCTATCTTTTGACTTTGAATTTTATATTAGTGTTGGGCTTTATTCACCTGGGGAAGGAGTGCTGTCTTTCAGGCTACAGAATTCAGTTCAATTCAATTCATGTTATTTTAAAGTAATTTAGAAGTGAATTTTGTGTGAGTTCACCTTGAATGCTTCCTCTCCTCTCCCATCTTGGCTCTCTGATGACACATTTTCCTCATCTCCTGTTGGCTAGAAATATTTTCCCAGTATTTCCTGGAATTACCTTCTATTCTCTGAACTTTTTCTCCTTTTTGTTCAATATTATTTCTCTTGATGACCTCATTGATCCCATACATCCAATTTGCACATCTGTGCGTAGGATTCTTAGGCATATACATCTATCCCTTGTCTCTCTCCTGATCTGTAATACCAATCACCATTTTTTGGGGACATCTGAAAAGGAATATCCTCTAGGACAGAAGTGTCAAACTTCCTATACCCTTTGTGGCTAGCAAAACTCCTAAGTGCCCCTGAAACCAGATTAAAATGTAATTTGTTTTTGACAAATTAAATAAAAATATAATACAACATAATGTTAATTTGTGATTTTTTTAAGTTAATATGCAGCCTATAGTGATCTGTTTCTGCTGGACTCCTCTAGGGCTAGGCATCTTAAACTTAAAGTGTAATAGAATACAATGTCTACACTTACCCAAAAAGCAAACTTCTCTTTCCAGCTTTTCTAATACTGTCAAGGATACCACCATTATCTAAAACATGTCTAATATTTACTCCATTTTTGCCTTCATAACATTTCTCACTCATGTACTCTACATTCACACAGACACAAACTTAGAGACTCTTTTCACCTTTTATCTAGACTGTTTCTATTGGCTGCTAAGTCTTTCCTCATGACAATCCACCCTCCACTCAACTGTGTTTGGTTTAACCAAATTGTAGGGCTGATCATATCATTTTTCTACTCAGTAGCTTCACTGTTTAACTCTTACCTCGAGAATCAAAATTGTCCTTGAAACTATGTTTCATTTCTAAGTTTCTAGTTTTATTATATGTATAAGAGTGGAGTTTTTAGAAAGTAGAATAGTTACTTCAAAAGATAATCACAAACACCAAGCACTGGAGGGATAATTCTCCTCCTACCTCACCACCTCAGACTCTAAGGAGAGGAAGGGGATTAGGTTCACAATTTAGCTCACTTCCAATGAAGCACAGATCCAGCTTCAAGTCCAAAATCCCCCTCAGATTTGAGACACCCTCTTCTCAGGGCTCCTATGACAGCCTGACAGGCTTACTGTACCCCCTCCCCTGCAATCTAGTGCCAAGGTTACCATGATTTGAACTCTCTATCCCGTAGGGATCCCCTTAGGCACCTAAAACTCAGAAAGATTAAAAAAAACACCCAAAAACATAGAATAGAAGCAAACTACACCAAAATCCATTTCTCAGCTGGGGTAAAAAAGAGGTAAACAGAGGAAGGCAAATCACTCCTCTCTTACTGGTTCAGTTCATTTCATCCATTCTGGGCACAGCAGCTATGAGTCATAGAAAAGTGCCCAGCTGAAAAGATGGCAAAGAGCAATAAGCTCCATCTCACCAGTTTAAAGACAGACATCCAATGGAAGGAAACCATACAACCTATGTGGTTGGAGACTTATTAGGCTTCCCATTGGAGAAACTAGACCTCCTCATAACCCAGGTTGCCCATTTTAGTCCCTCCTCTCACTTTTTGATCTAGTTATACTAGCCTACTTGTCATTCCTTACACATGATATTGCAGATATTCCACCTTCCAACTCTATGTCTTTGTCCTGACTACTACACATGCCTGAATTTCATTTTTTCCTCATCTCTACTTCTTATAATCTCTGGTTTTCTCAACATTCATTCAACTCAATTCTCACTCAGTTCAGCTCTTTCAGGTCCTAACCCCACCCCAGTTACTAGTACCTTCACCTCTGAGAATACCTCCCACAATTTGGTATGCATCTTATAAGTGCCTACTTATTGGCAGATCATCTTATCCACTAGAATTTGTGCTTCTTGAGGTCAGAGACAATATTTTTCAGCCTTCCTATTCCTGGCACTTAGCACAATGACTGACACATAGTGAGCATTTAATAAAATGCTTGTTGACTGACTCATTGAACTCTTCCTCACCTTCTACTCATATGCTTAAATACTGATCATAGGTCTAGTGCTCTGACTGGGTTCATATTTCTAGAGATTAATAGGACATATTAAATTGAGGAAGGAGAAGAGAGAGCTTTCTTAGAGAATGTCCTCAGTTTTTTTTTTTTCATTTAAATTCCTCAGTTGAGTAAGTAGGAAGAGGGTATGAATATGAGCCTTGAGGTTGGAATGGTCACTATGGTGAGTGAAATAGAATTAGTTGGGGAGATGTAAAAGGGCTTCTTCATGGCAGGCAAGAAGGGAGGTAAGAAAAGAGAGAAGAGAAAGGAGGTGGAATGAACATCACAGGTAAACGGATCAAAAATATTTCATGAATTGTCTGTTTTAGATTGTGTCCATTTGTATTCAAATTGATGGCCTTCCTCAAAGCCTTAAAGTCCTCATAATTAATGATCACCGTATGAAATGATTTACTAATGATTTTCTGCTTCTTTAAGGACCTCTGAAAGATGTTGAATTTTGTAGATAAAGGGTTCATCATATAGATACATGGGAATGCATAATATTTTATATATACAACACATACATGGGCATATATAGTCCTTCACATACATGATACCTACTCAGTGAATTACAGTGTTGCTCACTTCATTAAATGGCTCAGTATTTTTACATGGATATAGATAGATATATCCATACTCAGATCCAGTTCCCTAAAATATACCATAGTCCTTAAAAGTTAAAAAAAATTTCTTTTAATCTAGGAATTAATGTCATCTCCATATACATGCTTTATAAATTAGAACTTATGTTTCAACCTGATAACATAGCATTTTATGAAAGTAACCTACACAAATGACGGAAGAGCCCAGATTAAATTCTATGTTGTGTGTACTCTAAGCCAAATTAGAGTTGAGGAATATTACTTTTGAATAATTGGCCATCTCTTACCTCTTTGTTATACATTGTTCCGAGAGTGTTGACTTGAGCTTGTCTATCCTTTTTCTCTACTATAAGAAGTTGCAATGAGGTGATAATTAATGAGCAGCAAAGTGAATTTAATTGAAATAATGTAAATATGACTCTCCCCAGGTAGTCCATTTGACAGACTGATAATTTTACAGAACCTTAATGTAGCCCTCTACAATGCTGGATCTACCCTGTCTAAAGAGGTTTTATTTCCCAGTTGATACATTTGAGAAATGATCCTTCCTTAATGAATTTAGTCCAAAAAGTGTGAAGCCAGCCACACCCAATTATCAGCCAGTTTTGTTCAGTCTGTAAACTCAGGCACTGGCTTGATAATTCTTCCCATTTTGGCTTCTGTTGCTACCACCTTTTGTCTCATCCTAGGTCACCCTCACCCTGACTCTTATAGAAAAGGAACATCTGCTGGTCCTTTTCCTCAGTTTTGCCTTCTCTTAAATCAGTAACCTGCCCTGATTAGGTTTTCTAAGTTTTAAGTTATATAGTTAAGACAGACATTACAGACGGACAATGAAGTAGTCTCAAAATTAGGCAGGAGTAGGAGAGATAGCTGGTTTGCCTTTAATAAAATGTAGACTCTTAATGGCCTCAATCTTCCCATGAAAACAAAAGCCTACGTTGGCAACATTATTACAACCATTACTCTAAGAGTGTTGGTGTATGGCAAGAAAACATGGAATACAACTGACTCTAAAAATTCCCAAGTTGATAGCACATAAAAGGCATTAGAAACATATGATGGTTATGAGCAGTCTGGATCATATAACCGTTGAAGAATGTTGGGAAAGAACACAAGTAAAAGATTCCATCAATAAAATATACCAGATTAAAAACATGTGGTCTGGTCACAAGGAAATAGCATGGGAGGTGGAGATCTAGTAGGTTCCATTGGTACCCTCAGTATTTTATAAGAAAGCAAGAAAATTATTTACCATATAGCATGATGCCTCATGGTGAAAATATGGTAACAAAAGGTCAAGAATCTCAGAAAATTACAAGAATGGATAGATTACTATCTTTATTGTTGGGGTAGTGGGGAACTTCCAAATGGCTAATATTAACCATTATTATAAAAGATTAGTGTTCAATTTGTAATTAGTAAAGGAAAACACATACATATTTAAAATAACAAATGACAAAGAAAATTTTAAAAAAATTGAAGTCTTCCTAATCTGGTATCCCCAAGTACAGAAAACTATACCTAAATCCTTCCTTATTAATCATCCCCTTAATTTCTTTCTTAATCTATTTAGTAAGTCAGCATATATTTGTTAAGTTCTTAACTATGTGCCAGTGACTAGGCTGAATGCTAGATCTTTACGCTAGAGATACAAAGTCAGACAGATCTTGCTCTCAAGGAGTTAATATTCTAATGAGAAAGACAACATGCAAACAAGTATATATGAACAAGTGATATTCAGAATTAATTGGAGATATTAAATAGAGAAAAGGGATTCGCATTAAGGGGGTTTTGGAGAAGCTCTTTAGAGAAGTTGGGATTTTAACTGAGACTTAAAAGAAACCATAATAGAGGAAAGAAACAATTCCAGGTATGGGTAACATCAATAAAAATGTACAGTCTTAAGATTGAGTATCTTTTTTGAGGAAAAGCAAGGAAGCCAATATCACTACTTGACAAAGTACATAGAGGGAATCAGGAATAAGAAAACTGGAAATAGAGAGTCAGGTTATAAAGTTCTTTAAACTCCATACAGAAGAATTTAAATTTCATCATGAAGTTGATGGGGAGTCACTGGAGTTTAAAGTGTAAGGAATAAAAGGAGGGAATGGTCTGACCTTTGATTTAAGAAGATCATTTTGAGGGACAGCTAGGTGACTCAGTGAATAGAGAACCAGCCTTGGAAGACCTGAGTTCAAATTCAGTCTCAGACACTTACTAGCTGTGTGAACTTGACCAAGTCATTTAACCTCAAATGTAAAGAAGAAGAGAGAAGAAAGAAGAAGAAAAAGAAGAGGAGGAGGACTAGGAAGAAGAAAAAGAAAGGAAAGGAAGGAAGAAAAAGAAAGAAAGAATTACTTTGACAGCTAATTGGAGAATGGACTGTAGTAAAGAGAGACTAAAACAAGGAGACCTGACCCAGGGTGAGATGAAGAAGGAATGAACCATGGCATTGACAATGTTAGAGAAGAGAAAGAGGACTCTGGGAGACATGTTACCGAGGGAAGAATCAGCATGGCTTGACAATGGCTTTTATGTGGGTATGGGATGTGAGAGAGAGTGATGAGTTCATGGATCACACTTAGATTTTTAGTCCAGGTGACTAAGGGAATAGTGGTGGTAACTTTGTAATAGGGAAGTAATGAAAAATGCAATAATTTTGCAGGAAAACTAATGATTTGAATTCTGAACATGTTGAACTGAAAACGTGTATGACATTTTTAGTATGAGACATACAATACAATAGATGTGAAACTTTAGGTAAGGAAAGAGGTTAGGGCTTGATAAATAAATCTGAGAAGCATCTTCATTCAGGTGATTATTAAATTCATAGGATTTGATGAGATTACTGAGGAAAATAGTACAGCAGGGTAAGATAAGAGAGCCCAGTACAGAGTACTCTGTGATAGCCAAGATCAGACAGTATAATGTTCATAAAGATTTAGCAAAGGACACTAAGAGGTAGAAACCAAACAAGTACCAGGAGACCCATGACAAATCAGAATCAGGAAAACATGAAGAGTATCAAGGAGAATGGTGTAGTAGAGTGTCAGAGGCTGCAGAGACTTCTGGAAAGGTAGACGGAGAATAGCCCTTGAGATTTCAAAATTGAGGGATCATTTGTAACTTTAGAGGGAGCAATTTCCATTGAATGGGGAGAGAAAAAGAAATATAAAGATTAATTGTTTGTCTGCATACTCTCAAGTCAAATCTACTTCTTGAGGAGTTAACGATAAATGAGAGCAAAGACATGAAGTGATAGCCAGCAGGGATGGAATGATCTAGTGAAGTGTTTTATTTTTTTTTTACATTGGTTAACATGTATATGTTTTCAGACAGTAGCAGAGCAGCTTTTAGATAGGGAGAAATTGAAGATAAGTAAGTGAGTCAGGATCATAGAGGGGGAAAACTGTTGGAGAAGCTAGAATGCTGTAGGATCATTCATTCATGTAAAGGGGTTGACCTTGGCAAGAAAGGAAGGAAAGAGGAGACCGTGGCCGAAGGTATCTGAGTGATAAGAGATGGGGCAGGAAGTCCTTCCTTCTCAATTTTCAGATGAGTAGAATTGAGGCAGTGGGGTGGCTTGTCCAAGGTCACAACCATTTTAACTTTCTCTAACTGACCCTGTTCTTTAACTTACACAATTGGAACAACTACTCCCACCCCTTCCTAACTTAGTTGTTTCTACATTGGTTTGTTCATGGCTGGTGGTGATTTTGATTTACTTTGCAATTGGTAATGTGAATTCTACCAAAATCTGACCCTCATGACTCATTATGGTGGGAAGACAATTCTTGGAGTTGCTTAGAGATTACACTAGAGGAGCACAGACTCTGCCACTTTCTAACAAATTGCAGATAGGATGTATGAGAACCAGTCCAGCTGCACTGAGAGACCCACATAATGACAGGCCTTGCCAATGGATAATGCATTGTTGTCATGGCTCATGAAGCCATTTAATAAAACCGTGTGTGTGTATGTGCACTCATGCATGTATGTGTGTGATGGGCATATGTCCATCTAGTGAAGCCTACTTTTAAGATACTTTTTCTATAATTTTGTGTTCCAAATTCTCTCCCTTCCTCCTGCCACTGTCATTGAGAAAGCAAGCAATTTAATACAGGTAATACATATATACAGACCGTATTTCTCTATTAGGTTGTGAAAGCAAATACAGACCAAAAAAAAGTTTAAAAAGTTAAAAAATAATTATGCCTCAATCTGCATTCAGATGCCATCAGTTCTTTCTTTGGAGTTAGGTTGCATTTTTCATCATGAATCCTTTAGAATTGCGTTAAATTATTTTATTAATCTTAGCATTGCTGAAAATAGCTGAGTCATTGATGAAACCTATTTGAACCATTCTTAGAATAATCTTTTCAATGTTAGAATGAAATATAGATGATTACAAAGGAAACCAATTATCTTGAAATAAACTGATATAAATATGTTTTTAATCATAGACTCAACTTATCTGCTGTTCCAGTAGAGTGACCAACAAAACTGGTGAACTCATTCACCATTGGAAATACCGAAGACATCATGATATGTAACACTACTTTTGGACAAAGGAAACCTTGAGAGCAACATAGAGAACATGCTTTCATCAGCAACTCATTCAGTAAGCACAGCTTCAACTTTCATGTATCTCAAAAGCATAGAAAAATAAAAACAGAAAACTATTTCTGTCAAATTCATTCCTCCATTCCCATCCCCTGTAGCATATTTTCATGACTGTTTTACATAGCTATAAGTGAATTTTGAGCCCACAGTACCCTAACCACAAATTTGTAGTGAAATTACTTCTCATTCAATAAAATAAAGCTAACACAAGTTCAACTATCAAGGTCGACAGTAATTATACAGAGACTTAATTGAAAAGGAGGTTATGGTCCAGAATTCAGTCATTTATTCATTATAGTTTCAAAAGTAAGCCCATTTACACCTTAGCTTATTGGCTATAATCATGTCCAAATCTCATTGGGGATAAAAGGCATTTTGGAGACCATGGAGATTCTATTTACAGTAAAATGTTGATTAGTAACAAACCACTTGTCAATTAGCTGGCTTCCCCTGCACTCTACTTTTTTTTTTCCTTAGGAGAGTTAAATGATAACAAAATGAGCTGTCCATGAATTAATGAAACAAACAACACCACCAGGAAGTCCCTTGGTTCAGTATACATACAGTCCACTATACTATACTTAAATCTATACCACTATATTTCAGGATTCATGTTCAAAATTATGACATTAAGGGGTCTCAAGATTCTCCATGTAACAATTAGAATCATTAGACTATGGGAGAAAAATGAATTAAAACTTCTTCAACCATGTCACTGTAGTGGGCAAAATATATCCCGGTTCCTTGTTGTCTTCCAAGTGAAATTTCAGATTCTTTCCATGGCATTCAAGGTCCTCCACAATCTAGTTTCTCTGTACCTATTCAGGGCACTAGAGTCTTAACATTTTAATCAATTAGGAAAGTTCTCTTATAGAAATAATGAATGTACTGAATTTTGGAGGGAATTAAGGTTTTCAAGAAGCAGAGGTATAGATAATTTACATTGGGGACAGTCTCCTTTGAATCAGCTGTGGAATCCCTATTACCATATCAACGATTAAGTATAGCCAAGCCTCAGCCTTGGATCACTCCAACCATTTTAGTTTCATGCCTGTGCATGTACTGCTCAACAAAAGTGGAGAAAATCAAATAATCATTTTGACCGGATCTACTATAAATTTATGTTACACAGCCTCAGCCGGGCCATCACTGTTGATATCAGCTCACTATCACATTCTCCACAGAGGCTCTTCCAAGAGTTTGCATCACTTCTCAAACTTCCCATGTCTCCATCTCGCCACACTCTCAAATGACAACTTTGCCTCATATTTTACAGGAAACAAATGAAACTATTCTCCATGAACTCCCTAATCTGCCTTGTCCCTTATCTTCTATCACTCGGATGCCTTCTATCATTTTCTCCTCCCTTTCCCCTCTCTCACATGAAATGACCTTGTTCCTTAGCATGGCTTACCTCTCTACTTGTTCAAGTGGTCCCATTCTGTCCCTTCTCACCCAGCCCATTTAACCCCTATGAAATCCCCATTCTCACGTACTGTCAGTATACTCTATCTACTGCCTACACATATGTCCAGATCAGCCACATCCTAGGGGACGGGGGACTCACCAGATCTTTCTACCCTTCTCACTATCATCCTATACCTTAAGCCCATTGGAGCTAAACTCCTCAAAAAAGTTTATCTGAAATAGGTAACTTCACTTTATCTCCTCACTCTCTTCTTATGTCTTCTGTCTTTATCATCCACCCAAGTTACTCTCTATAACGTTACAAATAATCTGCTAGTTGATAAATCCAATGGCATTTTATCATCTTTCATTCTTTTTGACCTCTCTGTAGACTTTAACACTAGTGATCACTCCCTCCAACTTGATTCTTCCTTCTCTCTAGATTTTGGCAATACTATTCTCTCCTCTTACCTGACTACTCCTCTGCCTCTTTTGCTGGATCCTCTTCCAGATCAAATCCTCTAACAATAGGTACCATTCTGTTTTTTTTTCCTGTGCCCTCCTCTTTTTTCTTTCTATTCTACTTCACTTGGTAATCTCATAAATTCACATGGAGTTAATTACTCTCTCCCTGCTGATGATTTTCAAATCTAGCTATCCTGCGCCAGTCTCACTAATGACCTACACTCTTTCAAGACCAAATGCCTTTCAGATATCTCAAACTGCATGTCCAATAGACATCTTCAACTCCATGTGCCCTAGATAGAATGAATTATCTTTCCTTCTAAACCCTCCATTCCTCCAACCTTCCCTATCCCTATAAAGGGCAACACCATTGTCCCAGTCCATCAGGCTCATAACGTAGGAGTCATCCTGGATTCTTCACTATCTCTCAAGGCCATGTCCAAGCTGTAGTCAATTTCACCTCTGTAATCTCTCTCTTATATGCCTCATTCTTTCCTTGGATCCTGCCACCACTGTAGCATAAACCCCCTTATCACTCACATCTGGATTATTACAATAGGTTGCTGTGGGTCTGTCTGCCTCAAATCTCTCCCCACTTTAACTCATCCTCCATTCAGATACCAAAGTGCAGGTCCAGTTATGTCACTCACACACACACACACACACACACACACACACAAACACACACACACAATTAATTCCAGTGACTTCCTATTGCCTCCAGGATCAAATATAAAATTCTCTAGATGGCATTCAAAACACTTCATAACCTAGCTCCCTCCTACTTTTCCAGTCTTCTTACAACTTACTCTGTGACATATATTCTTCATTTCAATGACACCACCTTCCTGGCCCTTCCATAAGACAAGACACTCTATCTCTGGTTTGTGAGCATTTTCTCTGGCTTTCAAACTGCTCCCTCTTCTCAACTCTGACTTTTGACCTCCCTTCTTTACGTTCCAACTTAATTTCCACTACAGGAAACTTTCTCTAACCCCTCTTAACTCTAGTGGTTTCCCTCTGGTAATTATTTTCTATTTTTTCCTGTATACAGCTTGCTTGAAGGCAGGACTGACTTTTGCCTCTTTTTGTATCCCTAGTGCTTAGCACAGAGCCTGGAGTATAGTAGACTCTTCATAAATGTTTATTGATTGATTGAGCCTGGGCTAAAGCATGGAAGGGGGAATATTATAGCACATTTTTAAATTTATGACACATCAAAAGGTATGGTAGGCATATTTTGAATCAATTTTTGTTACTTTATCATTTATTCATGTCAGTCAAGAATTTATTAAGGAATGACTAAGTTTGTGGTACTCTGAGAATATAAACTAAGATTAGTTTATAATATTTTTAATGCTTTACAATGACACAACTGACTTCTGTGATAAATTCCTTAATTAAGAACTGTCAATGAGTTATAAAAATGAAAAAAAAAGTCTTCCCTTTTATTCTAGTCCTGAGAAGTGTAGAAATTAAGATATAGTAATCTAACAACTATTATTTGTATATCCAACTTTAGAATGAGAGTTGTAGACAGGTAGGTGGCACAGTGGATAGAGGGCTGGGCCGAGATTCATCTTCCTGAGTTCAAATCTGACCTCAGACACTTACTGGCTGGGTGATTCTGGGCAACCTATTGACCTTAGTTCCCTCATCTGTAAAATTAGCTAGAGAAGAAAATGGCAAACCACTCTAGTACCTCTGCAAGAAAAAACTAAATGGAGTCACAAACAGTAGGACATGACGAAAATGACTGAAATGAAGGAAAAGGAATTAACTACTACTATGTTTGAAAAATATATTACTTAAGCTACTATTTTCTCCCAAGATGTTATCTAAAAATAAGTACAAGGAGAAACAGTGCACCCTAATTCTGAGGGATGCCTTAATTCAGGATAAAGTTTCTCATCCTTAAGCCTATTGACTAACTGTATTAGAAATAAGGGTAATGTCGCAGTGGCACACGGAAAAAAAATGAATCCCTTAATCCATGAGATATATCACTTAGTAAAAAGATTACGCCATATAACATTTTAATTTATATTCAATTATAATGATGTATTTGGGGCAAGTCTGGGATCTGGTCAGTCATTTTTCTGAGAGGAAAAGATTAAATAAACTTGAACATTCTTCAGGTATTAGAAGAAATTAATATAAGATGTAACAAGGAGTTGTGCAAACCAACACATTAAAAAAACACATGATGATTACCTGTTGGTTTTCGTAAAGGTATTTCCTTACCTCAATGTTCATAGTAAATATCATATACTTTATTAAAAAGTGCCTAACATAATTTTCTCACAGATGAAAAGACTGACCAGTTTCCTTACTGCTTCTTCATTGCACCAACCCAGCAACCTCAGCATGGTTGCCTGGATACTCAGAGTCTCCTTGAGGATTCTGCTGATTAAAGGGCAATTTGAAGATCTTGATCTGTCATCTAGATAAAGAAATTTTCAGTCCAAAAATATGTGTCTACAGACGGAAAGTGGAAATGGGAAGAAGGCTTGTATCAAGTAGCCATCTGAGCATTTTATTTAGAAATGATTTCCCATAAAAGCAACTTATTGAATTTCCTAAGATATACATATGTCTATGATGCATAGACATGAATGTATATATTCAAAATGATAAATTGCCTACTTACATGCATGTATATATTGCATGTATATTTATATAGCAACATATATGTATATATAGATTTCAAAATCAATTATCAATATATAGGTATATGTATTAATAAAGTACTTATTGGTTTTTATTTTATTTTTTTAAATAAATTTATTTAACTTTTTATATTCATTTTCACAAGATTTGGGGTTCCAAAATTTTCTCCCCATTTGTCCCCTCCCCCCTCCCCCATACACTGGACATTC
>CM053770.1:61072002-61115504 GCA_028658325.1 Potorous gilbertii
GACTCTACTTTATTAAGGTATTGACCCATTTTTCATGCTTTTCTTGCATCTCTCTCATTTCTTTTCCCAGTTTTTCCTCCACCTAACTTGATTTTCAAAATCCTTTTTGAGCTCTTCCATGGCCTGAGCCCATTGGATACCTATTTCAGATGTTTGGGATACAGAGGCCTTGACTCCTATGTCTTTACTTGATGGTAAGCAGTTTTCTTCTTTGTCAGAGACAAATGGTGCAATCATCTTCTCAAGAAAATAACCTTCTATGGTCTTATTTTTTTTCCCTTTTCTGGGCATTTTCCCAGCCAGTTACTTGACTTCTGAGAGTCCTCTTCACCCCAGCCTAGGTCTGTGCAGCTAGTGCTTGGGGTCTGAGATTTAAATGCTGCTCCTCAGCCTCAGGGCTTTTGGTGGCAGGCCTGGCTGCTACTCAGGGTAAGATTAAATCAGCTTCTCAAGTGGGGGCAGGGCCGCTTCTCAGGCTCAGTTCCCTCAGGGGGTTTATGCAGAGATCTTTTGTAATGGAGCTGCTGCTGAGCTCCTGCCTGCTCCAGGAGCCTCTGGTCACAGCTGCCTCTGCCTCTGCTGCTGCCTCCCGAGGGGGTCCAAGTCCCGGTGATACCCAGCTCCCCTCTCAGCCCGTCTCTCTCACTGACCTGTGCATGTGTGGGTGGAGGGACCTTCGTGGCCTCTGCAGATTCGGTCCCTGAAGCCTGCTTGGCTCTGCTTGATCTTCTCAGTGCCGCGTGGCCGGGGCAGGGCAGGGGAGGGCTCAGCTCCCGTCTGGAGCTTGATGGACCATTGTGAACGGTTTTTCAGGGCTCTCTGCAACGGAAATCTCCTTCACTGTGTTGCTGTGTGGCTTCCACTGTTCCAGAATTTGTCAGGAGTTCTTTTTAGAGGAAATCCATGGGCTGTGGGTTCGGAGCTAGCAAATGTGAGTCTTTCTACTCCGCCATCTTGGCTCCGCCCCCTACTTATTTGTTTTTAATGTAATGTGATTTCATCTGTGTAGAGAACTCCCCATTATCACCAAGTAGACTTACAAGTATTCTGCAATTTACAGTCTTAGATTGTTGCCTGATTCATTGAGAAGTTAAGTAGGTTTCCCATCATCATACACCACCAATGTGTATTGGAAGTGAGATCTGAACCCAATCCTTACTGAATCTGGTGTTAGATTTCTATCCACAATGTTCATCATCCCAGGGAACCAAATTAAACAGTCATGACCCTTATCCTCTACAAATATATAGTCTAAAATCTGACCTAAACCAATATTTGTATTCTATCAAATATGTATTGATCAGTCTATAGTATGTCTGTAGCTTCAACCTCACTGGAAATATAATCTTTGATAAGGGCATTATCTATTTCTGTGAATAAGTAGTAAAACAAGAAGCTGTGACTTTTCTTTTTCAAAAGGAGTAGATTCTCTCTAATCCTAAGGTGTAGTGCCTAATATGGCATATAGCTTGAATGGAGGAGGTGACTTTCTGTTTCTTAATGGTTTTAAACAATTCTTTCACAGCTGTCTCCTGGCAGAACTTAAAGGATACCTCTTTGAGGTCAAAGAAAAAAGATGGCAAGCAGGCTGAAGGATTTAGATAACTAAAAAATAGTGTATATAAATAGAAATCAAGAGCAGGTAACCATAGATGAATACAAACATATGGCATGGTCTTGTAAGAATAACATATCAAGTGCTGAAATAAAGCACAGAACAAGGGTAGGATTTTTTTAAATAGTCCCATAAAATAAGCAAATGAAAAAAAGGCAAGTTTTGTTTATGTTTTGCTTGGGTTTTCTACTTTTCTATTATCTATTTTGAGAGCAAAAGATGGATCTAAGATAGGACCAATTGCTTCTGGGGTACAGAGGAAGATAAAATTTGGCAGAGATGCAATAAGTATTCAGTTCCTAGTTTGCTTCTGCTTTCCCTGTAAAGAAATGAACTATGGAGTAGAAAGATAACACTACAAATGGCTAAATCATTGAAACCCAATAAAAGTATGAAGCTACTATTTCTCTTTAATAATTTTTTAAGTCCTTTGGCTCAGATATGATTTCCACAAACAGTAGGGAATATGAATGTTAAGTTGCTGTGTTTTTCAAAAGATCATGGAAAATAGGAGAGAAACTTCAGGATTTGGCAAAGGCAAATTTTTTTTCCAAAGAAAAAGAAATAAGTGAGTGGTGGATAGAGAAGGAAGAAGAATGAGAAGGAAGAAAAAAAGAAAAGGGAAGAAGGTAAAGAAAGATGAAAAAGAAGGCAGAGATGGAGAAAGACAAAAAAAGACAAGAAAGAGAAAAAAAACCCTCGACTACATGCCAGTGAGCTTGGCTTGGAGGCCTAGCAAAATTTCAGAATGGATCAGTAAAAAAAAACATAGTAAATATATTGAAAATAAATCAGTGTTCTCAAAGGGTAGCAAGGTTTCAATGATTTCATAAATAATAATATATCAGGTTATGCCAGACTAGCCTTGTTTTGTTTTCTTTTACCATTATTAAACAGATCCAGAGAATGCTTCTCCTACTTACTTTGATTTCAGCAAAGCATTTGATAAATTCTGACACTGTTTTTATGCAGAAAATGAAGGAATATGGAATAAATGATAGTATGATGAGATGTATTAAAAACTGATTGAATGGCTAGGCACAAGGAGTAGTCACTAATTGCTTGATGCCAACTTGGCAGGAAGTCTCCAGTGGTATACCTCAACAAAGTATGCTTGGTCTTGTGTTATTAATATTTTTATTATTTGGATAGAAACATAGGCAGCATGATTTAAAAAATTAGCCGATGACAGAAATTTTGGTAGGAATAACCACACACACCACACACACACACACACACACACACACACACACATACACACTCACACACCAATGGAAAAAGATCTTAACCAGTTAGAACACTGGACAAAATCTAAAAATTTAATAGGGATAAATGTAAAGTCATTAACTTGGGTTCAAAAGATAATTTCTATAAATATAAGAGAGCAGAATAAAAGTGAGCCAGACTTTTTTAAAAGAAATGCATTTGTTTATGGATTAGTGGGTCAGCTGTATGGCATGCTACACACAAAATTAAAATTTAATGCAATCTTGGCTGATATGAAAAGGGAATAGGATCCAGGACTATGGAGGAAAGGGTCTTGCTGTCCTCTACCATAGTCAGATCATGACTGGTATATTATGTTAAATTCTGGTTATTTTTAAGATGGCAAAGAGAAAGAATCATGGGAAATAGTTATGCTGAAGTATTTGAAGGACTGTCATGAATGTTCTCTGGCCTTAACAGCACTTGTGGCCCTCTAGATCCTCAAGCCTTGACCTTTGACTGAATCCAAACTTCACAGATGGTCACAGAATCCCCATCCCTGGCTCAATCACAAGAAAAGTTTCAGGAAAAGTGTGAATATTACCAAAGAGGACATTAGATTTTATTTAAAAAGAATGTTCTTAACTAGTAGAGCTATCTAAAAATGGAATCATCTGCCTTTGGAGGCAGAGAGTTATTCTTCAGTGGATGTTTTTCAAGTAAAAGGTTTTATGCCTCCTTTTCCTATATATTTTAGTTGGGATTCTTTTCTAGATATGGGTTAGATTAGATTGTTAGTGAGAAATCCTAAAATTTTGTGATTTTGTATTCACTTTATTATAAAGTAGTTTCAAAAGGGAAAGACTAATAATACCTGAGGATGTTGGGAAATATTGGATATTTTCTAGGCAAAGATCAGTGGAGCAAGAAACAGACCATATTGTCATCAGTGTATGCTATAAATCACAAGGACAGAAAGAATAGATAACTGAAAGGGACATTGAGATTGTCAAGTACTCACGAGATGGCAGTAGATGGAAATGAAAAATTAGAAAAATAAAGCTGGATAGTCCTTGTTTTCGGGTATCTCATACTCTTATGGGGAGAGACAACAAATCAAAGAAAGTTCAGTTTCTGATGGAAAAGCCTTACCAGGGGTGGGGAACCTGCTGCCTGGAGCCATAAATGGCCCTCTAGGTCCTCAAGTGTGGTCCTTTGACTGAATCCAAACTTCATGGAACTAATCCCCTTAATAAAAGGATTTCTTCTATAAAACTTGGACTCAGTCAAAAGACCACATCCGAGGACCTAGAAGGCCACATGTGGCATCAAGGAAATAGAATGATCAGAGTTAAGCTGTCTGAGGAGACAGGAAGGGTTGGGATCAAGAATATGAATTGAATTCAGCAAGAAGACCAACTATTATATCATATTTTGGAGCAAAGGAGAAGAGAAGGATCATGAGAAGTTTTCAGGGGTGGATTCAGGGAAAAGGAGCAGCACATGACAGGTAAGCTCTATTTTCTCAGATAAGAGATGAGGTACTCCACCAGTAGGAAGAGGAAAGGAGGTGATATGGGCCTGCCATTATTTCTGAGCAATTTTATGTCTTATTAACTAAAATTTTAATTAAGCAGCTGACATCCAAATGATCAGTTATTGGATTTCCCAACAATATAAAATTCTTCATCCTCATTTCTTTTTATTTGCACCTCAATATCAAGAGATAGTCAACAACAATAATACAAAATAAATCCACAAATGACAGGGGAAACCCCCACATTTTAGATATTCAAAATGCAGAAAATGTTCAATTCTTGTTTCATTCAACAGTCATTTTCAGTAGCTCACACGAGTGGTTAAATGAAGAAGATTTTTATATTTGGCAAGCCTAAAACTACATCCAATCCTATTTGCTTTCTCAGCTGCTGTTGGCCAGAAAATTAATTCAGTACTAAGCAATCAGCTTTCATCATTAGCCAGTTCATGTAACCAGCCTCACAGGAGCCTTCCCACGGCAGTTCTGGCCAGCTACAGAGCTGGCTTTAGTTCACCTTGCCATTATCAGTAGCCTCAACTGGTAAAGAAGGCTCATCAGTAAATGCCATTTGAACATTTAGAGAGCTCCTTTCTGAAAGATGTTATATTACACCTCCATCTGAAGGACTTGGAGTTATCTTTCACTTGACCCCAACGTTCAATTATTCTTAGCTGAAGTATCATTGTCACAATAACTGCAGCTTTGGAATGAGCAGAATTTAAATAGGCAACCTTGGGAACGAGTGTCTTTCTTTAGAAGCTGGCAGACAGAACATGAGGCCAGTATTGCTAATTGATTGAAGTTGGTTTAATGATGCACATTTTACTTTTATAGTGTCTGAATTTGAGACTGAGCATTATCCTTTTGAAGGTAAAGTTCTTGGAGTCAGGTGGGGGATAATTAAGCCTCAGCAATGCCCCCACATTGCATCTCTCAGTTATAATTGTTAATAAATTCAGTTTCCACTCTGAGGGGTCTAACATATACCCAATCATGCTGACATCACTGTGGGAGTGGGGGAGGGGGTGAATGAGATGACTCTGTGATGCTGTATGATCTAAGAGAGAACCATTTCACTCATTTGAATATAAAAATAAAGACATAAAACATTAAAGCTACAGCCTCAAGATATTATAGAAAGAATACTGAATTAAGAGTCAAGCAATTTGGTTTTGGTCCTGGTTCTGCCGCTAACTAGTCACAGGACAATGAAGAAGTCATAATCTCTTTGGATGTCACTTTACTTGTCTTTAAAATAATAGAGTACAAATAGATCATATCTAAGGTCTATTCCAGCTCCAACAATGCTAGGATTCTATAAACACGATTTAATGGGTGGAACAGAAATCCAAATATGGAGGCAATCTGAAGAGAAATGGACAGGAATTGAATGGAAGAAGGGTCATTGATTTGACTTTTCTATCAATTTGTCTGCATTTCTCACTTCATTTTAGGTATGTCAGTGACCCAGACTGTGTGCTATCCAGTTATGGAGCTTGATGACAGTGTGCTCTCCAGAAATAAGAGTAGGAGAAAATCCATACTTACCTCTTCCTATGTTTTCTTTTTAGTAGACCTTAAGCCTAGCTTGAGCAGAGATTTTGTCTAATGGTGAGTTGATGCTCTCCACGGCTGCCATAAAAAATACTTCCTTTTTATTTTTTCATTAGAGTGCAGAAGAGTTCCTCAGGATACAAACACTCATCAGGCTTGACTGTGTTAGTGACTCTTGTGGGCAATGAGACTGTGCAGTGATGATGATAGCAACATGTACAGTAGATGATGTACTTTAGGTATTTAAATGAATATTCTTTGTAATGTCTTTGGTGTTGTTAGTTCTGGTTTTTTGTTTTCCCTTATGATCATTGTTTTATTCTGCTCTCTTTGGCAATGTATTTACCCCTAGATCTGGACCTCAGAACTATGTCAGTCTCATCTCATATTAGGGAAAGGTCCTTTCAATGTCCATGGTCTCTATCTCAGTAGCTTGCTTGGAATGGGTGCAGGGATCAGCTGGCATTCTATTTTAGATGCTTTTCTTTCAGGGCTAATAAAGCTATGTTGTCCCTTTAATCTTTTTGTTCTCTGTGAGTAGTACACATCAACATCTGCCACTTGATGCTTTATGGGAAGGTGTGGTCATTATTCCAAGTAGATTTTCTTCACTTTGGGATTTCCAAATATAGACGACTCAGGAAGCAAAGAATTTGACCTAAAATCCCCCTCCATCTGACATGCCCAGGGAGAATCAAGATCTACTGCTGGTTGCCACAGAATGTGGGCGGATGGAAAGGGCAGGGGTAGGAGTGGGGTTCAGAGATTACAGCAGGAGAAAAATCCCTGAGTGACTCCTAAAACATAAGCCTGAATATTAGTTCATATGCTTTTTTGGGAGCTTGGCAGTGTTTTCATCTAAGTAAAATCTATGATCTTATGTTGTTTTCCTCCCAGGAGAATGTAAATTCCCAGAGTGCAGGGATAATTTTAATATTGTCTGGTTCTCCTCATAGGTGGGGGAGGGAGATGAGTGAATGCATTAAGGATTTATGTTCTCATTCTCTGCTGTTATTCATAAAGCTATTATTTTGTTGAGCTTCTTACTTTCTAATTCTGTGGACACAGATGTAATTGCTCTACCTCTGGTACATCAATCTTGTTTTGTTTGAGAATTTGTGAGAGCTGGAGGAAGCCAAGTCTACCACCTTGTTGGCCATCTTGAATGTTGTAAAACCCCACCAATCTCTACCCTAATGGTCTCTTTCACTTTTTATCATTCTTGGACTTGATGAAGCCTTTGACACCTTTAACCACCTTCTGGATTCTCTCTTCTGTGTTTTGGTGATACGCTTATTTCTCATTCATCCTCCTATCTGTCTTATCAACCTTTTCAATCATCTTTCAAAAAAAATAATCACTATATTGTTTATATAACCATTATATTCTTTGTGTGGGTATAATCTAAGACCCTGTCATTGTTTCTATATACTCTTTCTTGGTGATCTTACCAGCTCTTGTACTCCAATATCATTTTTATACAGATGCTTCTAAAATTTATATAGTCTTATTTTCAGTAGTTTCTTGACCAAATTCCATATATCCAAATGATATCTATGTATCTTAATATGGAATTACCTTGATCATTTCAAATTTGGTATATCTAAAATGGAACTTATTACTTTCCCCCAAAACCTACTTTTCTTCAAACTTGTCTATTTTTCTTGAAAGCAACACTATCCTTCTAATCACACAAATTTGAAACCCTGAGATTTTCTTAAAACTCCATCAAGTCCACCTCATTAAGTTGTCAAGTCCTGTTCATTCTATCTCACCAAATCTTTCATGTCTTCTTTTCTCTCCATTCCTACCACACCTACCCTGATCAAAATCATTCTCACTTCTCTCTCCTTGACAACTACAGTAGACTTATACTTGGTCTCCTTGAATCTAATCTATCCTGTCCTCCTTTAAGCTATCTTGTCCACAGATGGCCAGTCATGATACCATGTCATTTCCAAGTAACATGCCATTTGCCTCTAGGATAAGCTATAAACTTCCCTTTTGGTATTTAAGTCCCTAAATAATTTGGATCCATCCTCTCTTTTCAAGTTGATAAAATGTTATTCTTCATCACATTTTTTATGCCTCAGTCAAACTGACCTTAATGTTTCTTATCAATGACATTCTCTGAACCTTTGCAAAGGCCAGAGGTGGGGAACATATGGGCCTCAAGACTATAACAATACCTGGAGTATCCCCACCAACCTGTCTGTGTAGCTTTCTTTCTTTCTATCTATGAGAGAGAGAGAGAGAGAGAGAGAGAGAGAGAGAGAGAGAGGATCTTTCTCCCCTTTCTCTTTCCTGGACAAACCATGAACCCCCATCCCATCATGTGCCAAAAGGAATCTAGAATTGACTCTCCACTCTGACATCAAAACTCATTATCTCTTCCCAATGATGGTGGCCTGCACCTATGATACAGATAGCTTATATATTTTCTAAAGACTTGTATCTGAACACTTTGGACCCCTAGGACTCTCCATTTGCCTCACAACTGATCTCTCTTATATTTCTTTCCATTCCAATTAGGCTGCAAGTACCTTGAGAACTGAGGCTGTCTTCTTTTTCTCTTTTTGTTTCCAATGCTTAGCACAATTTTTGGCACATAGTATTCAATAAATTCAATGCTTTTCATTTATTGATTCATTCTGGTTTTCACTACATTTCAGCTACACTTGTGATTTTCCTACTTTTTAGTGGAAATTTAGTGGTATAGATATTTCCGATTTTTCTTAATGTATCTTCCCTTCTTGTGCTACCAGAAAACAAAAAAAAATATTTGCACTACTGTCCTTCCATATCAAAATGAACATCGTGTAGGGCAGCCTGAAATCTGTTATTGCTAAGTCTGTTTCTTTAGCTCTTAGTAGCAGATGCATAATTTGCTGGGCTGGGAACCGAGTCAATAGAGGTAGAAATGAAGTCCAATTCAACCAGTGCTCCTCTGGGCTTTCACAGTCACTGTCATGTTTTTAAGGCAAATAATGTACCTGATGTATAAAGCTGTGGTTGATGACATTCCACCATTTTTCCATTGTCTGCTTAAGCCACAAGATGGAATCTGGATAGTTGGTACACGCATTACCAGAGCTAGCTCAGTGTTTGGGAGTCTCTGTAGAAAAGTTTGGGAGAGAAGAGGTATTAGACTGACTACCAAACTGAAGGTCTATAGAGCCCCTGTGTTGACCTCATTGTTGTATGCCTGTGAAACATGGACAGTCTACCAGTGCCAAGCCAAGAAAGAATCTGAGGATCACCTGGCAGGATAAGGTACCAGACACTGAAGTCCTTGCTCGATCTGAACGGCCAAGTATTCAAACTATGTTTCAGAGAGTGTAACTCTGATGGGCTGGCCATATGCTTTGAATGCAAAATATATGCTTGCCAAAGAGACTATTTTATGGAGAACTCTCATGGGGCAGGCAATCACATCGTGGTCAGAAGAAACAATACATGGACACTCTCAAGGTCTCTCTCAAGAACTTTAGATTTGACTATGCAACATGGGAGACCCTGGCACAGGACAGCTCAGCATGGCATGCCCACAGCAGAAAGGGTGCTGTGCTCTATGAACAAAGCAGAATTGAGACAGCACAAAGTAAACATAGGATGTGCAAATTTGGAGTATCCACCCCAAAAATTCATACGGACTATCTGTAGTAGAGCATTCTGAGCTCATATTGGTCTGATCAGTCACAGTCAGACACACTGAAACTTTACTTTATCATGATGATGTCATTTTGGTCCTCTTCAAAAATGAACAACAACCAACCAACCAAATAGATATAGCTCTGTGCCTGGAGACAGAGAGACCTGAGTTCAAATCAGACCTCAGATGATTAATAGCTGTGTGATCCTGAGCAAGTAACTTAATCTCAGTTTGCTTTAATCCACTGAAGAAAGAAATGGCAAAGCACTCCAATATCTTTGCCAAGAACACTTCATGGACAATGTGTTCCATTGGATCACAAAGAAGTGGACAAGACCGGACAACTGAATGGCAATAGCAACCATATCCTTTAGTCCCTATTTACTTTATGTGGAGTTGTAACCTTTGGTAACACTTTGGTATACAATTCCTTTCTCTTCTTTTTTATTGTGATATTGTTGATGTTATATCAGCCTTTATTAATTGACTCCTTGTAATTTGAGTAATTTTTACTCAGACCTATTTTGTTTGTTTCCTTGCATATACCCCACAGTGTTTGTTTTGATTGTTTCTGTTCATTTTGTTTTTTGCTTCTTTATTTGTTTGAACAAGATTAAGTGAAATGTTGGTTCTGCACTATTTGGATTGTGTTTGGGACAAAATGTTGAATTGCTTCTGTCTTTAAATAAAAAACACACACAACATATACACACATTCATACATGCATACATATATGTGTTGGTTATGTTAACATTTATGAGATCTCCCAAAATTCAACACCCAACATTGAAAAGAATATTTATATTAATAGTAGAAGAATATCCCAACACAATCAGAAATGCCATAGGAAAACTCAAAGTACTTAAGTACCTCATATAATCAATGGCTACTAAGTAGTCTTGAAATTTTGAATGGATTTCGTATTGTATCTTATTTTGCCAAGGGAGGTTATAAGTCGTAAAAATAGATTATGTTGATTTAGGACTAGACGGTTCCTCAGAGGTCATCTGATCTAATGTTTACACAAAACATGAATTCCCGTATTCCATTTTTGACACTCCCACTTAGTAGCCTACAATCTAACACCTCTGGTAAAGAAGATCTCCCTAATTTGCCCTCTTTCCCCTGAAGGATCACATTTTACCTTATAGTTCTTATATACAGTAGAAATATGACTGCCCAAATTCTACTCATTGTTCGTACCCTTGGTAGGAAACAGGAAATCTAACCACTTCAAAATGACAACTCCTCAGATATAATGTATAGGGCAAGAAGGGAAGGAAAAAAAGTCAGAGAAATGCAAAGAAGCATTGATGGGATGGATCAAGCTGAGAAAAGTATGTTCAACGTTAAAGATCAAAGGAAATCAAAAAATACACCACCCTACTTTTCTTCTTTAATGAATAATTAGTGAATATATTAAAAAGTTCACATTTATTCAGTGCTTTGATTTGCAAGATACCATATATATGAATATACATTCATATGTATATTATCTCATTTTGATGAAAAGTCATGGTGTTTAAAGATATCATTTACATCCTATTTAGACGTGTTGTTATAAAAGTTTTGCACATGCACACAAAGTAGAAGAATATTATGATATTAATGTGGTTTAAAAGAAAAAAAGACTTGCATTGTGAGTTTTTCATGTTATAGGAAAGAAATGCATTATATACTCCATGATTTTGCATGCTACATTCAATGAGGATTGGTAATGACGTATTATAAAGTCAGCATTAGCAGGTAGGATTTGAAACATCTGTTTCTATCCCTGGTGCTGCTAAATTAAATTGGAGTTATATTCAGGTAGAATTTATTTTTGTCAATTTAGTGTTCACTATCTTTACAAAAAAAAATATACACTTGAAAATGTGTGTTCACTTGAGTTTGTATTTGCTTAAAAATTGAATCTAGGAAGATTATAGATCTAAAGAGAAGTTAAAAGTTCAATGGTAGATAAACAAGATGAGGAAAAGCAACGACTCTCTGGTTTAATATATTTTATTTTAGTCTACTTTGAGATCTAAAATTTAGTGGAGTTACCGTACAAGCATGGCATAGCAATAGCAACAGTAATGTTGTTTATCTAGTGCTTTAGGATTTGCAGAGTGATTTATAAATGTTACATCATTTTATCTTCACCATAACTCTAGGAGGCAAGACTAAGATTATCCCCATTTTACAGATGAGGAAACTGATATAGACAGAGGTGGAAAAGGTCACATAGACAGAAAATATCTGAGGCTAGATTTAAACTCTGGTCTTCCTAATTCCAGGTCTGGTAGTCTATCCCCTGTATCACCTTGCTGTCAGAGAGTCAGTAAAGTGTGTTGGAAAGAACAGTGGACTCAGGGTCAGGAAACCTAGGTTCAACTCCTTCCCTTGCTCCTCACCAACTGTAAGATAATGATGGAGATTAGGTAACAAGTAAGATAACCCATGGGACCTAACAACATTAAAGTTTTGTCCTCATGGATATCACTGGGATTTATTAGATGAGAACAATGACTAGAATGACATTAACCAGTTACATTTTACAGAAAAATAACAACTTGAGTATAAGGAGATTTTGCAAGAGCACTGCATGTACTTTGCATGTCTGGGTGTGTGAGTGAGACAGACAGACAGAAACAGAGAGAGATGGAGAGACAGTAGATGGAGAAACAGAGACAGAGAGAGAGAGAGACAGACAGAGAGAGAGAGAAAGGCTTGCTCTTCATAGAGTGACAATCTTGACTAGATAGTTCCATCACCTGCTGGACTTGGCTAAGCAAGGTGTTGCTTTGATGAGCTAGCACCACATTGTGCATAAATGCCACTGGGTTAGCCAGGCAACTGATGCTGCCAGAAAGGACTGGGCAATTTGCTCCTTCTCTTAATCTAGTTCTTCACTTTGAACTTTATGCTTGTATCGGACTCTATTTGCTCTGGGTTGGGATGTTTCGCCTGAATCTCTCCTTTTATGTCCTCTTGCTGTTTTCACAGCTCGGGCTGGGGGACTACATGTTTTCTGTGCTTCTGAAATGGTGGGAAATCTGTGATTCTAAAATGGGGAGAGATCTGGTTGCTGCTCTCCTGATCTGAGCTCTGCAAGTTCAATCTGCTGGTTTGTGTATAGTTGATGTTCAGTAGACTGCTGCTAAATTCAGTTACTGCCCAGTGACTGGACACAGTCACCTCTCACTGAGAAGTTCTGTGAGTTCAAGAAGATTGAACTACCTACTGCCTTGTTATTTCACTGCATGCTTATGTGCTGAGCATATGTTTAGAGAACTGAGTTGCTGCTATCTTCCTGGACTCATGGCCAGAGAGTTGTTTCTGGAATTTATTCTCTGCTTAGTACTCAGTTATGCTCATTTGTGCTTCTCCTCTCAGGCCTATAACTGTCACCAGAAACTGTTAAAGGTTGACAGAGTTGGCAGGTGGTATTTCTTCTTGTTCCCAGTGCTAGGTCACCGGTCAATTGGGTTCTCTTTCTGCCCCAATGTTTTCTGCCCTAGCGTCCAGAAACAGAAGGTCTTTAGTGAAGTCGGAGATACCAAAGTGAAAGACTAAAGGGCATTCAACTGGAGATTTCCTGCTAAGTCAACTTTGAACCATTAACTATTTTGAGTTCCGCTAGTCTTCTAATTATGGGATCTTTTGGTTCACATTCTTCTATTTTATTTTATTTCTCTATAGGAGAACTTTCTTCTTTTGAGAATCAGAGTATTTTCCTTCCTCTAGTGTGGCAATGTATGTCACATTTTCCATAAACATTTTACGGTAGCTCCACATTTGTTTGTTATATTTTACCCATTCTGCTGGTGTCCAAGAATCTACTTCCTCTGGGCTAGGTGACTTAGAATTGGTGAAGGGTAAATAGGGGGATCTTCACACTATTTTCTAAGTTGCTTTGGCTACCAACTCCACTAGAATTTTTTCCTGTCATTTCCAAGGCAAAAATTATTTTCCATTGTAGATTTTTTTTAAAAAAAAGCAAAATAAAAATTACACAGCATGGGGTGGGGGGGAGAGCCAAGATGGCAGAGGAAAAGCAGGGACTTTCTAGAGCTCTCCAGCCCCAAACACAGCAAAATGCCGGTGAAAAATGACTCTAAACAAATTCTGGAGCTGTGGAAGCCACAGAATGAAGCAAATCTCCAGCGAAGACAGCCTAGAAGGTTGACTGACTGGAAGTATCTATCACGCCGCACTGGGAACATGGCACAGTCCAGCATGGGTTGCCAGCAGATAGGACCTGAGAAGGCCTCAGGAGGACTGAACGTCTGGCACTTGTAGAGGTTTCCAGACTTCACGACCCCAAAACAGTGAGGACAAATTGAATGATCAACGGAAAAACCTGTTGGACCTGTGTGACAGAGGAGTCTAGCCCTAGCCCCAGGGCAGCAGAGGTGGTAGAGGAGCCTGAGGCACCCATGGCAGCAGGGGCAGCGCTGTGATTTATGTTGTTGGCAAAATATCACAGCAAGTAAGGTCCCCTTCCAAATGACACCTAGCCCCATACTTAGCAGGCATTTTACTACCTTATTAACTGTAAAACTCACTTCAAAAATCTGACATAACATACTTTATTATTCCATTTAACAAGCTGCTAGGTCAAGAGGAAGAAAAAGAAGTTGGAAAAATATGGCATCTAAAGGGATCTTCAGGGAACTCTCTTGGTGTTTAAAATAAAGTATACATACATACATACCCTGTTGCACACATATACATACATATATGTGTGAATGTATACACACACACACACACACACACACACACAGAGTGAGTGTCTCCTCCGCTCACCCTTCCCAAGGGAGACTTTAATTTCTACCAGCAAAGAAAGCAAGAGAATTGGGTCACAAGGTTGGCTGAACGGTTATCTTCAGAGAAAGAGTACTGGGCTAGAATAATATCTGCCTCTTGCACAGATAGTATAATTTTAATTCAAGCTGCATTTTTGAATAAGATCTTTTAACAGGGAAGGGGAAGTTCAAACTACATAACCAAAGAATTGATTCCCTTCCCCCCAAACCCATTACACAAAGATCACACATCGTGAATACTAAATAAATTCATTCATCAAAACTAAGAGTAAACAAAAACCACAGAACTTATACATATAACAATATCTTAACAAGGTACTTTAAAAAAAATCAGTAGAGGAGGCAAAGTGACACTTAACTGTGTTAAATGGAAGCAGTTTAGTTATGTGTTCCCTGTCCAAGAAACAAAAACAAAGCAAAAAAAAGAAACCTCCTTAAAATCTTTCTAGAAAACTTATAATGCCTAATACTGTTGGTGAAAGCCCTGAAAAAGTCACAATAAAATATTTTTCTATCCCAGGTTAGCATAGAAAAACAGACAGAAAAGTGTAACGACTCTGGTAGGAACATCACTAGTCTGGTTATCCATCGCCATGGATGTCATGTCTCTGGCACTCCCTTCTTTGTTGGGTGCTGGGAGGGAATACTATTTTCCTAAAAATACTCTTCCAAAACCAGTAAGAACAAGAAACTGTCTAGACAAAAAACATTATCATTCTCTAGCTCCTAGAGTTTAGATCCTCTTGGTCTCTAGGAGGAACACTAAAAAGCCCAGATATCACCATGCTAATCATGGTCAAGTGTTTTCATTTTCCATTAGCAGCATATGGCTCTGGGAGTTGGAATAGGGGGAAAGCTGAGCTCTGGAAATGGAGGAAGATGAGGCTGCATGTTGGACCTTTCTAGCAACCATCACTTAGGTGTAGGAACATTACCAGATACACATGGAGGCTATTTACTCTTACATGACCCTGCACACTCTCTGTCCCAGAGAAAACAGGAAGAATCACTCACCCAGCTTCATCTGCTACTTTACAAGAGAAAAGAAATCACTCTTTCTTGGACTAATCTGTCTTCCTACGGTACAGCCAAACCAGAAAATATCTCAGTGCTGAAAATTACCACATAAATCCTATATTCCAAAAGACACATTTTCTCTATCATAACATAGTAGCAAAGATATAGCATTGTTTTTCCTAAAATAAAATTTTGAAAAGGGGGGGAAAAAGGAAGGAAAGAAGAGAAAGAAGGAATAAAGAGGAGGAAAAAGCAGGAAGAGAAAAGAGAGAGGAAGAGATGAAGGAGAGGGGAGGGGAAAAGAAGAAGAAGGAGGAGGAGGAGAAAGAGAAGAAGGAGAAGAAAAAGATGACTACAGTACTGATGGTGATGGTGACAATGATGACGACGACATAAATACCTGGTCAAATAGTCCTGCCTAGGAATTTCAGGAAAAGTAAAAAAAGAAGTGATGGAGGTATTAGCTTAAAGAAAAAACTATTTGAAAGGGATTTCTTCAAAATTTTTGCAATTTCAAGCAAGGAAAATGTACATTTATATGTGTGTATATATGTGTATATGTATAGACATATATACATAAATACACACATATATTTACATAAACATATATACGCATGAACATGAATATATGTATACACACATATACATACACACAAATATAACCATACATACATATGTATAAATATATACACATACCACACACAAATTATATATTCACATATACATACACACATGCATATATATACATATAGGCATACACACAAATTATATATATACACACATGTGCACAGAAATACATCTATATACATCCATGAAAATTATATATATATGTATACACACACAGAAATAGATGTGTGTGTGTGCATTGTGTATGTTTGTGTACAGCTGGAGGGAGAGAGAGGGGGAGAGGGGGAGAGAGAGAGAGAGACAGAGAGAGAGAGAGAGAGAGAGATCCCATTTTGGGGCACATCTGCAAAATGCCTTTATATATAGTCGGATTTTTTTTTCTCTTTTGCAAACAATTCTATAAGAACAACAAATGGCATTTAAATTGAGAGCTTTCCCCACCCTCTCCTCCCTATTTACAGCAGGAAGTCCCAAATAAACTTTGGAATGGAAGACCTCCATCTCCAGGTCTCCATTTACAAGTTTCTGAACAGCTCTGCAGTATATTCCTTTATATATTCAAAACTAGGCTATCAAAATATAATGCCAATTTAAACTACAACCATTATTTATATTAGTGGTGCTGGGGGAGGAAAAAAATGAAGTGGCAAATTAATCTTTGTGCAGCAAAGAACTCCTTAAAATAGGTTTTCAGCATGCATGGTAATGAACTATTGCTATCTCTACAGAACAGACATCTTGAAATAACTATGTCCGAAGTTGTTTAAAATCCTTTCCTGAGAATTTCCTTTTCTGTAATGCAAGGAAGACTGATTCCTCTCTTATAACACTGAACAACACTAGCCTCATTTTTTAATCCTTTGCCTAATGTAGGGAACTCATGAATCAGCCATGACTTTTACATGCCTTCCCTTTGACCTTCCCACAGATAGTCATAATATGTTCAGCTGCTGAGAATCAATCAGTTTTCATAAAGGCAGTAGCCTTCAGATTAATCTCATATTATTAATTCTGCAAGTTAAAGAGACACGTGAGACAGACAAGATGGCTTTCACTGCTATTTGCTCCCCTTAAAAAAAATATTTCCTGTGGATAATAAACAAATTTCCAATTTGCTGAAGCTGTAAATTTGCAGCCTTCACAAAAATTAATTTAAATGGATGTGACTGTGAGGCTGGGATTGTAAAGATTAGGGGAGGCTCCTGTAGATATAATTGCCTGCTCAGTTCATCTGCCTCTCTGTCACTCAAGAGTGCCACAGCTGCATTAACAGCTCTAATCATAATCTAATTCTCAGATCAAATTCCCATCTTCAATATATCCTTTAATAAGACCTCCATTCTCCATCTTTTAGCCTTAATTATTGCTTCCCGTCTCCCCTGACAACCAAATTAAAAGGTACATGCTGAAGCTCTATAATAACAATGATGATATTAAAAAAGCACAGATACAAACCTCCGTGCCACAAATCCACACTAACCTTGTCAAGGTTGGATGTCTTCTGATAACTAGATTTTCCATGGATAGCATGACCAGTGGAAGATAAGAAATGCAATTTTATAATCGTGTATTGATTTTTTTTTTGCCTTACTCTCCCCCGACCCTTTCTAATATGGACGATTACCTGGTTAGGTTTTAGATTATTGCAATTGGAAGAGGTAGTTTTATTGAAGGGTTGCCAGAAATAGATGGCTTTAACTCCTTGGGAATGGTGGTCCATTTCTATCAGCAGTCAAAATCAAGTCTTGACAAATGATTTCAGGAAAGCCAATGCATGCCAGGGATGTTAACAAGCTACATCGCAGGAAATTTCTTAGTGCCACAAATACATTCTCAGTCCATCATCACAATGTAGATTTAGAGGTGGAAGGGATCCTGATGACCATCTAGTACAACATCTACATTTAGTAGAGATAGAACCTAAGGCCCAATGAGGTGGTGACTTGCCCAAGGTCACACAGTAGAAAAAAATGGAATTTGAACCCAGATACTCCAAATTATGTGCCTACTTCACTATGCCATTTTTTTTACCTCTGCTTCATTGCTTTTCTCCTTTATCATATCTTTCATGATTTTGACTGTTTATACTCTGTCTCAAAATCCTTCTCCTCTGCCTATGCTACAGGGCTCCTGATAGTAATTATGAATATTTCTCAGCCCCTCTGATGACAATCAAAGAAAAATGAGTTGTTCCTTTATATTATAGTGAAGAAAATATTGATGCAGTGAGAAATTTTTATCTTGAAGAGTTCAGTTCTAGCAGCATATTCCACTATGGATCAAGAAATACATATTTATTAAGCAACTACTATGTCAGGTCACAAAGCATTTATTAAGTGCCATATATGTGTCTGGCATTGTACTAAGTGTTGCGGATACAAAGAAAGGCAAAAGATAGCCCCTGTCCACAAGGTGCCCACAATCTGATGAGGAAAGGTAACACATAAGCAACTATGTAGAAACAAGATATATAAAGGAAAAATTGGGGATAATCTCACTAATATTAAAAAGGAAATTAAAAGCTTCTGGTGAAAAGTGGGCTTTTAGTTGAGACTTGAAGGAAGTCAGGGAAAACAGGAAAAGAGATGAGAAGGAAGAGAGTTCTGGGCATATAGAGGACAGTCAAGGAAAATTCCTATAGTTGAGAGATTGAGTATCTGGGTGAGTAACAGCAAGAAAGCCAGTAACATTGAATTATGTAACATATGGAGGGGAGTAAACGATTAGAAAAGAGGAAGGGGGCAGGCTGTAGAGAGTTTTAAAAGTCAAACAGAAGATTTTATATTTGATTCTGGAATTAATATGAGCCACTAGAATTTATGACACCTGCCCTTTAGGGGGATCACTTTGATGGTCCGGTGATGACGTAATGAGAGCCTGAATTAGGCTGATTGCAGCATCTAGGGTGGGATAAAAAAAGATGCAGAAAGGGTAGAATCAACAGGACTTGGAAACAAACTGGATATGAGGGCGAGGGGAAGGAACTGAGGACAACATCTAATAGTTTTTGTGGATAACTCAATGTGAACGTGGTGGTGCACTTTACAGTAATGGAGAAGTAAGAAAAATAGATCAGGAGAAAATTTGAGTTCAGTTTTGCACATGTCCATTTGAAGATGTTCATAGGACATCCAGTTGGAGATGTCCAATTAGTAGTTGGAGTTGTCCAATTAGTAGTTGGAGATGTCCAATTAGTAGTTGGAGAGGTGAAAGTGAAGTCAGTCAAAAGAGAAATTAGGGGTGAATAATTCTGAGAATCTTCTGCATGGAGATGTTAAGTGAATCTCTGGGGACTTATAAGATAACTGAGGAAAACACTATATACAGAGAAGAAAAGAGGATTCTGGAAAGAGGTTTGTCAGGCATAGTTAGCTGGTTCAACTTAGATAAAGACTCCACAAAAGAGATTGAGAAAGAGTTTCATAAAGGTAGAAAAAGGACCACAGGAAACAGGTAGCCAAAAATCCCAGTGAGATCAATGGATCACAGAAATGGATGAACAGCAGTCTCAAAGGTTGCAAAATGGTCAAATAGATTAAGAAACCATCGTTACATTTGGCAATTAAGAGATCATTGTTAACTTTGGAGATAGTATTTCCCTTGAATGACTTGGTGGGAAGCCAGACTAAAAAGAGTTAAAAATAGAGAGGGAAGAAAATGGAGATCATGATTATAGATGACATTTTCAAGGAGTTTAGTTGTAAAAGAGGGGAGAGATATGGTCTGAGAGCAGGGATGGACAGATCAAATGAAGACAGCTTGGTGATGGAAGCGACATGGACATATTTGCAGTTATCAGTAAAGCTATTCTCTGCCAGACGTCATACTAGGCATTGAACGTACAGAGACAAATAAAACCCGGAGCTTTGGGGTAAACTCTCTAGGTCTCAATGTTCCCTCCTATGAAATTAGATTATATAGTACATCTCATTCATACAGAGGGATAGGAACTGTGGTGATCAGCACTAATTTTGGGAATTCTTGCTTTAGGAAATTCCCTCTGCCCATGCTTGTTGGCACTTTTTTGTAACCTAAAAATCTTAAAGAACTTCTTATCATACTGAGAGGTTGAGTTACCCACTCAGCTAGAGTGCATAAGTAAAAGAGCTTCAAACAGCACAGTCACTTTGGCTTCAGTTTCTCCTTTGATAGTGTTTTGTCCCTACTCAGAGAGATTTTATAAAATCCAAAAGTGTTAGGAGTATAAAATATGTTAAGCTGCTGGGAATACACATCCATATTCCATCTGTCTTTTTACTAACTAATATGAAGAAAAAAATAAACCCAGAAGCTATTATTGATTGAGTGCTTCAAATACTTTTAAATGAAAAAGATAATTATTGTGTAGGTTATAAACCTCCACACCACTATATTCTCAGAGGTTTTAAGTCCTCATGTTTGAATTTTATACTTTTCATTCAGACATTTGACAGCACAGGCTTAAGAAAAGTTCAAGCACCAGAAGGCAGTTTCTTTGAGCCACTCAGCAAGAAGAATATAGGTAAGCAAAATGATGGGGGATTCTGTTTGCTCCCCAGATAAGAAGACCTAGAAAACCAAATGGCAATGTCATTTATTGTCCAGATGCAAGCAAATGCTGATCCTGCATTGGCAAGGGGGATTTCAACATTCCACAGGACAGAGCAGACTGATTGGGGATAAGGAGCAACAAAGGCAGCCGAGTGAGTTGGACATGACCGCAGAACTCAAGGGCGATTGAAGTGAACTGGGCAGGCAGTGTTTGCACAGATAAGGCAGGCCTTCAAGAAGACCAAGCATGTAAACCTGGGAGCCTTTAATTACACCCATACCAGTATTGATTGGGATAACAACTATGTGAAAACGAAGGCTGAGAATCGGTTTGTGAGAGAAGGGCAGGATTGTTTTCTTAAGCAGTTTATTGAATTATCTGCATGGTCCCAGGCGATTCTGACTTCAAGCTGAGAAAATGGGAAGAATGTTAGGGAAACCAAAAAAGAGAAAAAAAGTGGGGTGAGAGGAGAGAGGGAGAGAGAGGGGGAGAGAGAGAGAGAGAGAGAGAGAGAGAGAGAGAGAGGGAGAGAGAGAGAGAGAGAGGTCAAAAATATCAGAATATAAATAAATAAACTCAAGTTGATTATGAAAACCTTTAGTGGTAATGGATATTTTAAAACATCACTATAAAGACTTAAGGCATTCAAGGCCACCCCAGTAAAAAAAATTCTAGGTCCTGGGAAAAGATGACCCTAACTAAAATGTGAATGTATGGATGTATGTTTGTATGTGTGTATATGCATGCATACATATCCATATATATTTTACATATACCTACACATACGTATATGTACCAAACAATTAAGGGGTCTATGTCATATCCTTCCCGACACCCAATTTCCTCATTTCTCTAAAGACGGAGTGGGCCTAAACTATCTCTATGATTTCTCCTACTTCTAAATCCTAAGATTCTAAGCAAGGAGTAAACCCTATATTCTTCTTTAAAATTGATGACTGACTACCTCCTCCTCCAATCAATTAATTGTAATTCAAGGCATAGAGAAAGTTCTATTTATAGAGATAGGAAGTCACTTAAAGGGTATGATTTGAAGAGGGCTAATGAAAGTGGGAGTTCCCACCCAACAGTCCTCCATGGTCTTGAAATGCCCCTGTCATTCATTATAATTCAGCTGCCCTAATAAAACAATGTTCACGAAAGTATTTTGCAAAGTTCTCAAGTGTTTTAAAAAAATAAGAAAGGACTTTATTATCGATATGCTATGATTCAAATGCAAATATATTACATGGAAAGGAAAACATATTAAGGCCTTATCATCCGTAAAACATTAGCACAAATTAATTAGTCTATCAGATTAGTTAAACAATCACATAGGAAGACCAAGAGGGAATGCGATAAGACATTTCGAAGGGAAGGAAGGTATTAGAAAAAACTGAGGACACAGAGCTCTATTTCAGCTGAGTATGATAGTAGGGAACCTAAGGAATCCAAAAGGGAGGGAGACCCTTAAGAGAAAGATAATAGCACAAAAGATTAAGTTTGGTGTCTTAATAATTTTGACTGGGATGGGTCGTGTTGTCCTGATGCAAAAATGTCAAACACTTTTAGGTACTGCTTGCTCTAGACTATCTCTCACTGTACCTGAGGCTAGGGATAGATGTACTATAATAAGAAGAACATTATATTCAGTAACTAAGTTTTTCAAAGAATATTTCATGCATGATTTCATTTAATACTTAACAATAGCGCTAAGCAATTAATTACTTCATCTATTCTTATTATGACTCTCCTTAGCTTTACACATGAGGAATCAGAGACACAGAGAGGCTAACTGACCTGCCTATGATCACAAAGATGTTGGGCATCTGGGAGCAAAATCTGGGGAACCAAGGTCTTGCTTGTTGCTGAGTTCATTTTTTCATTTTGCTTTTGCAAAAGATTCTCTATCCTAAATAATAATTATAGCTAATAGTTATCAATAATTTTATAGATTGCAAAAGAACTTTATATAACATTATTTCATTGAATCTGATTTTAACAGTAAGGTCAAAATGTGTATCTGTTATGAGATTTAATTCATCCTCCTCCGTTTTTCCCCAAAAAAACAGAATTAGACTTGTTCAACAATCCCCTGATCATAAATATTAGGTGAGGCATGAAACTAGGTGGTGGATGCTCAAGGTGTTCACCACTGTGATAGAGTGTATCTAGCACATAGCCCAAAGTGAAAAGAGATCACCTGTAGGTGTTGAGGTCCTCTAGAGATTCTTGTCTATAATTGACACTGTCTTAGATGTAGCCAACTCTGCAAACCAGCAGAGATCTGCAACTACTCAAAAAAGCTTTTCCTGAACATCCACATAAGAAATATAAATAATGACCATTGACCAAGTTATGATACGCAATTAGATAGACAACCTTTAAAGTTTCTCTCATATTGTGTGTGTGTGTGTGTGTGTGTGTGTGTGTGTGTGTGTGTGTGTGTGTATGAGTGAGTTAGATTCAGAGTCTAACAGGTAGAGGAAACAGTCTGGATTACCTTCAAGAAATTACAGTGTGCCTTTTATGACCCATGCATCTACCAGGAAGAAAGGACCATTTTAATACCAATTTTATACCACAGTTTTTATATGACTGTGAGACATAGAGCAAAACTGTTTCTGAAAAAATTGAAAATGAACCAGTTTCACAGAGCGTTATGGAGAGCCACATCTGTTGTTATTTTTGTTTTGTGAGTCAGCTAAAACATATAATCAATGAGGGTCTTTGAAAAGGAATAGGAAAAACACATTTTGGGAAATGTGTAATAGAACATGGGAGCATTTCATGTCTAATGATAAGTAGGCAGTCAGTATCCTTACAATGTCAGGAAAAAGTAAAAACAATCTCTAGACCAAAGGACTTCTCAACAAAGACAAGAATCACACAGTATTGTGGGAGTAATATTCAAATTTCCCATTCTCATGAAGATTAGTTTGTCTCCAATGGTATTGAATTTATCTTTAAGATTTCATTATGTCAGGGAACTAAAGGTTTGGGTTTTTTATATAATTCCTTGATCTTCTAAGTATAAACAACCACAAAGAGATTTAGTCTCACTCAGACTTGGCTGGTAGACCATCCTGAGCAACCTAGATTTAGGGAAGATTTGCTTATCTAAGTCATGTCGTGGCATTATCTTTGTTGAACAGCCTTCTTCTGTGGTTAGGTAAATATTTCATTATTTGTTGAATGGCCTACATATGTCACATTGCATTCTAGTATTGAACCTAAACTACCAAGGAACTGACCTGAGTTAGGCATAGCCTAGAACACTCAATGTGGACAGTCATGATAGTTGTGGTTGTCATTGAAGGGGATGTGCAAATCAATGAGATATCAGATCCTTTTAGGTATTTGAGAATCTTGATGGATATTAAAAACTGAAGAACTTCATGAATACTTCTAAAAAGTTGAATTAATTCTGACATGATGATCCCAAACCACAAAGATACAAGAATTGGGGGAAGGAGTATTAGAACCAAACTAGGCTACTTGGGAATACATCAGGAAAAATCAAAGTGGAGCTGCAATCTTGACAACTTCATAATTCCTACAATCTCCAAAGAGTTTTTAGGACACTATAATAACTCTTTCTCTACCACCTAAGGCCATCCTAACATGGATTAAGCTAACCTGGAAACATCCCTTTAATGCCGGATGTTGGGATTCCAGTCACAGAAGCATTGATCATACTGTTATAGGTTGTGTAGTTTCATTAACAAATGGGTAACTCAGTCTATCCAAGTATTGATAGATCAATGAAGATAACTTCTCAGGGCACTCCTCGTTTGTATACTCTTTTGTCTTTAGATGACACCTTTGATAACTTTTCCTTTCTTAATATATTACTCTTTTTAGTATGGCCAGAGGATGTCCAGTTAACTTGGGTTTCCATTAGAACTTAGCTTTTCATGGCCATTTTGTTGGAAGTCTATTAGAAGTTCTTCTTCTTTCATGACCATGATGCCAACTGGTCCCTGCACCACTCTAAGACTTCAGCTCATTGTCACTGTTACTTTAAGTTCCATGAATAGTCTTATTTCTCCTCTTTCAGGAAAACAGTTCAACCCATTTTTCTAAGTCATCCTTGATGATTAATCATCCAACATTTCCTCCTACCTCCTCTTCTGTATGTAAGGTGTGTCTTTTAGGATTCCATATGCAATCAGATGACTTGAAAAGAACCTTTGGGGTCATTTATTCCAACTCCTTCATTTTACATAATATGAAACTAAAGCCCATATGGGATAATCAACTTAACCAAACTGACATACATTTTAAGCTGTGATTCTGTCTAGGGAGAGCTGAGATTCATGTCTAGGTCCTTTACTACAGATCCAACACCCTTTCCCTCGTACCACAATGCTTCTCATTATCATAGAGGTTTTAAAATAGACAGATCTATCATATTTAATAAAGGATAACTCATTTTTCCCCTCCCTCCCAAATAAAATAAGGGTCATTGCAATTCTTACTAGTTAGTGCTATTATAAGCATGGGCATGTTTTCAAAAAGCAACTGTGCTCCGGTCTCAATAGAATCAAAATAATTTTTAAGACAAGTTCATGATTAGCCCTCTAAGAACTCAATAAATGAACTCAAAATATTAAGTATTTGCTTTGTTTCATTTTAAATAAGTTATTTTATATCAGTTTTCATTTTTTATTGACCTGAATGGTTTTTTTTATTTTTCTTAAAGCAATAATAATTTTCATTTCTTATCGCTGACTGCAGACATGAACCCTTAGGCTTCTAAAATATTGATTAGCTTTTACCAAGTAAATGTTCAGTATTGCTGATTTAATTGTATTCTCACAAAAGCCTTTAACTGCAATTACACACACACTGCATTTTGTACTATGAGACAGGATCCTAAGCACCTTAGTCTTTACTGCTAGAAAAATATAGTAAAGGATAACTACATAGAAGACCTTAAGAGAGAGAGCCCAAATCCAGGTTCAAATCTTGATTCCAGTGCGCAGAGATGTCAATATTGAGGAGCTATGCTGATTAGATATTGTATACCAAATCTGAATGGAAAGTTTTTAAACTTCTTGTACTGTTAGCAAGCTCAGTCACAGATGAAGACATGGACTCCTTTTCCACCCTTTTGCACTATATAATAACTCCTTTCTAGGGGTGAGTGCACTGGAAAATGTTTAAAAATGAGCTCTCCGAAAAGTGCGAGACTTTTCAGTTTATTCCACAATATTAACATTTTCCCAGTCATGATCTTGAGACAATCAGCAAAACAACAAATCAAGCCTGTGTCTGTACTATTTGCCAATGTCTAAGATGTAAATGCTCATGCAGACAATTTATAGTTGGCTTGTAGGCTAATATAAGCTGGCTTCAGCATAAATCTGATCTCCTCCTTGCCTCCACATTCTCTGAATAGCTATTAAAGGGGTACCCCTAAGACTTCTCTTTCTTATTGCTTCAAAGAATTAGGGTGAGACTGAGCTATCTAGAGAAGTTGGGTGAAGATTCAGTGAGATCTCTCATCATGAACATATTACCTTGCTAAGCCAATTAGTGCCTGGGATGGGGCATCTCTTGTGTTCTATTATACTCTGCTGACAGCCTTGTGATATCTCACAAGATTTTCTTTTTCCTTTCCTTTCCTTTCCTTTCCTTTCCTTTCCTTCCTTCCTTTCTTCCCTCCATCCCTCCGTCCCTCTCTCTCTCTCTCTCTCTCTCTCTCTCTCTCTCTCTCCCTCTCTCTTTCTCTCTTTCTCTTTCTCTCTTTCATCACACTTTTGATGCAAATCAAGCTTCCAGACACTGAAACTCCAAGATCATTTCCAGAGAAACTGACCATACTTTCCCAACATAGAACAAAAAAGTGACAGAGTTTACAAATAACCCTGTAAAATTTCATCATATTATATTGAACCTTATTTTCTAACCTTATTGACTGTTACCTAGCACATTAGTTCTCCTACTTCTGTGTCATCTATAAATTTCCAATCCAAATTGCTGATTAAAAATAAAAGTTTAACATTAGCATAGAATCAAACTTAGATACTGGAAAGCTCTTAAAAATGAAATAGTATAATTAATTACAAATCTTTAGCTTGGCCATTCAACTCTAAATCTATATTATGGATTTGTACTTTTGTCTAGTCTAGTGGTATCAATCTATGTTTGACATCTATATTTCACTGTATTTTTTATTTTATTAAATATTTCTCAATTACATTTTTATCTAGCTTCAACTACATTTAGGAGTGTTGCAGACTGCAATTCAATGGGCATACCCCTCTGGTCTAGTCCACACGGTTCTATCTTTTCCTAAAAGATCCTGATTGATATTTTATTGAAAAAATTTTGCTAAAATCAGGATAAATTATATTAACAATATGTGTATATTTTTGAACTCTACATTTAAAAATAGATTATTTTCCAAGGACTTGGAGGACAGATATATCTAAAAATAATTTTATAAAATAATCTTCCTTTCATAAATTTAAAAAAAATCATTAATAAAGGAAATGTGAGTTGAAGATACATATATAAAAAGTAGAGTCAATAAAATCACTCCAAGTAATAAATGGATATTATATGTATATAATATATGTATATGTGTCTATTATGTTAAATATATGACAAAAATGAAACAAAGCATCAATATTTATGAGGCATAGCTGAAGACAGGAGGAAAATGTACCTGAAATAGTTTTAATAGAAAAGCAAAGCATTAATGAAAATGCAAAGTAAAATATCAACTCTAAAAGAGGTTTATAGGAAAAAGTTATGAAAATTAGAAGGGAAATAAATTTGAAAATAAAAAGACTGTAAAGCTGACCAAACTGACATCTGATTTTAAAAAGGCCAATGAAACATAGAGGTCATTAGCTAATCTGATCAAGAAAAAGACAGGGAAATTAAATGAACAAACTAAAAATGAATAAAGTGAACTCACATCACACATAGAGGAAATAAAGAGTGATTACCTGATTGATGACCTAGGTACTTAAAGTGAGGAAAACTGAGAAATGAAAGAAATAAGATGAGTAGCTACAAAACTAAAATACATCCAAATGGGGGGAAAAAACCACAAAAGAACAGAAATTAGAGAATTAGAGATCTTAACCTAGGTTCAGAAAAAGAAAAATCACGTACGACATAAATTAGATACAAAAGGACAAAAAAAGAGCAGACACTGGAAGAAAAAGATTGATGTAAAATGAATCTTATTAAGTAATGAACACTATTTATATTTTAATAATTATCTTCCTAGAGTCAAGAGGTACTCTACTAAACTTTTATGAGTTTGCAAATATATTCCTGATGTCAAAAAAAAAAACGACAAAACATCAAGAGAAAACTATAGACTTATCCAGCAATGAATATTGGTAGAAAAATTTTAAATAAAATCACAAGATGTCTACAGAAATATAGCCAGAAAATCGCCAACTAATGTCAAATTGGGCTTGAAGCAGGGTCGGTGATTTAGACAATTTTCATAACTAATCACAGAGGGTAGACTTGTGATTTAATTGATATTGATCACTTCTTTTACCAAGATTAGTTTATGAGAAGAGAGAGGAGGTAAGAGGGAGGGGGAGGGGGCAAAGGAAGGGAGGCCAAGGAGAAAGAGGAGAGGGAAAAAAGAAAGGAGAGGGAGTAAAGAAAGGAGGGGAGGAGAGGAAGAGAAAACAAGGAAGGAGGGAGAAAGGCAATGGAAATGTGAGAATGAAGAGACAGATTGTTTAGAATAAACTTGATAAGTAGTCAGTCTAAGATGATGAAAGGATTGACCTATAGATCTGAAGGTCCAGTTGGGGACTATATATGAATGTTTCAAAGGATCATAGATTTAGAGATGAATAATGACCTTAGAAGTCAGAGAATTCACCTTCACACATTTTACAAATGAAGTAATCAAGGCACAGAGAGTTTAAATTATTTGCCCCGTATTACACAGCTAGTTAGTTCCTGAGAAAAGATTTGAATTTAGGTTTTCCTTGTCCATTACAACCACACTGCTTCTCAGCCCTTTGGTCACCTCATTCCCCTGCTACTATCATCTTCAGCTCAGTAGATAAATAAGCATTTATTATTTTTTATCATATATTTAACCGTCATCACTATCATCATCATATCTTGAATTTCTATCTTATCTTAAAGCTTGCAAAATAATTAACATGTATTAATTAATAATTTAATTCTCACAACAACCCTGTAAGAAAAATGCTATTTTTATCCCCATTTTACAAATGAGGAAATCGAGACTGTGAGAGATGAAGTGACCTGCTCAGGATCATAGAGCTTTAATTCTTAGAGCAGCAGAATTCAAATTCAGGTCTTCCTGACTTCAAATCCAAAACCCTACCTCAGCATGGGATCTAGCATATTGTTCATTAACTTGGAATGTGTCTCATTAACTAGAATGTAAGACCCTTGAAGTCAGTGACTCTGTGTTCTACTTCCTTCGTATTTCATTCATTATCAAAATAGTTTACAAAATCAGCACATGAAAAATGATTTGAGTTGATGTTGAAAGAAATAAGAAATAATAGAGAATGTTGCAAGTGCCAAAACTTACAGAGCACTCTCCAAGATGTCATGGGGGACACAAAAGAAGGTGCTGTTCTTTCGAGATACAGTATAATTAGAGGCAACATGATTCAATTGTACCTTATTTTTCCTGGTTTTCAATTTGACTATTTTTTTCTTTAATCCTTGCCTAGAAATTAGTAAGAAAAAACCTATTAGATCATCTAGGGCAAGCCCCCTGGAGTACAGAATTCTTCCTAATAGTACATTTTTCCAGTGTTCTCTCCAATCTATTTTTAAATGATTCAGATGTTATGGCTCACGCCAATTCATTGGAAGAGAATTGCATAGCCTAACAATAATAGTCCTTGGTGGGATTTTTTTTTTCTGATTTTCCTTTTTAAATTTGCCCCCATCCTCCCTTACTCTCTATTTTTTTACATGTCTTCATTCCCATCTTCTCTGCCTTTGAATTCTTCATTATTCTTCTTTTTCTTTTGCATTTTTATTGTTACATACTTTATCATATATGACAATTTCTCATTTTTGTAGCAATTTCCAATTTGTAAGCTTTTGAAAGGCTCAAAGGAGAGAGAAGTAATGTTTAATACCTTTATTTTGTTTTACCTTTTTGAAGAATTATTTTCATTTAAGTGAATGAAAAAATGTACTTATACCCTATAACACTACATAGTACCCTTTGTTCTCTGGAACATTTTGACATATACACTCAAAAGAAAATAACTAATAATCTTTAATGACATACACTATTCTGTCTTGTTTTAGTTTTTACCAGACTTATAATTTCATCAGAAATAGGGAGCTCCTGGAAAAGAACTTCTACTGATGCAGACCAGTATCTTCTCTGTAACTGATGGTCTTAGAGTGGCCTGGGAAAGGAGGTTGAGTGAATTACCCAATGTTTCAAAATCAGTATGTGCCAGAAGAAGGATCTGAATCAATGTTTTCTTCATTTGAATGCCAGTGTTATCTAGTATGCCAAATTTCTTCATATATTTTCTATTTATTATTACTCATTCTTGTAAATAGTATTTATTCTGTTCTGTTTTAAATATATCTTTTTATATATCACAGTGATTTTATATACGTATATATATATATATACGTATATATATATATATACATATATATATATACGTATATATATATATACATATATATATATATTTAAAATCATTAATCTACCTTTGGTTATTATGTATACAATCAAAAATTTTATTCTAATTAAATGAACCTACACATTTCCCTTTTTTCTTGAGGATTAAAGCTTTAATAGACTGTTATTCACCATAAAATAAAGATGAGTGACCTAATTATAAGATCTGGTTCACTGATAGTGAAGTCAGTTCACTACTTCACTCCCTTTTATTTTGGCAAGGCAAGACTTTAATTAGCCAGCGTTCCCCATTAACAATGACGGCTTCTCTATAGTAATGCAATATGGAATGAAAATGAGAATCCCCTCTACCCTGGCAAATATTTGTAGAATTATGATTATGAAATCATGGTCAAAATAAGGACTAAAATGGAAATGTAATTATATTCAGGAAGCTGGGCATTCAACTCAAAATTCTCCTCCATATCTATGGAAAAATAATTATACTATGATGATGATGAAACCTATAACTTCTAGGTTTTTTTAACATTTCAAAAAATGTTTATATTCAAAGTCAAGCTGGTAAATATTTAACTATCAGTTCTCATATATGTGTACACACAGATCTTCTAAGTTTATTCTATTTTTTTTTTACTGGGGAAGGCAAGGCAGTGGGGGTTAAGTGACTTGTCCAAGGTCACATAGCTAGTAAGTATCAAGATCTGAGGCCAGATTTGAACTCAGGTCCTCCTGATCCCAGGGCCAGTAGGTACACTTCCTAAGTGCCCTAGTTTATTTTAATTTACTAAGATTTTAGCTTTCACTTCAGTCTAGACATTCAACAAAGCAATAAAATCCTGATTTGTAGCATTTGCTGATTTCTGAGGTATAATGAATGCATAGAAAATTTAACAATATAATTGAGTTTAAGCTCAGTTCATTTCTCTCTTTGCTTTGTTCTTTCTTATGTGAAGAAACAAAGGGGAATTCCCCTTCCATTCCCTATTCATATCAGACTTGTACTACTAGATGATCTCTAATATCTGTCCTTTGATAAAGAAAGGGATCACTCATTCATGTGCATTATTTTGGAAAGTTCTTGATTTTGTTTTCCTTTTCCTAAAAAATAAGACCAAATTTTGTGGAAAATAAGAAAACCTGCCATGGGGCTAGTTACTGAACAGAATAAATCACAAAGGGCATAGCAAAGATCATTGGGTCTGGAATCCCAGATCATAGAACTTTAAAGATATAAAGGACCACAGAAGTTATTTAACATTAAAGCGTCTCATTGAAAATGACAAAACTGAGGCCAGTGTAGGAGAATTGACTTGCCCAAGATGACACTGAAAGTTAAGGCAGTAGTACCATGTAGGCGAAAGTAAAATCACTGGGGCCTGAGAAGTACTTGTAAGTCTTAGTAAAAGCAAACAAGTGGGCATGAGGAGTTACAAAATGGATATTTAGATCATAAGCTGTGCTTAATCAGAAATTGAGTCTATCAGCATTCATTAAGTCTCAGCCTAAGTGGTTATCACTTGTTGGGGTATGCTACACATATGGAATACCCTTGAAAACCATCCCATTCATTTGAATGTCCTGAAGAACCTATTTAGAAGTCTAGACTTGAGGCTCTCCCAGTGAGTCCAAATGATATGGAAGCACTAGATTCTTTTGGGATTGGAGCTAGATAATAGCAGGAAAAGCATCTGTATCAAAAAGAAAGATCACTCACAAGAAGCTTGGCTCACACTTGATCATGTCCACCTCTAAGCACAAGGTTTAATCACTTGCAAAGGGAAGAAAACATAAAGAAAAAACAACAACATTGAACACAGGTGCAAGTTGGAACCCATGCTCCAGGGTGGAGTGAAAGACTTCCCCATTAGAGTGAGCTTAGGGACAGAAAATATCACTAGCCACAGGGAAAAGTCAAAGCAAGGACATGAGCAGAAGGTAGGTTTTATTTAATTGAAGAGCTGGCCACTGTCACAGGATGAGGGGAAGACTAAGAGACCACTAAAGACTTGCTATATAATACACAAAAATGTCAAATCCTTCCAGGACTCAGCCAACATATGGTTTGAATTAAAGCATGAAGCTGTCCCCATGATCCACTGGAATTAAGAAGGACAGCACTAAGAATGCTCCTTAAAATAGTTCTTGAATAAGCAGATGAGGAGGAAAGACTTCGTCATCAGGAAAGTCATACCCAACTTAATCTCCCTTCTCATTTGATCAAGTCACTGACCTTGGGCCATCCTAAAACCCATCTAGAATTATCCTGTGGGTAGTTCTTAAACTGTCATTATTTACAGTACTCTATTTCCCTTGTTTTCCCCCTTTGTTTGTGATGCTTAACTACTCCTAAGGTTTAAGTGAGATAGGAGTCCCCAACCCCATTCCTTCTGATGCGATGAAAGACCACCAAGTCTAAACTAGTGGCCTTATCTCCCTAAGATAAGATCCTCTAGACTTTAGCAGCTATCTTGATTCTTACTTTGGAATTCCCTCAGCACTGTCATCTTAACTGCTTAAGTAACCCAAGGATAGCTAGGCCTTGCCATCTACCACCCTTCTGCGACCTTAGGACTTCTTGACTTTTCAGCTGTTCTTTCTGTTATGTGTCATCTCCTCCATTTAGAAGGTTGTATAATTTTTTTTTCCTTTCTGTATCCCCAGTGCTTACCACAGTGACTGAAGCTACAGCTAATGCTTACTATATATTTATTCATTCATACAAGAAAAGAACAATAGTCCCTGTCCTCAACAAGGGGGATGAGCCATGGGCAGAAATGAAACATCAAACAATCCAGACCAAAAAGGAGAGTTAAGATAGAAGGGAAGGGCCATTTTTTGTTGGAGCAGGCAGCAGTTGGGGGGCGGGGGATGGCAAAATAAAATAAGGCAATTGTAAGAAAAATACCTTGCAATGATACGATATTCTTAAAGTATAAAGAAGAAAGAAAAAAAAAAGGTAGACCAAAGCATATATTCAGCACAGTATTAAATTACAGTGTAGTCGAGTTTCTATAAATTATTTGAAAGGTCAAGAAACTAAGGCTTATTCTCATTGGAAAAAGAGCAACTTCAAAGTGAACGAATCAAGGCTTCCCAAATTATGAGCGGCATTGAAAACTTGACAGAAATGATTTTTTACAGTAGCTTAGGGATTCTGAAGGCAGAGAATATAATAATTAGGAAATTAATTCCAAAATAGGGGGTACACCCAGAAAATAGATGTCTTATACAACAGAGCATACAGTTCAACGGAGACAAGAAACAGAAACAAAGCCCATACATTAAGGAGACGTCTAAATTTGCTTGTGGAGGAGGGGATCAAGGGAGAATGAGGAATTAAGATAACCCCCAAAAAGAGCAGGATTACCTGGTCTTAGCCTGAAATTCCATATGTGCTTATGTTCTATTTTTAATCTTCTAATCCTGCAGGTCCCTTCGGAGAGCTTAGTCTCAGGAAGTTACAGCAGTATCTCATTAGTTCACAGTTCAGTAAACTGCAAACCTTAAAATGCTCAACAAAGAAAACCACTTCAGCACTCAGACATATTTTAGCCAAGTGTGCATACCCACTAGGTCTTAGAGGAAATATATGGTGCTCTTCTGCTCTGCCCAAGCCTGGACAAGTATGATATCCTCAGGAAACCTTGACTTCATTGACAAACTGGACTTTGTTTTCAGCCCACTAAAATCTGTTCCCACTTGAGCAAGATGATGGAAACTGAATGCAGCAGGGTAAACTGTGTAGTCAAGAAATTTTTGGTCTATTACACAGGGAACCTCAGCCTTTTAATGTTCCACATTTATAGATTGTGAAGTCCAGCTCTAGCAGAGACTTTAAAGGTCACTTCGTTTAAACTTGCTTATTTTACAGATGAGGAAAACAAGGCCAAGAGAGGTAAGATGTTTTACCAAAGGGCATACAGTGAGTGGCAAAGTCAGAATTGGAACTCCTATAGAGTTATTACCAGGAATTTCTTCACCTGAGGCAAATTTGGGAATGGAGATGCTGAAATATGAGGAAGAAGCAGTAGATCTGGAGCTAGAAGGTCCAGGTAAATATCTTCCTTCTACTGCTTCCCTTCCTGTGTCATTCAGTTTACACACCTGTAAAATTTGAGAGTTGTACTAAATGGCCTACATTTAGTAGTCCCTTCCAGCTCTCTATCTATGTTCTTATAATCATAAGGACAAAAAGGAGAAGAAAATGAGTATGGGGAGACTGTTGACTCAAGTCTGGGCTGGCAGAAGAGGAAGCATTCCCAGGGTGATGTTTGCACTTCAAGGTAGAACTAGCAAAGAGAAAGCTTGTAAATTTCCTGCCCTGATCACTGCCTCCTAACTATAGTTAGGGAGATGTGTCTGCTGACTACAATTCCAGCACTCTTTCCTCTATGCCTCCTGCCTCCTGATTAAGTTGGAAAAAATAGGTGGCACCTCTGCATGACGTGGAATCTCTATGATTCCCTTCCTTTTCATAGTGGCCACTTCCTTCTCCAATGAAATTCCTAGGACTCCTTTTATCTTACGAGCAGCAGCTTCCTTCTGGAATGCAATCCTCCTCCCATCTCTTACTGTCTAACAGTAACAACATAAAAATTTTATTTGTCATTGAAGAATTAATCACAAAGAGTTCCCAGGGACTAAAGCATGTCCACGGCAACAGTCAGGTGCAAATTGTTTAAACTATTAAACTGTACATGTATATGCCTGCTTATATGCATATATATGAACTCAATGGAATCCAACTTTCATTCAGTGTCTATGTGCAAAGTATTATAAGAATCAGTAAAGCTATACAAGCAAAAATAAATGAATAAATAAATAAACTCCCTGCCCTTAGGGAGCTTACATTTTGTTGAGGAATATTAACAGAAAAGCGCATACTTGGTAATATTAGGAGAAGGGACAGAGAACACATACATACTATGCAGGGACCAGGATAAGGTTGCTCTAAAATATGGAACATGATCAGAGGCTTAAAGGAAAGTCTTGGAGTCCTAACAACTAGGGTTGAGAAAGGAGTGCATTCCATGCTTGGAGTGGATAGTTGGGGTGAGAGGAATGGTAGGAAGGTCTATATGAAGGCATGCAGGCAAGAGGGGTGGTGCCAAGTTCAGGGAATAGAAGTAGATCAGTTTGGCTGAAATATAGTGTATGTGAAAGAGAATAATGTGCAATGAACATTGATAGATAGGCTGGAGGCAGACAGATTGAGAAGGGACTTGCAGTTCTAGGAGTATTGATAGACATAAGATCTATTGCCACATCAGATACTTGACCAAGTCATTGAACCTCCAGGGGCCTTTGTTTCCTCATCTGTAGAGGGCTGTACTAGAACACATCTAAGGTCCTTTCCAGCTTTAAACCTATGGTCCTATAATCTTTTTTATCCTAGAGACAGCATGGAGCCACTAAAACTTCTTTACAAGGGAGTGACATGGTTAGACTTGTAATTTTAGATGATTAATTTGGTAGTTTTATGGAAGATGGATTTGAAGGAGATTTTAGGAGTCAGGAATCCAGACATTTTTCTATTCATCATCCAATCAAAAACCAACATCTTAAAAATAATAAAATATCTCCATCCATGCTTAAGTAGTATATTTTATGGCTGTTGTATGCAACAAAAATTACACAACTTTTCACAGTTTTCTTCATGAATCTCTCTGATGACAACTTAAGCAGTGTCCCCAGGCAGATTCTGTAAATGAAAGATAACCAAGTTTCCTCAAAAGGCTAACTGGTCTTTTTGCAGCTTTAAATTTTTGAGGTGCTCAGCCCTTTAACACTATGGACACTTTTCTTATATCATCACCATTTGCTCCTGAATTCACTCTTTTTTTAAATTGTGTTAATGACAAGCAAAGTTGTATCTTTTGCTGGTTTTTTTTAAATATAATCAAGTACCTCAGATTGAATCTTGCCTTTATCAACCAAGAGTCTTTACTAGGAATAAATTACAGAAACAAGGGTTTCTTTAACTGGAAACAGCATAGGTATTTGTATTGTTAATTATTTTAATATGATTAAAAATCTTCCCCATCCATTAATGGGACTGGGAAGATTTATAGGAAAGTCCACACCTTTTGTAATGAGGCACTCATTCTCAAAGTTGCAATGCCCTCTGCCTCAAAAGGTATAAATACTCTGATTTGAGGTTTTTGGGGCTTACTGACTAGAAATGTTTGTTTGCTCAGATGAGACTCTGGGAAGGATCTTAGGAGCCCCCTATCTATGAAAACCCAGATGTTGGTGCTTCCCTCTCTGGTAATTATGGTCAGACAGTTGCAATATCTGTTAGTTTGTAATATATGTATTGATTATAGTTAGACAGTTGAAGCCATGTCTGTTGATCTTTGATTTATTTCTCTGTGTTTTCTCTGAAGTTCAGAGTGCTGACTGTTTCCTCTGAAGTAGGTGAAAATATGAGTTTGATTAAAGGAGACTATTAACCCTCAGAAGTTGCCTTCCTTTCATAAATGCAGATCTAAGAACCTGTGATAGTAGGCCCCCCTGTGTATGTTGGGGTGCTTACTGTTACAAATTGTCTTTGCTTCCATTTTCTGTCTTTAAAAAAATTATTTGGTCAACAACTTACTCCAGATTTTGACCAATTCCAACCTGGGAAAATTATCAAAAAAGAGAGAAAATATTATTTCAGGAATGATAATAGCATAAACAATTTTAAGGTTACTATTCAGCTGCCTAACAATAACCATATGAAATCAAAAGTGGATCTTTCCCATTTGACAGATAAGGAAACTGGTGTATGACTTGCCCTTAGTTATTACTAAGAGTAAATGTCAGATTTGAGACTCAAGTTCGTGTTTATTTTCTAACTTTAGAAACACCATTCTTAACATGATAGGACATTGTCCAATGTTGAAATGAACCTGGGATCAAGAAGCCTGACTGCTCATGTTCATGTTCATATGGATCCTTTTAGGATGTAAGCTTAGTAGATCTCCTTCCCTGTCTTGCACTTCTCTTGTAAACTGGGAAAACTATGAGGTGAGTTTTCAGTTCCTTCTCACCTCAAAGAACCATCCTCAGACAATCAGAAAGTCATGACAGCAGGAGCGGGAGCTATTAATATCTACCTTTGACCAATTTCAGCTGAGTGAGGGCAAAGATAGTACTGGCCAGCCCCATATCAGACTTTCCTTCTCTTCTCTTATCTGTAAAGGTTATCATTGTCTTAGCAAAAGATATCTTTTAGAGTAATGCATCAGTGATTTATTTTTATTTCTTGAAAAAAGATCAATTTAGCCACTCTGATCTTGTACCTAAAGAGCACATTGGCACTGGAGAGAGAGCAACATATCCAGCAAGGAGAAAAAAAGGATTTTTGAGTAAGATTTCCATTGGGCTAATGCTGAAAAAAGTAATATATGTGCATATCATATGTTTCATACACATATATCTTTATATAGAGAAATGCCTACATCCTGTGAGAAACATCAAAGACAGAATGCAAAGAATCATCTGAAGTAGACTCTAGTCATTACTTAAAATATTAGCATATTAATATTATAAATCATGTCAAGATTGAAATCTTCAAATGACTTTACAGAACATCAGTTTGGGGCATGAGTGAAACACCAACAGTTATCACTTTACAGTTATCTAAAATGTTTGTTTCATGAATAAAAACAATAGAGGATGTTTGGAATAACTATCTTTCCTAAAGATCCCTTTGTTGGAAAACCTAAGGAAATGAAAATATAGCCCATGTACTGAATTATCTAGGGTGCCCCTAATGCTCCCATTGAGACAGACTGGCCATCATCATGCACATTTTCCTCAGGTCCTCTTCATTATCAGTACACAAGTGGAAATCTTGTCAGCATGTGGTTTTGCTGCCCCTTTTCCTGGCAGCTGTCAGATTCATACTTACACAGAAGCCAGAAGCACATTGTTGTTTCCAGGAAAAGGAAACCCTCCTCTCTCTTTGACATTGCAGGATTTGGCCTACTGCTTTAATTAGCAGTTTTACAGACTGTGATCTGAAATGACATTTGACCTCCACTTCTTTCCCCCTTCAGAATCAGTTGTGACTCTGTTTGAAATTAGCTGTTTGGTGCTACCTTCAGTTGGCCCTGTCTCATTTTGCAGATTTTTGTAAATCAGAGTATGTTCACTTTAACTTGGATTCTGATTGAAAGTATAAAATTCAATTCCCAAAAATGCAATAGATGAATTAAGAAGAGAAGCATAATTTGTTTTTGATCCTGATGAGATATACCCAGAAACCAGAAATATTCATAATTTGCTGAATTTTAAGCAGCTTATAAAATGGTCTATCATTTCACATCATTAACTGCATCGTACAAGGAAACATTAAAGACATGACTGTAAAGCGTTGCAAATGAACATGTTTGTCCTTGGTTTGGAATCCACATCCACTAAATGTGGCACCCATTATGTTATCCTGTCCTTCCACAGAAGGAAATGTCAAGCTGCTCTGACATTGAAAGATTTGACCCTTTATTTCCATTAGCCTCCAGAGAAACGGTAATCTGAAATGGCAGGGAGATTTCTCAGTTCTTTTGAGTCGAGATCTGAGTCACCCAGCTTTCCTCCCTTGCAATCGATTGCAGAGGAACAAAAATCAAGCCTCAAGGGCTGCTCTACTATTTTGCTCATTTCCACAATCTTTCTCACTTGAAACCAATTTCTGATAATAAACAAATACCTCCTGCCCCTAGTTCAAAGGAAGTAGGAACAGATGAAAGAAAAGTGTAATGGTTTTGATCTCATTAGGACATCGTCATTAGTGGGGGAGCAATTAAAAAGTAATTGCATCACCCTGACTAGACTTTTCTTGTGATCAGGAGGGGGTCATTCACCAGGCCCATAATCCTCTGTGGTTAGCGGGATCATCATTCATCTTCTGCTGTGTGCCATGTGTTAGGATTGTTTTCCTTGAAGGCATCCAGCCTCCTGGAAGTTTCCAAACAACATTGCAGTAAAGATCCTGGAGTGATGGCTATGGCCACCTCCAATCATTTGCAAGGTAAGAATAGAAAGAACTCTTTCTCCAGCTGTATGGGATAAGCAAGCAAATAAATATAACTCAATTTCGCAGATTTTCAGTGGCATCTATAGCTAATATCCTATATAAACCAAGTAGCACTCCCAAAGGGAAGCTGCAGAATCCAGAGGGAAAAAACTCTTACCTCTAGACTTGGAGTCAGGAACTGACTTTATGCTTACTAGTTGTGTGATCTCAGACAAGTCACTTAAGTTCGCTGGCCCTCACTCCTCTGTAAAATAAGATGGTTGAATTCAGTGGCCTATAATGTCCCTTCTAGGTGCCAATCCATTCTCTTATGACCTCTGAAATCCTTTCAAGCTTTAGAATCAATAATAAATTTTAAGACTTCACAAATCACTTTCCATCCTATGAGGTCTGATTAGTTTGATATGAGATTTCACTTCAGTGAATCTATAATCTCATTAATGAAGATATTCCCTTTGAAAGATAAGTTCACACCAATATATTTCTACCTTGGATGACTCTTGTTCTTTCTCTTTCATAAATCTTTCATAAGAATTTGACCCATTGCTTTAGGGACAGCCTCTAAAGATCCTGACATTATTTGGGTACCATGGAGTATGCAGTCCATCCATCTGACATTCTTTGCAAAATGGGCTAACCTCCTCTTCCATTCACATATAGAATTACTTGTACTTTTTTTGCATAGTTCTCCTTTCTTCTCCAAAGAAGGCTAATGATGCCCACCATGAATCTCTCCTTTGCCTGTTTGTTTATCCACAACTTAATTCTTTAGGGACCATAATAGCCTATAATCCAAATTGTTTTCAGCTGACCAAATGTGCCTTAACCCCCCTACTTCTTCACCAGTGACCAATCTCATGCGCAATAGTTGGATACCATCAGTAACAATATATGTGGTTTATGGGAATGTGTCTCTTGGAAATTAAATGAAAACTCTAGCTAGTAAAACCCTAAAACTCCAGCTAAAACTTTAGTTCTTATGGTCACAACTGTGACCATATCTGTCATCTTCTTGGTGGTGTAGAATGTAGTCAGTTAGGAACCATAGCCACACTTTGATCAGGGAAACAACTAGAAGAAAGGGGCCCCAAGGTGAAGGGAATCTACTCTAGGAAATAGAAAGTGACGACAAATAAAAACTGATAAAATTCGTGATGGCGGGCGATTTTCCTAATTTGTCACTTTGATGAGGTGCTTTTGTAGCTCAGGAAATCCTCCAAATAAATGAGTCTTAAGGAAGGATTGAAAAGAGCTTGCCAAATATGTAGTAAGTAGGAAACTATTGGTGCAAAAGAAACTATAAACCCTTATCTTCACTCAAACAGCCCATCAACCAAGTAAGAATATTAGACAGACACTCATCTCCTAGTTTCTTTTTGACAGATATTTACTTGATACTGGTGGAATGGAGCATTAAATTGCTAAGGTGACAAGCACCTTGAAAATTATATAGATGGATAAAAATAGCAATATGGTTAATTTCCATTAATCCCTGTGATTCATATTTTTTTTCCTGCAACTACCAATGATGTTAGCTGGATTTGGGGAGCATGGAGGCAACAATTTGGGAAAGAGTAAATTTTTGAGATTTGGTAGAGGATACATTAGAAAGGAAATGTGAAAAGAGTGTTAGACTTGGAGTATGCAAGTCAAATTCAACTCCCAGTATTCATTGGGTGACCACAGGCAAGTCAGTTGACCTTTCCAAACCTCAGTTTCCTCACCTGTAAAATGGTGAAAACAATATCTCCATTCTGGTCATCTTAACTCTACTCCCTACCCCCAATTCTTACTGGGAATGCCAGCTTCCTCCCTGGCATCCTGAGTTCCTAACTGGTGAAAGGTCATTATATCCAATCAACCTCAGATCCACTATGATCCTCTTTGGCCATCTACCTATATACCTACCTACCATATACCATCCATCTCTTGCTCTGTGCACAGTGATCACATTAATATTGCTACTACTGGAAAAGACATGTCAGTCATTGTTTTTTTTCTACAACTCATTCACCATTTTGGTGAATTCCCAGAACAAAACCCCCTTCCTTGGCTATGGCTCCTCCATAGTATATATGTGTTATTTCCTGCTTAAATTATGGGAACCTTCACAGCAGGACTGTCTTGCTTCTTGTATTTGGATCCCAAAATAAGTACTTAAATATAGATTCCAAAAATAAGTACTTAAAATGCTTTTTTTGTATTCATTCATTTATTCAATCATTCATTGACTTTGTCAAAATTACAAGTATCTAATATGATGATTCATGTATAGAGTGCCTCCATTCACAAATGAATGGAGGAAATAACATTCTAACAAGCAAGTACAAACAGTCTATGTTCAGGACAAAAAGGAAATGATCAACAGAGAGAATAAGTTCTAATTGAGATAAACTGAAAAAGGCTTCCTCTAGAAGCTGCAAGTTTAGTTGAGACTGCTAGAAGCCAGGAGGCAGGAATAAGGGGAGTGAACATCCTGTGCTTGAGAGACAGCCACAGAAAATGCCCAGAGTCAAGAGATGAGTATCTTGTTAGAGGAATAGCAATATCCCTACATTGAAAGGTATAGGGAAATTTCAAATGTAAGAAGACTGAAAAGTTTGGAAAGTCATGATAGGTTATGAAGAGCTTTGAATGTCAGCAGATTTTATATTTGATCCTGGAGATGATATGGAATCACTAGAGATTATTGATGAGTAGAGTGACATGAAATGGAGATTTGTTCTTTGAGAAACTCACCTTGGAAGCTGAATAGACTAGAATAGAGAAAGACTTGTGGCAGGCAGAAACACTGAAATAAGTATTCATATTAAGTTATTTCAGTCATGTCTGATTCTTTGTATCCCCTCTGGGGTTTTCTTGGCAAAGAGACACTTGAGTGCTTTGCCATTTCCTTGCCCAGCTTTTTTTACAGATGATGAAACAGAAACAAACAGGATTAAGTGACTTGCCCAGGGTCATACAACTAGTACGTTTCCGAGGCTGAATTCAGACTCAGAAAGATGAGTTTTCCTGAGTCCAGACAAAGTGCTCTATAGATTGTGCCCTCTGACTGCCACAGAAATAAGTATAAAGTACTGTATTTATGTTCAGACAAAGAACTGCACAAGTACAGGGTGCGAAAGCCATAGCTGAAATATAATTTACATAGAAATAAATAAAATCAATTGAACAGGCATTTGTTAAGCTCCTATAGCATCCAAGGTTATGCATTGGGGAAAATTAGACAGGTAAAATAAATAAATGGCCGCTAGGTGGCACAGTGGATACAGCACTGGGCCTGAAGTCAGGGAGATTTCCTGAGTTCAAATCCAGCCTCATACACTTAGTAGCCATGTGACCCTAGTCAAGTCCCTTAACCCTGCTTGCCTCAGTTTCCTCATCTATAAAATGATCTGGAGAAGCAAATGGTAAACCACTCTTGCATCTTTGCCAAGAAAATTCCAAATGGGATCACAAAGACTGGGACATGACTAAAACAACTGAACAACAAAATACATAAAAAGACTATCTCCATGTTTCTTTTAGAATAAGAGAGAATCAATAACAAGCAAATCAGGAAAGATAAAAGATGTGAAATATAATGGGAACTTTGTACAGGAGTTTAGGGGATATTTAAGAGAAAAAGTAAGCAAGAATTACAATCCAGGCATGAAAGTCAGCCTATGCAAAAGCACAGAAACAGTTGAGGAAACAGTGAATAGGCCAGTTGGCCAGAATGCACAATACTTGAAAAGATGTGACATTAGCCTAAAAGGTAAGTAGAAGCACATTGTGAAGGCTTTATGTAGAAAGCTGAAGAATTTGTATTTTATCCTGGAGGTAATAGGCAGTGACTGAATGCATCTGAGAAAAAGAGTGGTGACAAGTTTTTTTTTGGCACTGCCATCTAGCCATTCTTTGCCAGTCTTGTACTTTTTAGGTTGATTTTTCTTCAACAGAAATCTATGAATTTTGTAATTTCCTTATTGATTTCATTTTATTAGTTTAACCCCAACAGTCTATACTTGGAAAAGACCTATAGTTTAGTGATATGCTTTAGATCTTTATTCTGCTAGCTAAAACATTAACTTTCTATTGCTCTTGCATTTTGCCTGGAAATTTTCTGTCTAGTGAATATGTTTTGGGTTTTTTTGGTTTTTTTTTAATATACATATATTTATTTAACTTTTTACATTCATTTTCACAAAATTTTGGTTTCCAAAATTTTCTCCCCATTTGTCCACTCCCCCCACCCCAGTACACTGAGCATTCTAATTTCCCCTATCATCAATCTGCCCTCTC
>CM053770.1:61116004-61163558 GCA_028658325.1 Potorous gilbertii
GTGATTCTTGGTTTTAGTAGTAGTTCCTTTGACTTCTGGAATATCCTATTCCATGCCCTGCGATCCCTTAATGTGCTAGATCTTGTGTTATCCTGATTGTATTTCCACAATACTGGAATTGTTTCTTTCTAGATGCTTGCAATATTTTCTCCTTGACCTGGGAACTCTGGAATTTGGAGTTTCTCTTTTTGGATCTCTTTCAGGCAGTGATTGGTGAATTACTTGAATACTTATTTTGCCCTCTGGTTCTAGAATATCAGGGCAGTTTTCCTTGATAATTTCATGAAGGATGATGTCTAGGCTCTTTTTTTGATCATGGCTTTCAGGTAGTCCCATAATTTTTAAATTGTCTCTCCTGAATCTATTTTTCAGGTCAGTTGTTTTTCTAATGAGATATTTCACATTCTCTTCCAATTTTTCATTTTTTTGGTTTTGTTTTGTGATTTCTTGGTTTCTCAGAAAGTCATTGGCTTCCATCTATTCCATTCTAATTTTGAGAGAACTATTTTCTTCAGTGAGCTTTTGCACCTCTTTTTCCACTTTACTAATTCTGCTTTTGAAAGCATTCTTCTCCTCATTGACTTTTTGAACCTCTTTTGACAATTGAGTTAGCCTATTTTTCAAGGTGTTATTTTCTTCAGCATTTTTTTTGGTCTCCTTTATTAAAGTGTTGACATGTTTTTCATGCTTTTCTTGCATCTCTCTCATTTCTTTTTCCAGTTTTTCCTCCACCTGTCCAACTTGATTTTCAAAATCCTTTTTGAGCTCTTCCATGGCCTGAGCCCTTTGGATATCTCTTTCAGATGTTTGGGATACAGAGGCCTTGACTCTTATGTCTTTCTCTGATGGTAAGCAGTTTTCTTCCTCGTCAGAGAGGAAGGTTGGAATCCTCTGGTCACCAAGAAAATAACCTTCTATGGTCTTATTTTTTTTCCATTTTCTGGGCATTTTCCCAGCCAGTTACTTGACTTCTGAGAGTCCTCTCCACCCCTGCCTAGGTCCGCCCAGCTAGTGCCTGGGGTCTGAGATTCAAATGCTGCTCCCCAGACTCAGGGCTTTAGGTGGCTGGCTGGCTGCTATTCAGGGTAAGATTAAATCAGGTTCTCAGGTGGGGGCAGGGCCGCCTCTCAGGCTCAGTTCCCTCAGAGGGTTTAAGCAGAGACCTTTTGTAATGGAGCTGCTGCTGAGCTCCTGCCTGCTCTGGGAGCCTCTGGTCATCTGCTGCCTCTGCTGCTGCCTCCCAAGGGGGCCCAAGTCATGGCGACACCCCGCTCCCCTCTCAGCTAGTCCAGATGTCTTTCTCACTGACCTGTTCATCTGTGGGTGGAGGGACCTTTGTGGCCACTGGAGATTCTGTCCCTGAATCCTGCCCCTGATCTGCTCACTCCTCTCAGTGCCGTGCAGCCAGAGCAGGACTGGGCTCTGCTTCTGTCCTGTGCGCGACAGACCTTTGGGATCTGTTTTTCAGGGCTCTCTGGAACGGAAATCTCCTTCACTCTCTTTCTACGAGACTTCCCCTTCTCCAGAATTTGTTGGGAGTTCTTTTTACAGGAGATCCATGGGCTGTGGGTTCGGAGCTAGCATATGTGAACCTTTCTACTCAGCTATCTTGGCTCCGCCCCCTAGTGAATATGTTTTAATCAAGAATGTTACACTGCCTCGGTCCAAAGTCAAGCAGTATTACTTCCCAAATGCCCAAGCGATGAGACAGAATTGTACTAGGCCACAATTATCATATTCCCTTTCCTTTCCTTCTTTCACTTTACTTCCTTCCTTCCTTCCCTTCCTCTCTCCTTCTCCCTCCTCTATCTTCTCTCTCTCTCTCTCTCTCTCTCTCTCTCTCTCTCTCTCTCTATTTCTCTCTCTCTCTCTCTTTTCCTCCCTGTACTGATAGGATTACAGGTCTGGAGTATACATGCATGCATGCACACACATGTGTATATATATACATATATGTATGTACACACATGAGCTGTCTACATATTTATGTATGTAAGTGTTGTATTCATATACAGTAGGTAGCATATATCAGGCAAGTATAATCACCATGACCACCTTGACCATTACCAGCTCTTAGACCTTGATTCAGAAAGCTCAGCACTCTAATCATAAGAACAATGGCTACAGCTATACCCAAGAAAACCATTAGAATTATTTTCAACCTAGCCCCCATAGCAATCAGTGAAGAAAGAAATCATTGTGGAAAGAGGCAACACATTTCTCCTCATCACAAACAACAACTGCTGACCAACTGTCAACAACAAGAAGATGGGCAAAAGATCCCTGTCAGTGGCATCTGAACCACCAGCACCGCCTGCCAACATCCCCTGCGCTCGTGCCTATCCATCCTATTCTACTTTCTGCCTAACCCTCGCAGCCATACTGGGAAGCAATTTTTGTGAAGAAGAAGAAGCTAGCCATCCCCATCAACCACAACCTACAAGACAGCCAAAGTAGCAGAAAGGCACCCAGAAGAAGAGCTAGGAGAAATCTTGGGTCTGGCAAGTCTACCACTACCATATTGACCACCATCTCCCCTCATTTCCTAATGAAGAGAAACCAGGAACCTGAACCTAAGAGCCTTGGGAATGGGGATGCCCTCAGCCATAGTTCTGGGATGCCTTCCTTAGGGAGATGCAGCCAGACAACTGCTCTTTGAAATGCTATAGTCATAGCTACTGACGATCCAGAAAAGAAACTTTTTGCTACTAAAGTCCTTAATACTGTTAAATGGTTCAACATTAGAAACTAAAAGTATTTTATCAGTGAAAATAACATTTAAAAAGAGGCACTAACCTCTGGTTTGCCATAGTATATACTAAGGACAATTGGATCTTTCCATCTTTCTTACAGCTGAAATCTTCTATATGTGTTGTCTCCCCAAAGAAAATCTGAACTTAATAACAAAAGTTGTCCTACCTTTCTATGTTTAACCCCAGCTCTTAGCATAGTGCTTTGAATGTTAAAAGTGCTTAATAATTTTTAATTAATTCGTATATGGCCACATTGCATAGTGGTTAAAAAGTTGGCCTCAGAACAGGAAGAACTTGGTTAAAGTCCTACTTCTGAAACAAATTGGCTGTGGGACCCCCTACCAAGCCGTTGGTACTCTAAGTTGTAGAGATGGTACTGACTTCTATTGCTAGATTTATAGATACCTTTGTAAAATGTCTATCTGTCTGTCTTTCTACCTGACTGCCAATCTTTTTCCATTAATCCTTATCCATCTTAGTCAAAAACTAAGAATTTTCACACGCTATAATGATGTCTAAACTGGATGTTAGCAAAAAGAAACACCTTTTAAAGACATATTTAAGCTTTTATAGCTTTATTTTGTCTGCATTAAGACTTTAATAACACTATTTACAATGAAATTTCTTATTTACATTACAATTTACCTTTGTTTTCTGTGTGTGTATATTTTTGTTTTAAAATATCTGAACTATATTTTCCATAATATGTATATTTTTTCTTCTGTCATGGAAACTCGTTTTCCAAGTGCTTGGTACCTTCTTTTGAGTTTTTAAGATGCTCAGTATAAAGTTTCTATATGAAGTATAAATAAATGGATAACATATTTAAGGATACCTCTTGAACTTGATCTCCAAGCTAATAGGGAAATCAAGACTGCAATGTAAAACTCTTCTTAGCATTACAAGATTTTCAGGTGGAAGGAACCTTGGAGATGAACTGCTCTGATACTATTACTGGGGCTACGTAAAGGAAGCCAGGGGTACAGGGAAGTTATTTTCCTAACTAAAGTTGTGAATATCTAAGCTATGGGGTTGGCATTATAATCTTACCTCCATTTATAATGTTGCTGGGGATACTCTCTGTTCAGAAACTTCATTACTTCTTATTTAGATGTATCTGGGGGAAAAAGAAGAAAAATGTGACTTCAAGGAGAAAAACTGACAAGATGGTTACTTTTAGTAATGATATAAACTTTAATTATATGAAATTATGCAGTAAAATCTATGGAGTACACAAGTCAGTCAAGTGTGACCTTCCAAATTAACAGAAATAATTCGCAAATAAAAAAAATCCATGTTTGATATTTAACTCTTAGTAATACACACACGCACACACACACACATGCACATAGTTCCAAAATCTCTCAGGGATGCTTCAGAGAAACAGTGTTATCCCAAGGGTTTCCTTTCTCCTGTTTCTTTTAGATGTACTCATCCTAAGGAAGACACACACCACAAAAGCCACGTACACAAAGTAAAACTGATGTAACAGATTCTCAGCTGCTTTCTATAACTAAGTTTATTCTTCCTCTCCTGGTGTAGGCTATAGGGTTACTATTTTACCATTCTATTTATCCATCTAGGTTATTGCTCTTACCAACCAAAGGCAAGATATTTATTTACTTCACTGTTTTCTGCTTTTACTTTCTGTCCCATCTTCCAAAACCACACACATTGTATTTTGTGTTTTTCTTGGTTTGGTATCTTCCCTTTTTTTGGGGGGTGGGGCTGGAGGAGAGACAGGAAAACAATCTATACATGCCTACTTATAGCAAACAAATGACCATAAAGTTCATTGTCATTCATTTATTCATTCATCCAGCACACATTTATTCTGTACCTACCATAAGTAATATTTTAGCCCTTACAAAAGACAGACATTTCAGTGAATTAGAGACCTTAATTATTTGGGTACTCCCTCTATTACCACTCAACCTATGCATGCCACCATATTTATTGTCATTGTTTTTCCACAGATCTCCCATAAAAGAAGAAAAATATTTGAGACCTTTCTTTGAGACTTTTCATATTTTATGAATATTAGTGCTCACTCAAGCTCATTATTTAATGTCAGTACATGACTATTTTTCTCATCTTCTGTTCTTATGATTTCCCACTGAGTACTTTGGCACTACTTTTTTCACTTAAGTCTTCACTGGCAACATGCTAATCCACTACCACCTATCAAGAACATTCCATTGCCCTTTGGGATATGTGAAGTTTTTATGCTTTAGACATCATAGTAAATTAATGTACCTACATATTCAGCGGGTTATCAATCCAAGTCAATGTTTTCATTAGATTATGGGGAGCAATATACCAATCATCTTCTCCCATGCATATATGACTACTTTTTCCTTAAAAGGTACTGAAAACTTAATTGGTTAAGATTATTAAAGGAATGAGTTGTTCACATGTCTTCTTGATCACATAAATACAAATAGTCATGAGGGACTCAAGCTCCTTTCTTACAGTTGGTGAACATATTAATGTCTGTTGCTTGATTACTATATATCCTACATGTGAATTGCTTCCTGCCAATATCAGATCTATCCTACCAGGGTACTGAGTTGACTCAAGCCCAGCTCAAAGCAAAGCTGCATTATTCATCTAATTTGTTTGTCCTAAATGAATTACTGAACTTCTTTTTCTAATGTTCATGCTGTCATTGTCCTTCATTTTTCAAAGTGATTTTTTTTGGTACTTTGATTAGTATAACTACTGAATAAGTAAGTTAATTTAAGTAGTATTGTCATTGTTCTTATATTAACTCATCCTGCCCATGAGCAACTACTATTTCTCCAACTGTTCAGATCTACTTTTATTTGTGTGAAAAGTGTTTTTTAACTATGATAATGGAATTCTTTTTCATTTATTTTTATATGATTTTCCAAGTATTTTAAATTATTATTTAATAGATTGTTATTATTTTAGACTTATTAAAATTATTAACTTTATATTATTTTGGTTATTTCAATTGAGATTTCTCTTTCTATTGCTTGCTTTTGCATTTTGGGGGGAATATAGAAAGATGGTGATGAGTTATGTTGGTTTATTTTATAACCTTCAACTTTAGTGAACTTATTAATTTTTGTTAAGGTTTTTTTAGTAAGTAGACCATCATATCATCTGCAAAAATTTGATAATTGTGTTTCTTCATTGACTATGCTTATTACTTCCATTTCTTTTTCTTGTGTTATTGCTATCTCTAGTATTTCTCATACAATATTGAATAGTGATAGTGATAACAGTATCCTTACCTCATCCCTGATATGACGAGAAGGGCCATTCTTACTACAGGTAATGCTTGCTCTTGGATTTAGATAGACATTGCTTATCATTTTAAGGAAATCTCCATTTGTCCTTGTGTTTCTCAGTATTTTTAATAAGAAGTATATAGTATTTTATCAAGAGCTTTTCCTGCATCTATTGATATAATGTTTGTTTGTTTGTTTAATTGACAGATAACGTTTTGCTTAAAGTTTTACTAATATTGATTGATCTTTGCATTTCTGGTATAAACAATATTCAGTAGTAGTGTATGATCTTTGTAATCTATTAATCTCCTTGGTTTTATTTTTTTGTTGTTGTTGACATTCATTGGGGGAATTTGTCTATAGTTATCTTTATTTCAACTCTCCCCAGTTTAGGTGTAAATACAAATTTTTGTCATGGAAGAAATTTGATAGGGCACCTTCTTTATCAATTTATTTCAAATGGTTTGTATAGCATTGTACTTAATTATTATTGAAATGCTTGTTAAAATTTGCTTATAAATTTGTTACTTTTTTTCCTTTAGGGAAGTCATTTATGGCTTTTCCTATTCTAATAATCTGGGATTTTTATTTTTGTTTTTGCAAATATTCACCTATTTCATTTAGATTGTTAAGTGTTATTGGCATATAGTTAGGCAAAATAATTCATAATACCTTTCCTTTTCTCTTCATTGTTTGTTAGTTTATCTTATTCATTTTGATACGGGGATGTTGGTTTAATTACTTTTAAAAGAATCAAATTACCCAAGGGTTTATTAAAGAAAAAACTCCTAGTTTTATTGATTCGTTCAATGGTATTTACTTTCAGTTTTGTTAACCTGTCCTTTGCTTTTCAGTATTTCTATGCTGCTGATTATTTAAGGATTTTAAATTAACTTTTAATAGTTTTAATTGTATGTACAATTAATTGATCTAATCTTTCTTTATTGATCTAAGCATTTAAAGATATTAATTTTCCCAAAATAATAATTTGGCTGCATCCCACAAATTTTGTTACATTGTTTTCATTGTTGTTAATGGAATTATTGATTGCTTCAATGATTTCTTCTTTGACTTGCTCATTTTTTAGGTTTAGATTTAGTTTCCAATTTTTTAAATCTATATTTCAAAAAATATCTGTTGCATGAAATATTGAATAGGTCATAAAAAGATACATTTAAATTTTGAGCTTTTATGAAGGTGCCACGTGTAGCTGAGAAATAGGTAATAGTCCTTTCTCTTCCCATTCATGTTATCTAAAGGTCAAACATATCAGACATTTTCGAACAATCCATGCATCTCCTTAGCCTCTTCCTTGTTTTTTCCATTTTTTTCTTTTACACTGTCTTCTCAGGAGTCTATTTTGCTTCTGACCACACTGTTTCCCAAAATCTATATTCCTTTTTATCCTCTCTCTCCCCATTTCTTGTAACCTCCTTCACTCTGAAGGGAAAGAGATCCCTATTTTCCTGGTATGTAAGGTGAATTGTGCCTGTGTATATGTATTCTTCCATCTCTGAATTAGTGAGGATGGGAATGAGAACCAAATATTGTCTGCTACCCTATCTACCACACCCTCTGTTAAATGAAGTCTTCCTTACATACCCAATTTATGTGACATAATTTTCCCAGTTCGTCTCCTTTCTCCCCTCTCCTGGTGCATTCATTTTCTTTACCCTTCCACTTTTCTTTTGAGATCATCCTTAAAAAATAAAAGCATACTCAGAATCTCTTTATAATTTGACACTCTTCAAGACACTGGAAGATTTCAGCACTTTGAGAGATTTACATATATCCTATACCTATATAAAAATGTAAATTGTTTATTTCATCCTTCATAATTTCTCACTCATGATTAATTATACTTCTTTTGAGACGTTGAATGTCACTAAAAAAATTCAGATATTTTCTTTTCTTTTTCTTTTTTTTTTAAAGCCAAAGAAAACAAAGTTTATTAGAGATTCACCTAATTGGGTTGCCTGTATACAGAACCTAAACTTTTGCAATGCTTGTATTCACAAGCAGGCCAGATAGAATCCCAGCTAGACAAAGTCTGACCTAGATTGAATCTGAGCCCAGGTATTTTCATTAGGAATGCTTGAAGATTTTCAATTTCATTAAATAGCTGTTTATTTTTTTTGATTGTTTTTGTTCTTCTATGTAGGATTATACTCAGTTTTTCTGGATAGTTTATTTTTGGTTGAAATCTAAGCTTTACCTGCTAGAATATCATATTCCAAGTCCTCTTTTCTTTTACAGTTTTAGGTGATAAATCCTTATGTGATTGTGAGTATGACTCCACAGTACTTGCATTTTGTCTTTCTGACTTCCTGATATATTCTCTCCTTGACTTAGGTGTTCCATATTCTGGCAATAATATTATAGAGATTTTTTATTTTTATGTTTATTTTAGGAAGTGATTGTCATCTTTTAATTTTTACATGGTCCTCCAGTTTTAAGATTCCTTCATAATTTATTGAAACATGAGGTCTAGGTTCATTGATTTGCTCATGGCTTTCAGATAGTCCAATGATTCTTAAATTATCTCTCTTTAGTCTATTTTCTGAGTCATTCAAATATTTCACATTTCCTTTCTTCTCAGTATTTTGACTTTATTTTATTATTTCTTGATATTGCATATAGTTACTAACTTCTGTTTGGTCATTTCTAATATTTAAATAGTTAATTTTCCAACATTATTATAATTTTGCAATAATATTGCACTTTTAGTAATACTTTGCATTAATATTAATATTCTTTTCATAATTTTCTTGCATGGCTCTCATTTCATTGCTCATATTTTCCCCTCTACCAAATATTTTTCTTTGCTCTTTTTTATCTCTCTCTTTTAAAACTCTTCCAAGAATTACTGTTGGATTTGTGTCTGATCTGCATTTTTCTTTGAGGCTTTGCTTATAGGTATTTTCAAGTCATTGTCTTCTCATGTCGTTAGGGTCAGTTTTTGGTTTATCTATTTGTTCATTCTTTCAGGCTACTAACTTGACTTTATGGTAGTTTATGGTAGCTCATTCATTGGGAGAAGGAAGACTTGATTTCTGACTTAAGCTTATTTTTCTGTCCATCTGCTTGTTTTTACAACATAATCATGAGGCCTGTAAGCTTTCAGTGCTTCAAAAGTGTTGTCATTTAGGGAGAAGTTTGTTTACTGTGCTCCTGGTAGTGTTCTGAAAATTCTTTGATCTTGCCTGAGTCTACTGGCTTTGTTTCAGTTTCAATAGATTGCTGGTCTAATACGCAGCTAGCTAGCTAGAATTTTCTGAAGGTTTAGAGTGATTGAATTAATGGCTTCTATTTAATATTGGTTTCTAGGACTGATTACTTCGCTACAGGCTAATGTGTAGGGAAGCCACACTCATGAAACTTATTCCTTGCTTAGTACATAGCTTGGACTCCTATAGGTCATGAATATTTCTCTCTGTACTAGAACTGTGACCCTAGAATTTGTCATAGGTGACAAAGCTGCTAGTTGGCACCTGTTCTCATTCCCAGTTTTGGTTCAGGGATCCCCTGGGATCTCTTTTGACCCCAGTGTTTTCTGCTTTGTTGTTTAGTCTCAGCCAACTTAAAATTAGAGGGCAGTGCAGTCTTCACTGTTGCTTCTGTGCTCTGGTCCTGAACAACCCCAACCCCAAAATTTGACTTCTCTTTCTAAGCTTGCCTAGATTGGACAAAAATAACTCTTTGGTGACTTTATACTGAATTTCCCAATCAATGTTAGGTCCATGGTGATTAAAAGCCAAAAATCTTTGGGATAGAAAGAATAACTAATCAAAGTCTTGGAAAATAATAAAAGAACTGATATTAAAATAACACTAACTCTGAAAGGTCATTGGGTCTACACCATCTCACTACCAGCTCTATCTCATCATCTGATTTACTCACATAGCCTACAGACATATTGGCTGTTACCTTTAATTATATGACCTGAGTTCTTTGCCATCCACCTTATTTCTTACCCTTAGAATTTCTGGACCTCTCCATTTGCCTCCTAGCTCAACTTTTGCTTATGTTTGTCCCCTCTAATCAGAGTTTCAAGTACAAAGATTGTTTTGCTTTTTTTCCTGCTTGTAGCCTCAGCACTTAGTATAGTATTTATAAGTACTTCTGTCATATTTGTTATGCTTTTCCAGTTACTGATTGCTTAATTCAAATAGCTATGAGAGTAGGAATGTGAACCCAGATTTTTCTCTTTCTTTTCAGTACTGAATTTTATGTATAATACGTTGCTCCAAAGCTCACTTCTGTCATTAATTTGGCCCTAAAACTGTGTGATCTAGCTTATAATTATCTCTTTAAAGATTTTTAAAATAAAATCCATAGCTTACAAATAATTGCGAGAAATAATGTCATTTCTCTATTTAAAAATAATTTTCTTTTATAACATATTTTAAAAGGTATTTTTTTCATTGGTTGGGATTTTTCTAATTCCAGTCTCCTTTAGCAGAGGTCAGTCAGTGTCATGGACCAAGCTGTAAAAAGTTGCAGGAATAAGCATTTAAAAATGTTTACTGTTAGAAAAATTCCTCTAGAGGCTACAAGAGCATACATGCCTCTCTATCCCTACATATAATCCTAGTGCTTTTTTTCTTCCACAATCATAGTTTGTATTTTTAACAGCAGAAATGAACTATAACTGTGATTTTCTCTGGGTTTGCCTAATCGTAAATGTCAACTATTGTGATGCTGGGGGGTAAGAAATTAATGTGGTATAGTGGAAGAGATTCTATTTCCAAGAGCCTAAGCTTGAAGTAAGGTAAAAGAATGAAGTTAGAACTTTTTCAAGTAATTTTTGGAAGAAATTTTCTTATTGATCATGCAATCCAAAATAGTAAGCTACACACTGTGATTTTGGGAATACATAGAACACCTCTCTTCACCTCATATTGAATATATTTGCTTGCTGATAATCGAGATCCATAATTATAGATTTATTTCTTTGTCTAGTGACTTTTGTACAGTTGGCATGCTGATATTTCTGGAAGTTATATAATTTTTAAGCTTATTAATTATTTGAGTAACAGTGTTAATGAGAAAGTTTTTCTTTAGAATAAGCTTTTCTATGAGAAAAGAGTAAACAAGAAATAAATCTGTGCTTGAGGAAGAAAGAGAAGGGAAGAGCCTAAGGGTAAGGAGGACATTAGAAAAGCGAAGAAAGACTGAACAATAGAGCTTCATAAAGACATATTTTTAAATTAATAAATAACTTATAAAATAAGTAAACATAATAAAATTTTGTCATCCACCCACACAAAGAAAAACTGTTTCCCAAACAACACCTAACAAACTATCCAAAGAAATATATTTTTTGATGAAGTTATTTCATAAATTGTATGTTTTCTCTTTGACAGTATGGTTCTTACATTGACCCATTTCCACATGCCACAGAAAATCTATATAGATGAAGTCAAACAGCCTCATAGAGCTTCTTCATCATTTCCTCTATTTTTGAGAAAACTGACTTTAATTCAGGGAATCTCAGAGTGTAGGGGTTACCTCCATAACAGTGTTTATAATTGGGCTGCATTAGTCTTGTCTCAATTTCAAAAAAGGTTTAAGCCTAGAATTTCAGTCAAAATGATACCCACATTTATAAAAGAAGTATAATTTTTACACATCTCCAAACTCATTCTCCTAGCCTTCTCACACACATATACACAAAAAACCCCAAACATGCATGTGTGTATTTGTGGGCTTTTTTTTACCACTATCATTTTGAATTATAACCTTCCCTTCATAATTTCTCCCACATTTTTTTTGTCATAGAGAAACAAAGAAAATTAAATGGCAAATTGCATATTATAAATAAGATAGTATTCTGCACTCATAAACTCCTTGTCTTCAACAAGAAAAAAGTGCCATCATCTTCTCTTCTGGCTCAGAATAGTCAATAAAAATTAAAGTTTGCTTTGCTACATTTTCCGTTTCCTGGACTTGGATACATTATATATGGTCTTACTGTTCTCACAACCTACCTGACAACCACCATTGTTCCCTGCAAACCTTTGGCTGTCATCGGCTTCCAAAAACTCCTGGAACCAGAGATGTCTTGGCTGTTTTGGCACCCCATTGCTATTCAAAGCCCACTGTTATGATGAATATTATTTCATGTTAGCAGAAAGGTTGATCACACAAGCAGCCTCAGAAATTTATGTAAATGATCCATCAATGAGATAGTAAAGGCAGCTCTTAATTTCTAGCCTCCTCAGCATTGTACAGGGAAAACAAAAGGCAGCTGTCAGTCAGCATGTTACATGATGCATTCTACCTGTCATCTCTTCTATCCATCATCTGTCATAAACTTGGATAACAATTTCCCCTCTACATTCATTAATTCACAATGTAAAAGACAATTAAAAAGATAAAAAACAAAATATTTATAAAGAATGACATTCTTAAAAGACTTTGCCATAATCAGGGGCATCTTGCAAGAACAATTTTCATAGAAATTACTGTGTATATTTATCAAATATACTGTATGTATTTATTTGGAACTTTTTAAAAATAACAATTTGGAATTTTTTTATTTGCTTTCTCTTTAATTAAACCACATAGAACTCTTCTTCAGGAATGACTCAGTTTTAAGCAAATAGTTTAGGGCACTATCCACATGATGGGGATAGAATGGATCATTTTCTAGTTTGGATCCAGGAACTAGGTTTAGATTATATCATGAGCATTCACATTTTTTTCAGTTAAAAAAGAGAGTCCAAATTAGAAGGAACCTCAAGGAACACTAAATTCAACCTTTGCCTGAGACATCACTGCTCTATAGGAATCACAGTGAACTCATGAAGTCTACTCTTCATCAAGGGGGTCATTGCCTTTAGGAGTGACTGTTTTATTTATATTGAGCCAAAATCTTCCTCAAAAGAGTTTTTATTGGTACTTGTTTTGCTCTCATACATCAAACATAATCAAGAAGGCTTTCCAGTTCCTCCTTCATGCTAGAGCGGTCCCTCTCTTAATTATCTCCAATTTATCTTGTATGTTGTTGTGCTAGTCCGTTGCCAAAGATCATGCCATCAGAAATGATGACATGACTTGCACTTGACTTTGTTTTGAGTGAGGGAGGACTGTGCACGTCACCTGCCTCACTTCTTCTTCAGAGCCATCTGAATCCAGTGACTAGATATTCATCAGGATGACTGGAGATGACCCAGGATGAGGTATTTGGGGTTAAGTGACTTGCCCAAGGTCACACAGCTAGTAAGTGTCTGAAGTGAGATTTGTATTCAGGTCCTCCTGACTCCTGCCCTAGTGCTCTATCCACTGCACCACCTAGCTGCCCCTATCTCGTACGTATCTTGTTGGTAGAGAGTCATTTGCATGTTGTCTCTGTATTAAACTGTGAGTTTCTTGAGAACAAGGACTATTTTTGCTTTCATCTCCAGCATTAACCAATATGCCTGTCATATAGAAGGTCTTTAGTAAAAGCTCTTTGAGTTGACTATGGGAGTATCCTTCAATTACTTAAAGTCTGTCTGTTCATGACTCACTTTCCACTCTAACCTGAACTCGTTTCTCTTTAAAATAAACAGTTCCATCAATAGATTATATTAAAGAATGATTTTAAACCCCCACAACATATTGGTCAACAATCTTTTAACCCTTTCTAGTCTTCCAATTCCTAACCTAAAAGGTGGTGGGAAGATTTTATTAACATATAAGTGTTATAATGAGGGATAAGTACTTTTATTTTTCTTACTTGAAATACAACAATTCTATTATTTTCACCTGAGATTACATTAGGATTCTTGGGTTCTATCTCATACTGTTTTCTCATATCAAATTAGTTGTTTATGAAGACTCCCAGCTTTCAACATCCCCCATATAGAATGTTTCATGTTAATGTTTCTCTCATTTTTATTGATGCAGTTAACTTTAGGATGTTATATTTGTCTCTATTATTTTATTAAATAATTTTTATTAATTTATATTAACATTCATTAAAAAAAATAGAATTCAGAATTCTCTCCAGCACCTCCCCACCAGTTGAGAAAGCAGGAAATAATATCCATTATCAATGTAAAATCATGTAAAACATATTTCCACATTAGTTATGTTGAAAAAAAGCAAGAAAAATAATGTAAAGTGTGTGTATGTGTGTGTGTGTGTGTGTGTGTGTGTGTGTGTGTGTGTGTGTGTTTCAGGCCACATTCAGAATTCATCATTTCTCTCTCTGGAATGGATAGTGTTTTCAATTATGAGTCCTCCAGAATTGTCTTTGATAATTACACTGATCAGAGTAACTAAGTCCTTCCAGTTGATCGTCCTTGCAATGTTGTTATTGGGCTTGGTGTTTTCCTGGTTTTGCTCACTTCACTCTGTATCAGTCTTTTTCTTGTCTTATTGCTATAACTAGCATTTCTAATGCAATGTTGTTCATACATGTCTTCCCAGGTTTTTCTGGAACTGTCCAGCTCATTATTTCTTATGGTACAATAGTGTTCCATCACAATCATATGTCACAACTTGTTCGGCCATTCCTCAACTGATACGTATCCCTTCAATTTTCAATACTTTGCCACCACCAAAAGAGCTCCTATAAATATTTTTGTACATATAGGTTCTTTTCCTTTCTGTAAATCTCTGAGGGATATAGACCTACTAGTGCTATTGCTGGATCTAAGGGAATGCATGATTTTGTAGCCCTTTGAGCATACTTCCAAATTTTTCTCCAGAGTGACGAGACTAGTTTACAACTCTACCAAGATTGCATTAGTATCCCAATTTTTCCAAATTTCTCCCAATATTTGTCATTTTACTTTTATGTTATATCAGTCAGCTGATAGGTATGAAGTGGTACCTCACCTTTGTTTTAACTTTTATTTTTCTAATCATTAGTGATTTAGAGCAATTTTTCATGTGACTATAGATAGCTTTGACTTAGACTTTTGAAAGTTTCCTGTTCATATTCTTTGACCATTTATCCATTGGGCAATGGCACTTATTTTTATAAATTTGAGTCACTTCCTGATATATTGGAGAGATGAGGCCTCATTATTAGTGAAACATCATAAATATTTGTCCCCAGTTTTCCTGCTCTCCTTTTAATCTTGGCTTTTAATTTCATGTAGCCAAAATTATTCATTTTACCTCCCATGGTCCTTTCTATCTATGGTTGATCATAAACTCTTCTGTTATCCAAAGATCTGAAAGGTAAAATTTTCCATGCTTTCCTAATTTGCTTATGATATTACCCTTTGTATCTATATCATGTACTCATTTTTACTTTACCTTGCTATACCAGTGTGAGATGTTAGATTATATATAGTTTCTGCCAAACTGCTTTCTTTTTTTTTTTCAGCAATTTTTGTTAGATAGCAAGTTCTTCCCTCCAAAGCTTGGATCTTTGGGTTTATCAAACAGTAAACTGTTCTGGTCATTTATTTCTCTATATTATATACCTAATCTATTCCACTGATCCACTATTTTATTTCTTAGCCAGTACTAGATTATTTTGATGATTACACCTTTGTAATGTGTATAGTTGGAAATTTGGTACTGGTACACGACCTTCCTTCCCAGATAAATTTTGTTATTATTTTTTCCAGCTGTATAAAATAATTTTTGGTAGAATGATTGGTATGACATTGAACAAGTAAATTAACTTGGGTAGAATTGTCACATTTGTTATTTTGTCTCAGCCTACCCATGAACAATTAGTATTTTTCCCGTTGTTTAGATATGACTTTATGTAAAAAGTGTTTTGTGATTGTGTTTCTACAGTTCCTGGGTTTGACTTGGCACACAGACTCCCAAATATTTTAAATTGTATGCAGTTATATCAAATATAATTTCTCTATCTCTTCCTGCTGGACTTTGTTGGCAAGATACAGAAATGCTGATATTTTGTGTGGCTTTATTTTATATTGTACAACTTTGCTAATGTTAATTGTTTTAACTAATTTTCTCGGTTGGTTTTCTACTATAATATCATATAATAGCATCTGTAAAGATCAATACTTTTGTTTCCTCATTGCCTGTTCTTAATATTTTCATTTCTTTTTCTTGTCTTATTGTTTTACCCAGCATTTCTAATACAATAATGAATGAGTGGTGATAATGGACAATTTTTCTCATTCCTGGTCTTATTAGGAAGGTTTCTAGTATGTCTCTGTTGTAGATAATACTTGCTCTTGGTTTTAGATAGATACTACTTATCATTTTAAGGAAAGCACCATTGCTCCCTATGATTTCTAATATTTTTAATAAGAATGAGTATCAAAAGCCTTTTCTTTTGCTATGGCAATAATCATTGATATGTTCTGTTATGCTTATGTTGTTGCTCCTTCATTTAATTGTATCCAACTCTTTGTGACCACGTGGCACTTCAGGTCCTTCTAACCTCCACTATCTCTCAAAGTCTATCCAACCTCATGTTCACTGTTTCTGTGACACTATCTATCCATCTTATCCTCTGCTATTTCCTTGTCCTTTTGCCTTTGATCTTTCCCGACATCAGAGTCTTTCCTAAAGACCTTTATTTTCTCAATGTGATGCAAAGTACTTAAGTTTCCCCTTTTGAAAGGCTAGTGAATAATCTGAATATTATGCTTTTGGTTTTCCTATTGTAGAAAAAGTCCTTCCTGGAGTAAATCCTTACCTGGTCATAGTGTATGATCATGAGATATATTGCTAAAATTTCCTTCCTACTGTTTCACTTAAAATTTTTGATGTACTATTCATTAGGGAAATTTGCTGTTTTCTTTCTCTGTTTTTGCTCTTCTTCATGTAGGTATCAAATCTATATTTGTGTGAAAGGATGTATTTTATAGGATTCTCTTACATTTTTCCTAAATAATTCATATATTGTTGGAATTAATTGTTCTTTAAATGTTTGGTAACATTCACTTATAAATCCATATGGACCTGGGGCTTTTTTCTTAGGTAAGTATCAAGTGTCTAAGGCTGGATTTGAACTCACATACTCCTGACTTCAGGGCCAGTCCTCTATCCACTGCTCCACCTAATTCTCCCTCAATTTCTTTTTATTAAGAATGGATTAAGTATTCTATTTTTTCTTCTGTTAATCTGGTTAATTTGTATTTTTGCAAATATTTATCCATTTCACATATATAATGGGTAAAATAGCTTCTAATGATGACTTTAATTTATCTTGATTGGCAATGCATTCACTATTTTTGATACTCATTTTCTTTTTTGGTTTGCTTTTTTCTAATCTAATTAACCAATGGTTTGTCTACTTTTAATAATATTTATTTTTTCCCAATTGCATGTGAATTTTTAATAATCTTAAAAATTTTTGAGATTCAAATGCTCTCCCTTCTTTCCTTCCCTAACTCTTTCCTTGCATGTGAAACAATTCAATGTTTTACGTGTGCAACCATGTAAAACATGTTTCCGTATTAGTCATGTTGTAAAAGAAAAATCCAGACAAAGAAAAGAGTAAAAATAGTATCCTTTCATCTGAATTTAGATTTCATCAGTTCTTTCTCTGGAGGTGGACAACATTTTTCACCATAAATTCTTCAGATTTTTCTTAGATAATTCTGTTGCTAAAAACAGCTAAGTCATTCACAGTCAATCATCATACAATATTGCTGTGTATAAACTTCTACTGGTTCTACTCACTTCACTCTGCATCAGTTCGTGAAAGTCTTTCCAGGCTTTTCTGAAGTTAATCCACGTGTCATTTTTATAGCACAATAATATTCTATGGCAATCATATAATACAACTTATTCTGCCATTCCCCAATAGATGGGCATCTCCCACCTGTCCAATTCTTGATCACCACAAAAAAAAACCTACTATATATTTTTTGTACTTCTATGTCATTTTCCTTTTTATAAAATCTCTATGGAATACAGACCTACTGTGGTATTTGTTGTGTCAATGCCTGGTTTTATATTCCTTAGGACATAGTCCCAAATTTCTTTCCAGAATGGTTGGATCCATTCACAACTTTACCAACAAACAATAGATCAGTGTCCCAATTTTTCCACATTTCTTCCAGTACTTATAATTTTTCTTTATTGTCAAGTTAGATGATCTGATAGGTATGACATGGTGCCTCAGCTTTGTTTCAATGTGCATTTCTCTAATCATTAGTGTTTTAGAGCAGTTTTTCATTTTACTACAGATAGTTTTGATTTCCTCACCTGAAAACTGTCTGTTCATATCCTTTGATTACTTATCAATTGGGGAATGATTAGTATTCTTATGAAATTCACTAAGTTCTCTATGTAATTGAGAAATGAGGCCTTTATTAAAGAAACTAAAATTCTTCCCGTTTTCCACTTTCCTTTTAATCTTGGCTGCATTAGTTTCATTTGTTGCAACAACTTTTAAATTCAATAAAAATCATTTGTTTTACATCTTCCAATGCTCTCTACCTCTCATTTGTTCATAAATTCTTCCCTCACAACAGATATGAAAGGTAAATTATTCCATGCTTCTCTAATTTTCCCATGATATCACCCTTTATGTAGAAATCATGTACTTATTTTGATGTTATCTTGTTACATAGTGTCAGATGTTTGTCTAAATCTAGTTTCTGTCAAACTGTCTTCTAGTTTTTTCAACAGTTTTTCTGAAATAATAAATGCTTTTCCCAGAATTCAGATCTTTGTGTTTATCAACACTGGGCTGCTATGGTCCTTTACTACTGTTTATTGTGTACATAAACTATTCCACTGGTCTGCTACTATTTCTTATTCAGTACTAGATTGTTATGATGTAATACACTTTGAGATTTCTACTGCTAAGCCACTTTTGTTTATATTTTTTCATTATACTCTTGATCTTTTGTTCTTCCACATTTGTTTTTTCTAGCTACTTATCATTTTAAGAAAAACTTCATGTATTCTTAGACTCTGTAGCGTTTTTATTAGGAATGACTGTTGTATTTTGTCAAAAGCTTTTTTGCATCTATTAAGATAATGTAAGTAAAGAAATAAAGTTTCCTCTAGGTGCTGATTTGTCTGCACCCCACAAAGTTTGGTATATTTTCTAATTGTCATTCTCTTTAGTTAAATTATTTATTGTTTTTATGATTTGTTCTTTGATCCACTCCTATGTATCCCTATTGAATTTAATCTGATTGTTGAGGTACAGGCTCAAGGAACCCCCTTGAATTCTCCTTGATCTTCCCACTAGATCTAGTGTTTGCCTGAGGCCATAGGTTTTCCATTATTGTTATGCCCAAGTCTCTGTTACCTCCAGATTGCCTCTGGCTACTTCCCATCTTGATCCTATCAAAATTCCATTCTCTTATTTCCAGAAGTTAGACCTTTAGTTGGGACCTCTAGTCCCACCAAGATCCTGCCTGGATCCCTCCTGTAGTCACCCCAGACTACTTGGCCACCTCTAGATCCCTCCCACAGTTTTTCTGTGTATAAGATCCATCTTGCCTCCATGAAGGTGCTCAAATTCAATCTGGTCCTCATCACAAGGGCTCAGATTCTATCTGACCCACTTGTCAATACAACTATCACAAGCTCAGATTCCTTAAGAGTCTACCTGATATGGTGGATCTTTAATAAACCTTGTTTTTCTTTCCCTGAAAGAAGGGTTGGGTTGAATTCATTTGGGCAGGACCCAGCATGTCACTATTTTGGGGTTCCCCTAAACCTTAATATAATTAGCATTGGTCCCCTATGGCAGTCTTTGGATATCTTTTTAAAAAATCCTTATTAGCTTATCTTCCTAATCAATCATTTGAAATTTTGAAAAGCATAAGATCATCATCTTCTTTGGCAATTCAATGGAGATCTCTTTTACACTGATATCAGCTAATTACTAGGTATTCATGGGTCAAATCATTCAACTAGTTCCAAAATAACAAAATGTAGTTTTATCAAGTTCATTTTTCCCTCTCTAATTCCTACAAAGATATTTTAGAGACTTAGCTAAATAGGTTTAGATATACTATACCTATTACATTCCCGTGAAGGAACATTCTATTAATCCTAACAAAACATCAGGTCAGGTTTTTTTGTTGTTGTTGTTGTTTTTTAATAGATTTCTCATTTACAATAATGACAAGTATCCATTTTCAAAATCACTTGGGGTTACAAGACTGAGAAGTTATCAGTATAGGCTAGAGATGAACAGTCCCCTTCCTGCCTTAAGGAGGACATTGCAACAGTCTTTGTGTATAAATAGGGAGGAAAATTCTTGTAATAATAGTATTATAACATTGGAGCCTTACCACATACCACATGAAAGTCATTTTTCTTTTTCCTTTCTTTGTGATCGCTTTGGATAAATTTTTATCCATATTTTCTAAATTCAACAGTTAAGAAGCCCTAAGTTACATTCTGCTCTAAAGTCCATTGTCTCACAAATGGATTGAATTGATATTTTACAATGTTTATTTTTGGGTCAGTACTCTTTTTTAAATCATAATGTCTAGCTTTGGTCTTAGAAATGATTTGCAATACTTCACAAATAAAATTTCCTTTCAAAAAATATTTTGAACTCTAAATCTGAAAAAGAATGTTTCTATATATAAAGATAAAAAGTAATATAGAAAAAGGGATGTAAGTGTAAAACCACAAATCTCTATTATGTACAGCTTCCTTTATATAAAAAAGATATAATAAATTCAAAGCAATACTTTCAAAGTTGTCCCATTTATCTGTTTTCCTTCTGAAATACTCTATGTTCCCCTCTGTGCTTTTTAAAAATGTTTCAATGACCCTAATACATTTGTTTCCTTTTTTCTTTGCAATTCTATCAGTAGCCCCTTTTTCCCTTTCCAAATAGCCTTGCCAAAATGAAAATAAAAAAATATAATCCTTGTAACAAGGAAATATGATCAAACAAGCATGAGTTTGCAATATTCAAAAATGCATTTCTCTTTCTGTTTCTTGAGTCCAACTCCCTTCTCTCAGGAGGTGCAGCAGTCAAGATGTTTCATGATCTGTCCTCTAGAATTTGGTTGGTCATTTCATTGGTCAAAGTTTTCATGTCTTTCATAATCATTTTTCTTTAAAATGCTGATTCCAGTTACTTCAATCTGCATCAGTTCATATCAGTTTTTTTTAGGTTCCCCTAAAAGTATTCCTTTTGTCATTTTTACAACGCAAAAACTGTCCACTAGATTCATATACCATAATTTATTAAGTCCCTCATTAGTAGATACTTTATTTCTATATTTTGCTAAAACAAAAATCTGGTCTAAAAAATGTGTCCATATGGTTCCCTTTTGATGTGAGGTCATAGCCTCTTTGAAATATTTTATTCAGTTTTTTTATGTTGATATTCATTGGGCCAGGAATTCTTACCATTTTTGTACATCAAGGGCCCTTTTTTCAACGTAGCTAATATCACCCTTGGCTTCCTTTTTCAGTATAATGCTTATAAATAATTTAAGACAATAATTTTAATGAAAGATTAGTGAAATATTTTCCCATCCATGTTCACAGGCTAAGCACCCACTCATTAAGGTTATTGGGCCATATTATCATTTTCCTAATTCCTCTCTCTCTTATGCACACATATTAATAGAAATAATTTGTTTTCTTATTTGGGGAACTTTTCTTATTTGGGAAAACAATATAATTTTGAAAATAACTTTTCTTTAAATGTTTGGTAAACTTCACTCATAAATCTAATGAATTGTTTTCTCTGAGTTACTTTATGATTTTTCAAAGTATTTTTTTTCTGATATTAGGTGATTTAAATTCAGTATAGGTTTTTTATGTTTAGTAAGAAAAATAATTGTATTTGTAAATATTACTGTATTTCATTTAAATTATTGGTTTTGTTGATATACAACTGGGTAAAATATTAATAATAATTTACTTTGTTACTTTATTTGTTGTAGTTTCTCCTTTTTTGTTTTTAATAATAACAATAGTTTTCCCCTTCTCTTAATTCAGATAGCTAAAGTTATAACTTTTAAAATGTTTTTCCTAAAATCAGTCTCTAATTTTATTTATCAATTTAATAGGGGTTTACTCTCAATTTTATCAATCTCTTCTTTGATTTTGAAGATTTTTATTATGAATTTTATAGGAATTTTACAAGTTGTTGCTATTGTATTCTGAGTTGATTGACCTATTTTCCCTCTTTTTTTGTCAATGAAATTATCTTTCTATTATTTGTTCTTTAACCCACAATTTCTTTAGGATTAAGTTATTCAATTAATATTTAACTTTCTCAACTTGATTAGACCACATCATATAATTCTCTTTATTCTCTTCCTCCCATTTTGTAATTAATACTACATGAAACATTGATTCATCTGCATTCAAGATTCCACAAGATCTCTCCATAATACCCCTGACCTACCAATCCGCCGTCAATCACCTCCACTGTATTTCTGCCATTACTCCAGTCTTTTAGTATACTTTTAGAAAGAAAACTCATGTGTTTCTTTGGTTGTCATGCTATTGCCAACCTTGGCTACTGAATGCACTCACCTCTCCTTCTTGATGTTGTTTGGGGTGTTAATCAAACAATTCTATAATTCTGGTTTTCTAAGAATGTCTCTTATGCTCCTTTATTATTGAAAGTACACCTTTTTTTATTTGTGGTTAAGATCAGATTTGCAGGGTAGTTCACCCTGGTCTGTATCCCAAACTATATTTCTCTTTGGAACACATTTTCTCATTCCTGCCTACATTTTCTGGTGATTGTAAATTATCTGAATTTTTCTTTATTTTTTTTTGGAGGTTGCTTTATTTGGAGTATTTCATGGTTGTTTTCAAATTTTATTATTTTTGAATTGAATTGTTACCTTGAATTACTGTGTAGGAGTTCATAGCATTTTTTTTTTAGAGGCAATGGTGGATTCTTTCATTTGGCATTTTGACTTCTGTCTTCAGAAATTCTGGACAATTTTCTAATTTCTTGAATTTTGATGTTCAAGTTGCTTTTTTTTTTTATTTTAAGAGACATGCTTCTCAGTTGTCTCTGAATTCTGACTTCAAAGATCTTTTTTTTTTTTTGCTTAAATTGAGAGCATATTTTCTTTTAGTATTACTGGTTTTGGGGGTTCTTGTTTCTCTTCTTTTATATTGTTCTTCACTTCTGTGTATTTTCATTCTCATTCAGTTTCTCTCTCTCTTTTTTTGGTGAGACAATATATTTAAGTTTTTATACTCTGCCAATTATTTCTGCTCTACGTTCATTCATGTCTCCTGGTCAAGGAACCTAATTTTAAAAGTTCTAAATGACAAAAGAGGCAGTGCAATCTTTCCATAATGATTCCAGTAATTTATTTTGGCATATACCAAAAGACTGGCAGCTGGATAGTCATAAAAGAGTTACAGTTGGATCTGATACATACTGTAACCAACTGACTGAGATCATGACCCCCAGGCTGAATGCCTAAATATCCCCAGGTGACCCTAGCCATAAAGTTCTTCAAACAAGTGGCCTTGAAAACGAACATTTTAGTAATATAGTTACTGCCACATATGAAATATGGGAACGTGTGGTTTGGGAGTCACCTGCATTTGTTATAAGGGAGTAGTTAGATTCTACATGTGTGTTTGAATTCACATCAGAGAATGAAGCATATTGAATACATATTCTGAGTGCTCTTAGTTCTGAAGGCAGAAACCTTTTCTTTAAAAAACAGTCAGCTTTAAAAATAGACTCTAAAACAAAATAATTATTCATAAATTTACCAAAATTTCTTTCCCCCTTTAGACATAAACGAATAGTAGATATCAGAAACAACATCTAATCCAACCATGCAGTGGCTTTTACCTAGGCTTCTCCTTTAGTGGGAGGACTTTGTGAAGGGGTATAATGCTAAGAGTTGGAAGTCAAAATGGTGCCTGACCCCATAAACAGCATTCATATTTAAAAGCCAAAGCATGGTCCTTATCTCATTCTAAAGCAATTATTGGTCAGGTATTAGAGTTTTTACATCTATTGAATAATCGTTGTGGATAGAAGCCACATGCCATTTTAAAGAGGAAGAAACTGGGGTCAAAGGTAAAATAATTTGACCAGCGTAAAATAGCTAGTAAGCCACTGGGGTAGCATTTAAACCTAGGTTTTCATAACTCTGACTAGTTCCTTATGCAATGTATTGGGCAATATCATTTTGAAGGAGCAACAAATATATAAATTAATATATTTGCATTACAATATATATCAACAATAACAAAACAACTAGTTCACACCAAAATATTAGCCTTAGCACAATGGTTCACTCATTTCATGTTGTGTACACCAGTTGAACAGATCTTAATATACCAGTAAAAAATGTGTACTGCCCATTACCTTTCTTTGTATTGAGATTTGACCTAAAGAAGAAAGTAAAACTCTATTACAAATGTGAACCATTATTTTAGAAAGAATAGAATTTGCCATCAACAGACCTGGACTTGAATCCTGACTCCTGAACTTACTAACATTATGACCTTCATTGAGTAACAATATCTCTGGGCCTTAGATTTCTTCCCAACAGGTAAGGGGTTAGAGATGACCTCTAAGGTCCCTCCCAAATCTGAACTGTGTAATTTTATGGACACAGACATAAGCATTACATCAGATTATTTAAAGGAGTGCCCTGCTCTTTTATGAAGGAATGCTTTAAAAAAAATGTTGTTCAGTCACTTCTGCGTCTTTGTGACCCTATTTGAGGTTTTCAAATATACCAATATTTGAAATCAAAGATACTGGAGTGGTTTGGCATTTATTTCCTTCTTTAGCTCATTTTACAGGTGAGTTTAATGTTAATGTAAGGTAAATAGTGGTTGGGGGGAAGAGTTAAAGATCTTCCCTGCCCATTAATAGGCCTCAATATCTTTTCTTAATTTCTGTTGAGGCAGTGGGTGAAAGGGTCCTGCTCTCCAGCTCTGAAAAGTGTATAAATAATCTGAGGTGAGGTTTTACTTTGTGATTTGCTTATTGGAAGTGTTTGGCCAGATGAGACTCTGGGTAGTTGCTAAGGAGCCCCCTGACTTTGAAAATCCAAATGTTGGTGCTTCTCTTTCTGGCAACTATGTATGTATGTAATGGTCAGACAGTTGGATCTGTCTGTTGATCTGTGATGTATGAATTGCTTATGGTCAGACAGTTGGAAGCCCTGTCTGTTGATCTTTATTTCTCTGCTTGTATTTTCTCTCTTGGCATATGTGTTTTTTAAAGTGATTGTTGACCTCTCAAAAGTTGCTTTCCTTTTAGAAAAGCAGATCTGAGAACCTATACAGCAAACCCTCCTGTATATGTCAGTGGGTCCTTGATGTTACAAGGAAGAAACTGAGATAAACAGGTTTAAGGACTTGCCTGGGATCACAGAGGGTTTGAGGCCAGATTTGAACACAGGAAGATGAATTTTCCTGGCTTCAGGTCTGGCACTCTATCTACTGAGCCATGTAGGAACTCCATTGTCAGAAACACTGCTTACCTTTGCTAGTTCATCAGTAAGTAGTTTGCCTGCAAGAATTAAGAATTTTTGAAATGACCCAAAAAGATTGAGGCCTTCATCTTCCATCAGTGCTATTCTACTTGAATCATTTTCTTTCTGTTAATCATATACATATATATGTATATGTGTATATATATATATATATATATATACACACACACATATATATATATACATATATATATATATATATATGTATATATATATATGTATGTATGTGTGTGTGTATGTATATGTATATGGAACTTTTCCATAAACTGATTTTGATTAGTAAGTGGAGGCTAAAATGAAATGTCTATGCATTTACAAGCTTAGCTGCTATTGACAACTGCAATTGACATATAATACACAAGGAAAATAAACTGCCTAAAATAATAGCTGATACAATTATGTCTGCTGATAACCCTTTACACACTATCACACCTGCTTTCATATCTTATCATTGAGCCTAATTTTAAAAGAGGTGAAGATAGAAAGCAAAATTCCATTTCCAATTTGTTTCATGCAAATGCCAAAAGGGACACTATTTGATTGGTTCATTTTAACTTTAGACAATTCACTAAAGCATGATGCACATGTCTTGAAGTCCCACTGTATGTCCATAAAGAAGGACTGGTTATCTCCCTGTAATAACATGCTGTATTATCCTCTTTTAAGGGAATTCTGGGTGAACAGAAAACTGGAAAATCTGAGAAACACAAATCTTTTTCTATTTTTTTCTAAACACCATGGGAATATTTATAATTAAAACAACTACTTTTTCTTTCCCAGGTTCCAGAAGTGAAGTGAATGTGTCTAGTTCTTCAAAATCATTCAGCCTTGGGAAAATTCAGCATCTAAGGGTAGCAGTGAGGCTTAGTTGGCATTGTCTTCACGGTAATTGTAACTTGCAGTCATTGCCATAAGAGAAACAATGACAACAAAGGAATTGATGTGGTATTGTTGTCTTTAATAATTTAAAAACTGACATATGTCAGCAGCTTAGTCAAACATTTCAACTAGAAGAATCTCAAATTTGAGACTCGGAGCTTGAAAGGAATGCTGTCTAATAGTTTTATTTATTTATTTTTTGTTTTGTTTTGTTTTCATGGTAAGCATACCACTAGGTTTATGGTTTGGGACTATATTTTCAAATTCTTTTTACATAAAGTAATTGAATCAATATAACTTTTATACAACTATTTGTAAGAGGTTAAAATTTACAAAAAATAGCGAAATTGAACTAGGTTATCTGTTGCTTAGATAGCACATTTTAAAAACCAGTTATCTTTCTAATTATATTCTGCAAATTTAATATCCTGAAGAAAATTCTATCTCCCTGCCCCATATGACTCCTTTGAATACAATATTTACATCGCATCACAAGGTCAAATCACATAAGTGATTTATCCAAGGTTACATATCCAGTAAGTATCAGAGCTAGATTTTGAACCCAGGTCCTTCGTCTCTAAAAATAGTGCTCTTTTTTTTTTAAATCACTGTATTATGATGCTTTCCTTACTTCTCTCACTTTTATTGAAATGACTTATTTGATTTCATTGCAATTTATTCTCTTTCTATGGACTTAAAACTAATTTCTATTTCTTAGTTTGTGTACATGTGATAAATCTCTCTACTAGTTCATCAACTTGTGATTTGTATGTTTCACATATGTCTTAGCACAGGGAATCATACATAAAAGATACTTAGATTTTTATTGACTGATTCAATATATCTTCCGGGAAAGAGTTGTCCTTTATACAATGAACTGATGACCTCAAGATCTGATTCTCTTCTCCCTCAAGAATTTTCCACATCTTCCTAGCTTTGACAAAATGCAAACTCTACCCAAATTGAAATTTAAATCCCTTCACAGTTTGTTTCCAGTCTACTAACCCAAGTTTATTGACCTACTCCTCTCCCAACTCCTTCCCATACTCCTTATTCCAGATACATTTCTGTTTTCCTCTGAACGTGTTCCTTCCCATTCCTTTGCACAGGCTCTTGCATATGCATGTATCACATCACCCTACTTCCCACCCCAAACTGTGTCTCTTAAAAGCCTTAGCTTCCTTCAAGGCTTACCCAATGTGGTATATCCTAGAAGAAACCTTCCTTGACCCCCTTGCTTCTCTCTTTCTCTTCTTCAAGCTATACAATATGTAATTTTCTCTTTCTAAGTTGTGTCCCCACAATAGACTATAAGTTCCTTGAGGACACGTGCTCTTTGCTTTTAATCTTCAGTGCATAATGCCTTGCACAAAATACACATTTAATAAATGCTAGTTGAATTGGATAAGAAAAGCAATTCGCTGAGAATCATCAGCCACCTACAATCTTCAACTGATAAGAAAACACGCATGAAATATATACATCAACAGAAACACATACTTGTTTGTGCCTGCATAATATTTTGCTATTGTAGGCCAGATTGGTGCTAGTTTCTAGATGAGTCCTATTTAAGTCTGGAATATCATTTAGGAGCAACAACTGGTGTGTCAAAACACTTTGAAGAAAAGATTACAGCGGTACAAATGGCATCCAATTTTTGATTTAAACTAAGGACAATTAACAAAATGAACTCATTAGATTTGCAATCAATCTAATTCAGAATGGATTACAATTTTTATGAAAACTACCTGAGGTCAACAAAGAACTCCCAACAAATTATATGAACAATTTACATCAATGATTTGTTCATTTTATGTTTTGTAGAAGAGCTAAATATTTTGTACCTCACAGAGACAGCACTTCTTGACTGTAAATCAAGAACTCCATCCATTAAGGTCCATTATCTATATGGATCAAAATTCAACCTTTGCCATTCATTAGCAGTATTATTTGGTCTTTTGAGGCCCTGGCAAGTCCCTAAATTATAGATCTGTTCAATAGACAGTGATGGAAGAAGTTTGCACGTTAAGACAGCACATATTATCATATGTGCTGCTTTTTTTTTTCTTTAAGATAGGAATTCTTCAGCAAAACTGAGTTCAATGTAAAAATATTAAGCAAGTTTTTCACCAGTAATAGACTATAGGTAAGTACTATTGAATAGAAAGAGAAACTGATAGACATTCAACTTTTCAACAGTACTCATGAAAAATGATGGAATTATATATCGATCCAATTCTAAAAACACTGGGTTTTTTTTTTTGAAACTTTAATTCTATGGGTGTTCAAAAGATGGTATAAAGATCAAATATCAATAAAATGAAAATTATAACCCCTTACATTCAATAATTATAAAAGCAATATTAATATCATAATTAATTATATATTTGAGACAAGAATATAAAATTGTGGCCTTCTACCTTATTCAGAAAAAATGGCATATTTAGAACAGTAGTTAATCAGTTTTATATATCTTCTGAGATCAACTTTGGGTACTCAAGCTAAGTATATCATTTCACTTACCGTTGTCACGGCTCTGTACATATCTCAGTATTCAATGATATTTTTTAAAGCAAGTTTTTGGAGAAAACTTTCAAAATCCTGTTTTATCCCTTTTTTAATGAAAATACCAGCAGAACAAAGACAATCAAAATCAGGAGATGGGGATCTTAATCAAAACTATGCAGGCTTCATTGCTTTACTAGATCCACATCTATGTAGCAAAAAAAGAAAGTCAAATTAAGAGGGAAAAACTTGTAAAAAGCTTAGCAGAATGCTTCATAATGTGGCCACTTTGTAAAAATTTCCTATATAGCTACATCTAGGATGAATCTGGATGTAAATAACAACAATAAACAAGATGAAAGCACTTATTTTTTGTTTTAAAAAACCTACCTTGATGAGTTACTTGGCAGTTGAAATAACAATGGACATTGGCATGCCCAGACAGACAAATGAGAAGTTTCTCATAGAGTAACTCTGTTCCTGCTAGACAAAGCAATATAATGGGTCATTCTTTATGATATCAACTCCTGCCCTATAGGCACTGGAAGTTTCTGCATTAGATTTGCTTTCCTGATATTACGGTACAGTTATTAAATTTGTGAGAATATGTGATAGAATTAACTACTAAAAGGTATCATTTCTAAATAATTAAAATATTAATGTTAAATATAAAATTCAGTAAATCAAAGTATAGCTCAACATTTTATTTAAATAAATTCTAAAAATATGGGAAAGGATTTCTATCATGTGTCTGACATAAATCACTCATATTAAATTATTTATATTTTTAGTAATAAGCAGTCCATATCCATAAATATTATGTTTAGATTGATTTATTTTTGTATTTCTACACAGTCTGTTCTTCAAGCTCCCAGGCTTTTAATTAATCTGGATTTGGGGCATAAATTCTTTATGCCTTGATTAATACCAAGCAGGTTTTATTTAATTAAAGAGACAGACTGATGAGAGACATTTTAATAAAAAATTTCATATGCATACAGTACATCTGTATTTTTAATACAAGCCCAAGTGCATTAAAAAAAATTATTCCTTCTTTGCTGTTTATTGTTTTAAGCAATAGAATATTTTTAGTTCATTCAAACTTTGCTTTCATGCCTTCATTTAACTTCAAGGACTGTTTTGTAATTGATGGAAATTGACTAGCACCAGAAACATTCAGGTACTTAAATATCCAGGACAGATCTCCAACAAAATGTGACTATAATTTTGCCAGAATAGAAAAGGCTATCTAGTGTTCTGTTGGCTTCTTCTGTCTATCCTTCTTTAAATTAGGAATTTTTAACTTAAGGTCCATGTTCCCCTAGTAGTTCTTTGGATAAATTTCAGTAGTTTATGAACTTAAATAGGTAGACAGATATAGATATATATACATATATGTAAATGTATATATGTGTATCTGTACATATATATGTGGGCATGTGTGTACATATAAAATATATGTATATGTGTATAAATATATACATTTATATGTCCATATATACATGTGTATATGTGTACATGTGTATATATATATAAATATATATATGAATTTTAGCACTTTCTTCAGTTATTGAAAAGTATTATTCTCAGAAGGTGTCTAAAGGTCCCTTTCTCCTCTAACTCATATAAGCCTGTGACAACCAAGAATGAAAATTACCATTTTTTCCCTGTAATCTTAAGACTTTTTACATCAGGTAGGTTTTAGAATTGAGTGCATTTTATTTTTACCCATTATCATGGAACCTAAGCATAAATAAATGAAATTATAGCAAGTAGAGGGTTGGGAAGATCCATAGCTATTTATAAAGAGTGCCAATAGAATAAGTGATAGAAATTAAAGATAGGCTAGGTATACATATGAACACATGGTTTAGGGGAGGACATAGAGTTAAATGGCAAATCACATGCTGTATTGATAATGCTTTTTTTGTTTGTTTGTTTTTAGTATAATCAAATGCCTCTGATTGAATAATGTGACTAAAAAAGATCTTCCCCACCCATTAAAGGGCCTGCTCATTAAGGGGAGTTTGATTAGGAAAGATTTGTAGGAAAGCCCACACTTTTTGTTAAATTTCTAAATGAGGCCCTGGTTCTCAAGGGTTGTGATGTCCTCTGGCTCTAAAAAATGAACTTCCTTGCTAAGACAATTTCCTCCATATGTACCTTGATTTCAGCTCCTCTGTTTCATCTAGGACTTTGTTTCATGAATCATTGCCCTATTCTCTTCCTTATAGCCAACCTTTCGCTCTACTTAATTTTTCCTCACTGGGTAATAAAACTATAAATCATATATTCTAAAACACCCTCCCATTGACTCTGCCACCCTTTGAGCTGTATGTCTTCTTTGATTCACTATTAAAAACAAACTTTTATACAAAGTAATCACCGTTCCCATCTGCTACTTCCTCACCACACGTCGAATATAAAATTATCTGAAAAAAGCTTCTGTTATTACCAGTATCCTTGAGACTATTCTTTTCCAGGTCAATAATTCCATTTTAATTGACATTCCAAACCACTTTTCTCTCCCCATCTTGTTGCCTTTCATTCAAGCATTTTCAGCAACATTAGACCCTATCGATCAATTCTTCCTTCATTATACTATTGCCTCCCTTGCCTCCACCCATGTCACTGCTCTCTCCAAATGGTCCTCAGCTACCCGACAATCTGTTTCAGATTACTGTACTTACATAATTATATGAATGATTGATTAAAATGGAGAGACTGAGAGTAAAAAGATCAATTGGGAGACTATTGTAATAATACAGGACAGAGATGATAAAATTCCTAGCTCCTGCTGCCGAAGGAAGGTACTGCTTATAGTGCTCTTTATCCCTTTTCCAAATTTGATGAGATCCTTTGGTGATCTCATCTGTTCCCATAGTTTCAATTTCACTGCTACAAAGATGGCTCTCAAAGCTAGACATTTAACCCTATTCTCTTGTTCCAGTTTCATATTTCTAACTTCTGGTACCTTAATGCAATAGGCTCCAAATCAAACTCATTACATAACTTGAACTCTAAACCTGTCTCTCCTTCTAACCTCCCTATTTGGTTGATGGTGCCACCAAACCTCTCTGTTTCCTAGAATTGAAATTTTAATGTCATATTTGACCCTAATCTTTTCTTAGCTGCCTATCCTCTCTATTGCTTAACAAAAACTACTTACCAAAAACAGTCAAGACCCTCTACTGTCAGACTCCAACCTTAAATTCCAGACCTACCTTTCCAGATTCCACATCACTCAAACTTCATGGATTCTATACAACGTTCAAAATGGACTACTAGCTATTAATCAATCTCATCCTGCATTCCTCCATAATTCACAGGTATTCCCTATATCAAGAATATACCTCCTCAACTCTGCTTATTAGAGGTCATCTTTTTCTTTTATGTCTACTTCAAGTAAGACCAATTTTCCCCTAAAATATTCCTTCTTTGATATAATTATAATTAATCTCTTCAGATTTTCTCTAATGACTTAGTCTAGATCTTTCCATTACCCATATTATGTTCTCAATTTGTCACATTAATTTGTATGTGCATATACATATACATGTATACATATATGTATATACATATACACGCATATAATAGTCCTCATACTTATTAGATTGGAACCTCTTTGGGGGCAAGTGTTATATTATTTTTCATCTATATCACAGAAGTTAGAAAAATGTCTTACAGATAGTAGATACTAAATAAATATTTGTTAAACACTGAAAGAATAATCACCAATCATATGGTAAAATGCAAAATCAAGTATTAGTCCCTGGCATTGGTCATATCTGACAGCTGATTACTCAAAGTCCACTTTTTCAAAAACTGCAAACCCCTTTGCGTCTTTTGCCAATTCTTTATGTCTCTAATTTTACATTTGTTTTCAAATTTGTTTGCAAATTTCATTTGAAGGGACTTAGCATTTTCATCATTTGAAATCAATCACCAAGAAATGTTAATTATTACTGGTCATAATTTCTACAGCTGGTCAAAATCTATAGGCAAAGAAAACATCACTCATTGTAGCTACCCATACCTCAAATAGAAAGAATGTAAAACAAAAAGAGTAATACTTATTCTTTCATATTGTATAGGCCAAAGAATATTCAAAGTCATCCTCAAAAATATAACAATTCAGTCTGATCATGTGGGTGCATAGAGTATTCACAGGACACACCTACCAAAAAAAAGACCTTTACATATGTTAAAGCAAAGCTCTCTTAATTAGTTACTCTGAAACATGTCCATTTTGTCTGATATTTTCCGAGATTATATATGTCTATATAAGGTGTTGAACAGGCTATCTTGATAAGAAGTGAATTTGCTTTCCAAGAACCCTAGATATCTAAAAGTCAGTTACCAATATCATTTATTTCTTCCTTTCCTTTTCCTCCTCTTCCTTCTTGTCTCTTACCTGGACTATGGAAATAGTTTCTGTACTTGTCCAGTTAGTGCAACACATTGTATGACTGTGCTCTCCAGTGGTCTATCCTGTTATTTCTGTACCAGTACAGCACATGAACAAGTCATGCTTCTCCTATTTTTTAAAAAATCTACTTTACTGAATTACATTTATCTAGTCCTGCTTACAAACTTGCCACATTTACCATCATGAGATCCTTTGTCTTTTACTGAATGCAAGCAAATACTGAAAATTCTCTTCTTTGCAGTCACTTTCTATTTTCATTGCCTTTTAAAGTTGCTTCCCAGGGAGAAATCCTGACTTTTTTGTACCTATGACATCAAGGACTTGTGGAGTGATTTTGCAAATGTCATGAGGATTGATTTCCATCAGCCCCTCAGTGGGTCACAAGCAATCCTGCAAAATGCTTTTGTGTCTAGAATAGTTAACCAAAATATTGGGAAGAGCATGAAACTCCCAGGGTATGTTGATATAGCCTTCAAAATCAGTATACCAGTTCTTTAGGGGAAGGTACTGGGGTAGGGTGGGGATGTTGCAAAAAGGAGGGATGAAATAAAGTGCTGCCACATAAAACGGAGAAGTAGGACTCCAAAGCCTATGGCAAAGTTAAAAGCCAGTCACTAGATCTTGACTGAACAACTGAATGGGTAAGATGCCCTATTTAGCCATAGGGGAAGATATATATGAAGTTTGTGTGGTGCAAAGGTTGCTTCATGACAGCAAACTAAAAAGAGAAACAAAATGAGGAAATGGTTGAACCACAGACAAGATGGAGCTGTTGTCAGAAATTTCCCAGATGATCTTGGCATGCACAGAAAACTCTCTCAAAGAAGTGCTTTCACTTGCTGCTTAACCAAAAGCATGTTGTCTCCAACTGATTCAACAAGTGACTGTGTTTGTCCTTCATTCTCTAAAAGGACCATGACCTCAAGATGATGACATGATATGCAGTTGACTCTGATTTGAGTGAGAGATAGCTGTGCAAGGTCACCAGTTTCACTTTCTTCTCTTTAATCTAACTCGGTCCAGTGGCCTAATATTCATCAGGGAGACTGGAGATGGCTCAGGAGACATGGGAGACTCTGGCCCTCTTAGGCTAAGGTCTTATCACATTCTCACTTTGAGTGAGATACACTCATTCAATGAATAGGCCTCTTTAAGAAGTTACTCAAGGAATGACCCCTTTAAAAAAAAATCAAACTGGGAGGGAAAGACTCTCAGGGTTCCTGGGTAAAAGAGAAACAATTACTATTTAGTATTTATATTTACTCTGTGCTAGGTGGGCGGGGACCTGTTGTCCAATCTATGAGCTCAACAGTGAGTTGGGTTTAAGGTTTGGACAAGTGACACAAGAAGTGGCTGGACACAGGGACCAGGCACTCTCAGTCAAATAGGTTAAAGACACAAATGTCATTCCTTATTCTCCTACACAAAAGTAGTCAAGATTAACTCATAACTTTAAATGTGAATAGATTAAACAGTGAAAAATGAAATAGTGAAAGATTAGATAAGAAAACAATTCTCTGTTATCTGATACTTATAAGAAACACATTTAAAAAGCAAAGATACATATGTGTACAAAATAAACACATGTATATGTGTACATATATTATGATAAAACTGAAGGTGTAGAAATATTTAATATGCATCAAGTGAATCCAAAAAAGTAGATGTTGCCATGCTATCTGAAAAAGAAAAGAAAAAGCATTCAAAAATTGAAAAGGGCATAAACAAAGAAACTACACTATCCTGAAAGGAACTATAGGTAATACAGTAATATCAGTGCAAAATGTACATGTTTCAAATGCCCTAGCATCCAAATTCATAAAGGAAAAATTAATTGAGCTACAAAAAACCATAGATAATAACAGAATAGTGACTACAGATTTAAATGTCCCTCTCTCATTTTTTATATGTCTAACAAATTGAACTGAACAAATGACTAGATAAATTAGAACTAAACATTTATAGGCTTATTCTTAATAGAACTCAAAAGTATACACATATTTTTCAGCATCACTTGGAATGAGTGTTGCAAATTAATTAATTACTAAGTAAAAGAAAGTAATGATGACCAAATTGTATCCTGAAACTTCTGGAATGTAGTAAAAGCAGTTCTCAGAGGAAAAATCAGAGTTTTAAAGTTACAAAGAACAAATTTGCCCGCCACTCCAAAGAAAAAAGATATTAGAAAACTCCACTCCTATCACATACAAACTCCTTTGAAGAAGTAGGGGTGGGGGGGAATTTCAGAAGTTTGGAGTATTATATATAATACATTTGTTTTCCTTAATCTTTCTTTTTTTTCTTTTAATGTGACTCATAGAGATGAGACAAGTGATGCAAAAATAAAACCTATTAGGAAATTCTAGCTTCAGAAAAGGTATTGAAACTCTCTGCATGTCACTATAAGTAACATGTTGGAATATGAAAAAAGACCACTCCCCTTTCACTTTCTCTCTTGGTCACCTACACCCTACAATGTTATATTGCCAAGGCAACATTCACAGCACTGGTGGTGGCTATGAATATGCCGGCATAGTTCTCGGTCATGACTCTCCATACAGAAGGCAGAAGAAGAATGTTTATTCAGACACCAGAAAGTCAAATCCCAAAACCAAAAAGCCAAATCCATGATAGTAACCAAGAAGTCAATACAGATTAGCACTGCAGAAGACAAAGTCACCCTGCCCCCTCTTTGCCATAAAGAAGCACTCAAGAGCCTGGCAGAATTCTGCTTGCCTGTGTTCTCTGTCTCTCCACCCTAACTGTTCTCACTCACTTCCTCTTAGTTGTGCTCTTACTCTACCTCTTCCTGTTCTACCTTGTCAGCAAAACTCCTCCCTCCATAGACTCATGTGACTCAGGTTTCCATGTAACCCAGGCAGGTCACATGGACCCAACAATGAATGGGGAAGATCTTCCCATTTAAATTACCATTACAAGTGTATAAAGCCTAGGAACACGTGATGGATTTCCAAACAATGACAGTGATTGCTAATCCTCTCCTTTTCCTCTTAGGTTGTTGTTTGTAGTTAAATTTAGCAAACATCCTATAGAGACATGCCTACAAAAATATAATAAGAAAGGACTTTAGCGTCGATGTACGATATGCTAATTTTCTGCTTTTAATTTAACTGAGGCCAGACAGTTATTTCATAATTGCCTCAGGTCATCCTTATGCATGTGCAACATTATGATGTTTCAATTCCTAGAGATGATAAATCATTATTTTCTATTTGTCACAACAGTCCATTTTCCCTCCTTTTTTCCCCTTCTTGTTCCTGTCTTTAATGCGGATTTAAACTGACTTCTCTTCAGAAAGGTGGTAACAACCAACTTGAGCTTGTGAGGGGCAAAGGGCTTTATACAAGTCTATGAGCCATGAGGAATCTGTTAACATTATAAAAATGTTAGCACGGTTAAGTGGTGCAGTGAGTAAGAGTGCTAGGCTTAGAATCAGGGAACCTCAGCTTTGTGAGTTCAAATCTGGCCTCAGACACTTAATCGCTGCATGACCCTGAAGTCACTTAACCCTCTTTACCCCAATTTCCTCATCAGTGAAATGAGCTGGAGAAGAAAATGGGAAACCACTCTAGTATCTTTGCCCAGAAAATTCCAAATGAAGACATGAAGAGCCAGATATGACAGAAACAACTGAACAACAAAAATGAAAATATTGTGGAAATTCCCTCCAAGAGGCAGAAAAGAGCACTGTGCAATATAAGCTAAATCAAAGCATATTTTGGGAGCTATCTATGGGGTTAAGTAACTTGTCTAGGGTCACTAGGCTAAGATATTTAGGAGGAAGAGTTTCCTTTCAAGTCTCTCTGACTCTAAGAACGGCAATCTAATCCCTATTCTTCACTGCCTCTCAACTATAATATTAAGAATATATTCCACCTACCTATAAAACCTATTTCCAGTCCTTTTCCATTAAATAATGTATTAGCAAGATAACTTGCAAGTGGCCATAAGAGACTCAGTGGCATTCTGAAATCAAAGCTAATGGGGGAAAGAACCTACATAAAACGATTAATGCCAATATAATACCAGTCAAAACATATATTTTCAGGACCACAAAATGTGAGTTAAAAATGTGAAAAGTGCTAGAGCAAAGACTCATACAATATTAAACAAACAGAGCTGAGACATAAAGATTAACACAAGTTTTTGCCAAAATGTAAAAATGAGTTGATGGATCTTCTTAGAACACAGTGTATGTCAAACAACTTCATAAATATTTTGAGTCTTAGCAGGCATCATGTTACAAAGCAACAGGAAAGGCTGAAAATACCATTGATTTTGTCTAGCACACATGAAAATGAATTACCTCCAGTGGGGATGGAGGAGTCATGTAAATTTGTTTGAGGGAAAAGAAGGATTTGGGATGGCAATTTAAACTCAGGGTGTTGTCACCAGAAATTATAAAAAGGTTATTTTTAAGGAACTCAGAGAATGGCCAAGGAAAGATTAGAGATATTACAGCACATAGCTACTAGCCGAAAGAAAAGAGCAGATATTTGGACTTATCATCTAATATTATTTTTTATATCCAATTGTCATCAAATATAATAATTCTAATGTTAGGCATGATAAATGTAAAATACATAATATCAATATTCATCTATTATTTAAAAATAATAAAAAAATTTGCAATTACCTTTTAGAGGAAGAGAGTTATTTAAAAAAAGAAATCAAAGCATCATCCCTGTAAAAACTATTAAAAAATGTTATCTTTCATTTCTATTCATTCTGGCTATTATCTCACACTAGTTATGTGCTAAATGTATATGTTCCTTTTCTACCTAATTGGGTCCCACACCACTCTTTTCTCATGAGGTTTTCTTAATTCTGGCTGAATTTTATAACAGCAATGCATTGTACAGATCCCAGCCTTCAGGTACCACACAATCAGTACATTACTCATTTCTACATATGTTATTGTTTTCATGGCCCACACTCTGGAATGCTATTTGATATTTTGCAAGCTCTAGCTTATATAAAAGAAAAGTCATGGTCAAAACAGTGATGGCAACAGGTTCAATTCTTTTGCTCCAGAATTATGAGGTCTGATCTAAGTGTGTTCTTTAGTCTCAGAAGACTAAGATCTACCTGAACCCTGGAACTTTCTGACACTTGCCCTTCACCAATTTGTTTAGAATGGCATCATGCAGAGAATGATAGCTCTATGCCAACGATGGCTAAAATGATAAAGGACCTAGGTGAGTGTTCAATTCAATTCACCAATAGCAGCACTTATAACTAAAGTACTAAATACCTAACAGACGAGTTTTTCATGAACCGAAAGAGAAAATAATTCTCATACTACCAATGTCCACCCCAAAACTAAGATACAACAAATCCTAACACTACAAATGTGGAATTCAAAAGTATATTTGAAAATACAACAAACTCTACTGGAATTGAACCATTATGAAAAAAGAACTAGCGTCAGTAACTACCTAGATAGACTAGGTCAGAAATTAAAGGGATCAGGATAGCAATTTAAAATCAGGCCATAATCACAGATAACTCATCCCTAAGAAGTCTGGACTCAATTAATAAACATTGTACAATAAAACAGTTATATATATATATATATGGATTCTAGAAAAAAAACAATTTAATAGGAGCTGTCATGCAAAATATCTACAATAAAGTTATGTGGAACAAAATCCAAAAATATAAGGTCCTTACAAAATAGGCACAACATAAGGTAAAAATCATCTTCACTGTTTTGTCTTTTACTATGGCTGTACTAAATATGCTTGCAAAGAACCTAGAGAAAATGTGTTTATATCTCAATACTTTTATAAAATTAAAGAAAATCACATTACTTCTTTCTTTTCCATTTGCATAAGTCTATAGAACATAAAATATATAAATATGGAAGGATGGAGCTTGTCCCAGTACAGTCCCAATGTGAATTCCATTTTAAAAGATGAGATAACAATATAACTAGCTTAGATAGAATTCAATATGTCTTCTAAATCCAAGAGGTATTGTTACCAAAACATTATATTAATTCCTTGTATTATATGAATTACATTAAGTTAAATTTCAGAAAAATACATTAAGCACTTTCATTTCATGGAAACTGCTGTTCTTTCAGTGACTAACAGAAGGTGACCTTATATCCCAGAGTATTTATTCAACTGCAAAAAAAAAAAAGCAATCATTTTATCCATCTGCTCAATAGTCTGCTAAAAATTAAATGATATAGAAAAGTAAGAGCGTTGCTTGTCTTTCATCCATTTCTATCTGAATTTCATTAAATATAAGATGATAACTAGACTAATATGAGCATAAGTAATAATGTAACAATTATATATACAGTTTTACAATTACATATGTATGTGTATATGAATATATACACATGTATATAGTACATGAATATATATATACATATACATATATTGTTTTATATTAATGGGATTATGCTTAAAACATATTTTACTTAAAGTTTTTTTTCACAGGCAGGTAGGCAGACAGCACAAATATTATTTGCATTCTTCACTTAAGTTAATTGAAGGTTACCAATTAAATGACTTACCAAAAGTAGATTTTTAATAGAAGAATTAATCCATGTCTTTATCTCAAAGTCTACTCCTCTTTTCTTTACATCATGTTGTCTTCTCAAAATCATTGCCAGATGCCACAAATCCCAGTGGTCCATAGGCAAACACGGGTGTGTATTGGACTGTCATCTTGTCACTGTTTCCATTTGATTAAAGGAATGTTCCAAATCCATGAGAATTCCTGCCCAAGAATACGTTTTAATATGACTTTATAATAAGGAAGGCCATATACAAGAAAATGAAAATAAACAAAAATTTGTGAGGTTTTCCATTTGGAAAATTGGCTTATGAGAATGAATTAGGTGGTAAGCACTGGTAAGGTACAAGGCAAAAAACCAAACAAAAGTGATGACAACAACAAAAAGCAGTTACTTTTGTTAAAAAATTTCTAGAATAAAAGTCCTTGAGGCTATTGTGATTTGCAGTGTTATTGGTTTTTCATATCATCAATGTGAAACAGCTTATACAGGTAACTATCCATGTTAGCTGTGCTTGATTGTAAATGTAAATATTTGTTCCTATCTAAATAGTGAAGCTATTAAAGAAAGGGTATAATCAGTCAGTTGTTATATAATTTACATTATAAAGGGTAAGTACATTTGCAGTTTAGTCACTGATTGTTTAAACAATTCCCTTCAAATCCTTCTCCTTACCTCTGAACCCTACTCCCACCCCATTGTATTCTTGTAGTTTGGAACCCTCACAAAAGAACTGAAACATCAATTAGGAGAAATCATTTAGCTCCCCTGACATTTTTCTCCCCATTGATTAGATTTGCATCAAGGTTTATTGAAGTTACCTGGTTTTACCTAGAGTTCAGAGGGGCTCCAGATATGTTAAGAGGCATGTAAAAATGAATCACAAGTAAATAAATGCTTACAAATTTTATCTTATGGTGAGAAAATATGTCACTTTTTTTGAAGAAGATGTTTACCTGCCAATTATGGTCAAGCATCAGTACTACCTAATTAGCTTATTCCTTTTGAAATATCCTGATTTTTTTTCACTAGGATTCCCAAATAGAGTTGCTATACATGCTGAATGAATTTATTGTTACTACAATCTTTGGAAATAGTTCAACATACGTAGACATAAATGCTTTTTTATCTTAGAAATTATTTGGTGGCAAAAAATGCAACAGACAGAAGAAGTAGGTGGTAGTAAGGATTTGACATGCTTCATTTGCCAGAAATCATAAATTTCATTAATTATCTTGATAATACAAATTCTTAGAACAACTATGGGTCTTCAGTTTTACTATAATGACATGTTAATTAATAGCCAATCTTATTGAGGAATTATCATGAAAAAATCATGCACTGTTTATTTGTGGCACAATGAATTACAGAGAAACTCCCTGTTGCATTGCCCTTGAAGTCTTGCAGTCATTAGTTTCTAACGTTTTTCACATGAGCTCAAAGATTTAGCCATATACTACCTTCTGATCTAGAGGGGCTTCAGAAACATAGGTTAAAGGTTTGAGAAATGAATATTTCTCTTGTATTTAATAACTAATTATTGTATTAGTGTTGAGGTTTAGGGGTGCTGGGACCCTGAAATTCAAGGACAAGGGATTCAGGTTCTGCCTCCGATGAATTCAACCTAAGCCTTCTTTCAACCAAAGACAAGGTTTATTAGAACACTGGTCAAGGTAGGTGAGCTTTTAAGACTCCTCATTATTGGCCAGATTTTAAGAATCTGAAAATTGACTAAACTCTTAAGGAATGTGAGCAATTTGATTGGAGACAAGATGGACCTTATATACCGAAAGACTGTGGGAAAGATCTAGGAGGGACCAACTGAATAGTATGTGGTGACCAGGAGGTAACAGAAAAGGTCCCAGAAGGGCTGGGTGTCCCAGGTGAACATCAGGGACCTGGGCAACTTGGGAAAGTCCAAGGGCTTTTCCTTTAGGAGGTTCAGATCCCAAAGACCTTTTCCTTTTGGGTGCTCAGATCCCATCACCATCATTAGGACCAAGGTTACTTTTATTTTTATTTTTCCTACTTCGTGTGAGAAACAGTTGTCTTACCAAGAATGTCAGTGAATTGAGGGGGGGAAGAAAAGGATTTTTATTTTATCCCCTTTCCAAAATGGGAACTGGCCAACATCCACCTGTGGGAAAGAGTAAACTATAGGAACAGGCACGCCCTTTCAAACAATTACAAAGTTTTTTATTTCTATTCTGATTTGCATTTCTCTCCTCTGTTCCCCATTGACTGGATATTGCAGAGTTCAAACCCTATCTGAAAATGCCTAAAAACCTACCAGTGACCAGATATTCATCAGGATGACTGGAGATGACCCAGGATGAAGAAGTTGGGGTTTAGTGACTTGCCCAATGTCATACAGTTAGTGAGTGTCAAGTGTCTGAGGTGAGATTTGAACTCAGGTCCTCCTGACTCCTGCACTGGAGGTCTATCCACTGCACCACCTAGCTGCCCCAGATGAATATCTGGTCACTGGATTCAGATGACTCTGGAGGAGAAGTGAGGCTGGTGACCTGCACAGCCCTCCCTCACTCAAAAACAAAGTCAAGTACAAGTCATGTCATCATTTCTCTGATGCATGGTCTTCTTTAGAAATGAAGGACAAACACACAAAAACCTACCCCCATGTAGATCTCCATCCCTACTTACATTTCAATGCCCTCACCCCCACTCACATTCTTATTTTCTTTATACTTTATTTAGTAAAGGAATGACAAGCCATAAATACGTTTTTAGAAGAATTCCAACCAAGGATGTCTGCATCCCTCAAATTTTGTGATCTCCACAGCATGGGGAAGGAATTTTTCTCAGTTGCTAAAAGAGCTGACAAAAGTATGAGTTGAAGATTCAACCTAGGATATCCATAAGAAAACTCACATTATCTAGATAGCATCTTGGGTAAGGCCTCATTTTTCATGAAGCTTTACCTGGTAGTTTTGGACCCAGGAAAAAAGCCTTCTCAGAGAACAAAGAGAATGGACTCTGAGCTTCATCCCCCACCACAATTTTCACTTCATGAAATAACTAATAAGTATAGGAGACTTTCTGTATCACTCCTGAGGTTTCTCAAATTATGTATCACATTATTTCTGTGGAAACAAAATTCAGTCATCCCTTACATTCCCTATCCACAAACCAAATAGTGTGGGAATTCTCTCTTAAAGATTTACCCAAGGGCAAGATCTTGGTTGTTATCCTTTGTCTTCTAGGAGGACCAACATGACATTACCATTGTAAAGTGAAAATTTCAGTTTGTCCAACTGTGGCTGATCAAACCAATACAGTTCAGAGTGCTCTACTACAGGTTGTGAATATTCGGGGTGGCTATCCCAAATTTGCTCATCCTGTATTTACTTTGTGCTGTCTTAATTCTGCTTTGCTCAAAGAGCACAGCACCCTTTCTGATGTGGGTATGCCATTTAGTGGAATAGGTTTAGTGAAGACTTCTCAGATTGTAATTCTTCTCCCAGGGGTAAGGTAAGACTGAGAGGCTCAAGTTTACAATATTTTTAGAGTGGAATAATTCCATATAAGGATATAAAACTGTGTAGTACATTAGACTCTCAATGATTGGCTGAAACTTACATAATTCTTCGATGCCTTCATTTCAAAAGGGATTGGTTAGATTTTGTGGCTAGAATGTAAGATCATATTCTCAGCTAATGAGGATATGGTCAGTGGGGGAGAGGGACTTGCATTAGGATATATATATATATATATATATATATGTATGTATGTATGTATGTATGTATATCACAACTTTTCCTTTGTCTTTGGCTTTTCCTGCTTCAGACCACCTGGGGAGGAATTGTCACGCTTCTTGGAATCGAATAAATAAACTTTCTGTCTTCGCTTTGAGACCCTCTAAGTAATTAATTTAAGTAGGGAATCTTGTCATCCCACACACCATACTGAGCGGTCCTGTGCCAGTGTCTCCCATGTTGCATAGTCAAATCCAAAGTTCTGGAGAGAGACCTTGAGAGTGTCCTTGTATTGTTTCTTCTGACCACGATGTGATTGCCTGCCCCATGAGAGTTCTCCATAAAATAGTCTTTTTGGCAAGCATACATTTTGCATTCAAAGCATGTGGCCAGCCCATCAGAGTTGCACTCTCCGAAGCATACTTTGAGTACTTGGTAGTTCAGTTCAAGCAAGGACTTCAGTATCTGGTACCTTATCCTACCAGATGATCCCCAGAACCTTCCTAAGACAGTTCAAATGGAAGTGATTCAGTTTCCTAGCATGGCGCTGGTAGACTGTCCATGTTTCACAAGCATATAACACTGAGGTCAGCACAATGGCTCTGTAGACCTTCAATTTGGAAGTCAGTATAATTCCTCTTCTCTCCCAAACCTTTCTACAGAGCCTCCCAAACACTGAGCTAGCTCTGGCAATGAATGCATCAATCTCATTGTCGATGTGTAAATCTGGGGAAAGTACACTACCAAGGTAAGTGAACTTATCCGCAGCATTCAAAACTTCTCCATTTGTTGTAACGAATGGTTCCACATATGGAAGGTGTGGTGGTGCCTGATGGAGCACCTGTGCTGCTTATGCTAATTCTGACCTACGGGCAGCTAGATGGTACAGTGGATAGAGCACCAATGCAGGAGTCAGGAGGACCTGAGTTCAAATCTCACCCCAGACACTTGACAACTCACTAGCTGTGTGACCTTGGGCCAGTCACTTAACCCCTCTGTCTTATCCTGGATCATCTCCAGTCATCCTGATGAATATTTGGTCACTGGATTCAGATGACTCTGGAGGAGAAGTGAGGCTGGTGACCTGCACAGTCCTCCCTCACTCAAAACAAAGTCAAGTGCAAGTCATGTCATCATTTCTCTGGTAGCATGGTCTTCTTTGGCAACAAAGGATGAACACACACATACATTTTGGCCTAATAATTAACACCAAAAAAACAAAGGTACTCCATCAGCCACCACCATACCAGGCCAAGATCTTATCAGACAGTAAAAGAAATTCTAAGTTTGGGTTAATGTATTTATTCTGGTCTGGGAAAATGTTGATTCTCTCTTTTGTCAAGACAAGTGGTATGGAAATTAATGTCTTGACCAGCCTTTGAGTGGCCCAAGTCACTTACCCTTAGACCCTCATTTTAATATAGTCCACATTCTATTGTGTTAACCAGAGTTGATTGGCACCCCACAGGAACATCTATTCTTCAGAGACATAAACTCTGAGTGCACCATCATTAGGGGGTCTGTGGTCTGAGAGAGATAGCCAGGTGACCCACTCTTTTATTAATAATGTCCTGGTCTTAATAATAAAATGATTAAATTAGTCAGAAACTATGTCTCTTAGAATTTTTTAATCATCACAATAGAAATCCCATATAGTAAACATAAAAATCTCTTTACCTCCATGTCAACACATTAAAGAGCTCCTACAGTAGTATGCAAATTAACTGAGGGAAATTAAAATGATTAACTTTATTGATTGATTCAATACTTTACATCAAGTTACAACTTAAAAACAAAAACCCTTTTGCTATTTAATATGACCTCCTTTTGCTATAATTACTTGTTTTACATGATTTAGCTGGTAATGAATTTTACAAAGGTAATGTGAATATCGTAGGTTTGAAGCCAGGAGATACAGGTTCAAGTAACAATTCTGAAATCTATTGGTTGAGTTTTATAGACACAACTAACTGGCTGAGGGGCATAGAGCACTGGCTCATGAAACAGAAAGCTCTGAGTTCAAATGTGATCTCAGATCCTAAAAAAGCTGTGTGACTGTGAGTAAGTTACTTAACTTTTGTCTGCTGCAGTTTCTTCATCTGTAAAATAGAGATAATAAAGGTATGTACCTCCAACAGTTTTTATAAATTGAATTATGTTTATAACATGCTTTTTTGGTAATTGTGTGTTTAGTCATGTCTGACATTCCATGACCTCATTTGGGGTTTCCTTGGTAGAGATGCTAGAAAGGTTTGCCATTTTCTTCTCCAACTCATTTCATAGATAAGGAAATTAAGGTAACTAGGTTTAAGTGATTTGCCCAGGGTCATACAACGAGTAAATGTATGAGGCCATATTCGAACTCAGGAAAATGAATGAATCTTTCTGACTCCAAGTCTGGCATTCTCTCCACCATATCACCAAATGCCCCTTTTTGGCCCAAGAAAGTGGTTTGTAAATGTTAGTTCTTGCTACTGCTGCTACGACTACAACAGTCACTACTGCTCCTGCTACTGCCACTAATTTTATTATGAACTCTAGCTCAAATTCCTAAACCTTTCCTATCATTAGTTTATGAGGCAGCATTAAATAGCGATTGGAGTTATAACCTAGAATCAATAAGATATGGTTTCAAATATGGCCCCAGGAATTTTCTTCCTGAGACATTGGGTCAGTTACTTAAGCCTAGAGACTTCAGTTTCCTCTGATAAAATAAGGGGGTTGGACTTGGCCTATAATGTACCTTTTGACTAAATCTATGATTCTGTAATTTTAACACATTAGTTCATTCTTCCTAGTGAAACCGTACATTATATTAGATTTATTTAATTAGCACCTAGGTGGTTCAGTGAATCAAGTGCTGTGCCTAGAGTCAGAAAGAACTGACTTTAAATTGAGGCTCATGCTCTTACTATCTGGGTGATCCTGGGTAAGTCACATAACCTCTCACGGCCTCAGTTTTCTCATCTATAAAATGAGGCTAATAGTACCAGCATGGCCCTCTCAGGATCATCGTCAGGACCAAATGAGATAATATTTGTAAAGCACTTAGGTCAGAGCCCAACACATAATTGGCACTATAGAAATGGTAGCTATTATAGTTGCTGTTCTATTAAGCCTACCATGGACCAAAAAAAGTTAATAATAACTTTTACAAGTCTAGCCATTGTTAATATTTCAATTGGCATTCATCTTTGTCTTGCGACTTCTAGAAGCCAGTACTACACTGTAAAGCAATCAAAAATCACAATCCTAACCAGTTACCAGGTTCCTGTGAAAGTTTTTACTTGTTTTCTGAAGATTTATTAGGCTGTTTTGCACCAATTATTTGCGAAAACCTGGAACTGTTTTGCATTTTTAACCAGATATTCCCTTGCATTCCATTAAAACCAGTCCTTTTTCCTTATGAATCTAAATGATCCTTAAAACCCTTGACTTTCCCACAGCCACAGCAGTATCTCTGATAAGGACTGAAGTAGTCTTTTTGAGAGCTATCACTTTTGCACATTGTCTTGATGTAATATTCATTTTTAAAACCACAGAATTAAAAAAAGAAGAAAATTAAATAGGTATATAGTTTGCACTTACCTGAAAGAGAACATATAAAGGAAGGGAAATCAACTCAAACCCATTTCATCTAGTTAATATTGGGTTTCTGGTACACAGGTTGCATTCTGATGAGATGCTTGTTGACTTCACTTGACTTCTGAATCAATCTAGAGTGGGTAGACACACACACACAAACCATTCCTGTAACAAATGGAAACCAATAAAATTATTGCTTGTTCAAAATAATTTTCATAATACTGTAGATGGAAAACCTGCAAATGAATATAAAGATGCACAATGAACATTTATAGGAGTTGAGATGTAAAAGTTATAAAACCAAAACCACTAATGGATTTGAAAGAACTATGGCTTTTCTACCTCTATTTTCATTCACCTTTACCACCTTCTACATCCACTTTACTTTCTCCTCCTCTACATTTAAAATTTAATATTTTCAATTAATGAACATCCACTTTCTCTCCCCATTGAGAAAGAAAAGAAAAAGTCTTCTAACAAATATTCATATCCAAGCAAAAATAGCCTTAACTC
>CM053770.1:61164058-61183632 GCA_028658325.1 Potorous gilbertii
CAAATGGGGAGAAAATTTTGGAACCCAAAATTTTGTGAAAATGAATGTAAAAAGTTAAATAAATAAATTTATATTTTAAAAAAATGAATGCTGAAAACTGTCTATACATGTAACTTGGAAAAACAAAATACTATAAAATGAAAAAGTGTAATTGGGAAAACTTCGATTGAATGAATAAAAATACAATAAAATTTAAGAACAAAGTATCTCTACTTGCAAAGAGTATTTGTTAGGAGTTTGTAAGATTACTGAGTGCTGAATGGATGGGAAGCCATGTCTAAGCCCTCCCCACCACTGTATATCATCTGCAAAAGCCTCATTTAGGCCTCTTTCAGTTCATGGTAGCACAGTAAGCCCTACGAATACAGATCTGCTTTGACAGTTTCTGTGCCTTGAGAATCATTCGATTATAGTGTTTCCACACGCACAGGCCATCAAGAAATCAGAAATCAAAACATCAATGAACAGTCAAATACATACATAAAATTGCAGGCCACAAATAATTGAATTTTAAGGGTGGTCAGCAGGGGTGACCACATAAAAACAGAGAGCAAGAAGAATTCCATAACCATACTTTAAGGAAATATTCTCTTTGCTTCAGGCTTACATTTGGACAAGGTGGAAACATAAGCCTCATTCCCTCAGGATGTCTGTCATATGTACTGCTCTTTATAGGAACCAAGAGACTCCCACTTCCCATACCTCATTCAGCTTCTATCTTGATTTCTAACCCACCATATCCTTTCTATGTGGTTTTGGGTCCTACTTCCCTTCTTTGCAGGAGACTAGTTCAGTACTTTCTAAGCAATGAATCATGAACAAGCCATGTAAAAGACATGATCAAACTGTGAGCAGGTCTCAGTTACAGCAGGAAATTCAGACACTCCTCAGACTTGGGTTATTTAAAAACATCACAGTCTCTCCCAAATTTTATGTTGCAAAAATTAAACAAAAATGTGGAGGTACATGTCTAAGTGCTAAATCTACATACAAGAAAACATGTATGGTCTTATTCTTTGTGCTTGCAAAACAAGCTTTAATATGACAGTGCCATTATATTGAGACAAAATTCAACCCTAGCCTATATTATCTTCACTTTTACATAATCACTCAGCAAAACTTGACAGCTAGAATTATTGAGGGAAGTTGTTGCGGAAGGGATACTAACTCTTCAACATGATGCATTTTGGCTTGGGCTTTCATAGGTGCACCTGCCTCCAATTACATTTTTGTGTGAGGAAAGGTTCACCACTGTAATTATATTATGTATAGTTCAGAAAAGGCTACTTGCCCTACTTTCATTTTCTATCAGATCAAAGTCTCTTTAATTTTGCAAGCCAAGTCTCAAGAATGTGCAACCATAAAGGAATCAGCAGCTATCATACCTGTGACCTCTCACTGAATTAAAACCATCACCCTTACCAAACAACTGTTCTCTTCTATCTTACCTTGACTACCTTCCAAAACACTGCTTTGTTTATAACAGTGACTGTTTCAGTGCAGGGATCTCCTTCTATGGAAATATTCTTTATCAAAGCAGATGGGCCACTCATCTAAGACCCATTCCTTAAGATTTAGGGCAGCTAAGTGGTGCAGGAGTCAGGAGGACCTGAGTTCGAATCTCACCTCAGATACTTGATTCTCGCTAGCCATGTGACCTTGGGAAAGTCACAACTCCAATTGCTTCATCCTGGGTCATCTCCAGTCATCCTGATGAATATCTGGTCACTGGATTCAGATGGCTCTGGAGGAGAAGTGAGGCTGGTGACCTGCACACCCCTCCCTCATTCAAAACAAAGTCAAGTGCAAGTCATGTCATTATTTCTGATGGCATGGTCTTCTTCGGCAACGAAGGACCAACACGAACACACGAATACACACACACACACACACACACACACACACACACACTCCTTAAGATTTATGTGGGGCATTGTGAGATTAGGCAAATTTTCATATAGTTAATGTATGTCCAAGGTAAGACTTGAATCCAGGACTTCCTTTCTCCATGGCTGGCATTTTAGGTACTCATCATGCTGTGCCCTTAGACTTCTAACATGCACCCAGTGATCCAGCAGGAACAAATCTTTCTCTCCAGTTTGAACCTTCATTGTCCAGTTCCCAGCAAGCATTGAGTACTACTTCTCAGATAGCTGCAAAACCACATTTTGCCATCCTTACTTCTGCCTCTGGTAATCCAGGGCTTCACTCCTCTCATACGTTTAGACCTACTAACCCCGGGCCCAAGGTTGTGATTTGAGTACCATCTGCATTGCCAAGATGCAGTGCAACCCCACAGCTCTGTCTTCTTTATCCCAAGTACCATCAGGGATCCTAAATTTTCAGTTTCTATTTTATATCCTCACAAATTAGAAAAGGAGGCCATCAAGAGAAGGGGACTGCATTTATTTTTTTTCCCTTTGTATCCATTGCAGTTACACAATGTTGGCCACAATGACTGCTTAACAATTTTTACTTTTTTTTCTCATTTTAACATATCTCATGCAGCCTTTCTTCAGAATTTACAAGAGGAGCAAAAATGGAATAGCAATCTAGTATTCCCTTAGAAAATCCTTGCCTCAGTTAGCAAAATTCCACAAGGGAGATATAAGGATTTGGATGTTCCAATTGTATTTCCAATTAATGTAAACAGAAAAATGCCTAGATACCTCCACTAAGTCAATCAATAACAGGTGTAATAAAATTTTAATTTGGAAACAAGATGGTCTATAACTGCTCTGTGCTCTATTTCTCAGGTATGAACCACTTTGATTAGATCACAATAAGAGAACAGATGATTGTATAACTAAGTTAGCTATGCCTCTAAGCTTTTTAAAATAACTAAAGGAATTCCAGTAATTCCTGTTATTATTCTATTATTTCAGTTATATTTAAGGGCTATAATAGTTCAGAAATATAGGATTCAAAATTTCTCCTCTTCTTCTCCTTGCCTCTCTTCCTTCACTTTATTCCTCCCCCCTTTCCTCCCTCTCTCCACCTCTTTCCTACTCCATCTAACCACAACCTCCTACACTTTGTCATGAGAGAGATTCAATCAGCAGAAAATTATGCATCCAGTTGTGACTGGAAAAACCAAGCCAGTATGAGACAACATATCCAGCTGCAATTAGAGTGACATCCTAAGGCCAGACAGATGTAAAAAGACAGTCACTCAAGAGGAAGATAGCTTCAGGGAAAAGAATTACCAGCAAAGAATCACAACTATAAACTGAAGAAAGGACTTCCAATAAGACAAAGAACCAGGAATTATAAGTTAACCCTTTGCCCCGATATGTGTCTTACATGTTTACCTCACTAGAAATTTACTATAAATATGAATCCATCCTTCTCATGTATTTCTTATAGAGTGTACCTTGGTATTGTTTTTAATGAGGGGTGGTGTTTTATTCTCTATCAATTATTCTAAACATACCATCTTGATAAATATCTTTGTTAAAACTAATTAAGTCTATTGGTTTATTGATAATGGAAGGATACTGGAAGAAACTGAATAGAAATATTACTAGAATCCCAACCCCTTAGGTTTATCCCTAGAACTTTGAGAGTAGTAGTGGACATCCTCAGGAGATCGTATGAGTTTGAGTTAGAGGAATGGCACCACAGTGGATGCTACACAAACATTTTCCTAATTGCCACATCTTCTCTGCCACATTTTCCCATTCATTTTCACAACATTCATTTTGTGAGAATTAAAGCAACTTGGGAACATCATCTAAATTTTATAAGTTAAAGCACTGGGGAGCAAGAAACAGCACCTTCCCTTAAATTAAGTTGAAAACAAATGTTTCAAATACTATTTCCTGGGGAGTGATGAATTTGTTTATAAGATAATAACATCCTCTTGTATGCACTAGCAACAAGTCACTTGTTGTATGTACTATCCTGTAAATAGTCTCAACCCATAATGCGAAAAAAGTGAAAAAAAATCAATTAGTGACTTGATTTGTCTACATACTATAAACTTCTAAACTGACTTGATTTTCTTTCCACTGAACTGAATAATTTTTATTTCAATAAACTTACGTAAGTAGTTCTTTACGCACAGAATAAAGACTTAGGACTCTCCTAAGGATTGCCAAGAAAATAGGATATTGATGGAGAACAACTTGCTCTCCACACAGGGAGGGAAAAAAAAATCTTGCGGTAACATAATAGAGAGAAAACCAATCTGTTTCAAGGATAGAGTTAGTGACAGGTCCATTCTCCAATACCCTCATACCCTGTGTCCAAATATTCATTCTACCACAATCCATTCAAAGGATTTATTATAACGACAATACATAGAGAGAATATTGTACAAACCTAGACAGTGTCTGAAATGTAACATCAATGAGTCAGGGAGCTTAATTTTTAAGCTGTCAAACACTCACTTTTTTTTTCTTTTTGGCCTCTGTAGCAGACAAATCTTGACAAAACAGCTAATTACTATAAAGCTAATACCAATGGTGTTCTACCAATACTTACCTTCATGAGGTCATGACTACTAATACCTAGAGAAGATGATGAGGCACAAGAAAGGAACCATGGAAAGACTTTCTATTTCCTAGCTATTTATACTATATGCAGGTAGTTTGTGTGTGAATCAGTAAAATCTTCTGTTGTTCAGTTATTCAGTTGTGTACAACTCTTCCTTACCCCATAGATCATAATCATTCACTATGGCCTAAAGTCTGTCCAAGTTCATGATCATTGCTTCTATGATACTATCTAACCTTCTTATCCTCTGCCATCTACTCCTATTTTTTCCTTCAGTCTTTTCCAGGTGAGTCTTTTCCCAGTGAATCATGTCTTCTCATGAAGTGGCCAAAGTATTTCAACTTCAGCTTCAGTATTTGTCCTTTCAATGTATAGTCTATCTACATTAATTTCAGTAAACTCTATTGTGGTCTAATTAAGGTTTGTGGATATGTAATATATAAAAATATATAATGCATAAATATATTATATATTGCACATAACATGATATATAATAGCAGTTGGCTGGTACAGTGACTAGAATGCCATTCCTGAAGTCTGGAAGACCCAATTTCAAATCTGGTGTCAGAAACTGGCTAGCTGTGTGATCTTGAGCAAGTCATTTAACCTCTGATTGCCTTAGTTTCTTCATCTATTTTCAAAACTCTAGACAATAATACCTCTTAGGGTTATTGTGAGGATCAAATGAGATTATTTTATAGTACTTAGCACAGTACATCACACATTGTAAGTAGTACATGTTGATTTATTATTAGATATGGATTATGAGAGAGAGAGAGAGAGAATTGGGATTAAGTGACTTGCCCAGGGTCACATATCTACTAGGCTGAAATTGATCTAAGGTCCTCCTGACTCCAGAACTGGTGGTCTACCTACTGCACCACCCAGCTGCCCTAGGACTTTATATTTTTTTTTAATGTAAAGGACCTTGTTTTCCTCAGTGATTTTTTTTACTTATTTAATCTATTCATATGTTATTGTTGTCATTAAAATGATTCTTGCTGCAGATGAGAGGGAGGTGGAGTACAATGAGCTAAATCAAGATAGCTGGGTTACTCTAAAATGAGATCTTCTAATAACTAGCTATGTGAATGTTGTTGTTGGTAGTCTTGACCTGCAAACTGACCCAGCACAATATATTCATTTGTCATCTGGGGTAACAGGTGGCAGAGTGGATACTCTGCTTTGTTAGTCAGGAAGACTTGAGTTCCAACACATCCTCAGACATTTAACTGTGTGATCTTGGGCAAGTCCTTTAACCTCTCTGTTTTCCTCAGTTTCCTCAACTGTAAAATGGAGATAATAAGAGTACCTTCCCCTTTAACATACTTAGCACAGTGCCTGTCACAGAGCAGGTGATTTACAAGTGCTCATCATCATCATTCTCATCAATCTCGTTTTCAATCCACTCTACTCTTTGATAACAACATTTCAACTGACCTTTTACCTAATCCTACCCTTAGCATCTGCAGAACAACATTCATTGCTTTGTCCTCATCTTTTAGCAAAGCTTCCTTCCTTGATGGATTTTATCAAAAAGTTCATGATTCTGCCTCCTCCATAAAAGAACTCTCAACTTAGATGAATTTTTTTAACTTAATCCAGAAGATCCTGATGAAGCCTGAAGATCTACCCACCTTTTCCAAGGACCTGTACAGATGTGAGTTTGAATCTTGAGACCTTGTATTGGTAATTTACTCATCTTGGTTAATTTGCTCTTGTGTAATAACTATGGAATGGATGAATATTTTACCTAACAGAATCCTAATGAGTCACATACGCCCTCCTCCAGTACAATGTCTTTTAACAATCCATTTCAATATATTCCGAATGCATGACTCTTGAAATTCCCATTAAATAGTTCTGACCATCACTCCCTTGCGCAAGAATCTCTAGGGACTCCTTATTGCCTCCAGTATAAAATAAAAATCTCCTGGTTTCTATTTAAAAGCCTTTAAGGATCTGAGTCTATCTTTCCATCCTGATTATGTTTTATACCTCTTCACACACTGAAAATTCTAATTATAGTATATATTGTTCCTCATATATAATATTTCTTGTCCTGCCTCAATGCTTTGAAGAGGCTGATAGAGGCCTATTTCTGGGAATCCCCTCAAACTCCCTACAATATTCCATTCCAGTATGACTTGGCATTGAAATGAATTAGAGGCTACCCTTGGATAGTGATGAGGATGCCAGAGAAAAATGAACTTGGCATGTTGACCTGTCTCCCACGCTTGTGCCTGTACCTTCAACTCTTTCTATTTATTTCCCAGTAAATACCTCTCCATGCAAGACCCCAGCTATCTTCTGCCTAGTGTGATTTGCTTCTTTATTCTCTACATCTTTTGTTCCAATAGAGTAGAAATGGGGACTTCTCTAGCCATTTCCCTGAGAGAAGTGAAAGGCCCTCCTTAACCATGGCAAGAAATAATGACAACAATACACTGTTTTACTAAAGAATGGCTTTAGAAAATGAGAGAACATTCCCCAGGTGTTTGCTTCCCTGATATGAGAGAAAGAGTAAAGTCTCTTGGTCAATCACTAACCAGAAATGAATCATTTCTCATTCCATGCCTGCTCCCAAACACCTCCTTAAACCACAGATGTCCTCAGGAAGTCTCATTCAAATTAGGGAGGTGAGAGAGAGCTGCCCACAGGCTGCCTCACTCATGCACCAGGAAGTTCCAATAACATCAGTCATCGAATCAATATAAACATATATGACTAAGCCCATGAAGGAAAACAAAATGATAACAACAAAAGTAAAATAAACAAACAAAATACCTCCCACACATTTCAGTCTGACCCTTGACCTGTTTCTTAGGAACATGCTTCCCAGTGACTAAAAACTTTCTCCTAAATGGGGCAGAAAGGAACTCAGTGCAAAGAGAAATGCTGCCTTCATAACCCATAACCTTGCTTCCTTGTTTTAACAAGACAGACAGAGTTTGAGAGAGATACTATTATTAATGAATTAATATTACGTGTATTAAGTGCTTACTATATTCCAGGCATTCTGCTAAATGCTAGAGACACAAATTTCTGTAGGCAAGATAATCCTTTGTCTCAAGGATCTTACATTCCAATGGGAGAAGACAACATATAAATGACTGCAGCAAAGAAGAGTCAGGGAGGAAACAGAGAAAGGAGGGTTCCCACAGAGGAACATGGTAAGGGGCCTGGCAAAATAAAGCAAAGGCTCACCTATCAGGGTCAAGGGGAATTGGGAGAAAGAGGTGGCTGTTGGGGAAGAAGACCACGTTAAAGAAAGGCTTGGAATCAAATTTTCAGAAAATGCAGTTCATTTTGTCTTATATGACCTTCTGTCAAAGTAAGTTTGGGGAAGCTAAGGGAAGGCAAGTTAAACTGATCTCAATGTTGTGGGGTTACCTTCTCAACTGTGCAATAGATAGAAGGGGAAGGGAGGAAATAAGCATTTATCTAGAGACTACTGTGTCAGGCACTGCCATTTTGTACTTGATCCTCACAACAACCCTATGAGGCAGGTGAGGCTATTATCCTCATCTGATAATTGAGGCAGAAAGAAGTCAAGTGCCTTGCCTAGAAACACACAACTAGTAAAGGTTCTGATGATGATTTATTTCCTTGACTAGGTCAACCAAATATCTTTTAACTTTTAATTACTCCCTGGAGGGGGGGGGGTAGGAGGAGACAGATCCAAGATTGTGAAGAAAAGTCAGGGACTCACCTAAGTTCTCCTCCAAATCCCTCCACATAACTGCATATAATGCCTCAAACCAAATTCTGGAGTGGTAGGACCCACAAAAAGACAGAGTGAAACAATTTTCCACCACAAGACAACTTAGTAGGCCAGCAAGAAAAGATCTTTTGTATTAGGGTGAGAGTGGAGCTGAGTCCATTGGAGGCCATATCCCAGCAAAACAGCAATAGGGCTTGGGGATAAATGAATCAGTGATGGCAATAGCAGTTTCCAGATCTATAAGCCCAAAGATGCTAAGGGGATCAGATAACTGGTCAAAAGGAGATTACAGGGGTTCCTTTGTTGGCAACGCAGACAAGACTCTGTTGCATTGCCCATATGTGGATATGGGTGGCAGTCCTTGGTCTCAGTCCCAAGGAAAGGAAGAGTACTAGGACAACAGAGCTTGTGGCCACAGGGGAGCAAGGACACTGGTCACAGTTCCTTGGTGGAAAAGTGTGGTTGCTCACACACCAGAGTACAGGCCAGGAGAGTAATAAAGACACCTCTCACTAGATCATACCACCTTGGCAGAACCAAAAATTTACATGTCCCCAAAATGAACTCTGAAAACATTTCCACAAAAGCCCTGAAACTTAGGAAAGTGCTCCTTATACTTCAGATGCAGAGCCTCACTTTCAGCATAGAGTTAAAAGTCAAGAAATAGGCAGGGCAAAGAGGCAAACAGAAGAAAAAGATTCAAACTATAGAAAGCTACTATGGTGATACAGAAGAACAAAACATAAATCAGAAGATAAAGTGAAAACTGTCATGTCTAAAGCTTCAAAGAAAAATATGAATTGGTCTCAGGCCATGGAAGAGTTCAAAAGGACTTTTTACATCATGTAAAAGATATAGAAGAAAAATGGGGAAGAAAAATAGGAGTGATACATGAAAATCATGGGGAAAAAGACTCAACAGCTTAGAAAAGGAGGCACGCGTGCGTGCACACACACACACAACCTGAAGAAAATGATATTAAAAAACAGAATAGGCTAAATGGTAAAAGATATATGAAAAAACACTGAGAGAAGAAATTCTTAAAAACCAGAATTAACCAAATGGAAAAAAAGATATACAAAAATGCAAGGGATGATCCTCACTCTACACCTGTTATCTTTGATCCTTGGCACAAAAACGATGAGGGCAGTCAAGATGGCAGAATAAAAGCAGGGACTTGCTAGAACCCTCCCCCCAAACCGACCCAAATTCCTATTAAAAATGACTCTTAACAAATTTTGGAGCTGCAGAACTCACAGAATGACAGTGAAGCAAATGTCCAACCCAATGCAGCCTAGAAGGTTGACAGAAAGCATCTATGACACTGCGCTGGGAGCAAAGTGTAGTCCAGAGTGAGCTGCTCCAGCATGGATGGGACGTCAGCAGACTTAGGAAGGGGGGGACTGAATTTCTGGCACCTGTGGTGGTTTTCAGACTTCACAACCCCAAAAAGTCAAGGACAAACTGGAAAGTTAGTGGAAAATCCGGTTGGACCTGTGTGAGAGAGTAAAGTAGTCCAACCCAAACCCCAGGATTATGGAGGAGGTGAAGGAGCCCAGCGCAGTCACAGCAGCAGCAGAGGCAGTAGCAGTGACCATTTCTGGAACTCTAGGCCTACAGACTGTGGAGCGATCAAGTGGCTGAAAGGGTAAGAGAGGAACACATTGGGAGAAGGAGAAAGGGAGAAATGGAATGGGGTAAATTATCTCTCCCTTAAAAGAGGCAAGAAAAACTTTTTACAATGGAGGGGAAGAGGGGGGAGGGAAGAGGGAAAGAGTGGACCTTACTCTCCTCAGATTTGGCTTAAGGAGGAAATAACATGCACACTCAATTTAGTATGAAAATCTATCTTACACTATAGGAAAATAGGGGGGAAGGGCATAAGTGGGGATGTGGAGGGATGACAGAAAGGATGTCAAATAGGAGGAGAGGGTCATTAGAGGTAAAGATTTTTGAGGAGGGACAGTGTCAAAAGAGAGAATAGAACAAAAGAATGGCATGATAGGATGGAGGGAAATAGAGTCTTTCACAACATGACTGTTCCATGACTGGAAGTGTTTTGCATGACTACACATGTAAAACCTATATCGAGATGCTTGCCTTCTCAGTGGGGATGGGTGGGGAGGGAGGAATGGAGAGAAGTTGAACTCAAAGTTTTAAAAATGAATGTTAAAAATGGTTTTTACATGCAACTGGGAAATAAGAAATACAGGCAATGGGGTACGAAAATCTATCTTGCCCTGTAAGAAAAAAGCAGAGATGAGCATAAGAGAAGGGAGGGGTGAGATAGAAGTGAGGGCAGATTGGGGAAAGTGCTAATCAGGATGCATGTTCCCTTGGGGTGGGAGGAGGGGAAAGATGGGGAGAAAAGTTAGAACTCAAAATCGTACTAAAGTGAATATTGAAAATAAAAATGCATTAATGAATTAATCAAAACAGAGATGAGCAAAATAGCCCCCTCCTTTCATTGCAGATGGAGTAGAACATGGGTTTGTAATGTTGTATATATGTGTTCAGATATGTGGTCTATAGTCTTTGCTTAACTGAATGGAGAGGATTGTCATGAAATGACTCTGGTATAACAAAAATGCATCAATAAAACTTAAATAACCTTGTCAGTAGGGCATCAGTAACATTTAGAGATTTAAACTATTATTAGCTGCAGTATTCTTTTTTCCAAGACTAATGAGTAAACCATACAAGCCCTCTATGTTCTCTAGTGATGACTAATCCATGATAACTTGAAAATAAAACTATCATTTCTGATCTACAGGATAATCAGATTTTTAGGAAATGTTTTTTTAATATTTTTTTTAAAATGTCTTACCATTAGCCATACTTCATTTTAAAAAATGAGTTAGTATGCAGTGAATACAGGGAAAGAGTAGCTTTCATTCAATTATTTTAAAAAAAATCTCTCCATTATCCAAGGGTAATTATAGCCCCCCAAAAACTGAAAACAGATAACCCTGTATTCTTATTAGATAGGATAGTTTCTATCCTACCTACCAATATTTGACCTGAGTTGCTAATAGAAACACTTCCCTTTTTTTTCTTTGTCTCTCTAACCCTATAAAATTCCTGGTCAAAAGCTAATTAGCAATTAAGTGCTTATTAGGTAGGACTGTGGGTTGGAGAAACAAATGGCCTAGCTAATAAAAGTAACACTCTGATCAACCCCCGAGCACTTGAAGACTAAATGAAATGTGACTCAAAATGAAGACATGATCTAACTACTGTCACTAGAATTAAGCCAGCACAGGAAAATGATTTTATTTGAGGTGCTGCTAGAAACCCAATAGAATATAAACTCCTAGAGGGCAAGGACTGAATTTCATTTTGGCACTTTAGCATCTAGCACAGAGAATTGAACATCAAAAATATGCATTTTTAAAAGGCTTGCTTTATTTAGATAAGGTAGCAATCATTTTTAAAATCCATTTTTCTTTTCCTATAGGAGTACAAAGGTCAGGAAAGGGGTGACCCTGGGATTTCATTAGTATAGAGAACTCTTAGGTGAGGATGCTCTCTCTACCACTGCAGGCAAACACATTCTCTGCAGCCTATAGTGCTAGGGAGTTGTCTACAAGACTGCGAAGTTAAAAGACTTATCCAATACCACAAAATCTCTATGTGGTAGATGCAGAATTCAAACCCATGGCTTCCTAACTCTTTATCTTTTCCATGACTGGCTCTCCATCCTTTACACCAAACTGTCTCTATAGTTTGTAGTCTGCACTAAAACTCTATCTTTTTATTTAACACAGCTATATAATCAGAGTCAGCACTTCATTAAAACCCATTTATTTGTACTTTAACCAAATGTTCATCTCATACAACACAATGAAAGTACAATATTTGCATGCTGCCATCTCCTGAAGTACACTGATTTTTAAATCATCTGCAGACTCTGAACTTGTAGTCAGTGTATATTTACACAAAAGATAATGCTGTACAAGACAAAGCAAATGAGTTCATATCTCCATCCCCATCGTGCTATATATCTTGGGAGCAGAACAGGTTAATAGAAAGTTAATCAACTAACTTTGAATCAAACACAATGGAACAGGATGTCTCCACTTGGTAAGCATACACAAACAATATCTTTATTCTATTTTATTCTACTGAAATCTTATGCATTCCACAATGACATCTATATTGAAGATTCAGACGCATTTTTTCATATGGAAAGGGAGCTATTGCCTGATTTGCGCATAAAGTCAGTATTTACTCTAAGATGAGTTATCCAAATATAACAAGTCCATCTTCATGGGCAGTAAGATGTGACAGTTAAAAGTCACCTGTTGATTATTAATTTCTGATCTTGAAATTCATAAGCAATATTTCACAATACTTGACATATGAATAGAATGGACCTATGCCTTCAAAAGTTCTTGCTTCGAACTGGAGGTTGCTCCTCTGAAGACTTTAATTCTATATTCTTTTTTTAAAAATTTAGCTACACTATACTATGATTTTCTGAAATACATAGACTCCTTAGGAAATAGATGATTTAAAGAAAACAGATGATTTTTCTGTGCTGTAATGGAAGAAAATATGCTTTATAAGTGCTCAGCATAAATCAGAAACTTTATGCCATTCAGGAGTAAGACAGATTAGACAATGAGAATGTGTCAACAAGATGAACTAGAAAAGGATTTGAGAATTTAAAACTATGAATAGTTAAGGAAAACTGTAAAATTTAAGCACAGTATAGATTGGAAAATAGGTCTCAATAGGAACTGATCCACTTCCAGAGGCTACAGTAGGCACATTCAACACCATTTTAAGGATAGTAAATGTACTTCCAAAAAGCAGTATATAGTGTAATTGATAGAAAGTTCCTCAGGGCCGAGAAGATATGAGTACAGTACTGGTCATGACAAAAACAGACTGTGAAACTCCAGGCAAATGTCCTCCCCCTTGCTCTAGGCAAGCAAATTATTTAACTCTAAATAGTAGAGAATGTGCTGATCTATATTGATAGATAGTCTCACTAGGCATTGCCTATGCCAATGAAATAACAAGTTCAGATCCTAAAAATAAAACCTAAAGGCAGCTCAACTAAATAACACATATTGATTTTGAGAATGTTTATCAATTAGCACTATATGATTCCCATCAAGGAAATGAGAAAATATTGAGGAAACAACTCCAGAAAAGAAGTGATTTGTCCAAGATCACCTAGTGATAAATGACTGAATTTGAATACACATCTTTTAACTCCAAATCTCATGTTTGCTTTTTCCTCTGTTATGTTTCATATTACTCTCAGATTCCTGATAAAGTCACATATATCGATTTGGGAGTTCCATTAGATGCTCTTTTAAAGATCTTAGAGAAGAAGAGAATTCTATAGGATTACAGAAGGAGGAACATTGTTCTCAGCTTCCAAAAAGTGAAAATGGAGAGTAGATGAACTACAGACCAGTCAATGAACTTTACTTCCAATCATTGCAAAATTATTGAACACTCACTAAAGGAATAGTTAGTGAATATCTGACAAAGAAAGCCATGGTCACTTATTTAACAACTTAAAGGGCAGGAGGTGGGGGGGGGGGTAACTAGCTCACTTTCCTTTTCCTACCATGTGCTACAGAGATAAAAATGCTCTAGATGCAGAATTCTTAGATTTCAGCCAGATTTTTAGTCCTATTTTCTTGCTATCCTTGGAAGCAAGAGGGGGATTTGAGGAACATATGATAATGCATCTAGGAGGATTTGAAATCAGTTGTGACCAATAATTATTAGTTATTAATGGGTAGATCAACAATGTCTTTGTCCTATGCTGTTGAAAAATTTACAAAAAGATTTGGATGAATCCATTGAAAGTTGCTTACCAAATTTACATATGCCAAAAAAGGGGTGGAATCAAGGGTGGCTAATGCACTGGATTAGAATCCAAGAAGAAAAACAGGATTATGGGGCTAATTTAAAAATATAAATTTTAACAAATATGAATGCTCCATTTTTGGAATAAAAAAATAAAACCCACAATATCAGTATTGGGAAGTCATAGTAAAAACCATTTGGGGGGAAGAAGTCTGGAGGCAATGGGTTTTAAACTCAGTAAGAGTCAAAAGTATCAAATGGAACCTCAAAAACCAGTAAATCCCTAGGCCACATTAAAACAATTGCACAGACAAGAATGATGTATTAGTTCTTGATTATCCCCTTGTCAGACCACATTTGGAATTCTGTATTGACCAAGACATATTTTTTTTGGAATGGCAGAGAAAAAGATGGAGTGCCTCTAGACAAGGACACACAGGATGTTGAATAGATTACAGAATTTGCTACATGAAAGGGAAGACATGGTGGTGACTGGGTGTTATGGTATGCTGGAAATAGTACTGAAGCTAAAGTCAGGAGATATTTGTGCTTTAATCCCCACCAATGACAGAAGACACTTCCTTATGATCTGATCATTAGGAAGACATGTGAGCTATCTGACTCATTCAGTTTGCTCCTCTGTAAAACAGGGATAATTGTAAGTTTTTCCATGGCTTTTGTGAGAAAGAAATGAGATCATGTGTATAAATCCAATTACAAATCTATAATTACTATTTAAGTATCAGCTCTTATCATTTAGTTTTTGAAGAAATTTGAGGAAAAATAGATTACAATTGCTCAGCCTGGTTTCAGAGAACAGATATACGGAACTAGAAAGAGAGAGAGAAAGAAAGAGAAAGAGAGACAGAGAGAGAGAAATAGTAACACAGGTTAGATGTAAGGGAATTCTTAATAATTAGACCTGGTGTAGTCTGCCTTACAAGGTTGTAGTTTCTCCCTTAGAATCATTCTCTAATCAGAAGATAGACATTCTTTTAAGAAAAGTAACTTAGAAGAGTTTCTTCATTGGTATGAGTTAGATTAGATATTATCTTTCATCCCATTTGACTATTAGGCCCTGTGATTTTTCAAGAAGGAAAACGTCAAGGAGAACACAAAATCTGAAAGAAACATAAGTCAAGAGAAAAAGTAGATTTATGAAAAAAAATAGGTTATATGTGTGGTTTGGTTCATGTTTATATGTTGCTGTATGCCACTGAAGTTGTCTAAAAGTGAAGGTATCAAAGCAGTCCAGAAATAAAGATCTGGTAGTCAGCCACATTGATTTCAAAATGGAAGCTCTTGAGATGATGTTTTTCAAGAGGAAATTCAAGCAAACAGAATGAATAGACTAAGGGAATTTTTGAAAATCAAACAATTTGATCCCTGGAAGAGAAGCCAAGGGAATAATGGAACATGTCTATAGAGTAAGAGTTAATGACAGCTCCCCAAAGACAATAAAGAAACAAGAAAATCTCTCTTCTTCCCAATGGAAAAATAACATCAATGATAATAAGAAGAAAAATTGTATCCCTCCAATATGTTAATTCATATACAAAATAAATAACAAAACTGAAAATTAGCTCATCTGCATGTTGTTTCCAGTGTTTACTGCTATTAAGCCTTGACCGCATTATCCCTGGGTGGTCCTAATCCCTTATGCTTCTTGGAGATTTTAAGACACCAACCTTTGGAGTTAATCCCTACATGATTTTGCAGAGAGATTCTATAGAGAAGGAAAATATTTCCTCAAGTCCAGTCCCAAAGTGCTAGTCTAGAATAAGGAAAGGGAATCATAATATTTTGAGTGTGGAACCCAATGAAGGAACAATCTGTAAATTAATATTGATAATATGTATTTTCATATATAATTATATACACATATATGTAATTTTAGCACAGCCAAAACTTCAAAAATGAATATCTCTACAATTATATGCCTGCCTTGGTTTGTCTTTATAATGTTAATTCTTCACAAAAACAAAAATATCTTTATTTTTGTAAAGAATGTTATTAGCTATATTGATAAGAGGAGGGCAGTTTTTGATAAACCCAGAAAAGTAGTTTGCTGGATAAAGAAATGAAGGAGGCTCTTTTGGATAAGACCTGTTTGGGATAAAAATAGTATTTTGAAAAAAATTCATTTTCATTTTAGGATCTTAAACCATGTTAGTATGACAAGTGATAAGCTACCCATTGTGGATATATGACCTCTAAGTAAATGGTGCTGTTTTTTAATGAGAGGGGATTAAGGAGAGGAAACTCTACAACTAGAAAAAAATTACAAAAGATAAATTAGACAATTTGGATTTTATAAAAGTTTATGAAGAAAAATAAACTTCAAAGTAGAAAAAAATTGCAACAAATTTAACAAAAGTTTTATATCCATAGTATTATGAGAACTGACAAAAATGGGAAATTGACCCAAATATCTAACACTGAAAGCCATTCTTACAGTAATAACTAGTTAAAGAAAATTAGCAGTTTTCAAAAAAAATGCAAGCTGTAATTATTATTTACAAAATGCTATGAATAAATAATAATGAATGAAATGACAATCTAAACAGCTCTAAGTCATTGCCTCCTTCCTCAAAATATCAAAAATGACAAAAAATATCTTGTGAATTAGAGCGGCTCTGCAAAGTTAGTCTAAACTACACAGTGTTGGTAAAGGGGTGAATTAATCCAATCATTGCATATTCAAAAAGGGAAATATTCAAGAAAGTGAACTGAATTGTCCACATTTTCAGATACAGAAACCCCACTTCAGGTATTAATCTTAAGATCAAAGAGAGAAACAAAGGATAGACAGCAATTTATCAAAAGATAAAATCTATATTTATTCATGTGTACATTCACAGAAATATTGTTTGTGGTAAAAAAAAAAAAGTACTGGAAACCAACTGAACATCCATGATGTGAAGAATGGCTGACAAAAACTGTGATATACAAATTGTGATAATAAGAATTGTGATATAAGAATTGTACTAGGGTAACATATTGAGAAGTAATCATTGAAGAATCAGAAATTTAGAAAAATATTGGGGAAAAATGGATGAACTGATCCAGAATGGAAAAGTAGAACTAAATAAATTACATACAGTTAACACAACAATGTAATTTTGAAATCACTAAAAGGAAGATTAAGTCCAAAAATGATGGAGAATAGTTCTGAAGAATATATAATCAAATATACTTCACTTGTTTTAGGAAGGATTTGGGGCAGACGTTGGAAGCTGAATGCTATGTACTTGTTTTAGGGCATATTTTTTTGCTCATTTCATTTTCTTTTTTTTGCCAAGGAGGGTTAAATAGAGGAGGGTGGAAAGGGAGAGGGAGGAAGAGTGAGTAGCATCAAGAGAGAAAAGGGAGAGGAGAAGAAAAAAAGATTGTGTTTAGAAGAGGATAGTTCTGTGGACAGGCAGATGTCCTAGAAAAGGAATAAGGGAATGTGACTAGATAAAATGAACAAATGAAGAGATTAAACTTGGCAAGATGTAGAGATAGAATGCTTTCCTATGAGAAAGGAAGAAGGGAAAAGATTTTTTGAGCAATAACTGGGAAACTGGGGGAGCCTCAATATTCTTAATGAAATTAAAGGTAATCTAGTGCGTGCGTGTGTGTGTGTGTGTGTGTGTGTGTGTGTGTGTGTGTGTGTGTGTGTGTGAGTGACTGGAGTTGGGACCTTGAATACAGAGCAAATTTGAAACAGTCACTGTGAAGATCACTAATCAATAAATGATTAAAGAAGGATTACTAGGAAAGCTCAAGTGACATCATAGCTCCCTAGAAGCTCTGCCTCCAAGTTAGAAAAATAAGACTAGAAAAACCCATAGCAGCTATGATCTCATTTTAGAATTGCTAAAATTTTGTGATGGTGATTCCCAATTCTACTTAAAAATTAAATATAGAAGTTTTACATTTGAAAGGGAAATAATCCATCATTTAGGGAAACATAGTACTATTTTCTAGAATATAACATTAATAGAGTCAAGAAGTATTGGAAAAATATAGTTTTGCCCCAACTGTTTAAATTTCCATTTTGTCTCACTAAATTTTCTTCCTCCAGGACAAAACAGGAAAAGGGTTGGGGAAAAGGAATGTATTTATGGAGAAATTCTTTTAAAATGTTAATTATAGAGAGTGAGACTTTTTTTCTAGTCCAAATAAACACTATAATCTCCTCAATTCCCACTTGAGGAGTTAGATGGAACACTGAATAGAGATATGGATCTAGAGTCAGAGAGATGTGAGTTCAAATACTCAAAGACATTTAAAACTCATCTGTAAAATAGAGACAACCCTAGCACCTAAGTTATACAGATAAGTTGAGGCAATAATTGTAAAGTTCTTTAAAACCCTTGAAATTCTATATGGACATCCCTTTCCCCCCCAACATGGCTCATTTTCTCCCTAATGTCTATGAGGAACATTCACAATATCTATGTGGCAGTGAGATGGCACAGTGGATAGAAGCCTGAAGTCAGGAAGACCTGAGTTCAACTGTAGTCTCAGACACCAGTTGTGTGATCCTGGGCAAGTCTCTTAACCCTGTTGGCTTCAGTTTCCTCATCTGTAAAATGATCTGGAGAAGGAAATGACAAATCATTCCAGTATCTTTGCCAAGAAAACCTGAAAAGGGGTCATGAAGAGCTGAATCTGATTGAACAAGAACAAAGTGACATAAATGTATTTGGAAATAAGATCTCCTTTAATTGCCTTCATTCTACTTTTTTAAAGGCAACTCTTGGCAAAGATGAGTTAAAAGTAAATGATGCCTTTACTTAGCATGCAAAAGTCCTCATTAATTTAATCACATGCAAATTACACTTTACTACTCATAGTACATAATCACCTCAGTATACAAGTAAAACTTCTTATTAATTACATTAAAATTTATTCCAATAATTAAAGCCTATTTATTACAACCACAAACCTGTAAATAAAGCATCTATTAGACAAACGAAGACAGGAGTAAGAAGACTGATTTCACTAGTTGGTTTTACACTTGTTTAATAAATCATGAAGAGACACAATTTTTATAAGATATTAACTTGCATTTATTATTTACTGGCTGAATTTGTTCACTTAATCATGGAGTCACCTCAGACATAAGGTCATTGAAAAGTTCCTACCTTAGACTGATCTTATCTGTTTCATCTTCATTTGAGCTTCACTAGGTTTGGGAAGCTGGTTTAAGACCCAAGAATGTTCAGAAAGATATTTAAGATCTAGAACACAAAGAAGGTCAAAATAGACTACAATCCAAGCCAGAAAAGTAGGCAAATGATGAAATACTAAAATAAAATAAAACACACTATATTGTTTGGGAAAAGAATTCTGGACTTGGAATAAGACAAGGGTTCAAACCCTGCTTTTGATGGTGACTTACTGTGTGACAATAACCAAGTCTTTACATTTTAATCCCTTTTCTCTTTATTTCATTTTATTCTTAGCTCCCCTTCTGTTGTTCTCTCTCTCTCTCTCTCTCTCTCTCTCTCTCTCTCTCTCTCTCTCTCTC
>CM053770.1:61184132-61218841 GCA_028658325.1 Potorous gilbertii
TTCAGCATTTTTTTTGCACTCCTTTATCAAGGTATTGACCCGTTTTTCATGCTTTTCTTGCATTTCTCTCATTTCTCTTCCCAGTTTTTCCTCCACCTGTCTAACTTGATTTTCAAAATCCTTTTTGAGCTCTTTCATGGCCTGAGCCCATTGGATATCTATTTCAGATGTTTTGGATACAGAGGCCTTGACTTCTATGTCTTTACCTAATGGTAAGCATTGGTCTTCTTCGTCAGAGAGGAATGGCAGAATCATCTAATCACCAAGAAAGTAACCTTCTTTGGTCTTATTTTTTTTTCCCTTTTCTGGGCATTTTCCCAGCCAGTTACTTGACTTCTGAGATTCCTGTTCACCCTCGCCTAGATCTGCCCAGCTAGTGCTTGGAGTCTGAGATTCAAATGCTGCTCCCTTTTGGGCTTTTGGCAGCAGCTATTCATGGGAGCTTAATTTCTGCTGCTCAGGTGGGGGCAGGGCCGCCTCCCAGGCTCAGTTCCCTCAGGGGATTTATGCAAAGACCTTCTGTAATGGAGCTGCTGCCAAGCTCCTGCCTGCTCTGGGAGCCTCTGGCCACCTGCTGCCTCTACCGCTGCCTCTCCCCTGCCTTCCAAGGGGGCCTGAGTCATGGAGACACCCCACTCCCCTCTCAGCCCATCCAGACATCTCTTGCACTGACCTGTGCATCTGTGGGTGAAGGGACCTTCGCAGCCGCTGGAGATTGCGTCCCTGAAGCCTGTTCGCATCTGTTCCTCTCTGTGCTGCATGGCCAAGACAGGGCTGAAATTTTTAAAGAGTCACATAGTAGGCATATAGGAGAACCCGAACCAGATATCAAGGGAGTATGTCTCTTGACATACTCACAGGTTAATGTTCTTTCAGCTGTATTTACAGCAGGAATCTTGAAATACTTGATAGACTCCTCCTTGACTATAAATTCTTCCAAGGTAGAGGCTGTATTTTCTGAAATATCTAGAATTGTGCTGAACATATATGAAATATTCAACAAATATATTTTGATAAAGAAAAGAAAGAAACCTGTCACTCCCAAACTGGAGAAGGCAAAACCTTTCTAAAAGAATAGAAATGGTCTTCAAAAATAACTAATAAATTTTAATGGACTCAAGTACTAAATGATGTGTACTTTCAACATCCCCAATATGAGTGTCTATAAATTTCTCTAAATTTATCTGGCTTAGCAGATGAATGTAACTGACTAAGGCACAGAGAGGTTGAGTGTTTTGTCCTGGGTTAAATAAGTTTTAAGTGTCCAAGGTGGTATTGGAACCTATATCTTTCAGACTCTATCCACTATACCCTGCTGTCTCTATAAATAATACAAATGAAAACTAATAAAAAATTGTTATAAAATAGAAAAAAATAATAACTAGAATAGGCTCTCACCTGTAGGACGGAATTAAAAAACATTTTTACAGGTGAGCAAATTTCACTAGAGGCAAATAAAATGGATTAAAATATTTATTTTCTTGGAAAATAAGTGCAAAAATAAAATTCTAAATAAATTTCATAAACCATGTGTGAACATTCTTAAACATTTCATATACATGGTTCCACTTTTAGTACGTTATATCTAGAGAAAATAAATTACCACAATAATTTGAATTGGCTGCCTGCACACTGGACAAGATATTTATTTTTGGATGTCCTGTCCTTCCATGGACAACGCAAACATCTTTAGGCCAGTTCTAAGAGATGTTGCAGGGCTCTGTAGAACCTGGGGGAAGAATAGATGTCATGTTTCTTTTATCTTGATGTCATTTTCAATATCTTTTACTTCATCTCTCAAATTCTTTGGCATCTTCCTGACTGCTGCAGATGACACTTTTAGGTGCTGATGATGGCAGTTTCTTGGGATTCTGGTGTTTATACATTTTTTTTCCATCTCTTTTCTTAACATGTGAATTTTGAGTTATTCATTTTATTTTTCTTACAATCTGAAAAGTCAAAGCCATCTTCTTCCCCTTGTGTTGGACTTCCTAGCTCATCTTTATCCAGTACTTCACCTTCCTCCCCTTGAAGGCAGTTTTCTCACAGATCCCAACCTCTGTGGCAATGAGGGGGAGATACAAGATTCACTTATCACAGGAGTACACTTCTAATAGTTGGCTAAGTATATTTCAGGGTCTTCATCAAATGAGTCAGTATCATTCTCTTCCACCTGATATATGCTTAGGTGGTATATTTCATAACGTGAGCTCCATGATATAGTGTATAGAGTGCTAGACCTGGAGTCAGGAAGACCTGAGTTCAAATCTATCCTCAGACATAAGCTGTGTGACTGTGAGCAAATCACTTAACCTTGTTTGCTCAGTTCCTTATCGGCAAAATAAACTGTAGAAGGAAATAGCAAACTATTCTAGTACCTTTGCCAAGAAAACCCCAAATGGGGGTCATGAAGAATTGAAAATGAGTACATAACAAAATCACATCATCTTCTTGCATGCAAGTTCTTATCCTTTGTTGTGACTGTACTCTTCTGAATCAACTCTAAACTCAGCACTGAATTGGTTTGAAACTGAATCATCTGAATTTTCACTTAATACATCAGTTTCCCTATCCAGAAGGGATTCCTGCTAAGTCACTGCTATTTCTTTTCTCATAGCATAACTCACTATGACACATAGGGCACAGTTATCATCAAATGTAAGGGAAGTACTCTCTGACTTGTGTCGTTTTCTATGTTTTTCATCAGACAACTCAATTTTTTTTTCTGCTGTTTCACTATGTATTCTCCTTCTAGATGAGATGATTGGTCTAGAATTTAAATTTGGTAATGGTTCTTCTTGCATTTCTTGCACTGACACCTTTTTTCCTCTTCTGATTTCAAGCTGACACTTGGGTATATTCATAGATGCACTTGGACTAACAGGTTCTTGTTGATTGACTGCTATCAAGTTTTTTTGTGGATATGCTTTGTACCACAAAAAAAGTCTCCAAGATGGTCATCTAAATAAAAATGATTTGCTGTTGCTTTTTAGCATATAATTGTTGTGCCATATTATATTGGCCAACCTAGAATAAAACAAAAACAAAAAAAACTTCTTTTTTTGCAAATATATCTTTCTCTGCACCAGCACCTGCTCTAAATGCTAGTCCCCATGGCTCTGGCTTCACCTCTACTTTCAGATCTGAAAGAAATTCTGTCCATGCTGATGAGTGCCCTTGAAAGGTGGTTTCTGGTGCTACGTTCCTCTTTGTGGATCCCTGAGGGCTTTTGGGGCAGTAGGGAGGGCTGAGAGTCTTGGAAGCATCTGCGGTCCCCAAGAAAGCCCCAATGGACCCACATTCAATCTGCAACCATCTAAAGCTAGACTCCAGTGCATGTGTTTATATGTATTTATATATGAATGTTCATATATATATATATATATATTTATGTAACTATCTGTCTATCTACACAGAGTACATACAAATGGATGTGGGTGTAAATAAGGTTGAATGACTTCAAAGGGGGCAGTTGGGAACAGCGGATGTGGACGTTTGACTAACAGACGAGAGAGATCTCTACGTAGCCAGATATGTAAGGCAACTATTCCTAACTGTTTTTCTTACATCTCTTTACTGAGGGTACTTGCAATCCTAGAGAAATCTGGTGGGTACTGATTCAAGATCGTATATCGATATATGGATATATGGTACATAAAAGCTGAACCATATGATCATATTATATAGGTACCCTCATATGGCTTTCATGTACATCATTCTTGGAGGAACAGCTTTTATCACTACTTCAGTTATACTCTTCCCAATTTTTGTGATTTCCTTATTCATCATTTTTTCCGACAAAGCAACAGTATTCCATTATATTCATATTTCACAATTTATTTAGCCAGACATATTTCTTTGCCTCTTTCATTTTCCTGGGGTGACATTGATTTTTATAATTGCAAAATCCCTTTCTAAGAAGAATTTGATTTGGAATAGACAGAAAAAATATTCACCGATTAGGAAATAATATCACTTAAAATGTTTTCAAGGAAGATCTAAAGATAATTCAGATATTGCTGGTGAATAACTAAGTTATTAAAAATATAGGAGAAACAAATCTAAGAACAACAAAACCTATTTCTGACAAGGTTAAAGAAAGTGAACATGGCACATTTTTGAGCAGCATTGAATGAATCTGATAAGTATAAAACTTGTCTTGCTAGAGAGGAGGTTAGCATTTATACTGAGTCATGTATATTGCCTATTTTATAGATTAAAATTCTTCCACACATCAGTTAAATCATAAATGTGTAAAAGAGGACAATTCTTTTACAGATGGAGGATGAGACTTTAAATGGTTCCTGTCTTTGAGATAATAGATAGCATACTTAAAAATCTCTTCCTAAATGAGCATATTCTTTGGCAGACAATTCAGCAAAACACTATTTATAATTTGAAAGAAATCCTATTTCTTCACTCACATGGTGGGGGCATAAATGTTAATGAAGCAAATAAAAGTTTGATCAAAGTTGTTCCGAACTTTTAATGACCTCGGTTACTGCTAGCTAGCAAGTTGGGTGTGAAATCAGTGGAGAAAGTACAAGATTGGCAGAGACATGGTTTCCTCCTTTGATTTCAGGTTAAAGAAGGTTCTTAAGTTTTGCAGTACTATATACCTTTCTACTTAGAGAATATAAGTTGTCTTTGAGTGGATACTTTTGGGAAAAAAAAACATTCTGTTTCACACATATAAAGACTGTGCCTCTGGTGAATTTTTCCAGCTTCTATTTTCCGGCCTTGCCTGTGTTTCTACTCTTGGTGACTCTTCATGACTGCTACAAATGCTTTTGGTCCAACTTGAATTTTTGTCCTGTACTGTGTAAAAATGCTATCATACTCTAGATTTTATTAGAAAATTAGGTTGTGTTTGAAGGATGTTTTCTCACCTGCCACATCAGAAGTATTTAATACATACTTTCTGAATGATTAATTGATTCCAACCATCTCACCATAGATTAGGGTGCTTAGGGACACTTTTCATTCTCCATAGAAATCTGCCCCAGCACTTTTTAAAAATTTTTATTTAATTTATGGAATAAAATAACTATTTCCTTATGTTACATTGTATAATAAAAAGATGATTCCACGTGAAACTACAAATCTATTATGTAAAACTTGCTATTCATTTTAAATATATAATGAAGTTACCATGTAATTTTTTTATCCTTTTTCCCCTGTCCCCTTTATTTAGTATCACTTTGTGTAATCTACACCTATGCATGCACCTATCCCCATAATATATACTTTCACATGCATGCATACATACAGACATATACTAACACCACTATCCCAAGGGTTATTAGAGAGGAACCTTCTAAAATTTCTGTTGAATTGATTACTGTTATTTGACATATGATCTTATGATAGACCAGTTCAACAAAGACTTTTTGAGTGTGAACTCTGCTTAACTCTGTGTCAATCGTCATGAAAAAATTAAAAGGCTGTAATACAAAAACTTCTTTAAGGAAAGGGCTATTTTCTTTCTGTCTTCACATCCCTAGCATCTAGTACTATATCCTGTATGACGTCTTGTACACAGTAGGTACTTAATAAAAGTGTGTTGTTTAATTGAAATTGAATTGAATACTATAAGGCAATGACTTCAAAGAACCTATGGGTTCATTTTTTGATCGCCTATTAGGGAACATTTTTGGCTACTTCTGATTCCCTTCATTTCCTCCTCTCCCTCCTTTTTCCCCCTCCCTTCCTTCCTTCTCTTGACTCTTCCTTCTTTTACCTCCTTCCTCTCTCCTTTGTTCCCTTCCTTCCTTTCTTCCATTCCTTTCTTTACTTCTTTTCCAAGCCATTACATTTCACTTTAGAGTTTACAAAATCCTTTTCATACATTGTATTACTGAGTCTCATAATAAGTCCTATAATATTACAGGCAATATCGCATTCATTTTATAGAGAAACTGACGTTCAAAGAAATTAAGTGATTCGCTCATGGCTATACAGTTACTGAATGTCAGAAGTGAGATTTCAACCTAGGTTTCCATTATTCTATGTCCAACTAAGTGCACTATTGCATTGCCTCTTCATGGAAACTGTATCTTCAAGAAAGTGGAAATTTAAAAATTAGTAGCATTAGCATTTTTCTGGAAGAGCTCTATGTACTTCATTCCAACTTCACACACATTCCTCTACATATATTTCAATATGTAATAGATTTTATCATTATGAGCATTCCCTACCCCAAAACCAATCAGAATAAATCACAAACATTTATTAAGCAACTACTAGATGTCTTTTTTACCTAGTTGGCAAGCTCTGTGAGTTACCACAACTTTTGGAACAAAAGGAATCCTCTATACATCTTAATATTATTTTTTCTTGTAAAAATCTTTTGAATAATTTTGTTTTAAATTCTTATTAGGCAGCTAGGTGGCACAGTGACTATAGCACTGTGCCTGGAGTCAGGAAGACTCATCTTCCCAAGTTCAAATCTGGCCTTCATTACAAGCTGTGTGACCCTAGGCAAGTCACTTAACCCTGCTTGCCTCGGTTTACTCATCTGCACAATGAGCTGGAGAAGGAAATCACAAAGTACTCCAATATATATGCCAACAAAACCCCAAATAGGGTCACAAAGAATCAGAGAAGACTAAAAAAAATGATTCACCAACAAATTCTTATAAATAGCTTCTGAAGGTGTAGATGAAGGCAAGAATTATTCCCCAATACTACTTTCTCATGCTTAAGTTTTTCCAGTGCTCCTAGAATTCTATTACCACAATAATGAGAAAAATTGATGTGTTTATACTAGAAATTTGAGAGATCTTTAAAATAGAAATTTCTAGAAAATAGAAATTGTCTAGAGGCCACAAAGTCCCAGTTTGGTGTAGCTGTTGGCCAATTCTCATTGATTGATACTTTGATTTCATATTTTTTTGCTCATTTGAATGACTGTGAACAAGATATGGATACAAGCTGGTCCCACAAAGGTAGATTTAAAGACGCTGATAAAAGCAAGTCATCAGATATTTTTCAGAAGTCTATGTACCTCTTTTGTAAGGAAACAGTCATGAAAAGTCATTAATCTGTACTTTGAGTTTTGATATTTTATGATACACATCTGTGACCATTTTAGGCTCCACTTTCTTTCCCTTCCCACCCCCCAGCTTCCCCCCACCATTGAGAAAGCAAGAGATTTGATATAGGTCATACATGTGTAGCCTTGCAAAACACTTCCCTAACAGTCATTTCAACATAAACTTCTACACTGGGGTTCATTATAGGTAAAAAGTTAAACTTGTTGACTATTTTTTAATGTTCCAGTAAATGTCCTGCTGTCATCTTGGCAAGGGTTTATAGTAATTGATTAAGATTTTTAAGAATCTCATTAAAAAAATCCTAGCTACCGGAGTGAGTCTTTTTCTATAAAACATTCATTTATTAAAATTTGGAGTTCCAAATTCTGCCCCTCTATCCTTCCCTTCCCTGTCCTTGAGAAGGTAAGAAATTTTTATAGACTATACACATGCAGTCATGTAAGACATATTTCCATATCAGTCATGTTGCTAAAGGGAAAACATAAAAAAAACCAAACAAACCACAAAACAAAAAAAGAAAACCAAAAGAAAAATAAAGTAAAAGAAACAAGCATGTTTCTATATGAATTCAGATTCTATCTGTTCTTTCTCTGGAGGTGGACAGCATTTTTCATCCTAAGTTCTTCATTATTGTTCTAGACCACTGTATTGCTGAGAATAGCTAACTACTTCATAGCTGATCATAGTACAATGTTGCTGTTTCTGTATATAGTCTCCTGATTCTGCTTGCTTCACTTTGAATCAGTTTATATGTCTTTCCAGGTTTGTCTGAAAGCCTCCTCCTCATTTCTTATAGCACAATAGTATTCCATCACAATCATATACTACAACTTATTTAGCCATTCCTTAATTGATGAGCATTCCCTCGATTTCTCTGCCACCACAAAGTTGCTATAAATATTTTTTGTGCAAATACGTCCTTTGCCAACTTCATGCACTCTACAATCCAACCAAACTGGCTGTTCCCTGAGGATATCTTATCATTTCCCACCTTTATGCCTTTGCAGAGACTAGTAGGTGCTTAATAAATGCTTATTAACTTACTTGCCTTTGCCTCTAAATTCCTATCCTCCTCATGTCTGCCTTTAGAATGTTTATTTTCCTTTAAAACTCAGGTATGCGCCAACTTCTTTCTGTAGCCTTTCCTAAATGCAACTCTCTGTATTGCTATCTGTCCTTCCTCAGATGAACTCATACATACTTAAATCTGCACATCCTGTATTTGCGAGCGGACTATAGGCATTTTGAGGGCAACAGCTGCTTCCTTTGCTATTTTTGCCTTGTTCCGGGCTCATAACAGGTGCTAAATAAATATTTGTTATATTGAGTTGAAATAATTGGGCACTATCTGACCCAACCAAGTAAATCCAATCACAAACCTGCAAATCAGTGGTTATTAAAATGCTTTTTGAAATAGGTATTTCTTAATAAAATGAGGGCTATCATAGGATTTTTTTTTTCTGGGTCAAGCTAGTTTTCCTTCCCAACAATCCTGTCACCTAACAGACAGAGTCCAGAGTCCCATTTTTTAAGAAATCCTGGCTTACCACTTAATTTATTTGAAGAGCTGACAAATTATTCCCCCTATCAACCAGCGCAGACAGAAAATATTCGACAGAGTAGCCACCTAATGGGATCAGAGACTCTAAACCATGTTTGCAAGTTAAACTTGAAAAAACCTCTGTCAGCTGGAATCCTTTCCCTCCTGCTCAGAATATTCTGGCTTCCAATACCAACAACACTCAGGCCTCTTGACTCTAGAGAACTGAGATGTCTAATTAGTGGGTCAACCCTGTGCTCCTATCTTAATGACCAAGACACAGCACAGGTCTTAGGAAAACATATGACTTCCCTTAGTGGTAATCAGAATTTCTGATTTCCAAGGGTGGAGGGGAGGGAGAATACTCCCTGAAAATACAGTTCTCCAAAACTTACATTGTCTTCTGCCACATAAAACATAACACTTTCCCCTCATAGATGAATAGTTCAGATGAAAAATTTGCAAAATAAAAACAAAACCCTGTTATTTTTAAGATAACATCCCCCAGGGCAGTGGAATTTCTCTTGGTACAAATTCTTTTCAATGTACTACTAGAAATGTGTTTATTTTTTTTTATCTCCACTCTCCTATAAATAGAGTAAAATGAACTTAAGGAATGTCAGATTATTTACATTTAGCTATAGTGGCAAATTTAGAGTTTCAGGGAGGCTTGCTTAGGTGTTTTCTTTAAATTCCATGCTTTTATTGCCTGCTCAAAAACGTTCCTGAGTTAATTTGTCTGATAGGCTAATTCAATTCAGTTAAATTAGTATTTATTGAACCCTGTTACATGCATTCACTGTAAAGTATAAAAACAAAATAAGATATGATGAATCACTTTTCACTTCATCAAGTAAAAGATAATATTATAGTAGATAGAGATCTGATATCAAAGGCAGAAAGTCTTGAATTAAATCTTATACTAAGACCTACCCAAGTAACTTTACATCTCAATGTTCTAAGTAACTCTCTAAGGCTGTTGACTTGTGAAGGACATGCCACCATTCATTGAGTAAATTTTTTTCTCTAAAGAAGTTTCCTGTTGTCAATGAAATCATAGGTCCAGTCCCTCTCCTTTAATCAGGAGTATAATGAAGAATAAAATTTCAGGGTATTCATGACTAGCTTCCAAAATGAAACTCAGTTTTAGAGGTAGTTGATTGATCAAAGGAGTCTAACAAACTTGATTTGATTCTGAATATACTTCAAATAAATAGGAACATCCCCATGGGGTAATTAAGAAGTATGTCCCTATGGAGTGATTGAAATCATAGGACCATAGATCTAGACCTAGGTGTGACCTCAAATACAATGACATTTTACAGAAAAGGAAACTGAGACCCAAGAAAATTAAGTGACACAAGTAGTATGCTATAGAGTTGAGATTTCAACCCAGTGTATTTCTTCTCCACCCCACCCCATGAACAGTATTTTATTTTTTCCAATTACATGTAAATATAGTATTCAACATTCACTTTTCTAAGATTTTGATTTCCATATTTTTCTCCCTTCTTCCCTCCCCTCTTACCTCCCAAAGACAGCAAGCAATCTGATATAGGCTATACATATACAATCATTAAATATATTTCCATATTAGTCATGTTGTGAAAGAAGAATCAGAACAAAAGGAGAAAAAACAACAAGAAAGAAAAAGAAGAGTAAAAATGGTATGTTTCAATCCACATTCAGATTCAACATTTTCCATAATGAGACTTTTGGAATTGTCTTAGGTCCTTTTATTTCTGAGAAGAGCTGAGTCTGTCATAGTTGATGATCACACAGAGTTTTTGTTACTGTGTGCAATGTTCTGATGCTGCTCATTTCACTCAGCATTTGTTCATGTAAATCTTTCCAGGTTTTTCTGAAATCTACCTGTTCACCATTTCTTGTAGCACAATGATATTCTACCACATGTATATGCCACAGTTTGTTCAGTCATTCCCCAATTGATGGACATCCCCTCAATTTTGAATTCTTGGCCACCACAAAAAGAGTAACTAAAAACGTTTTTGTACGTAGGGGTCCTTTTCCCTTTTTTTATGATCTCTTTGGGATACAGACCTAGAAGTCAAATGACTCGCTGGATCAAGGGTTATGCACAATTTTGTTGCCTTTTGGGCGTAGTGCTGGAGAATGGTTGAATTTCACCAACAATACATTGATGTTCCAATTTTCCCACATCTTTTCCGACATTTATCATTTTCCTTTTCTGTCATATTAGCCAATTTGATAAGTAAGATGTGGTAGTTCAGAATTGTTTTGATGTGCATTTCTCTAATTAATACTGATTTAGAGCATTTTTATATGGTGATAGGTAGCTTTAATTTCTTCACCTGAAAACTGCCTGTTCATATCCTTTGTCTATTTATCATTTGGGGAATGACTTGCATCCTTATGAATTTGACTCAATTCTCTATGTTGAGACCTCTTTCAGAAACACTGGCTGTAAAAAAATAAATATTCCCCACCTTTCTGCTTTCCTTACAATCTTGGTTACATTGGCTTTATGCAAAAATCTTTTAAATTTAATGTAATCAAAATTATCCATTTTGCATTTCATAATGTTCTCTATCTTTTGTTTGGAAATAAATTCTTCCCTTCTTCAAAGATCTGATAGGTAGACTATTCCTTTGCTCTCATAGTTTGCTTATAATATCACCTTTTATGTCTAAATCATTCCCCATTTTGACCTTAACTTGGTATATGGTATGAGATGAGGGTCCATGCCTTCTTTATACCATGCTATTTTCCAGTTTTCTGAGTAATTTTTGTCAGATGGTGTCCCAGAAACTGCAGTCTTTGGGTTTATCGAACAGTGGATTACTGTAGTCAATTATTACTGTATCTTGTGTGCCTGGCCTATTCCACTGATCCATCATTGTTTCTTAGCAAGTACCAAATAGTTTTGATGATTGCCCCTTTATAATATAATTTTACATCTGGCACTACTAGACCACCTTCCTTTGCAAGTTATTTTTTTAAATTAATTACCTTGATGATATCTTGACCTTTTGTTCTTTCAGATGAATTGTGTTATTTTTTTAGCTCTGTAATTTTTTTTGTAGTTTGATTGGCCCTGAATAAGGAAATTAATTTGGTAGGATTGTAATTTTTTTATATTAGCTTGACCTACCAATGAGCAATTAATATTTTTCCAGTTGTTTAGACCTAACTCTATTTTTGTGAAAAAGTGTTTCACAATTGTCTTCATATGGTAATTGGTGTGTTTTTCTAAAAACTAGTGCTTTTTTACACAGGCTCTAGAGTCACTACTGTACTATGCTATGACTTTTTAGAATATCACTATGAAAGATATTGATACATCCATTGACACTTCAACAGATTAGATAACTAATATCATGTTGATGGGGTATATTATACTTGTTGATTTGTCATACATGTTGACTCATTCATATTTCACCAAACATAAATGATTTAAGTCTCAGTATTAGGGACATTTTATTTGCCTCAGACTAATTAATGTAGTAGGACAATTAGAACATAAATTTTTGAATTCAGTGACAATATCAGAGACATGAGAATCAACTTTTTATGGCAACTTATAATCAGCATATTCTTTAAGAACAAACTGCTCCCCACTCCGTCTCAAAGATAGTGGCCATGATGAAGCTATGGTAGAGAGATATATGCAGCTGTATGTATTTTCAAGCATGAGTTCCAAGGGAAGGCAAGAGACAACAGTGGAGTACTGGGAGAGGGTGGAAAAAGTCTTTTCTGAAAAAATAGAGAATTCCATTACCTAGCCTCCTGGGGTAAGCGAGTTCAAGGATTGTGCCTGACTTTTGGAGAGAATAAGATTAAGATTTTAGCCCTGGAGCTCCAAGGATAATAAATTATTTGTTACTTATTTTGTTTTGGTCTTCCTCCATCGAGGCAGATTACCAAGTTATAGTCTGACTGATTTGATTCGGACACTGAAAAGTTTTGACAACTTGTCCAGGATCAGAGTTGAGACAATAAATTGTAGAAAAAACTGGGAACTTGTCCTTTGTTGCTAATGTGAATTATTTGAATAGTAACAGTCATATAGGAAATGGGATTGTCTCTTTAAAAATCCCAAGTTTATTTCCATTCTGAGTGGGTCGAAGTCCTTATAGGCAGTAGTTTTAGCTTAAAAGTCTATATCAGTCCCTGAAGTGGAAATAGGGTTAGTGGAGCTAAATATCTTGATTGTGATTTATTTATCTGTGAGTTATGTGTGTGTGTGTGTGTGTGTGTGTGTGTGTGTGTGTGTGTGTGTGTGTTGGCATTGTTTGTAGATTACTCTGTATCTTTCACATCTGCCTTTCTGGATTTCAATACATGTCTCCACTTCAGGGTCAATGGTAGGGGCCCTCTCACCTTAGAACATTCATCTGTCATACCAGTTCCCTTCTCCTTGTATTAAGTTCTTCCCAAGGGGCTTCATTTTGGATAAGAGTCTATAATAGTCAAGCTTCATCTTCCAGATATTTGTGATTTCATGACTTCAGCAACATTCTCCCACATGAGTACTTTCATCTTCCACTGCCCCCTCTCTCCTGCCTTTTCTCTCTTTTTGTATATTTTCTTCTTTCATTAGAATATAAGTTACTTGAGGGCAGGGATTGCCTTTGTTGATGCTTTTATTTATAGACCTAGTGCTTACCAGACTGCCTGGCACATATTAAGCACTTAATACTGCCTGTTACTTACCTACCCCTCTACATTTTTGTTGCCTTTCATTTTTTACAGGGTGAAATTAAGACTGTATTGAATTTAGTGTTGTGTCTTATGTACAAGTGAGCTGAAGATATTTCATCCCAAGCAAATTGTAGTGACCTTTTAATGTTTTCTGAAGCAGCTCTACGTAGAGCAAGTGAGCCAGGGTTATGATTTGGAAGAGAGAGGGAAGGGAATGAACTTTTATCTAGTGGTTGATACGTGTCATGTGCTGTGCCAAATTCCCTTGTTTCATTTGGTTTTGGAGACAGGATCCCAAGATTGATCCTAGGACATTCAAAGTCATAGTGTTAGCAAAATGGAGAGATCAGTAGCAAACACTAATTTTTTAATTGTGCAGATGATTCAGTCAACATGCTTAGGGATAGAGATTATAACAGTTAACATTTACTTTGAATTTTAAGGTTTTGAAATTCTTTACATATTAACCAAAGTCTAAGAAAATCTTCTCACAAATTCTATTTTTACCTCCCTTCCCAATGAGAAATTTCCATGGGATCATCTCCATGTGACCAGGTTAATTTCTTCGTACTGTACCTGAACAATGATAACTAATTTCTGCTTACTCTTTCCCTCCCCACCAGTGGTATTGTTCTTTCCATATACATACATATACACATACATATATACATGCATACACATATATGCATACATGTATATGTATCTATTTATGTTTGTATATGTGTGTGTATGTATATGCGTGTGTGTGTATTTGTGTGTGCATGTGTATAAAGCCAACAGCATGGTCAGTGTAGCAGTAATATTCTCAGGCAGTGCTTCTTAAGTTCTTGGATAAGAGGTGTTATGTAATTATATATTGTTTAATATTAGCTCACAAATATATATATACTGGTTCTCATAGAGAACACTGCATTTCCAAGTTCTTGAAATGAAAGATTCTAGCATCTGGTTTCAATGTGATAAGGCACATCCCAGCTCCTAAGCATTCATCTTTATAGTTAATGATCAGGGATGCTATAATTCGGTTGCTTTATTTTCTTCTTTTTGGGTGTCCCGTTAAGTTTATATTGCCTTAAATGCATATAAGAGTGAACTTTCATTGTGATGTGTTAGAATTTAAGAGCATTAAAATTTGGAAGCATTGTGATGAAAATTTATCCACGCTGCCAGTTGGCCGTGTTACATACGGCTATTGGTCTCCTAGGGGTTTCAAATGATTCCTCTCTTTTGCATGAAAAGGTAATAAATTTGTCAGGGTAGAGTGCAGTCCTAAACTTTAATGCATTCCTACTTTAAGGGATTTGAATCTATATTTACTGCGACTGACTTAGAACTTCAACTATTTCCATCGACAGTAATAAAGCTTAGTTGTTATTTAAATGTTTAAGCAATTTTATGGTTGATTGAAATGTTTAGGATAGTTTGGAGACTTAAATGAGAATCAACCAGCTGTATTTCTCCTTCACAGAAACTCTGAGTTGTCAGGCATATGAATATCTGGCCCTTTTAAGCTTCAAGAACCCTTGAAATGTAGTGTCTGAATAGACAGCTACAGGAAAAGCCATAAAGGTAGCCCATTTTGCAACCTATAAATATTACATTCCCTTCAGGAAGAGAGCATATATACTGGTTTAATTGTTAGCATATTCATTCCCTATTTTAAGCTGTATTTCTTTTATCTCTGTATAAAGAATATGGATTCTAATCACCGATTTAGCGACTGAAGGCCCTTCGAGAACCTTTGGTTTAAGCCCCCGATTTTACCGACGAGAAAGCTGAGACCCTGGGGGGTTAAGTGATATGTCCAAAATTATATCGGTAACAAAGGAAAAGGAATATCATTCACACTTAAGTCCTTTTATGGCTAAATCATAATGTGTGGAAATACTCTTCAGGGAATGGTACAAATAATCGTTAGTACCTTTCCGAATTTATTTCAGGAGAACACACGTTTGGTTTTCATTTTTTACTCCAAGAGTTGGTAAGTATGAAATACACACACACACACACACACACACACACACACACACACACACGCACACACACACACTTAAATTTTCCTATCCTAGGACAAAATTTTTGCCTTTTGGTAAATCCCCATTACAGTGGGAATCTCCAGTCCCCCTAGCTTAGTTCCAGCACTGAAGGTTGGAATAAACAATCTGGTACTTCAACAGATCTTGGTTAGGGTATTTCTTTCACTGGCATAAGTCACAACTTAGTCATGACTTTATATCTCATGTAGTTCTTTTCCGTGTCCCTCCTTAAAGGATCTACAAATTATTTATTCAAAGTAATAAGAAATTTACTTTGACGAAATATTTTCTGGATTTCATTGTAGCATTCTGACTGCCCATCTGCCATCTCTCTCTCTCTCTCTCTCTCTCTCTTTCTCTCTCTGTTATCACATGATCAACTCACTTGCTTTTCTGGACATACAAGTCATGAATGATGCCTTTTGAGTTATTTCTTATGCACTAGTCATCTTTGGTAATATTCTTCAACCTTGTACACATGCATTATTCCACTTCACATTGGCTCATCTGTAATTTTTGTGCTTCTGAGATTGTGATGTTACCTTATTTTCCACAATCTAACATCATTGGAAGGATATTGGTGTTTGAAAAAAAATAAACTTTGATATCAAAAACCAGCTTAGTGTCATTCAAAATGCTGTATAATTTCTCAAATATAAGCCAGCCTGTTTTTCTCTTCCTATTCAATTATAGTCCCAGTTTTTCATACATAAAACATCATGCACATAACCAGGAAAGTGCCTTCCTAAGACATATGTTTTGATTTACTAACTCAGTGACTGACCAATCCAACTGGATGTCATAACTTAGATAATATACATTCTTCTTCCCCATTTCTCCCCACCTGTTGATTGATAAGCTGGAATTACTGGAATATATATCACATCAAGATCCTTTTTTTGCACCTGGATTCCATGAAATTAGCATAATTTATTCCTAAAAGAGGAGCATCTAAAAAACTGAATTAAGTGCAAGAAATTCCACTTCATTTGGACTTTGTCCTAGACATTTTTCATACCAGGTAACATATTTGATGGACCCTGGCATACACAGGAGGGCCCTGCTGTACAGGTTCTTAGATCTGCATTTCTAAAAGAAGGCAAGTTTTGAGGGATCAGCAATCACTTTAACCAAGCACATATATCATTTACTTTGTTCAGGGGAAAAAGTCAGCACCATGAACTTCAGAGAAAATACAAGGAGAGAAACAAAGATCAACAGACAGGGCTTCCATACGTGACCACAGCAACACAAACATCACAGATCAACAGACAGATCCAGCTGTCTGACTATACATATATAGTTACCAGAGAGAGAAGTACCAGCATCTGGGTTTTATCTGGCACACAAACCAAAAATAAAGCTCCAAAGTAAAACCTCACCTCAGAGTATATATACAGGGCATCACCCAGTGCCTTCTTAGAAAGTAACAAAAGGTGTGGGCCTTTCAACAACAACAAAAATCTTCTCTAATCAAACTCCCCTTAGTGGGCTGGCCCATTAATGGGTGGAGAATATCTTTAACTCTCATTATCATGACAGTATACCCTAAGTTGTATCCTGATTGACAGTGATCATAAAGGCATTTTTGAATAAACATAGTTCTTTATAAGTATGTGAAAATGCTGTGCAATCTTAAAAATACGTACATGATAAAACTTGTTGAAGAAAATTATTTAAAGGATGTTGCTCTATTGCATCCAATCATCAAAGGCTTTTCTGTTATCAAGATAAAATATAGTGGAATCTTATATCCTCTATTGCATTCAAATAACCATGTTACTATGAGATGTGGTCTGCTGGTGAAAATGATCTTCAGTAATGTTTGCTTCCTTCTAATATTTCCTTAAACATATTATTAATGCATGCTCTGACTTTCCCTTAATTTGTAGAGATAAGAATGTGAGGATATATGTGTGTATACATGCATGCATGCATATACATATATACACGCACATGTACATATGAGAAGTATAATGATGATAATGCCTAACATTTACAAAGTATGTACTATGTGCCAGGCACTGTGCTAAGTACTTTACAGTCATGTCATTTGATGATTACAATAGTCATGAGAGGTAGGTGCTATTAGCATCCCCATGTCACAGATGGAGAAACAGAGGCAAGTCCACGTTAAGTGATTTGCCAAGGGTTACACAGTGCAGTTTGGATCATGTCATTTGTCTGTTAAATAATGGAGCCCCTACTAACTCCCTATCACTTCTAGAATAATAAACAAAATGCTCTGTTTGGCACTCAACGCCCTTTATACACTAGCCCCCTCCTGTCTTTACAGTCTTCTTACATCTCTTGCTCCTTGGCATGTAAGCGATTCTGGCCTCTTGCCTATTCCATTAGCAAGACAGTTTATCTCTTGCCTCTTGGATTTCTCTTTGGCTTTCCCCAGTCCATTAATGCTTTCCCTCTTTAATACTCTCTACTAAGCCCCTGGCTTCCTTTATTCAAAATTTAAAATCTTTTATAGGAAGTCTTCCAAGCAGTCCAAAATCTAGGATCTTTCTTCTATGAATTATTTTCATTTTTCTTGTATAGAACTTGCTTTTTCTATATTTCCTGGCATATGATATGGTCTCTCTCATTAGATTTTAAGATTCTCAAAGGCAGGAAGTTTGTGTGCTTTTTATTTCAATTCACAGTACTTAGAACAGCTCCTAGCACATAATAGGTGCTTAATAAATGTTTATTTATTGATTTATTTCAGAAGGGAGGGCCCTAAAGATTAAAAAGGAGTGGTTAAAACTTATTGCTGAGACTTGAAGGAAAATAATAAAGTTAGGAGGCAGAGAAGAGGGGGTGCATTCCAGGCATAGGGAACAGGGAGTGAAAATGACCAGATTTAAGAGTTGTAGTGGCATGTTGGAGGATGATCACAGAGGTTAGTGTCACTGGATTGCAGAATACATTGAGGGGAATATCATACAGGAAAGGTGGGAAGATTCTACATTAAGAAAAGCTTTAAAGGCCAAACAGGATTTTACATTTGAAAGTATTGATATTGAAAGTAATAGCAAACTGTTGGAGTCTCCTAGGACACATGGAGGCATGATATGTTCAAAGCTACACTTTTGGAAAATTACTTTGTTATTTAAGTGGAAGATGGAATGAATTGTGGAGAAACTTGAAGCAGGGAAACCAACCAGCAATCTATAGCAGTAGTCCAGAGATGAGATGATAAAGGGCTGCACCAGGGTAGCATCAGAGGAAGAAACAGGGGAAAGGGAAGAGATAGAGAAGGTAGAAACAATGGCATTTTACAAATGATTCTAAGTGGAGGGTGATAGAGTCAAGAATTACAACTATGTTGTGACCCTGTGTGGCTGGGAGGGTGGAGATACCATCAACAGTAATGAGGATGTTAGGAAAAAAAAAGGTTGGATGGAAAAGATAATGAAGTCAGCTTTGAACATGTTGAATCTGATTTGTCTATGAACATCCAATTTGAACTATCGAGTACATACTTGGAGATGGACATTGGAAGTCAGAAGATTAGGGCTAGACAAGTAGATATGAGAACATCTGCAGCGAAATGATAACTGAATAGATGTGAAAAGATGTTCATTCACTGTTTTTTGTTTATTGATTTGGTTTGATTTTTTTTTCTTTTTTGAAGAGAACATGGAGAATTAGGAGAGTTTCCTCAGTTTGGTCATAGGAATCCCAAATAATTGTTCTCCAATAAAGCCAAGACACAAAGAAATAGTATGAAATGACAGCAGCAATTGTATCGTAAGGATAATACAAATACTTTGAAATTTCTGTGGAGACAAGAAAGTATTCTGCTATCTAAAGGTCCAAAGCTAATCCCCTCGTTTCATAATCACAAGGTTATCATCCAACCCTGTTGCTGCATTTGACATAAAACCAAATCAGGATTTCTTGGATAGTCTGGAGGATAACTTCACAGATGAGGAAGAAAGAAAAATTTATTTGACAGGTGCTTGCAATTCAAGCTATCATAAAAGTTTTATTAAATTTAAGCCTGGTAATAACTTGCTGCCATTGAAACAATGAAGCAGTTGTACTGAGAAAAGAACTATCAAAATGGAATGAGAAAACTGCATTTAGGGGCATGATGGGAAGACATTCAGATGGCAAAGCAAAAAAGTAAAATGAATTCTTTAAGTTTGCATTCTAGAGATTTTCCACATGGCTAGGCACCAACTACGACAATAATTAAAATAGCACCATTTTGAGGGAAAAAATGAAACAGCTTTAGCTCTTTATAAAACAATAAATCTCAAAATTCATGTCGTGTTACTTTCAAACATCATCTTAGAGAATTATGTAAGGGATAAGCAGACATTTTGCTTTGATAAAAAGCCTAGTGATTTGATTGACTTGTTTTGAAGATCTCCATGGTACAGTGGAATCATATGAGCACCTGAGGTCTAGCGTCAGGAGAGACCATGATTTGGATCTTGACTCTGACCATATCTGAGGATGGGCAAATTATTTAGTATCTCTGGGCCCCTGTTTCTTATCTTTAAGATGGAAATAGTGATACCTGCATTACCTGCCTCAGTATATATATTAGAAGATAATAGATGTAAAGTGCTTTTTAAACCTTAAATGTCAAGCACATTATTAGACCCTCAGTGCTCTGGGATACATCTTGGGAAATGATGTCTACCATACTTTAAATTAAGGAGCACTGGTACATGATGGAAAGAGTCCTATCTTCATGGCCTATCTAAACATTGGAGAAAAATGTAAATGGTACAGTTCAACTATACCTACAAGATGGAACATTTAAGAGGTAGGTTCATGAGTTGGGTGTATTTGTGTCCAGTTTGGTGGCAAGTAGATAGACCTGGATTTAGGAAGATCAGAGTTCCAGTTTAGCCTCAAATGTTTACTATTTATATCCCTGGGGTAAATCATTTAACCCCTGATTCTTTCAGTTTTCTCATCTATAAATTGGGCATTATATTAGTCCTTCCCATCTAGTTTTTATCTGTTTTCTTGGTTTTTTAATTTATTTTGTTTTGAATTTGTGGAATAAAAAAATCATTTCTATAATATAGTATAATCATCATAATTATAGTTTTGTAAGAATAAGATTAAATAATATTTGTAAAGGGCTTTGAAAGCCTTATACAAATTATAGATATTATTGTGGTGGTTGTATATACACATAAATGGAACGTATTTTCTATGGAGCTATATTTTCCTGGTCATATACAGCATGCCTAGAGGAGGACAACGAAGGTAGTGAAAGCATGCCATATAAAAACTGGGTAAAGTAGTAGGGGCTGATTAGTTTGGAGAATAGAAGGTATAGGGAGGGATATTTTATGTGGGTAAAATCAGAAATCCACAGTATATAGCATTTAACAGCAGGGTAAAGTTTACATTGGAATCCTCTACCATGGGGTGGTATTAGAAGGAAGACAGGAAATGACTTCCTTCAGAAAGGGAGAAAAATGATTGGCTTCACGGGCAATGAGAATTTCCAATTGAACTCAATGCACAGAACAACACCTATATCATTGATCTTAATCAGCCTGGTTAAAAGAAATTCAACTGCTTCCTTCATTGTAGATTCTCTTCCTCCCCCTCTTCTTTTTTTTTCCATTTTAAAACTCAGCATTGGTAAATACTAGGAGAAATTGCAATAGAAATAACAGTCATTGTCCTAGGCAGCTTATAAAGCCATTCTGATGAATTAAATCAGAGGTACCATCGCCTCACATTGTGTTTGTACATATTCTTGAAAATCAGACAACATTGTCTGGCTTCAATTGATTTTTCCAATGTTTTTAAAACATTTATACCCCTCACAATATTTTATATGCCAGTCAAACTGAACCACTTCTAATCTCTTACAGAAGGCATATTATTTCTTATCTCTCTGACTTTTCATAATATATCTCTCATTGTTAGAATATTTTCCTATCCTACATCTCCTCTAGATCCACATCTCCATTTATGGCTCAGGTCAAGGGCCACTTACAACAGAATATCTTTTCTTATCATCCTTGTCCTCCCTTCTATGGTTGTGGGCAAATACTGATCCCTCATTCTTAGTGGAACTTACTTTATATTTACTTGGCATATAATATGTATTTAATATGTGTACTGTTGATTCCTCCAAATAGAATATAATAAGCTCTTGGAGGTCAAGGTCTGTTTTATTTCTCATCCTTTGTGTCTTTAGCACTTAGAATACTGCCTGACAAATTTTAAGTGCTTTAATAAATTCTCAATCAATTGAATTGGACTGTATTTTGAAGGTACTTTTTCTCAACATTTGGTTTAAATGGCATCAGCTATTAAATGAAAGAATGTAATTACAAATATTACATAAGGAGAATGATATCAGCAGTGCAACTTCATTGGAAATAAATCAATCTTTTAAAAATTATTTATTTTTGACATTCATATTTTTTTGAGTTCCAAATTATCTTCCTTATTCTGGTCCCTCCCCCACCCATCAAGAAGGTAAGCAATTTGATAAGAATTATGCAAGTGAAATCATGCAAAACACATTTCCATATTAGCCATGTTGCAAAAAAAACAAAAAAAAATGAAAAATATCATTTAATTTGCATTCACAATTCATCAGTTTTTTCCCTGTGAATGACTAACTTCCCGAGTCTTTTGGAATTGCCTTGGTTCATTAGATTGATCAAAGTACTTAAATTTCCCATAGTGAGTCATCATTGAAATATTTTAATTATTGTGTACAATGATTTTGTGCTTCTGCTTAGTTCACTATGCTTCAGTTCATATAGGTCTTCTTGTGTGTTTCCCCCCCCAGAAACTATTCCCTGTCATTTCTTATAAAACAATAATATTCCATTACAATCATATGACACAACTTGTGTAGCCATTCCTCAATTGATGGGCACCCTTTCAATTTCCATTTCTTTGGCACCACAAAAGAGTTGCTATCAATAGTTTTGTATATATACATCTTTCTCCCCCCCCCCCACTCCATTTCTTTGATCTACTGGGATATAGTCCTAGTAATGATATGGGTATATCAAAAGGTAGGTACGGTTTTTAATAGCCTTTTGGTCAATTTGTTTTCCAGACTGATTGGACTGTTTCACAACTCCACCAACAGTGTATTAGTGTCCCTATTTTTCCATATCCTCTCCAGCATTTGTCATTTTATTTTTTTGTTATGTTAACCAGACAGATAGATGTGAGGTGGTAGTTCAGAGTTATTTAATTTACATTAATCAATAGCAATTTGGAGCATTTTATATGACTAGAGATAGCCTTGATTTCTTCTTTTGAAATCCATATTTTTTCATTATCAATTGAAGAATGGCTCTTATTTTTATAAATTTGGCTCAGTTTCCTATATATTGGAAAGATGAAGCTATTATAAGAAAAACATAATTTTTTTTCTAGTTACCTGTTTTCCTTCTAATTTTAACTACTTTGATTTGATTGTGCAAAACCATTTTAATTTCATTTAATCAGAATTATCCATGTTAATTCCCATGGAGATACTCCAAGCTTTACAAAATAAATGACACATATTAAGCAGCTTCTGATTTATGATTACATATAGATACTTCTTTTCCAGAAAAAAATTTTATGAACACCTAAAAATTAATTTTTGAAGATTTAAAATTTAAATTGATAAAAAAGCATTTAATAACTATATCACTCCATTTCCCATTATTTTTCTATAAACACTATAGTCAGTTTCATTCACGAGATGTTTTCTTCCCTCTTTTAAGTATTCCAGTATCAAACCTCATACCCAACTCAATGATTTTTTTCAACAGCTGATTTTTTCAACAGACCTTTATAGAAGTGTACTTGTTCATTGTCTATACTATGAGGGAGAAGTGGATCACATGTGATGTCTATGACTCTTATTACTCTTTTTTCAGCACTTAATAATGGTGTCACCATCCTATGGGGTTTAAAGTATCAAGACAGGATATTGTCCCTGTAAACAGTTTGATATGTGCACATCATTGACACTCAGTTGGTTGATTTTGAGTACAATACCCAGAATATATTTGGAGTGGAGCATAAAATCGGTGGACTGTGTAACTGTTCTGTAAGGCTACAATGAACCTTTTGAAACATAAGTTGATGGAAGTCTGATTCAGTAAAGATTTATATGTTTATAGGACCCTTAAGGGAAGGAAACAGTTGTAGTGGACCACAAAAAACAGAGATTAATATTGCACATCCCAGAATGTCAGGCTGCAAATCTGGCCCTAATATTAGACATATTCCAATGATTTCTAGCAAAATGAGTACTCTATTTTGATTGCAGGGAGTTTATAGTGATAATACTTCTTGGACCTTGAGAAGCAGGGCCCATCATCTCTCCTCAAATGTGTACCCTCTCAGCTCTATGCCTGAAGAAAAGTAGACAGTGGGTTAAATTCTTCAAGACATACCAAATTGACAAGGGGAAGAAATATGGATTTCTTTGAGTAAATATATCTCTAGATCTTATCATTGGTAAAACTGTAAAGGAAGAAAAAAAGAAGATAGCATCATTTAGAACAGGGGTTCTTGACCTGGGATCCACGGTCCTCAAGAGCATCCATTTTGGGGACTCCATGAACTTGGGTGAGAAAAAAAATCTTTATTTTCACTAAACTTTTACTAAAATTTAACATTTCCTTCCACTATTTAAAAATAGGATTCTGAGAAAATGTTGACAGGACTCACCAGACTGCCAAGTGTCCATGATACAACAAAGGTTGAGAACCTTCGCTTAGAGTCAAGGGATGTAATGGATGAAGCTCTCAGTTGAAGCAAAAAAAAAAAAGAACTGACTTGGAATCCTGTGTGACCCTTTGAAAATGGATTAAATTCTCTGAACCATAGTTTCTTGTTCTTCAAATTGAGATAATATCACCTATCTAAAGTTTTGTTGAGATGATCGTATGAAATAATGTAAACAAAGTGGTTTGAAAATCACCCTAAAGCATTATTTAAATGTTAGCTGTTATTTTTAGGGGAAAGAACCTTGGATTGGGGGGGGGGGGTCAGAAAACTTGTCTCTAAGTCCTTACTCTGTCACTTGATAGCTATATGACTTGGCCAGTTAACTTCCCTGTTTCTTTACCTTTAAAAAGAAGAGAATAATTGAATTAATTTAAAATGGTTGCTCTCGGTATTAAATGAGATAATATTCAGAAGTATATTTGTAACTGTAAAGAGCTATATTCATTTAAAAGAAAGAAAGAAAGAATGAATGAATGAATGAATGAAAAATAATTTATATGATATCTTTGTGCTAGGTGCTGGGGATATCAATATAAAAGTGAAGTTCCTGCTTCCATGCTAGTAGGGAGAGAGCACCTTTACAAAGGAGTGGTGTCTGGGCTTGATATTTTGATTTGGAAATTAATAAGGATAGTGAATGGAGACAGGAGATAATAGATTAATACTCCCTTTCCAGTAATGGTGCTAGTGTTGGTTTGATTATGGTTCCAGAATTGGAGAGCGGAGAATACCCACAGGACAACCCCGCATCTGGTGAGATGCATCTGTCTGATCAATTCCTAGTCCTTGTGTTTAGTTAAAGCACACTCCCTTCCTTCTTCCCATCCCTCAAATCTATCATTAGCTTCCTAGACTCTAGTTAAGAAAGAATTTTCTTAGGTATAGATCTTAGAATGAAAAGTTTAGGAAAAGAAGTAAGAGTTGAAGATACTATGATCCGTGTAATGTGCACATGCTTAGGTTTACTGAAATTAGGGTCTTGGGATGAAATGCAAATAGGATGCTAACAATGATGGTAATGAGTCTTTTGTTTGGGTTTGGTGGGAAAAATGTCTGTAGGGCCAATAGTTTCTTATCAACTGTGCCTTAATTTGTATTCCTTAGAAAGTAAAAATGCAAACTAAAGATTGTGTCTATATTCGTAAGTACCAATTTTAAGTTATTACATATAATTATATTAAATAATATATATAAGTTAATATATAAATATATATGTATATGTATAATATAAAATGTCATAGCTACTATGCCTTCTTCCTTAAACGATATGTTTTTGGAATATAAATAAGAAGAAAAACTATCTGGTTTATGGTATTTCTGAGCTCTTCTGTGAATAGATCCCTCATTTAGCTTCATGCAACGATGGCTGGATGTCAGGCTTGCCTTCAGTTCACTTCTGCTAGGTTCAGAGCACTTTGTTATGTCTTAGAGATACAGGTGGCATCTTATAAGAAAAGCACAGAAATCTCATCTCTCAAGGAGCTTACATTTTACCAGAGGATACATGTACAAAAGTAAATAAATATAAAATAATTCCCAAAGAGAGAGAATGATATCAACTGAGAAGTTGGGGATTAGGAAATATCTTTATTAGGAACAAAGAGAGATTACTTCTAAGATGAAATTTGAGAAGAGGGAGTAGATTCTACATGGAGACCACCTGTTCAAAGACTTGGAGGCATGGGAGAAAAAAGTTGCTAATGGAGGAGAAACTTAACTATAAGAGTAGAAAGAGAAGTGGGAGTCATGTTGTGGATTTTACAAGTCAGTCTGAGAAATTTCTATCTTGTGCTAGAGGCAAACAAGATCCATTGAAGATTGCTGAGTAGGGGATGAAATAGTCAAATCAATTTGGCAGGAATTATAGGAAAAAAACCCAACAGATTTATGGTAAAGGAACTAATTAGAATAATTCAGAGAGGAGGTAGAATTAAGAAGGCATAGCAAGGAGAAATAAAGCCAAACTCTACCAACACATCTCCTCCACAAAGATCTAGAAAATGAACCAGAATCCTAATAAGAAATTAAAAAGAAATTACGGTGTCTCATTTTCAGTCCAAGTCAGCATAGGCAGACAGACAAGGAAGTTTGTAGATACGGGCAATGAGGACTGATCAGACATAGACTCACAGAATACTTTGGTGCACAGGAGCTGCAAGCTCAAAGATTTGTTAATGACAGTACTTGATAAAGAAATAATGACACGAATAAAAGTATTATAATAAAATACATCTGGATCAGGATTTCATCAATGCTTGCATGAAACATATATTTACCATTAACATTTTCGTTTTTCACTGTGAAGACTCTTGATCTTCATGCATGTGAATGTGTGTACCTTTCTTAATAATAGTCACTAATTCATTGGTTTTTTTTCACTTAAAGTGCATCTGTTATATTTCATCCAAAAAGGAAAAGATCCATTTTTCAGTCCTTAAAGCAAAATCTTTTTTTCTGCTCAAATTAAGACCCAGGGTACTTTATTATGATTCAAAAGATTGATGGGGATGGGGGAGAGACTAAGAAAATTGATCTACATTGATATTTTAAATTTTAAATTATTTTAGGATTCTAGGAAATCAGATGCTTGACAAGTGAGGAATGAGTGGCATCCTGATCTGTTGTCTGAAAAGAGTGCTAAGACCTAGGCCTGCCTTTGTCTATTCCACCTCCGGAGCCTAGAGTCAGGGGGTTCTCCTGCTGCCATTGGCAAAGGGGATTGGGGAGAAGAGCAAAGAAAGAAGATGAAGGAATTTTGCATGTTTTTTTTTTAATCTGAGAGTGTTTCAATGCCAAGCTTCCCTCCCTCCCTCTGACCCCTGAATTCATCTTTTAGGCAACCTGTTCTTGCCCCTGGGATCTAGAGATGGATTTTAGCAGTATGACTCGTTTTCTCCAACTCTCTTGAAAACAATGGGAAGGACACTTCCTTGGAATCCAGGGCCAAAGTTAATGAGAGGTAGGAGCCCAGGGGCTAAATTGCTGACAACTAAAAAAAAATGACATTTTATTAGGATCTCCAACCGAAAATGCCAATCCAAGTAGTGCTCTCCAAATAAAGACAATTCTTTGAAAAATCATCTTAAATTTGTGCTTATCTTTAAGTTTCCGAACACTACTATGTTCACAGAATTCTTTCAGCCATGGAACCCTCACCTGTGCTGGAGAAGGGATGAAAGAGTCCTAGAGACAAAAAGTGAACAAATCAAATGTCCAATATTAAAGCCCAGTTATCTCAAGAAAAGAATTTTTTCTTGTCTCTACCCTTGCCTCAAAGAGTGAGAATGTGGTTCTTCAAGCAACCAATAAACCATCCATATATCCTTACACTTACATATTCATTCGCACAACACAGTCTTGCATTCACTTCATTCATTTTCAGTCTCTAACACAACTCAACCCCACAAATGCCCCATTTGACTAGGCTCTAGCAAAGCAGATCAAGGGTTGGAACTGAGCATCGTCATTACAGTATGTGTGTATATGTGTGTACACACATACACACTACATACATATATGTATATAAATGCATTATGTAACCATATAATTTACTGTTATCAATAATTTATTACATTTATTCTGTTTGCTTCTATGGAGCACAATAGATGCGGCACTGAACTTAGAGTCAAAAAGGTGGTGTTCAGATCTAGCCTTTGACACTTAACTAGATACATTATTGTGTATGAATCACTTAATGTCTCTCAGTATCAGTTTCACCTATAAAGTGTGTATAATAATAGCTCCTACCTTATGAGGTTATTGTAAGGATAAATTATATAACATATGAAAAGCTTTTTATAAATTTTAAAGTTTCCTGTAAATACTAGATATTTTTATTTAGTTGACATAAGCAGATTTTATACAAAATAATAAATTGTTGTTTTATTAGACAAATGATTTAGCAGCCAGTCTCTTATTAGCTAATAGAAGACAACCAATGATTTTAGGTTTCAGAAATAGAAATCACTTCTTGTTAACATAGCAATAATGCAGCTTTTTAGGCATCCTTTTTTTCTTCAGGTACTCTTAGGTCTGTCCCTGCATAGTCAAGGCTGTATTAAGAGTGATTGAGTGTAAGTTTTGTACTTGGACAGAACCTGATAATATAGAGTTACTTTTTTTCTCCCTGAACTTGGAGGAAAAATATTTCCTAACACACCAGAGAGTGCTAACCTCATTATTTCCAAGTACCATTGGAATCTAAGTGATCAGTGTTGTATATTCATTACAAGTATACAACTGCAATATTGAGTTTATAATCTATGAGAAAGATGTGGAATATATAGCCTCATTATTTTACTTTATAGCCAAAGACATAACTTGCATTATGTTTCAGTGAACAATGAGCATCAAACCCTGACAAAATTACCTCATTCCATTTTTTTAATGCTTTTCCTGTATAGGCAAACACATTACACACACCAATTTATTCTGACCCAGAAAATGCTCTGACTTGTATTTTTCTATAGGCCGCACTGTGTCTGATTTTATAAAGAATACTGTTTAAATTATGTTCCCATTGTCCATCTTTCCCAAAATTTGGAATGAAGGGGAAAAGAAAACTTGTTCCATTTACCTTGTATATATCAAATGCAGGTAACTGCCCATATAACACTTTTTTGAAGTAGAAAAATGCTGTTCAATACCAGCATGAACAAATAAAAGTAAAGGCCATTTTAAAAAAGGTTGTAAAACATGGCAAATAGTTTTATGTTGTTCCAATAGTGGGATTCAGTTTCTGAGTTTGATTAAAGCCATGTTTCCTAAAGAACAGGTACACAAAAAGATTCAGCTACTGAATAGACTTGGTTATAGGGAGAGGGAAGATGGTAGGTGTGTGTTTTATAAAATTCTTATGAATAGCTGTAATCTTAGGGTCTTTCACCCAGCAAACAGTTGATTAACATACTCTGTGTTTATGTTGGTATTCTCTTATGTATATTTAAATATGATCAGTATGTTTCAAGACTCCTAGCTTTATTATAACTACCTCCCTATCACTGTGAAATCATAGGTGATATATGTATAGCACTATAAAGATATATCTATATAAATCAAAATAGGTATATAATGCAGATTTGATAGACAGTATGGATAGGAAGATTATTTTAGTGACTTTATGGATTATAGACTAGAGATTTAATTTTGGAAAAGAATTAGAAGATTTAGATTAAGTATGAGGTAATGTGCCATTAAATAAAGTTTACAATGGCTTGGGTAAAAAGATGTTATAGGGTTAGAATTGGTTCAAAATGATATCATACACACATTAGTGTATGCTATGTTATTGGTCTTTAACTTTCAAAGTGTATTCACATTTCTTTTATCATCTCATTCTCATACTAACTCTGTGAGGTAAACAGTTGATTTTACCATCCATGTTTTGAAATTGACAGTACTAAGGCCAAGATAGTCTAAATAACTTATTAGTTAGAGACAGAGAAGTTTGCAACTCGGCACTTTTGATTTGTTGTCAGGCTTGCTTTGTGATATATGGTGCTAAAAAGACAGCATGGATCTTCTTTATATTAACATACTATAAACTCGAGCTCCTTTATATAGTTTGTTTTTGAAATGAATTCCCTTCCCTAAATTAGTTAATTTCTTTGGCTCTATGAGGCATTTCTATTAGTATTTTTCTCTTCCAGCAAGAGGCAGAATTCTCTTCTTCAAAAAATGTAAATGTATTTTTATCCAATCATGTCAGCAGTTAAATGAAGCTTGTACCTGTCAATGGCATATCTAAAAAGGAGAAAGTGGGGGACAAAAGCATTGAAACAATCTGCAGTCATTGATGTCATCATTTCTAATAATGCTCATGACAGTCTATTCATGGTCATCTATCCATGCAACTCTTGTCCCTGGAATCTCAAAAATGTTCAGCCAGTCTCCTAGGAGACTCCTTCACTTCTCTGAACATTGCATCAACATATATGGGGAACCAGCCTGATCATCTGTTGGTCCTGTTCTTGCTATGTCATTAGTTCATTTTTGGTACATATGTATGTGTATATACATGCATACACACATAAATGCATATATATACACACAGGTATATAGATAGATATAGGCACACTGCTTACCAGTTTTGTATAATTCTTTGCTTGTAAGAGGAAGATTTTCCCTCTAATGACCTTTCATATATTTTGAGCATCTACCTTTCAGTATTGTGACTCTTTTTCTCTTTGCTTTCTTCAGGACTACGGTCAGCTCCTCCAGTAGCATACCCAAAACTATGATGTGGGATTCCAAATCTGCTATGTTCCTCTACTTGATGGTAGAAATAGTTCTTATGGAAATTCTGACCTTTTTTTTCTCCATTTTTTAAAATCTACCTATTCTATTCCTCCTTTTATCCTTAAGTGTTCTTGGAATGACTAATTATGTGGGTTACTTACTAAGTTGTCTTTAAATATATTTCTCTCTCAACTGCTTCTCAGTGTTTTATGAGGTGACAACTCTTAATAATGTTCCACAGTCATTAAGATTGGACAAGTACTCATACTTTCTAAACTGCTGTTGGTGTTGACTTCTGTACCTCTATTTTGATTAAGAAAAATCATTCTAGATCGAGGTGTTTCTAGGTTTTTTTCAGTATCTTCCTCATGGTAATTGATTTATATCTTTTAAAATTCAGTAATATTTTTACAATGTGTACTGAGGTATTTTTGTATAGTATCCACTCCCTATACTATAATATTAATAATCATCATTGAGATAGAAAACCTGGAGTTGTTTTTATTCTTTCATGTGTTTATGTATCTTTATCCTTTCTTCTATCTTTATATTAATTTGTTCTTTGTCCTAACAAGTTTATATTAGCTGATTCAGGAATGTTTCCAAGATTATTAATATTATTTATTTAGATTAAGATATAATTAAATTAATTTCAGAAAATATTTTGTGGTGCTCACTGTATCCAGCCGACCTCTACCAAATTGTTTTCCCAAACAAAAATATATATAATGTTATAATGAGCATGTGGCTTTTTTGTTGTCTATAAACATTTGGCTTTTTTGCCAAAAGATTTTTATCATCCTGCCATGTTACCATTTTTATAGTGAATTCAATATCAAAATGTTAATTTCATTTTTAAAAAATCACATCACATTCTTCATAGTGTTTCTTTACCTCCTTATTCCATGCAACCTATTTTCCACATACATATTACTTCTTTTCATTTTCCTGGTTTCACAAAAGCTTATTTTGTATATTTCAGTAATAAAACATGAAATGTCTCAAGAAATAGTATTTTTTGCCTCCTATGGACTCATCATAAAACAATACTACCAACTCTTTTATTTGCCTTTCTGAGTAGAATTGGTGAGATAACCTTCCAAGTAGCTATAAATTCCTGTTATCTTCTGGTTTCATTTGCAACAAGAATATCAAGATTGAAATGATTTTTTTCTCCATTTTATGCTGGTAGTCAATTTACAAATTATGAAGAGAACAGGGTCCATAAACTATAGATGAGTGTTTGGCTTTGATTCCTGAGATACTTCAAGAATGCCTAGTTCCAACTAAATTGGTGATTTATACAAAGTCAGCATTTCTTCATCAGGAATAAGTCATGCCAGAATAACCCCATTTCCTTTATTTTTTTTACAGTATTATTAAACTTTTATATGAGGGCAAGACTGTGAAGATGTTTTACCTACATTTTAACAAAACTTTTGATAAAGTATCTAATGTTATGCTGTAAAAAATATAGTTTAGATGAAAATATTATCAGATGGATTCAAACTGTTGAATGGCAGGATACAGTGGTTCAATGCCAATACAACAAGAGATCTCCATTGGATGTGTTATCATCTTATGCCATTTCTTTAGTAATTTTAACAAATAAATAGCTATGATTTACATCAAACATATAGATGAATAAAAGTTACTGCAACAAGTGAAGATGATCAAAGGATGCTGACCAGACAAAACATTGGCCTGAATCAAATAATAGGAAATGCAGGAGGGATAAATGTAAAATATAAGATGGGAAAGTTATGGTTATAAATCAATTGATATTAAGAAAAAATTTTCTTTGGTACTGTACCTTGGACTCAACATGAATTAATACATCTTAGGCTGCATTAAGACAGAAATAATTTCTGAAAAGAGAGAGGTGATTGATCCACAGTAGTTGGATCTCATCAGAATTCATTTGGATTACCCTGTGAAGTCCTGATGGTTAGAGTTTAAACATGATATGCTTCAGCATGGATGGGGACCCTTGAGGTCACATGTGGCCTTCTTGGTCCTTGGGTGCAACTTTTTTGCTGAGTCCAAGTTTTACAGAACAAATCCTTTTGTTGAAATAGGGATGTTTTCTATGAAGTTTGGATTCAATCAAAGTGCTACACTTGAGGCCCTAGAGGGTCTTACCAAGTCTATGCTAGAGAATATTCCAAGCTGGGTAAGGAGGATATAGAAGGGCCTTTAGTCAATATATATCATGGTTTGTTGAAGAAACTAAGCCCATTTTGCCAAGAGAAGAGAAGACTCAGCGTGTAATAACTCCACTGCCTTTAAATATTTGAAGGGTTCTCATGTGGAATAAGAACTACATTTGCTCTATTTGGACTCAAAAGCAATATGAAATAATTTATGTAAATTATTAGGTAAAAAAAATTTACAATTTTTTTTCATAAAACTATAGAATATAGACTATATAGACAAAATAGACTATAAAATGTTAGATATTGTTGTGGGCGACATTATTCTTTTTAAAAAACATAAATTTTGACTTGATTTCAGAGGGCATAAAAAAATCTTCATAATAATTAGAACTGTGCCAAATGGAAGAAGATACTTAGAGAGGAGATAAATTTCTTCTTCACAGGGTCTTCAGGCAGACACTGGAGCACCTGTGGATAATGTGATTGAAAGGATTCCTTTAATGTATGACTTAAATTACAAGACCCCGGAATGTCTGATTCTCACATAATTTTAACTGTTTCTCTTTTTTTTTTTACTGTCATTATCAGTACATATAGGGATCACAAAGGACTGAATGGCATTTTGCATTTTTTGGGGGGATGGTGATCATGACCCAATATCTTAACAGCAAAATGCCCCTTCAAGAACCCTCTTTATATTCAGCTAGACTAATTCTCACAATGAACACATGGGTTCTCACTGGAAATGATATCTGAAATCTTTCCAGAATCCAGGGAATGCTAGATTTTTGAAAGAGAAAGTGGAGAATTGAGTCAAAATTATAAGAATATAACTCATAGAGGGGCGCAGCCAAGATGGCAGAGTAGAAAGACTCACATAGGCTAGCTCAGAAGCCACAGCCCAAAATTTTCTATAAAAAGAACTCCCAACAAATTCTGGAACAGTGGAGCCATGCAGCAATGGGGTGAATGAGATTTCCATTCTAGAGAGCCCTGAAAAGCCGATCCCAAAGGTCCATCGTCGTGCACCTGACAGGAGTGGAGCCCTGCCCTGCCTGCGTGGCATAGAGAGGAGTGAGCAGATCTGAGCAGGCTTCAGGGACAGAATCTCCAGTGGCTGCCAAGGTCCCTCCACCGATAGACGCACAGGTCAGTGAGAGAGACATCTAGACTGGCTGAGAGGGGAGAGGGGTGTCTCCATGACTCGGGCCCCCTCTGAAGGCAGTGGCAAAGGTAGCAGGTGACCAGAGGCTCCTGGAGCAGGCAGGTGCTTTGCAGCAGCTCCATTACAAAAGGTCTCTACATAAACTCCCTGAGGGAACTGAGCCTGGGAGGTGGCCCTGCCCCTACCTGAGCACCAGAAATTAAGCTCCCATTGAATAGCAGCCAGGCCTGCTGCCAGAAGCCCTGAGACTGGGGAGCAGCATTTGAAACTCAGACCCCAATCACTAGCTGGGCAGATCTAGGAGGGGGTGGACAGGAATCTCAGAAGTCAAGTAACTGGCTGAGAAAATGCCCAGAAAAGGGAAAAAAACATAAGACCATAGACGGTTACTTTCTTGGGGATCAGATGATTCCACCATTCCTCTCTGATGAAGAAGACCAATGCTTATCATCAGGTAAAGACATAGGAGTGAAGGCCTCTGTATCCCAAACATCTTAAATGTATATCAAATGGGCTCAGGGCATGGAAGAGCTCAAAAAGGATTTTGAAAATCAGGTTAGACAGGTGGAGAAAAAACTGGGAAGAGAAATGAGAGACATGCAAGAAAAGCATGAAAAATGGGTCAATACCTTAATAAAGGAGACCCCCAAAAATGCTAAAGAAAATAACACCATGAATAATAGGCTAACTCAATTGGCAAAAGAGGTTCAAAAATCAATGAGGAGAAGAATGCTTTCAAAAGCAGAATTAATCAAGTGGAAAAAGAGATACAAAAGCTCACTGAAGAAAATACTTCTCTCAAAATTAGAATGGAACAGATGGAGACCAAGGACTTTCTGAGAAACCAAGAAATCACAAAACAAAACCAAAAAAATGAAAAAATGGAAGATAATATGAAATATTTCATGGGAAAAACAACTGACCTGGAAAATAGATCCAGGAGAGACAATTTAAACATTATGGGACTATCTGAAAGCCATGATCAAAAAAAGAGCCTAGACAACATCCTTCATGAAATTATCAAGGAAAACTGCCCTGATATTCTAGAACCAGAGGGCAAAATAAGTATTCCAGGAATCCACTGATCACCCCCTCAAAGAGATC
>CM053770.1:61219341-61248924 GCA_028658325.1 Potorous gilbertii
TTTACTCTCATCACATTCGACTAAAGGTAGGAATAAAATGCACACTCATTTTGGTATGAAAACCCATCTTACAATACAGGAAATTGGGGGAGAAGGAGATAAGCAGGGTGGGGGGGATGATGGGAGGGAGGGCAATGGGAGGAGGGAGCAATTTGAAGTCAACACTTGGGGAGGGACAGGATCAAAAGAGAGAATAGAAGCAATGGGGGCCAGGATAGGATGGAGAGAAATATAGTTAGCATTACACCACACAACTATTATGGAAGTCATTTGCAAAACTACACAGATATGGTCTATATTGAATTGCCTGCCTTCCCAAAGGGTATGGATGGGGAGGGAGGGATGGGGAGAAGTTGGAACTCAAAGTTTTAGGAACAACTGTGGAGCATTCTTCTTGCTACTAGGAAGTAAGAAATACAGGTAATGGGGAATATAAAGTTATCTGGCCCTACAGGACAAAAGAGAAGATGGGGACAAGGGAAGGGAGGGATGATAGAAGAGAGGGCAGATTGGTGATAGGGGAAATTAGAATGCTCAGTGTACTGGGGTGAGGGGAGGGGAAAAATGGGGAGAAAATTTTGGGACCCAATATTTTATGAAAATGAATGTAAAAAGTTAAATAAATAAATTTACATAAAAAAATAAAAAAAAATCTCTGGACTTCCCTCAGTTTCTCTTTATGGACTAAAAGGATTAAACTAGGTGATTGCTGGGTCTCTTTGAAATTTAACATTATGTGATTTTTTAAAAAAATTAATTTATTTATTTAGTCAACATTCATTTCTACAAGCTTTTGAGTTCCCAATTTTCTCCCCATCTCTCCCTTCACCCTGCCCCAAGATGGATTGAATTCTGATTACTCCTTCCCCCAGTCTGCTGTCCCCTCAATCACCCCATCTCACTCCTACCACCTCCCCCTCACTTTAGGGCAAGATATATTTCTCTCCCCCCTTGCCTGTATATATCTTACCTCTAGGCGCGTGTAAATACCATTTTTAATATTTGCTTTTAAAACTTTGGGTTCCAAATTGTCTCCTTTCTTCCCTCCCTCCTTCATTGAGAAGGGAGACAATTCATTATAGATTATACATGTGTAGTTTTGCAAAGCACTTCCTTAATAATCATGTGGTGAAAGATTAACTATATTTTCCTCCATTCTATCCCACCCCCCCATTTATTCTGTTCTCTCTTTATCCTGTTCCTTTTCAAAAGTGTTTACTTCCAACTACTACTCCCCCAATCTGTCCTCCCTTCTATCATCCCCCCTTATTCCCTTCCCCTTACTTTCCTGTAGGGTAAGATAAATTTTCATACCCAGTTGAGTGTGTATGTTATTCCCTTCTTGAGCCAAATTCAAGGAGACTAAGGTTCATTCATTCCTTCTCACCTTCCTCCCTCTTCTACTCCATTGTAAAAGTTTTTTCTTGCCTCTTTTAGGAGAGATAATTTAGCCCATTCATCTCCCCCTTTCTCCTTCTCCCAATATTTTTCTCATTTTCCCCTTAATTTTATTTTTTTAGATATCATTCCTTCACATTCAGCTCGCTCTGTGCCCTCTGTCCTGTGCAGGACCAGTTCATATTTTTCTTGGTGGTTTTAGATGTAAGAGTTTTGACTTCATGGTCTTCTTCTGGTTCTATGTTCTGATCTTCCTTGTCACCAAAGTAAGATACTTTAGTCTGCGGATTTATGCTGTCTGTTCCTCTTCCCAGCCAAGTGCTTGACTTTCTCACTCTTTGTCAAGGTAGGACCATGCTTCCAGTGGGGGAGGCATAATGTATTGTCCCAACCTTCAGCTGTTTTCAGAGCTTTTAGGGGGCCTATAAATTTTCAGTTCTTCCAAGGTGGTGTGATCAAAGGAAAGGTGTGTCCTCCTTTCCTGACCTGTGCTCTGGGCTGTGAGTAATCACAAACACTCTTTTCTACCTTGGTACAGTGAGGAAGATTCCCTCTCCACTCCACCACAAACTCTACTACGCTAGAGGTTCTCCTTACCCCAGGACCACCATCCAGGACTACAACCCACATCCAAGCAGGGCAAAGCTAGAGAATCCTGCCTTAGTGTGCCAGCAAAGAGGTCCCTTCAGTGGTCCTCTGATCAGCTGCTTGATCCTCACACCATTTGTGGGCTGAGAGCTCCGGAAGCAGCTACTGCTGTGGACTTTGGAGATGGCAATAATTGTGGGGGGCAGCAGCTTAAATAGTTCTCAGTCTAAACAGACAACTGGGGTCAGACCATGCCCCTCCCCCTCTCAGGTCAGACAGTTTTTCCACTGACCTTCTATGCTGTCTTTGGTATTTGTGGGTCGAAAAGTTTGGAAACCACTACAATTTCCAGTGATTCAGTCCCCTGCAGCCTACTGCTGCCCCATCTATGCAGGTGTGGCACATGCTGGAATGTGCTCTGCTACCAGCCCATTGTGATAGACCCTTCCTGCTGACTTTCCAAGCTGTCTTGAACTGAAGGCTTGTTTCACTCCATCATTTTGTAGGTTTTGCAGCTATAAAATCTCTTTAGTCATTTTTACAGGTACTTGGAGAGGTATGGGAGAGAGCTTTTCCTCTCCCAAGTATCAGATTTCTTTGAAAAATTTATCTAAATAGTAAATTTTATAATTTAAAAAAATTTTTTTAAATAGTTGCAACTTGAAATCTTCTAGCTGACTGAATAAACAGGAGAACAGATGGTTGCTGAGCCCAAATTCAGTGTTAATGCTAAAGAAGTAACCCAGCTTTCTGTCCCTCTCTTTTCTTTTGCAACTTTCAGGAGGCAGGGATTTTTGAAGCTGCCTCTGAGTATCTGTTGCCTATACTGCACGGGGCTACCCCCCAGCTTCCCTACTCGGGCAGCTCACCTGGAAACTTACCCTTTCCGGGGTCTTGGGACGTCTCTGGACGTCTCCAGCCCCTACCGTGTGGCAGGGGAACCCCTCCTGTGGGGGAGAGGAAATGACTACACAGAGCACCCAAGGAGGCCAGTGCACTTCACTTTATTGATTACATCTCCCCCAAACTCTTCCCAGCATTCCCTTATATACCTAGCCAGAGCCCCTCCCATGTTCCTCCCTGAGGGTGGAGCCAGCTCCTGTATGGGTGGTCCCAGCACCCAAAGGTGGGCTAACACGCAGGGCATCTTCCAGGCTCCTCAGGGGGCCATAGTCCAGAGCTTGGCCCCTAACACTATACTACCTAATCCATCTGAAGCTCATTCCAGTGCTATGTCATGAATTCTCTTATGGTCCCTATTATCACCATTCTGCTCCTGTCTCTGATGGGATTGTGGATTGTATCTCTAATTTCCCAAATTCATAAGATTACTGTCCAATTCAAGAGTGCTAACTGATCACCTACTCAGAAAAGCAGCTGCTGCCACTGCTAAGTGGGAGAATACATGGCAGCTGCCTTTCACCTCAAACTCTGCTCTCAAAGGCAGTTCACAATAGTCCTTAAAACCACCAAAGAGAGCAATGAAGGGGTGAAATGCTGATTTTAATTACATACTTGGGCCCTGCTCAGACACCTAAGTCATTAGGTTTTCAGGTTTCACAGACAATTAATAGACTTCTGCCAATTCACAATCCTTACTCACATGTAACTAAAAAATGATTTCCCCTCATTTCAATCTGTGAATTTCCAGTAGTTCTGTTAGACCAAAAGCTTATGGTAAATATCTATACATGCTTCAAGAACCGAACTTCAGGACATTTGATTGCTAGTATACATATATTTATTATTACACACAGCAATTATTTGTATAATAAACTAATCAAGGGATTATATGACACTGTATTTCCAATAATGAAAATCTTCAGTCAACTCAGCCACTCATCAGAAACTGAAATGATATTTATATCATGTTTCAAAAGAGGAAACCTCAGGTAAGCAAGCAAACTGCAAATAGTCCAATGGTCCCTGTACAAATTTGAACAATCAGCTTGTGGCCCTAAACAAGAATATCATCATTCGTGTATTTTGAAGGTTGGAAATTAGACAGTTGTCGTGCTGTTTATCAGTAAATTTATTAGTAAAATCTAAAAACAAGTTAAAAGATTAACTGATAGCAGAGTCAAGATGGAATAGTATAAATACAAATCCAGAAAAATTCTCCCAATATTTTCCTCCAAAAAAATTTAAAATAACTCCTCAAATCTAATTTTGGAATGTTGGAACCAACAAAAGATCAGAGCAAGACATTTTTCCAGCCTCACACATCTAAGGAAGCCAGTAAGAAAGGTCTATGACATTGGAGTGGGGCTATAGCATGGCAACACCATGAGTTATGGGCTTTGGAGATGGCAATGATTGTGGAAGCTGCAGGATGGAGAGGAGTATTTGTGATCACGAGGGAATAAGTGCCCTGGTCATGGTTATAAGGCAGATGGGACTGCAGCTTGTGACTGCAGAAGAACAAAGACCCTTTCTGATGAAAGACAAGAACACAGACCAGCAGAGCACTGACTATACTTTGTTCCAGATTACATGACTTTGGAAGCACCAAAACAAACAAACAAACTTGTGGACCACTAGAACTAGCTCCAGTAGCAGCAGCAGGAAAATCCTATAGCTGGGACACTGTCTTCCAATCCCCAGGTGAGCAAAACCCAATTTTTACATAAAGTTAATAAATAGGTTGGAAAAATGAGCAAACAACAACAATAAAAAAGAACTTAGCAATAAAAAGCTACTATGGTAGCAAGAAAGACCAAGATATAAACTCAAAACAAGACAACAATATGAAAATAGCTACAACCAAAGCTGCAAAAAAAATGGTAATTGGAAAGCAAGTTGAACAAGAAATCCTAGAAGAATTTAAGAGAGATAAAAGTAGTAGAGAAAAATATGGGAAAATAGATAAGGGAAATGCAAGAAAATTAAGAGGAAAATTTAAGTTTAGTATAGGAGGCACAAAAACATTCTGAAGAAAGTAACACCTTGAAAACAGAATTGGCCTAATGGTAAAAGAGGCAAAAATTTCACTGAAGAGAAATCCTTAAAAAGTAGAACTGGTCAATGAAAAAAGAGGTACAAAACCACACTGAAGAAAAGAATTGCTTAAAAATTAGAATCAGGTAACTGGAAGATAATGCCTCCATGAGAGATTAAAAAAAATAAAAGTAAAAGCAATGAAAAGAAGAAGATACATCTCATCAGAAAAAAAATGACATGGAAATAGATTAAGGAGAGATAATTTAAGAATTATTTGACTACCTGAAACCATGATAAAAAAAACCTATCCTAATATCTTAGAAATGAAAGAATCCATCAATCATCTCCTGAAAAAAGAGCTTAAAATGAAAAAAAATTCCCATGAAGATTGTATCTAAATTCCAGAGCTCTCAGATCAAGGAGAAAGTATTGTAAGCAGCCACAAAGAAATAATTCAAATATTCTGGAACCATTATCAAAATCACATAAGATTTAACAGTTTCCATGTTAAAAGAATAGAGGGCTTACAATATGATATTCCAAAAACCAAAGGAGCTAGAATTACAACCAAAAATAATCTTACCCATCAAAACTGTGTATATTCCTTCAAAAGAAAAATGAATATTTAATGAAATAGAGGACTTTCCAGCACTCCTGAAGAAAAGATGAGAGATGATTAGAAAATCTGACGGTCAAACCCAAGACTCAAGGGAAACATCCAAAGTTAAACAAGAAAGACAAATCTTAAGGAACTCAGTAAAGTTAAACTGTTTACATTGTGATACAGGGAAATGATTGGTGGTCTGTTGTCCTTCCTTTTCAAAGAGGAGCAAAACGATGTCACTGAGGGAGCCAAGGTACAGTGTGTCTGAATGTGGCCAAAAACACCAATATAACAAGCTGATCACAAATAGTTCACATAAACAATCAGAGTGGAGAGGTCTCAGAATTTGTGCATCTCACATTTCCTTTAAGCTACCACAATTCTATTTTGCTCATAGAGCACAGCTCTTTCTTTGATGCAGGCAAGTCATGCTATGTGGTCCTTTGCCAATGTCTCTCATGTCACACAAAGGATTCCAAAGTTCTTCAGGAATACATTGAAAGTATCCTTGTTTCACTTCTTCTGACCTTCATGTGAGCTCTTGCTTAGTGTGAGTTCTCTGTAAAATAGCCTCATAGGCAAAAATATTGTTGGCACTCAAACAATGTGTCCAGTCCGACAGGAAGATAACACATGTAACTCCTAAGATATTTATAATTATTGGACAGTTAGAAAGGGTCTACATAGATGGAGGTCATGGGTAAAAAATTCAATTATGTCTGGATGACTTATAGAAAATGAAAGAATGTGAAAGAGGGATGTATGGGGAGAAGGGGGAAGAGACAGGTAAATTTTTTCATGTAAAAAGTCATGCAAGGAAAAATTTTTGTAGTAGAGAGGGAAATGGGTGGGGTGTGTGTGTGTGTTCGTCCTTCATTGCTGAAGAAGACCATGCCGTCAGAGAAATGATGACATGACTTGCACTTCACTTTGTTTTGAGTGAGGAAGGGTTGTGCAGGTCACCAGCCTCACTTTCTCCTCCAGAGCCATCTGAATCCAGTGACCAGACATTCATCAGGATGACTGGAGATGACCCAGGATGAGGCAATTGGGGTTAAGTAACTTGCCCAAGGTCACACAGCTAGTGAGTGTCAAGTGTCTGAGGTGAGATTTGAACTCAAGTCCTCCTGACTCCTGCACTGGTGCTCTATCCACTGCACCACCTAACTTCCCTGGGTGGGGTAACAGGCAATGCTTGAACCTCCCTCACATTAATTGGTTCAATGAGGGAAGAAGTATGTGTGTGTACATATGTGTGTAGATATATACACATATGTACACACATGTGCGTGTATATGCACATATGTGTGTGTTTAATATATGTAGCTGTGTATTTATACACACACACACATACACATTTGGTTGGGTATAGTAATCCATTTTACCAAATAGGGAAATAAGAAGGGAAATAAGCAATATGGAGAGGAAAATAAAAGGGAGGGTAGATTAAGGAAAGCAGCGGTCAGAAGCAAAATATACTTTTGAGAAAGAATATGATAAAAAGAGAGAAAGATAAATATAAAACAAGAAGTGGCGCAATGCACACTTCGTAAATCAGGGAATACGAATGGTTTACCCATAAAACACAAGCACATAAAAGAATGGATTAGAAACCAGAATCCAACAGTAGTTTGTTTATAAGAGACACTCGAAACTGAAGGGCACACCCAGAATTAAAATAAATGGTTAGAACAGAATGTATTCTACTTCAGCTAAAGTAAAAAAAAAAAAAAAAGTAGAGGTAGCAATCATGATCTTAGACAAAAAAACAACAAAAAAGTTCTAATTAAAAGAGATAGAGAAACTGCATTTTGCTAAAAGGTACCACAGATAATGAAATAATACAAAAACATTTATAGCATGTTTCTCTGATAAAGGCCTCATTTCTCAAATATATAGGAAACTGAATCAAATATATAAAAAAATAAGTCATTACCCAATTGATAAATGTTCAATGAATATGAGCAAGTAGTTTTCAGAAAAAGAAATCAAATATACTCAAAGGGGCTACAAAACTATGAAGACTCTTTGACCCAGCAATATTGCTAGTAAGAATATACCCTGAAAAGATCAAAGAAAAAGGAAAGGGATATATGTACAAAAATACTTATGCAATTCTTTTTGTGGTGACAAAGAACTGGAAATTGAGGGGATGCTCATCAATTGGATCTCACTATTAATTTAATTAATTCACAACAATTCGCTTTTGGAAAGGGATATATTGCTGAGAATCTAGAGCAAAAGATATAAGCACAAAATTCTGTCTCCAACTCCTCTTACCTTACCCTTAAAATTTCACACCAGCCACTCTAGCTCCACAGGAAATTAGGATCAAACTTTAAGGGGTTGCTGTGAAATGTTCACCTTACAGGTTTCACTTGCAAGCCTGGCATTGCCAATACACAAGGACACTACCCTTGCTTTACAAAAACAGCCTTTTGGATGCAGGGTCAACTCAGTGTTGGTCCAGATTTCACAGGTCACCTCAAACCTGCCCTGCTGTTCCAAGTTCAGCTGCCAGTCAAGTACAGTATGGATTCCTGTCACTAAGTTTTTTTTTCCTCTGGCCTAGTCCATTGTATTTCCAGTTTTCTTTCACTTAAGAGAAGTGGTGTGCATGTATATGTGTGTGTGTGTGTGTGTGTGTGTGTGTGTATGTGTGCATTAAAAAATGGACAAGCAAAAGTAGAGACTGTCTCAGTTTCTCTATCTATTGAAGGGGAAAATAATGACACCTATGTTCCAGAGTTATGAGGATAAAGGGAGATATTTGTAATTTACACACCTTAAAGCATTATACATATGCTTTTTGTAATTTACTAGACACCCAAAAACTAAAAGCATTTTCCTTGCTCACTTGCACACTGTTCAGGACAGAGCAGGTTAGTCATGTTCACTGGCCCAGCAACCAAGCAGAACGTTCTTCTTTGTAGTGCAGCAAGAGGAATAGAAGGAGTTAAGCATTTCTAGACATGCACATCAATGGAGAGTCAGGCCCCTCTATTCCACATCACCATGAACCTCCATAAGCAGGTTCAGCACAATTCTATGTGGACAATACACAGTATGGTGTGTCTGCTCCTAAGTTTTCTACCCTACCCTAATTATACATGGTTTCAAAGACTTTGAGAGACAAGGAAGGAAAAAATAACAGAATTAACTGAGAACTTGTAAAAAGGTGCAAGACGGGAACATCTCCATAAATTCAACATGCACAAGTGTATGATGGCATGAGTAACAATTACAGCGGTAATATTAATCATACATAGCATTTACCTAGTACTCAAAGGTTCATGAAGTACTTCTCAGAGATTATCTCCTTGAATCCTCTACAATCATTGGGCTCCATTTTACAGATGTAGACACTGAGGCATACAGAGGTTGCCAAGCCATTTGCCCAGAGTCATACAACTAGTAAGTGTCTGAGGTTATATTCGAACTTGGGTCTACTTGAATTAAGTGCTTACGATGTGCTAGGTACTGTGTAAAATATGTAAGATTATTCATGTAGCTTTGAATTTGTGATCACTGGCATGACTGATTCAGAGAATTCAAATAAAAGTAAATTTCTTCATGTATGTAAGTGTCCATATCATGACTTTTCATAGAAAGAAAAAATGCACAGAGAGATAAATGAAAATCAAATTGTGATACATTCTGGACCATGAAGGAAGAAAAGACAAGGAAAAGTAAAAGTATTTTTTATTTCATTTGGAGGCAACTCATTCCTGAAATTTCCTTAGGAGGCATCTAATGCCTTTGCCCTTTTGGTCACCTTTATTCTGCAGAGAGAAGTCACTGACTGATGTAAAATACAGCATAGCCCTTTCTAGAGAATTCCCAGAGAAAGACTTGAATCAGCGTCCTCTGACCTAAACTAAACAGTCAAGAGCTCTTGAGGGGCAGAACAATAGCAAGGAGTTTGCCACGGAAGAGTCGCCAAAGGAATGTTAACAACCTTTCAGGAGTGAAGTGAGGGGAGATTTATTTAGTGTCATTCAAGAGTATCAGAGAAAAAGTGATACCCTTGAGCTGGTGACAAGCCATTATTAACCTACTGGTAAGAGAGAAAGAAGAGAAGGACAGAGATGGGGGACGGAGGGAGGGAGGGATGGAGAGAGAAAGAGAGAGAGATAGAGACAGACAGAGACAGAGAGAGAGATGCAAATTTTCACTGTGGGACTTAAACTGGAGTCCATTTACTTTGCTTTTGGTTTTTATGTTGTGAGTACACTGGGAGAAATTAAAAAAAAAAACCCTTCATTTCTCAAAGCTTTGTTAGATGCAATATAAAAGATAATATGTCCCATTGTGCATGCTATACAATCCTTTGATATCCCCACAAGATCTACTTCAGATAACATCTTTTTAATGAAAGATATAGCCTTTTCAAAATGGTTTAATAGTATATTGGCTTGATCTCCCTGTATCAAAAGCAGGCTTTAGATCATGTTTATCTTTTTTAAATCCCTAAGGGCATGCTTTGGGGAACTTCAATTTTCTGCCTTGTATTAACTTTTTATTTCACAACTCACAGGTCTGCTATATGAATGGTTGACTCCCCCCTTTCTCTGTTAGAGATGTACTAGGTAGGACACTCTGGATATTGGCTAAAAAGGATTGTTTTTATAGTCTCTTAAATCTTCTGATACCATGAAAAGTATTTGTGACCTCAAATGCCTTCTGCTCAGTGCCCATATATACCAACTATATTTATAAAGCGGTTGCAGATATATGTTTCTCTTGTCCATATTAAATGTATGCAAATAGGATATCTTTTTTCTCTTTCATTATTGTTTTGTTTTGTTTTTTCCTTTTCAATTTTTCTTCCCATAGAAACAAAGGGTGCATTGTTTTTGATATAATTTCATAGTCACTTGGTCTCTATAGCATGGTCATTTTCTGATATGTTTGTCCTGCTGCACATGCTCTTTAAGCTTGATAAAGTATTTACCAAAAATCAGCTGATCCTGTGACAGCATACACAACAATCAGTACCTGCTATGCCTCAACTGTCCCCTTACAGGACAGACACGCTTGCGTTTGTCATCTGTTCTCCAAGACCGAGATTGTGACCAATAACCGTCATTATAATTAGTTAGGGTTTGGACATCTTTTAGGGTTGTTCTCATTTATATTATTGTAACAATTGTATATACGTTGTTCCCTGGCCATGCTTTCTTCATTTTGTATCAGTTTCCATAAGTCTACCCATGTTTCTCATTAGATTTTTCAAATGGAACTATAATATTCCATGATTTTTACATAGAAATTTTCATTTTTAACTATTCCCAATTTGCTATATGAAATTTTTGGGATACATTATTTATATTTATTTAAATGTGTATGAATCATATACATATATATGTATACATGTATATATAATATAAACACATGTATAGAGATATTCCCAAATAAATTATTACCTGTATTTATACACCTGTTTGTATATATGCCTGTTCATATATATGTACATGTGTTGTGCATATCCATTTAAACAAAAATGTGGTATTTAATAAAATATTCATATCCATAGATATACAGTTCTTGTTTTTTGTGTTAGTTATATATGTTACACATATAAATTATGTATTTGGATATATATTATATATAATATACATGTGTATATACACATCTATGCACATATGTATGTATATATGTTTATATTACAAAAAGCAGAAATACAGCTATGAATATTTTGGTTTCTAGGTATTTTCTTTCTAAGGTGTTACATTAGGAATATTATTCTCTCATTGGCAGATGAGATAACTTAGATTTTTTATTAGATAACTAGCTGTCAGAAAGTTAAGCATGAGGAGCAAGGGGCAAGTGAGTGGCATGCAGGATGTCTAAAGGGAATATTAACTTCCCTAAGTACAGATAATAGGACATATCATGATTGCAGATGCAGAGCAAGTACTTGTATTATTTTAGGATCACTGGAATTTGTTTTAAATAGATTGGATCATTTTGATTGTTCCAAGAGAGCTTCCTATGGCAAAACTGGAATGTCAAAATTATTCACTTACCACTAGGCATTTGCCTTGCAGGATTCCTTTCACCTAGGAGCTCCTTGGGTAGAGGGTCTTGACCAGCAAGACTCTCATCTCAGAAGCAATGAATGAGGCAGGAGGCAGGATATAAGGCAACTCCGCTTATTCAGCTGACAATCAGAGTTTTTAAAGACTGAGCTCATCCCATTCCTTCACTATCTCATGACTTACCCACCCGAAGCAAGTAACGAAGCTTATCTTGTTTCTGAAGCTAGTTCAGCTCCCAGACCCAATTCCAACTTTTCTGCAAAGAACGTCAGCATCTGCAGGAATATCAGGTTCCAGGGTCATGCTGAGCTTCTGCCAGGGTTTGTGTAAGCACAAGTCCCATGGAAACAGGCTTTGTCTCAGCTATGGCCTTGATCACAGGACTTGCACTCCCCTTAGCCCTCTACAAAGCCTTCCCACTTTCAGGGTTTTTTTTAGGGGGGGGGAGTTGTTTGTATTGCTGTCTTTTTTTCTAGTTTTTACTAGCTTCTTTATCAAGAAACTGGTAAGCAGAATCTATTCCTGCATATTTGTCAAGATTAATTGAATAACTACAGACAAAACAGCAGAATGTTAAATAATTTATTGAAGGATCCTATCCAACAGTATAGGAAATGAAATGTGCTATAACTGAGATTCTACAAATTTTAGACAAGATTCAGTTCAATCTGACACTCACTATGGTTCAATTAGATATACCTCTACAAATGTTGCCCATATTCTACATTTCATTACTATTCCTTAACATTACAGAACCTGTGTGCATTTGAAAATTTTATAAGCTTCTTTATTCCTTCAATTTAGTAATCCAAACCTCAAATCAAACAAGCCAAATACACTTTGAAATACACAATTTATTCCAAATAAGTAAACTCCTTCAAAAGCAATTATGGATCAGACTGAAGTATTCTAGACCTTACTTGCAGAGTCACTATGATGTCTGACATTGTTAAAATATGGTTGAGTTTTCACGATATGCCTCTAAGAGTCTTTATTTCCTTTTCAATGGTTATATCAGCAACATAGAAATATACCATGGAATATAAAATGGAATTTAGGGTTAAGTGGGCAATAGTCTTCCCCTCTTGCCTGTCTTCACAAGCTGTCCATAATCTTAGTATAGAAGCTCTTAGATTATTTTTTATCCAAATTGATTTTTTCTTCTTATTAGAGCAAGATGTCTCTATTTCCCACATCACTAGTTATAAATAACCTAAATTCCCCCATCTTCATCCCTTCTCCAGTCACCAATACAGGTCTGTCTCTTCTCATGGCAAACTAAATTTCATTCTGGGTTTCAACTTTTTGCTTCTTGATGTTTTAAGAGCAACAAAGAGGAACAATGATGTTCCAACTATCACAATCTAATTATAATCAATATTCATTTTGGTTATATTGAGTAGTAAATCTGTCAATCATCCACTAAGCATTAGTGTGAGATCTACTTTGTAGTAAATGGTAACAATAATTAAGCCACCCTAGCAGTCAACCCAGAAGTAGCTGCTGATTTATAGGCAGACCTATTGGATACACAGATATTTTTTGAAAAGGAAGAGTATTTATGCACAAAGCAGAAAAATATTTAAAATTGCATTCAAAACTATTCTACTGTGTTGTATTTAGAAAAATTTTGATGTAAAAATTACAAAGTAAGTGGTGAAAAAGTAAACATTCTTTAAGAGTTATGAGGTGATTTTAAAGAAAAAAAAACAGAATCACTTTAAACGAGGTACAAGTTATAAAAATGTCGATCTATATATCAGCAATGGTAACAAAGTAACCACAGTTCAAAGGTGTCTACAATATGATAAACTCTTAAAAAATGCTTACTGATTGAATTGGTTGATGGATTTAGAGCTAATACTAAATACTGTCATGTCCAGAATGTTTTTCTGGACAAGAAATCATCATCATCATCATTATTAGAAACATGTTGCAATGAATGGTAGTGTGGATTAGATTATGGATATCCAAAGAAGAAGAGACATAAAAAGATACTGCACAGGACACACAAATGTAGGCCATTGCATTTATTATCAGATTTATTAATGTATTGATTAGTTTTGATTTTTTTCTCTTATTCTTTTTTTTTTAAAAAAAATTATTTTTTGTGTAAGTGATGGTCCTCTGGGAGGAGATAAGGGGAATGATTCAAAGAGAAATTGTTCTGTTGTTCAGTCATGTCTGACTGTGATCCCACATTCTGAGTTTTCTTGGAAAAGATACTTCAGTGTTTCGCCATTTTCTTCTCCAGCTCATTTTACAGATGAGGAAACTGAGGCTAGTAGGGTTAAGTGACTTGCAGGCTCACACAGCTAGTAAGTGTCTGAGGCTGGGTTGAAATTCATGTCTTACTGACTCCAGGCTGAACGCTGTCCATTGAGTCATCTAGCTATGTAATATATTGTTTAGTTTCCCTCAACTTGTTTTCCCCTCTTTTTTATTGGGTACAGATTTCTGGGATGTGTGGGAGTAAGAGAGAAATATACGTTAGGAAATACAGGTGATATAAAAACCAAAAAAAATCAATAAACTGTTATTAAAAAAAGATTAGAAGAAATCAGTTAGGCCAGAAAGTTTGTTGATTAGGAACCGGTATTTAGGTAGTTATATTTTATAAAATCTTATTTCAATTGATATTTTCTTATAATAATATCATTCAGGAATATATCATTAGCATTTAATCATCATAGATTCTCTTTGAATGAGTTAAAAAAAGGTATTTATTAAGCACTATGTGTCAAACCCTTGAGGTAGAAATACAAAAGCAAAAACAGGGTCAACCCTCCAGAAAGCCATATTCTAATGGAGAAAGAACACACATGGGGGAATAGTGTCCAGAGTCTTTTGGTCTTGAGAATTATCTGAATAATGAGGAATGATGTTGAATGCCATCAACTTTTGAACAAAAATGTTTTGAACACAGTTTAACATAAACATTTCCTAATGGCTGCTAGGAGGTGGTTCACATCATGATACTATCTATGTTTCAGAATAGAAAATCAAATTGCCATGCAAAAGGAATAAAAATAATTTTACATTTCTGTAACTTTTTACAATTCACAAAATATTTTCTTTACAATGATTAAGAGAGTTAAGTAATTCAAGTTTTACCATTCTCATTTTTACAGACTGAAGAAGTGAATTTAAAGAAAGATACAGTGACCTACTCATGATCAAATACCTAAGGAAATGTAGTGTGAAATGTCAGCTTAAATCTACCTGATTCCAGTACTATTTTAAGTTAGCAGCCAATATCTACGAAACACTTTTGAGTTCAAGACATCCTACATCAATCTTAGACTTGGACCATTCCATCTGGATTGACTGAAAGTACCGAAATATTATGTGCCAAACATTGTGCTAATGACTAATTATGAGCGCAATTGCCCTGATCTTCAAGAGATAGGAAGATAACACATGGAGAAGAGTGTTAGCTAGAGAAGAATAATGTGTTAAGTCATAGGGGAAAGAAGAGAGCCACAGGGGAGTTGATTGTCATACCTATTCCAGAAACAAAGGTAGTAGTAATCTAATTACTCTTGTCAGAGCAAGGGATGAGAAGGGACCATACAAATAGAATGGAAGGGTTGGTTCAGTGAAGGGGAAGGTTATTGCCAGCAAGGATACATGACTAGTATGTGAAGCATGGTATAGTTTGGGGCCAGCTAGGTAGGATGAATTCAGTCATCAGAAATCAAAGTCAGAAACAAATCAGAATAAGGTTAAGGTAAAACCAAGAATACAGGAAGTCAGAACTAGGAGGAGTAGGGGAAATGATGAATAGAGAGAGAGAGATATAACAACAGCAAAGAAGAGAGAGCCAAAGTGCTTAAATATATCTGCTTGAGTACCGTTGACCTGATCCTGGATCATATGATGGCCTGACTGCTTCTTCTCAGAGTTCAGCACAATGAAAAGTTTCTAGCAGACAAACTGAGACCTCTCTCAGTCAATGAAAGAGTTTAGGAAATCTTCCTAGGATAAAAATCACTTGTTCTTTCTCCTCAACACAGAGACAGCCCACCTATGATGTTAAAATCAGCAGAAAGATAAACTGAGTGGAAGAGCTGCTCTATATTTAAGATTCTGATCATCATTTACTAATGGCACAAACCCAGTTAGTCATTTCAGGAATTATAAATAGATATGTTCTTTCCCTTATAGTCTCCAAGAAATAAAGAACCTAGTTTTCTGTGTTAGAATTGCATACAAGTTTTATTTGGAAAGGCCATTTTGTTTTAATTCAAATGTACTTTTAAAAATTTGTTTCCATATTCGTCTAGCATCTAAATTGATTTTACCCAGTTCTCCAAATAAAGAAATTTATTGTTTGAGAGAATAAATTTATTTTGGATTATCAAAGAAATTTCAGATTCACTGATTTGAAGAACAGTTCATTTTGTCAGGTGTTTCTTCTGGCTTTCCCTCTCAGAATGGCTATGCTAAATTTACCACTAATGCTGAAATCATTTTCTATTTCGCTAATTCTCCTTGAGGCTGCTAGGTGGTGCAGTGAATACAGTACAGGGCCTGCAACCTCAGACCTTACTAGCTATGCGACCCTGGGCAAGTCACTTAACTCTATTTGCCTCAGTAAATAAAATAAGATAGAGAAGGGAATGGCAAACCACTCCAATATCTTTGCCAAGAAAACCCCAAATGGGGTCATGAAGAATTGGACATGACTGAATAGACAGAACAACAATTCATCTTGAACCACATATTTTTTTTTTTTGCTGAAAGAGGGAAAAATGGTTGAGACATATTTTATTGTCTGTCTAGAGAGGTAATTTCTCTATTTCTCATTGTTTTGAAACACCTATGGAAATCAGTTGGACATTTATTGGATTTTCTTATTAACCCAGAATCAAATAGCTTCACCACCCTCTGAGTAATCTTCTAGTTTCCTATTGTGGAAGTATTGTAAAAGTGGACAACCAGGGCACTAATTGCATACTTGCCTAAGGTAAAAAGAGAAAAACAAAAAGCAAAATGAGTAAATAAAAAGCAAATCTAGCACTAAGCAATGAAAAGACTTATGAGATATATGTTGAGAAACAGGACTTGGAGTCCAAAGACCTGAATTCGAGTTCCTGTTCTGCTACATACTGCCTCTGTTATCTTGCTCTAGGAAATTATCTAAGAATAAAAATTATAGAGAAGGTGCCACACTATATGGGTAGAGAGTTTCCAACCTATAATTTCCTTAGACAAAAGAAAGCACAAATGTAGTTGTTACCCCTATCACCTAAGAAAACCTGGATTGTGTAATATTTGAGGGGGAAAGTAAAGGCTAAACATGAGCCTCTTAGAATACCAAGTATAGCAGACACAAAATGGATACCCTGTTCTACATAGAAGTTGCTCCCTTCCTCAAAGTAATGAATGATTCTACCTAATATTCAAATTCTTTTTAATATTAGGAATTTCCTTAGGATTTAAAGGAGGCTTTTGTAAGGCTTTCTTTTGGTTTGGTTTTGTCTTCACCAATAAGGACCTTGTAAGATCTGCTACAAAGAGATAACAATAAGTGAAGAGAAAAAGTTGGCCCGTAGGAATTGTCTGCATAATGTTAACAGTAGTGGCAGTTACATTCTTAAACCTCTTTGTCAATAGCTCTTCATATTATTTGGTATCTAAACTCAAATTTTTTCATCTATTCTAATATTTAGCAACTTTATTTTTAAATGATTTTCTTATATATAGAATAACCCAAATTATTAGTCATTGAGTTTACTGAGCTCTCACTGCTTTCTTAACATTAAATTAAACATTTGCAAATATAATAAATGGCACAGTACCTGGCCTCAAAGGTTGTATAATCATTTGTCAGAACAAAAGGATTATGTAAATAAAAGACAAAGTTGAATGAAGAGTTTAAGTATGGTAGAGTACTTAGAGATATATTTATTATATTTAATAATTTACTATTAAATACTTTATGAAAATATTTATGTGGGGTTGAAGGGACTAGTCTGAAAAGATCATGGAGGAAATAAAATGAACACAATTTTATTAGTATGGAAATTTTTTAGTGGGTGGAAAGCAATGATTTCTGGAATGGGGAAGATAAGACCCTCTTCTATTTCTGAAGAGAGAAGGAAGGAGAGTGGTAGTGGAGGAAGCAGGGACCACCAGAGTCTAGAATCCCATGGTTTTATATCATTTATAAACATTAATTTAACCGTTGGTATTCTAAATGTGAGACCTTCAACCATTTTTCCCTCTTTCGGAAAAAATTGCTCTTTCAGGAGAATTGTTGTGGTTCTGTCTTTTCAGTTGTCTCTAACTTTAATCTAGTAATTTAACTTTAATCTTAATCTTTAATAACTTTAATCTAGTTTACTGAAGTTCAAAGACAAGGATGGGGTAAGAACTGAGAGCTAGGATGCAGGGATTATGTTTTTAAAAGAAGCTTTTTGATATTAAATGTTGAACAGTTAACACTGCAGTTGCTGTGAACACAGACAAAATATTTAGAGGGGAAACGGGTGTATTCTCACTAAGAACCAGAAAATAAAAAAAAAAACAAAACAAGTTCCTTGGAATACCAGATTATGTAAATCTTTGACTCTTCTATTTCAATCCATCAGTAGTGTATATTTTATTTTACTTTCATATCTCATGTATGGGATCCTTAAAAACCTAAAAGAATTAATCACATTTATTAATGCTTCCATTGTCCAAGTGAAAGAGGAGAATGTGATCTTTAGAAAGCTATTTAAATGAATTCATTGGCAAGAGGAATTCTGAAATCAGGATCCTTGTACCTTTATGATTTAATTTAGCATTTTCTGGAAATATAATCCCTTTAAGTGAAATTCTTAATTACTTGCTTCTCACTATTGATAATTTCCTAAAATCAAATTTCTCAAAATTCTGAACCCGTTATAGAAATATTTCTATAAAGGCAAAGAAAACAGTATAGGTCAAAACTTAAAAAAAAAAAATCAACAACTTTACACTTTTGTAGCATTCAAAGAAAAAAAAAAATTCCTCAGGCACCCTGCCATTCGTACACAGAAAACAAAATATCCTGCAGGGACTCTTTCTCTTTCTATGTCTACATTTTCCTTCTGTCTTTTTCTCCAGGGTTCCTTATTTGAATCCTCCAAAGCGACACTTCACAGCTTACTCCAGCTGACATCTTTCATGACCTCCCAAAGGCAAAACCCAAACAATTTTGTTTTTGAGGAGTTCCAACAGTGTGATGCTTTAATGATTTGCAAAGTTATTACATGTTATTTCAGCTAGCCATTTAAAAATGTAAATTATTTTTATTTTCTTCTGGAGCATAAATTCATCAGAATTCTAATTCATATTTGAGATCCAATAATATGAATAAATTATCATATTTACATAGTTCTTTTGTATAACATTATGTGATTAATATTTTTTTAAAAATCATAGCAAGAGGTAGCTGTAAATGAAATATCTAGGTCATGTTTTCAAAGATCTTTTGTTGTGAAATGGTGAAAAAAATTATCTGTAATACTAAAAACAGTAGACAAGATTAGGGCTGTATTTCAAAAATTTAAAACAATAATAACAGTCACAAGACAATCTAAACAGAATTCTTTAAAATTATAATGACCAAGCTGACTCCAAAGCGAAGATATGAATAGACATCTTCTCTTTAACGTCTGAGTAGGCACATTATTGCATATAATGTTGCCAGTCTTTTTCAGAGTGTTGGTTAGTTTAGCAGAACATTTACCAGAACTTTTTCTTTTCATGTTTCATAATATAGCTTTCTAGGAGAGACAGAGGGAAGAAAATAAAAGTGATGGTTAAAAACAGATCAGTAAAAATTAAAAACATTTTAATATTAAATATCATAAAGTACATTTGCTATTTAATGTAACTGAAAATTTTGTATTGAGACAAAAATCATGTGAATCTTGTTTTTTTAACCTTTAATTCCATGAATGAAATTTACAGCTGAAGAAACTGTATGGTGAATACTGGGAAAACTAGATGACTCAGTGGATAAAACACTGGACCTAAAGTCAGAAAGAACTGAGCTCACCTGCAGCCTCAGAACCTAACTATGTGACCCTGGGTAAGTCACTCAAGCTCTGTTTGCTGTAATCCACTGGAGAAGCAAATGGCAAAACCACTCCAAGCATCTTTGCCAAGAAAACTCCATGCAGAGTACGCTTCATGGGGCATGAAGAACTGGACTTGACTTAAAGACTGAAGAACAAAATGGTGAATATTGGGTTGGACTGTGTTTAGAGAAATTTGAGTTCTAATCTTGGTTGTGGCCCAGCTAGGTGGCACAGTAGATAGACCTCTGAGACTGGAATCAGAAAGACATGAGATCAGACTTGGTCCTCGGACACTTACTCACCATGAGATGCTCAGCAAGTCATTAAATCATGTTTGCCTCAGTTTCTTCATCTATAAAATGAGTAAGGAAATGCCAAACTGCTCCAGTGTCTTTGTCGAGAAATCCCTAAATGTCATGAGGAGTCAGACATGACTGCAAAAATGACTGAACAACAACATTATGTTTAGGCCTGTTAATCTGAAGGGTGCTGTTAAATAAATTTTTTGTGAGCACATTTCAAAAGGTAATTCCTTTCTTTTCTTTAGAGTGAAATGTAAATCAGTTTTTTTACATGATGTGAAAGGGAGTCATTATATTTTAACTTTACCCACGGTAAAACCATAAAGTTATTTTGGGGCGGGGGGTGGCACAACATTTTTACATACTATATGAATATTTTTTCTTTATTATGCAACTCTCACTTGGCAAAGATTTTCTTTCTATAATTATCTTTAAAAAATTGAGAGATATCAAATCATCTATATGATGACAAAGGTATATTTGAAATTTTATGAATCAACAAAAAGGAGATATCATTGTACAAAAACTCTCCCTGAGTTTTATATTGGGTACAGTTGAGGGAGTCCATTCCTTGATCTTATACTTTTCATCATTTTCATAAATGGCTTGGAAGAAACTATATACAAAATCTAACAAATTAGGTAATGTACTGGATTAATAAATCTGAACCAAATGGTATCAGAAGGCAACAAAACCATGGGCTGAACTAAAGGAAATGAAAACCATTAGAAACAAATGACAAGTTCCGTATTTATATCCAATTTTGAAAATGAAATTTTAAAGATTTGGAAACATCATAAGTAGCTCTCATCCATCTACCCTCTCAACTTTGCAGTAAATGTTAGTCTTTATTGCCCTGCTACAAAGAGGAGAAAATATAAGCCAATCTGTAACTCATGTACGCTCCATCACGCTTTATTTTAGCCTATGATTCAGTTGGCTAGACCTTGAATGGACAGAAGATGCAAAATCTGAGCATACTGCCAGGATCCTCTTGGCTACTTCCTAGGCACCTACTTCTCTGGGCCTATAACTGCTATTGATGTGCTAAAATAAATCTAAACAATAAGTCTAGATGTGGTTGTTTCTAGATGAATCTTCAGTATCAATACAGTTTAAGGGCAAATTATTATATTATTATTTTCAATGTAATTCATCAGCATTCTCCTTTTTGGATTTGCAATTAAAAGTTTAGGATTTATCAGAGTGCATGTTTTTGTTTTCTTAAACAGTTTTTTTTCCTGAAGTCATGGCTGATGTTTTGTTCAACTTGGAACTGCACACATGCAAAAAGATGCTCCCAGTTACATGCAAAAAAATTGTCTCAATAGTTCTAGTCACATGTGGTCATCATATGTAGATAGAGGGCAGGTGAAGTTATGGTGGACATTTTTTTAAATGGCCTTTAGATGATAAATAGTAATCTTAGGTAAATGTTATTTCAGGGTGAACAGCCTACCGAATATGGATGACATCAACTACCTTGAGAACGACCTTGGAATAAGTTAACCACCACCATCTCCCATGTCAGATTTGCACAAGGTGGAGTAGAGATACTTTCTGCTAAAGTATCTTGTAAAAAAATTACAAAATGGAAAAATAACTGTTGAACTTTTAGGATGTAAATCATGACATGACAAGCAACTCTACAAAGAAAACCGTAATTTCAGTGTATAAGGAAAAAAAATTATAACATGCACGTAACACAAATACATATTTTACTGAGAAAGAAAATCTCCAAAAATTAGGGTTTTGCAGATAATTAGATTATACAATAATTGATAAATGCACAAAATCTTATATGGAAGTTGGTTTACTATTTATTTATTTTCACAAACACAGGAAAACAATCCACACATTGATAGTCTCTCAAACTGAAATGTGGATCAAATAATATAAGAAATTATCTTGTGGAAAAAAAACATTCAGGACAACTTTGGTTTTAAAATCATTTTCAAAAGGAAAGAGTAGAGGGAATATACCCAGAAAATACCTTTGAAAAAGATTTGGAGATTTTAGTGGACTATAGTTTCTATGTATGTGAGTCAATGATATGACATAAAAACAAATGAAAAACTAATGAATCTTATAATGAGATGTTCAGTGATCAATAAGGACATAATAATGCCATTATATTCTGCCTTAGTCAAGACACTTATGCACAGTTAAGAACATAAAATTTTACAAAAGAAATGTATAAATGGAAGTGCCTCCATAAAAAAGGGTTACTGGGAAAGTGAGGGCACTGGAGAATATTACAGACTATTTGAAGGAATTAGGGATATGTGGTTTAGAAAATGGAAGATATGGGAGATACAACAGTTGTCTTCAAGTATTTGCAGGGTTATGATGTAGATCATCTAGATTGGTTCTGCTTATCTCATAAGGTACAAAAAAAGCAATGGGGGGAATTCACAGAGACAGAATCAGCCTTGATAGCAGGAAAAACCAGACAAGCAAACAGACAAAAAAAAACACTAAAAACAAACAACAAAAACTTCCTAACTTGAGCTGTCCAAAAGTAAATAAACTGCTTGCTTTCTACCTTCTTGGACGTTATTAAGCAAAGTCTAGGAAACCACTTGCTGGAGATATGAGAATTAATTCTCAGGCATAGATTTTATCTAAAGTCATGTAATTCTTCCAAATCTTATTTTTTTAATGGATTCTGTAGTTAAACTGAAGTTTGTATGTGACAACCATGCAAAGAGAAAATTAGATTGTATAAAATGAAGGCAAAAAGAATAACAGGGTTATGTATGTTAGCTTAAAAAAAACCCACAGAATTTGAATTATGTTTCATCTAGAGGTTAGTATTGAAGGACATTCTAAGCAACCAGACCTCTAGATCACGTAAGTACTTCAAAGCAGATAGGAATATAGGTCTCTCCCTCTTTTCTCATCTCCTTTCCTCTCTCTCCTCTCCTCTTCTTCCTCCCTTTTCTTTCTTAAATAAATTTTTGGTAGGCCATGTTTGGGACGCTGGATCTGTAACAACTGAGAGCAGCGTGGTTTCCAAGTGCATGCTAAATCCTCATTTATGTCAGGGATATTCTCATTCTCCTCCTTCTACCCTTCCCCTTTAGCTTACTTCTTTCCCCTCACAGCATGTTCAAGCAGAAGATAATATTTAATCTTGTCCTCATTGCCTTTCACTGTCTTTGAGAAAATTATGAAACGAGACACAAGAATCTCCTCCTCCAAACCAATTCTTTAAAAAAAAGTGCTTTTCAAATGTAAGAATGTATAACATGTTCTCTGAATACAGATGACAGTGTTTTCCTGTTGTAATGAAAAGTCTTTGCTATGGCCTGGTTGAGCTAATTCCTGTGATTTTCTAAGGTAAGTTTTGTCTACTCAGCAGACTTTCCCAGAGAAAAGAAATCAGTCTTAGGTTTGGTAGAGGACACTTCTAACAGAGCAAAAATGAGAAGAACTCTCCAGAATATTGGATGAAATCCCATCTAGATGCAATTCTAGTAGATCAAGCCCCCAAACTGAGGGGTTGGGGCATTGCCATAATATGCTTAACAGTTATAATTATAGTTATCTTCATATTATATCCAATTTAGGAGCCTTCACAAAGTGTATCAAAATAATTTACTGGATGATGGATTAGTACAACTGATTGTAGTAGCTTCTTGATTAGTCAAGACCTGGACTCAAACTCACATTGTATAGCTAGCTACTTTGTTCTACATGGCTATAGAAAATACTACTAATCTATGCCAGCCATCTTTTCAAATGACATCTTTTCTGTGTCTTAAATATCATGGATAAGTGTCATATTCATATATGAAAGACAAGAAATTATGTTAACAAATAAATATACCCTTAATGTACTTGACCCTTCTCTATTAACTGCAGGCATGAGAGAAGGTTCTTTGACTTCTTGCAAGGTGTATAATACATCACAATCCCTCATTTAGGAGATAAATCGATCATTAAGTTGATTTAAACCCAGATATAAGCACTATTTTAAAAGCCCTCTAACCATAATTTCTTATTCTTTGAAATATCATTGACCATACTTCCATCTCTCTGAGTCAAATCAGCCCTCCTAAAACTACTCCTCACCATTCATCCAGTCACACAATCCTACTTCTCTTCAAACCATCACAACCTTTCCTGAATTTCCTTTATAATGTAGATGTAGTTTAAAAATCCAGATATACATTGTCTTCAATTCTCAGATTCCCATCCCATTGTCATTCTGTCTTTAATGCCTTAACAAAACTGAACCCTCAGTTATTCTTAACCATCCTAATCTTCCCTGAACGGAGTGGACTGAATCCTGTACAATTTTTTAACTGGACCCTTACTATTGCCACGCAATGCTTTAATTCTTTATCACAATACTAAAAATATGTTAGTAACTTCCTCTTCTCTCCTCCAGTCTCCTAGTCTACCTTCTCCATCTGAACAGAGGATTTTAGATCATATTGTAGAAAATCAGTAGAATCAGCCATTATGAGGTCCCTCTTTTCCCCTATTGTATACCTCAAAAATCCTTCATTTCTTTCTATCATTTTCTTGTCTTTACTATTCTTTGATAGGATGTTTGTCTTTCTCCCTGCCCAAATACAAACCCTGTTCTTGTACTTTTGATACCTTTCCCTCCATCAACTTTCCCTTTCAATCATCCATGTTGCCTTCAAAATCTTTACACTCACTCTTTTACTGGCCATACATATTTAAAAACCTTCTCAGGTCTCCCTCATACTTTAAAATCCTTCATAGGGCCAATCAAGCTATCTTCTTATAGTTTTCTTCCCTCTCAAAGTGAAAATCATAAAGTCATTTATTTTCCTTTCCTCCAAATGCAATCCTCCTCACTTCTAAAACTATTTCATTCTGGTTTCCAACCTTACCACTCAGCCAAAATTTCTATCCACAAGTTTTCCAATGATCTCTTAATTGGTGAATCTAATGATACTTGTTCTCAAGCTTTTGAGATCAATAGAATTTCACCTGATCCATCATCCCCTCCTCCTGAATGTATGTATGTATATATGTGTATGTGTATGTGTATGTGTGTGTGTGTGTGTGTGTGATACTTATCTCTTGCCTTTCTATAATCACTTGTTAATGGTTTCCTTCACAGATAATCATTTTAAATTTGAGTCCCAACTGTGGCAATACCATAGTGCTCTGTCATTTCAGGCTCACAAGAATTCTGTGAGTCAAGCACAAGTATTAGTATCTTCAATTAACAGATGAACAAACCAAGGCTGATAGGGTAATTTGTCCATGATCACAAAGCTTAATACTTGTTGAAGACAGGATTTGATTCTGGCTCTATGTTTAAAAGTCTACTAATTTTATCTTATTGACTAAAGGTAATAAATCTCTATATGTTTAATTTGAACAAAGTACTGAACATAATTTCCTACTTTAGGTTTCAATTTGACCTGTTAGCCGTTACTTCCTGTTCTTTACTTTCTATGAATTGCTTAATTGATGATCTAGATGTAAATAAATCACTAAGACTGATGGCACTCATCCAAGAATTTTGAGAGAACTAAAGGGTGAAATTGTGGAACTACTGGGAAAAAATATAGAACCTGTCATCACAAGTTACCCATTTGCTGGGGGATTAGAAGATTACAATCTCTTTTCCATGTAAAAAGAATCTGTATGAAAAAAACTATGGAAGCTTCCAGGTATCACTGCCATACTTAGCAAAATTGCAGAATTTAGAATAAAAAAACGTAGGATCTAAAACCATGACTCATAATTATATTCTATTAGGGGAAAGACAATGTATTTTGTACAAAGGTGAATCATATTCCATATAATTACCACTGACTCTTCTATTAAAAGCTAGAAATTGTTTATTCTAATGTGTATTTCAAGACTTGCAACCTCTATTAAAATTTTCATTAAAAAATAAAAATTTTAGATCTTAAAGTTTTAGGTATAAAATAAAGAAATCTTTCTGCTTCTTTGCCACTTTCTTCACAGCCTTTTGCAGTCTGGTATCATTCCTGGTCACTATACTGAAAATGTATCTTCAAGTGTCAACAATATTATAGAAGGAAGTGTATTGACCTTAGAATTGGAGTGTACTCAGATTTTATCACTATCTAGCCCCAATGAACTTCAATTTCCTCACCTATAGCATGAGAGGTTTGGAGGACTCAGATTTTAAGGTCTCATCTTTCTTCAAGTCTATCATTCCACTACCTGCTCAAATCTAAGGGGCATATTTTATGCCATCCTTCATCTCTCAAAAGGTTTTTCATATTTTTGGCAACATCCATTTACACTGGATCTTTTTGTACTTTCCCTTCTGAGATGGTTCAGGCTCCTCCTCCTCTCAAGCAACTATTCATTTTTGGCTCTTCATGACCACTTGAAGTAAATTTTCTCCTAGATTCTGCCTTTGAATTTTACTAAATTACAATTTGTTCAGAGGAATGAATGATGGTTGAATTAGTGGATGCAATGCAATTTTTTAAAAGGTTTTCTGTTTGTTTTGTTTTTAGAACTACAAGGGCAAAGACAGAAACTGAAGTCTCCAAAGATTTCAAGACAATACTCATATAAGTAAGAAACTGCTGTTTTAAAACCTATTTACCAGTTGTAAGCAAAGTACCTTGGAGCAAATCAATAACTCTCTGAATTCTGAAGTGACACAAAGTCCTACTCTCTTGCATCAAGGAATTATGTGAGGAACCTAACTGATGCCAACTGAGTTCAGGCTTTCATGTTTTGTAAAAGATTTAAGTATGGCCCCAGAGATAGACTAAGTCATCTTTCCAAGGAAAAGCTTAGATAAGTATGAAAACAAACCTCACCAGTGAAGGAATGATCTACTGCTGCAGAATTCATTGACGAGGGCAACACATTCTGTTTCTGCAATGATACTGATTTTAAGCTCCTTCAAAGATTGTAAACTCGTTAATTGCAGGACATGTATTTTATTTTTTTAACTTAGGTTTGTATATCCAACATTGACACAATGCCTGTCACAAAGACAGTGCTTCATAAACGTTAAATACTGACTGACTGTAGCAAGCTGATGGAAAAGGAAGCAGAAAATGCAAAACTTCTCTCATACACACATATATATATATACACACACACATACATACCCACGTATGTACATACATATGTACACATATGCATATATAGTGTGAATATATACATATATGTATACACATATGTGTATATATGTATATATACACATATAAGCACCAAGAAAATATATATGCCAAAAAATTCTAAAGAATGAAGAGTAAGACATAACTGAAAGAACTAAGCAACAAGTTAAAAGGGGACATGACTCATGGATTTTTTGAGGAGATACAGATTAAGGATTTGGGAGAGATGGTTTAAGTATATGTCCAAAAGTTACATGAAATATGACTCATGCAACATTTGGTTAGCTCATATCCTAATACTCACGATTTGTGATTGTTTTTCAGTCTTTCAGATGTGTCTGACCTTTTGTGACTCTGTGGATTATAGCATGCCCAACTAGACTAACATGAAAATAATTGAAGTCTATACATTGATATTAGTTAAGAAGGGCAGGAATGTAGCAGCAAATTGGCAAGATTCTTTATTGGCATACCTTTAATATTCAGTGACTTCAGTACACAGATAGGAATATGTATTGGTGGAGAGAAATATAAATAAGGAATGAGAGGACAAAACTTATAGAATAGAGAGAAGTTTTACACATCTAGATAGTAAATACTTAGAGTCAGAAAACAATTAGAACATGCTGGATATGGTGAATACTAACACAAAAATGAAATAGATTATAATTTAGCCAATGGGAAAGTATTTGTTTCTGATGTTGAAGTAATTATTGACTCAGTTGTCTATGTTTAAGCAAACTATCAACTTATCAGAGCAAAGCTCATAACCAGTACAAATCTAAAAGAAAGTATAAAAACAATACCAAAAATAGTGTGCAATAAAAGCAACTGAAATATGTCCTTTTAAAACAAGTAATAGAGAATTTTTTTTAAATCTGAAGATATGGAAGAAATTATGTAGACACCCATTATAATAATTTAATATATGAATCTATCAAATATCATAACAAGAAGTCTAAAAATTTCCCACATCAACAAACCCCTAACTCAGATGCTACTTTGACAGCTTTGTTAGGCGAGGGTAAGATCATTTTATAGTATAAATCTGTCTTCAAAAATCTTAGCGAAAAGGATAGATGAAGGTTTTTAACTATATCATCTCATAAAATAGAGAAGTAATAAAAGGTAAAACCAATTGAAGGAAAGCTTGGCAAGAGACCCAGCTAAGCAAAGCTATCTGGATGGCATTTAAGGATGAAACTGGAAGGAAGACAGCAAACAGACAAAAGATGGAAAAGATTCATGACTTTAAAAATATATTTTATTAGTCATCAAGGAAAATAGAGCCACCACACTTGGATCATACCCCTACAGTCCCATATATTCTTATATAGCAGATAGAAATGTTACTGGAGAGAACAAAGATGGAGAAAACAGCTTCAGTAGACCAAAGAAAATTCATTCTAAATGTGAAACACTTATAAGAGAATTGATGTATTAATTCACAGCTTATCTTAAGAGTAAGGAGATACCAGATTAAAAAACATACACAAGCACATATGCACACACAGACATACACACACATCCTATGTAATAGGAAAACAGGGGGCGGAGCCAAGATGGCAGAGTAGAAAGACTCACATATGCTAGCTCCAAACCCACAGCCCATGGATCTCCTGTAAAAAGAACTCCCAACAAATTCTGGAACAGTGGAAGCCTCGCAGCAACAAAGTGAAGGAGATTTACGTTCCAGAGAGCCCTGAAAAACTGATCCCGGGGGTCCGTCGCACACCAGACGGGAGCAGAGCCCAGCCTTGCCCTGGCCACATGGCACCAAGAGGAGCCAGCAGATCCGAGCAGGCTTCAGGGACAGAATCTCCAGTGCCTGCAAAGGTCCCTCCACCTACAGACACACAGGTCAGTGAGAGAGATGTCTGGACAGGCTGAGAGGGGAGCCGGGTGTCTCCATGACTCAGGCCCCCTGAGGAGGCAGCAGCAGAGGCAGCAGGTGGCCAGAGGATCCTGGAGCAGGCAGGAGCTCTGCAGCAGCTCCATTACAGAAGGTCTCTACATAAACCCCCTGAGGGAACTGAGCCTGGGAGGCAGCCCTGCCCCCACCTGAGAACCTGATTTAATCTTACCCTGAATAGCAGCCAGGCCTGCTGATGAAAGCCCTAAGGCTGGGGAGCAGCATTTGAATCTCACACCCCAAGCACTAGCTGGGTGGATCTAGGCCACGGGGTGGAGAGGACTCTCAGAAGTGAAGTAACTGGCTGGGAAAATGCCCAGAAAAGGGAAAAAAAATAAGACCATAGAACGTTATTTTCTTGGTGAGCAGATGATTGTGCCATTCCTCTCTGACAAAGAAAACCAATGCTTACCATCAGGTAAAGACATAGAAGTCAAGGCCTCTGTATCCCAAACATCTGAAATAGATATCCAATGGGCTCAGACCATGGAAGAGCTCAAAAAGGAGTTTGAAAATCAAGTTAGACAGGTGGAGGAAAAACTGGGAAAAGAAATAAGAGAGATGCAAGAAAAGCATGAAAAACGGGTCAATACCTTAATAAAGGAGAGCCAAAAAAATGCTGAAGAAAATAACACCTT
>CM053770.1:61249424-61269379 GCA_028658325.1 Potorous gilbertii
ATGCTCTTCTCAAGGAAATAGCCCTCTATTGTCTTAGTTTTTTTCCCTTTTCTGGGCATTTTCCCAGCCAGTTACTTGATTTCTGAGAGTCCTCTCCACCCCCTGGCCTAGATTCGCCCTAGTGCTTGGGGTTGGGATTCAAATGCTGCTCCCCAGTCTCAGGGCTTTTGGCGGCAGGCCTGAGTGCTCTTCAATGGGGGCTTATCTGCTGTTCTCAGGTGGGGGCAGGGCTGCCTCTCAGGCTCAGTTCCCTCAGGGGGTTTATGCAGAGATCCTTTGTAGTGTAGCTGGGGTGGAGCTCCAGCCAGCTCTGGGAGTCTCTGGCCGAGTTGCCTCTGCCTCTGGCCGAGCTGCCTCAGCCTCTGCCTGAGCTGTCTCAGCCTCTGCCGCTTCCCAGGGAGTCCAAGTCCGGAGATCCCCCGCTCCCCTCTCAGCACGTCTCTCTTACTGACCTGTGCGTCTGTGGGTGGAGGGACCTTCGCAGCCGCCGGAGATTCAGGTCCCTGATGCCTGCTGGGCCCTGCTCGCTCCTCTCAGTGCCGCATGGCTGGGCAGAGCTCCGCAGCCCGGGCCAGGGGGGAGGGGAGCGCTCGGCAGGACAGGACTCCGCTCCAGTCCGGTGTACCTTTGCGGTCGGTTTTTCAGGGCTCTCTGCAACGGAAATCTCCTTCACTGTGTTGCTGCGCGGCTTCCACTGTTCCAGACTTTGTCAGGAGTTCTTTTTACAGGAAATCTATGGGCTGTGGGTTCGGACCTAGCATAGGTGAGTCTTTCTACTCCGCCATCTTGGCTCCGCCCCCCTCCATTACTATATTGCCTATACATCTTTACTCTTTTGATCCTTTACCTAGCTGTCTTTATGACATCCGTATTTAATACATGTATATAGAATGTATATGTAGAATATATACACAAATGTGCATCATTGATAAATGATCTTAAAATGGAGCACCCAGAATAGATCATAGCATTGCAGGTATGGTTTCATCAGTACGAAATATATTGTTATTTAACTTTCTCAATGTAAATTTTTACCTTTACACAACTACATTTTTATTAGGAGTTTTGGAATTCACTTGATATTTATAGAGTCAACTTAAACTCCAGATAGTTTTTAAGTTTCTATAAAACAAATAAACTTTTTCTCAAGGTCAAAGAAACAAAGAAGCAATCAGAAACAAAATAATCAAACAACTATATTTTCAAATTAAAAAAACGTTATCACTAATGTCAAATGCAGCAGAGGGGAAAGCATGTATGTTAAACTATATCATTGCCATTGGTGACCTTTAAGAGACTAAATGCATTTGTTAGTTTGGGAATAGAGGGGATAAATGAGGAAATAAATCCTCTAAAATGCAGGAAAGATAGAATATAAATGGAAAGATTGGCTTCAGGCTTTCATCCAGAATTTACAAGATTAGAGAGAGGAAAATCAGAGAATGGCCATAGACAAAAAAGACACATGGATTTTTTTCTATCTGTTTTAAAATTTAAAATTTATTTTTATTTATTTCATTAAATATTATATATATTTCATAAATATTATATATATATATATTATATATAATATATTATATATTTCATTTTACTTATTCATTTCTTTCTTTTCATGTACTTCCTAATCACTTTGCGTTTCTTATACTACTGCAAACATATAAAAAACTCCAACCTTAATTTTTTCTCTAAAGGTAATTATCACAAGTTTGATAAAATTATGAAAAAGTTCTTTTTGAAAAGAACAGACTAAAAATTTCCCTCTCTTTCAGTAAGCCTATGTTTTTAATTGATGCATAATGTTAATTTTATAGGTATCCATTTTGCCTTTCTTTATTGAAGTAGGAACCTAAGAGGAAGGAAGGAAGAGACATATTACATGGGAAGGAGGCACGCAATTGGAATCATAACACCATAATTCAAATCACTTTTGACTGTTGGGCTCTAGGCATGTTACTACACTTACTTCCTCATGTGAAAAATGGGGACTGTTAATACTTATTGTGTCTGTCTTACAAAGTCATTGTAACAAAACCACTTTGTAAATCGTTACAATTCATTGCTAAACATGTTATTGTATTATTGCCATTATTTTGTATTTCTCAATTTTAGTTTCAATGAAGTTCAAATAGAAATGGTCCTAGGACAAGTCATTCTTTTAATTTTAATGGATATGGAACCTTTTTTCACAGTCATTTTATATATAAATATATATTGTATCTATTGTACATAAATATAATATAATAAATATATTGTATATATTTTATATATAAATATATATTGTATATACACATATATATGCATATCTATGTATGGAAGCATTTGTACATATGCATTAGCACATGCACACACGTATATGCATGTATTTGTATATATGTTCACATACTTGTATTTACATTGTACACATATATGTGTCTGTGTAGCACTTCTGTGATTTTTACATGTTTATATTAATTTATGCATATGTATGTGTGTATATACAAGTTGTGTGAATATAGGTAAGACATTAAGTCCTCTGATCCTGTGTTCCTTCATATGTAAAATGGGAGAGACAATATAGGCTCATACTAGTGCTAGGTAGTAGTAGTAGTAGTGCTAGGTAGTAGTAGTAGTAGTAATATTTTGTAATAGATAATTGTGGTACAGTGAGGACATTGACTTAGATAATCTAAGTGCCTATATAACTCTATATTCTGTGATCCTTTGATAGGTCAGCTTTACTGCTTAATTGTGATCCTAGTAAGTTGGGTATTCCTTTAGTTAGCACAATGGTTGTATAAGTTATACAAGGGGCCACTACTTGGGAACCACAGGTTGTTTCTAAGGTATTGCTCAAATAACTTTCTACTCCTCCCACTCCATTTCAGTTACTCTTTCCAAGATATAAATCTTCCAGGAATATTATAGATATGATCTTACCATTAGTGCTTTCCTAATATATATCTCCATAGAGCAAGAAATATGACTATTTTTCTGAATAATTGCCAATGTTTTAATTTAAAAAATTAATTTAGAGATTAAGAAACACCAAAATGAGAAAGCATTTCTAAATACAAACTAGAGCAGAAAGGAGGATTATGTGAAACCACTATCTCAATTATACCTACTTGGTTTTTTTTTAATTTTGCAAATTGAACATGTTGATTCACTGTTTTCCTCTCAATTTCCTTCTATTACATTATATACATTCTTTCTTTCTATCATTTGTTATGGCTACACTATTGCACTTTGTACTACCTCAATGACACAAAAAGAAATGTTCAATCCTTGGTAAAAATAATTAGTCAAGAAAATAAATCCTCATCTTTTCCATGTCTAAAAATGCATGCCTCATTTTGTAGCTGAAGTCCATCACCCCTGTATCAGAAATTGAGTAGCATGTTTTACCATCAGTCCTCTGAAATCATGGTTGATTGTTATATTCATCAATGATCTGATTTGAATTGTCAGTTTCATTGGCATGTAATTGAACAAAATAGCTTCCAATAATTGATTTAATTTTATTGTCATTGGCAGTGCATTCATCCTTTTCATTTTTGAGAAATAGAATATTTTTTTAATCATTAGTCAATAATTTGTTTTGTTGATCTATTTCCTCCTATAATTTATTGAACTTTTCCTCCTGAAATTTAGATTCTATGTCATTTGGTGCATATGTGTTAAGCACTGATATGATTTCATTTGTCTATGGTACCTTTGGACAAAAGATAGTTTCCTTGAATATTCCTTCTAAATAGGTTCATTTCTTTTCTTTTGCTTTGTCTGAGATCATGATTGTTGCCACTGACTTTTTTTTTTACTCCAGCTAAAGCATAGTACATTCTGCTCCAGTTCCATATATTAACTCTGTGTGTATCTTTCTATTATAAGTGTATCTGTTACGGAGAACATATTACTAGATTTTGGTGTCTGATTCATTCACTATCATTTTTTTCATTTTTGGAGTGAATTAATCCCATTCACATTCTCATTCACAGTTATGATTATTAACTGTGCATTTACTTCCAATATAATCTACTTATCTTTCTCTTTTTTTATCTTGTCCCCTCCTCTAAAAATCTTTTTAGATTTGATCACCACCTTTCTTAATTTTCCCTCTCTCTTAACCACTACCCACATTTCTCTTAGCCTCTTCTTTTCCTCTTTCCTTGTTGGTAAGATGAATTTTTATACACAATTCTCTGAATGAATGGGTATTATCTCTATAACAGTATTTCTCGATATATATTTATCTAGCTCTCTCTCTCTACACCCATACATATGTGTGTGTATCCATCCTCTTTGAACCAGATCAGATGACAGTGAGGTTCATGTGTTGCCCATTACCCCATTATGAAAACTTTTTTCATCCCTATTTAATGTGAGGTAATTATCCCCATTCTGCTTTTCCCTTCTTTTTCCTGGTTTATCCCTCTTTCTCACCATTCCATTCTTTTTTGAGGTCATCCTGACATAATAGACTCATGCCCATGCTTTCTGTTTGAGTAAAATCTTTTCAACTGCTTATAATGGTAAAGTTCTTAGAGTTACATATATCATCTTCCTGTATGGAAATATAGGTAGTTTAACCTTGTTAAGTCTCTTGTTGGTTTCTTTTTCATGTTTACCTTTTTATATTTCCCTTAAGTCTTCAATTTAAATGTAAAATTTTCTTTTTAACTCTAATCTTTCCAACAGAAGTTGTGGAAAAGTCACATGTTTCATTAAATGTCTTTTTTTTCCCCTGTAAAATTATGCTCAGTTATGCAGGATAGGTTATTTTTGGTTGCAATCCTAGCTCCTTTCCTAGAATTTTCAGAATATGATAATCAAATTTCTCTGGAAAATTAATGTAGCTCCCAAATTTTGTGCTATCCTGACTGTGACGCCACCGTATTGGTACTGTTTCTTTTTGACTGCTTCTAGTATTTTCTCCTTGATCTGTATAGCTATATTATTTATGGAGATTTTCATTCTGGAATCTTTTTCAAGAGGTAATCAGTGGATTCCTTCTTTTTTTATTTTGCCTTATGATATCAGTATAGTTTGCCTTTATAATTTCTTGAAATGTGATTTCTAGGTTTTTTATGAGCATGGATTTCAGATAGCCCAATCATTTTAAAATTATTTTCCTCAAACTCTTTTCTAGATCATTTGTTATTCCAATATGATATTTCACATTTTCTTCCTAGGTTTTTTTTCTTTTTTACTTTATTTTTTTATTTCAATGTCTCATAGCTGATCAATTTTAACTTTTAAACCATTAATTTCTTCTCTAAGATTTTATACCTATTTTTTAACCTATATGTTAATTCTCTTATTATTTTATATTTCTCTTATTTTCTCCAATGTCTTTTTTTGCTGCTTTTTTTCTTTAGCTCTTTTATGAATTTTTGTTGAACTTGTGTTCAAAAATATTTTTCTTTGAAGCTTTGCTTGTAGATGTTTTCAAGGAATTATCTGCTTCTCAATCTGTATGGTTTCCTGGCATCATAGAAACTTTTGGGGTTTTGTTGTTGTTATTTTGGTAGTTTGCTCATTTTCCCTCACCCTTTCTCTTGACTTTTGATTTCTGTAGCCCAGTCTACTTGTTTATACGTTTTCAGTGCTTCCAAGGTGGTATGATCATGGATAGAACTGGTCACTGCCTCTCCCACACATAGCTGGTGAATGCTTCTTCTTCCTCACAACCCTTCAGCTGTGCTCCATACCAGTCCCTTTTCCATTATTTGAAAATCTTTCTTTCAATCTAAATTGCACTTGCTGGAACAAAGACTTACTCTGATTTCTTGTGGACTTTTTGATCAGAAATTGATTTGTTTCCTGTGGTCATTTTCCAGGAAAGATTTTAGAGGAACTCTGGTAGTTGTGAACCTTCACCATGCTATATCCCTAGGATCATGATTTTAGCAAAAAAAATATTTTGAAGGTTATCCTGTTCAACTTGCCCATTTTACACAAGGAGAGGTTTTACATGATATTGAGACATCATTTGAGTTAAATGATTTGCCCATAGCCTCACATCTAATTTCCAAAGCAGGATTTGAATGGAAGTTATTCTTGCTCCCAATCCAATGCTATGGAAGTGAATGTTAATAACTGAAAAGAAATAAATTATATATTTAAAAAAAAGATTGGAAAAGCATATTTTGTATATCTTTCAAGATTTCACTAAGAATTTTAGGAAACCACATAATATTTTCATGTGTTTCCTCATCTCATGATGCAGTCTGTCCATTTTACAGATTAGGAATCTAAAAGTAAGAGTCACTACAAGACTTACCCAGGGTCACAAAGCTGGTATCTCTGAGACAGCATTTAAAATCTTCAGTTTTATCCATGAAGTTAATATTGAGGAAACTGAAGCAGATTGATGAATGTGATGTTGATCAATTCCTTTGTTAAAGGCATCAGAATCGCATTACTAGAGGGGTGATGGGATCTCTTTCAGGAGGTGATTGGTGAATTCTTTCTATTTCTATTTTACCCTGTGGTTCTAGAATATCAGAGCAATTTTCCTTGATAATTTCTTGGAAGGTGATGTCTATCTCTTTTTTTTATCATGATTTTCAGGTAGACCAATAATTTTTAAATTATCTCTCCTAGATCTTTTTTCCAGGTCAGTTGTTTTTCCAATGAAATATTTTACATTGTCTTCTATTTTTTCATTCTTTTGATTTTGTTTTGCAATTTCTTGGTTTCTAATAAAGTCATTAGTATCCATCTGCTCCATTCTCATTTTTAAAGACCTATTTTCTTGAGTGAGTTTTTGAACCTCCTTTTTCATTTGGCCCATTTTGCTTTTTAAAGCATTCTTCTCCTCATTGAACTTTTGAACCTCTTTTGCATTTAGGTTTGTCTATTTTTCAAGTGTTATTTTCTTCAGCATTGTTTTGGGTCTCATTTAGCAAACTGTTGACTCACTTTTCATAATTCTCTTCAATTGTTCTCATTTCTCTTCCCAATTTTTCCCCCACCTCTCTTACTTGATTTTCAAAATCCTTTTTGAGTTCTTCCATGGTCTGAGACCATTGCATATTTTTTTGGAGGTTTTGGATGTAGAAGCCTTGACTTTTATGTCTTCCTCTGATGGTTTGCTTTGTTCTTCCTCATCCAAAAGGATGGAAGAAAATACCTGTTTACCAACAAAGTAACCTTCTATAGTCTTATTGTTTTCCCTTTTTTGGGCATTTTCCCAGCCAGTTCCTTGACTTTTCAGTATTTTGTCAAGTGGAGGGATATACTCTAGGGACCTGTAATTTCTCAGTTCCTCCAGGGTGGCACAATCAAGGGAGAGGAGTTTGCTCCTGTCCTGGTCTACTCTGTGGTCTATGAGCAACCACAAGCTTTTCTGCCCAGGATCTGGGATTAGGATTCCCTCTCTACAGTCAATATCAGCTCCATTCTTCCTCATGCCAAGACCACCACTCAGAACTGAGACCCAGATTGACTGCTCTATTCCTCAAGGTCTTCAGGCTGAGAGTTCCAAAAGTGAAAGAGTCTGCAGTGGATGCTGCCATCCTGGAGCAGAGCTGGGGCCAGACCTGCTACCTTCTCAACCAAGGGAAAGAGCTTTTTCACTAACCTTTGAAACTGTCTTTGGTGTTTGTGGGTTGAGAAGTTAGGGACATGCAGCTACTACTTGTGATTCTGCACCCTGAAGCCTCCTCCAGTTCTGTCCATGCAGTACCATACGCCAAAGCTGGGCTGTATTCCACTCTGAGTCCAGTGCAGTAGATGTTTCCTGTCAGCCTTCCAGGCTGTCTTGGTCTGGAAGTCTCTTTCACTTTGTGATTTTGTGGCTTCTACTGCTCTAGAATTTGTTCAGAGTCCTTTTTTACAAGTATTTTATGGGTTCTTGGGGTAGAGCTAGAGCAGGTCTGTCCTTCTACTCTGTCATTTTGGCTCTACCCCGATGCTTTGCCAATCTTAAAGAACTATGTAATTGTTAGCTATTATTGTTGTATTCAACAAGCATATTTCTTACATTCTCTTTTTTTAAAAATTGTATTTCATTTTCAGTTCCAAATTTTCTCCCTCCCTTTCATCCCCACCTGACCCATTAGGAAGTATGATACCATATACATCTGAAATCATGCAACAAATATTTTTTCTTTCCCAATGTGAAAAAAAAAAGAAAAATAAAGGGAAAATGTTCTTTAGTTTTCACTCTCTGTCCATCATTTCTCCATAAGGTGGTAGATAGCATTTTACATGTTGAGTACTTTGGAGCTGTGGTTGTTCATTGTGTTAACCACAGTTACTGAGTTCTTATGCAGTTGTTTAATGTTACAGTGACTGTTGTTGTTAGGTTGTTCTCTTGGTTCTGATCACTTCAATTTTCCCATTTTTGTTGTTGTTGAAACCATCCATTTCATCATTTCTTATGAGCAAGCGTATTCTTGCATATTCATACACCATTATTTTTTTAGCCATTCCCCAATTGATGGGTATCCCTTCAGTTTCCAGTTCTTTTGCCACAAAAAATGCTGCTATGAATATATTTTTTCTGTGGTGTTAGGTAATCTAGGTGTGAGGTAGTACCTCAGACTTTTTAAAATTTGCATTTCTTTAACTATTAATGATTTAAACCTTTTTCATGTAACTATAGCTTAGTTTCTTCCTCTGAAAACTGTCTCTACTAGTTATCTGTTGAGGCTTAAGTCCTATTTTTGTTCATTTGACTCAGTTCCCTATTTATTGGAGAAATGAGACTTTTATCTAGGAAAATTGCTATAATCCCCAGCTTCCTGTTTTTCTCGTAAATTTTCCAGCAATATTAGTGTTTATGCAAAACTTTATAATTTTATGTAATCAAAATTATTTACCTGCCATGAAGCTCTCCATCTTTTGTTTGGTTACAAACACTTCCTCTATATGTAGATCTGACAAATAATTTCTTCCATGCTTCCCTAAATTGCTTATGATATCACCTTTGTGTCTAGACCATGTACCCATTTTGATCTTATCTTGGTACGCAGTGTGAAAAGTTGGTCTTTGTCTAGCTTCTGTCAAATTAGTTTCAAGTTTAACAAGTGTTTTTTTATCAGATAGTGAGTTCTTACCTCAATACTTGTCAGCTTTGGGTTTATCAGGCAATGGGTTACCATACTCATTTGCTTCTGTATATTGTACAGAAGCAATCTTCTTGCCCTAATATACAGCTACTTTCTTATTATGTAATGTTCCTAACATTTTCCATTTGTGAATGACTCAGTCTTGGACTCTGGAATCCTTGGGTTCAGTTCTTGACTTTGACACATCTTAGCCTTCTACTTATGGACAAAAATTTTGGTTCTCAGTGTGTGAGGCAAATTTGAATATAAATTTCTTATAATAAGAGCTACTAATCTGCATTGATCCATTGACCTTACATACTGTGAATTTCAACATGGATGAGCTTGAGAGACAGCATTATGTAGTGGAAAGGCTGCTGGGCTTGGAACAAGATCCATTGACCTTACATACTGTGAATTTCAACATGGATGAGCTTGAGAGACAGAATTATGGTAGTGGAAAGGCTGCTAGGCTTGGAACAAGGATCTGGGTTGGAATCTTGGCTTTGCCACTTATCAGCAGAATTGCCTTGCTCATTTTATGTCATATCCCTAAGCACTTAGATTTTTTCAATCTGTAAAACAAGGAGGTAAGTAGACAACCTCTAAGGTTTCTGCTCATTTTAAATTTATGATCCTGGGAAATTGTAGGTGCAGACTTAACTTTTCTCCTTCTATCCCAATAGTGTTAGCAAGTTAAAGATTGATTAGTAATGTTGAGCCATCATTTTGGACTCCACTAATGCTAAATTCAATGTGAGAGGAAAAGAAGTTTATCTTTTCAGTAAGATGTGAATATTGGAGCAGATGTTTTAGGTTTCACTGTTTGAGGGAAAGAAATAATACAGAAGCATATTTGCCATTTTGTGCAGAATTTGGTTTAGTTGTTAATAATCATTGGACTTCCCTTTTTAGAATAAAATTTAATGTACATTTATAGGAACACAGAGCCTACTATTAGGATAAGGCTCATCCATTCTTTCAACTTCTAGACAAAACTGAGAAACATAATTGATTTTGGAAGACTAAATCGAGTCCATCCCATGAAAATCATGGTTCATAGTAAAAACATGCAACATATCCAAGATTCAAAGTAATACCTGCAAGTATTCTTAACAATGTCCAAAATTTTCAGTAGTACAAATTCAACTGCCAAATTCATAAGATGTGAAATAGAGGCTATTCAGTTTTACAGTTAAACAAATTTTAGAGGGAAGGAGAGCCCAGATATCAATCAACTGTTATCTTAATCACATCTTACTTCTACCTTTGGCTTACATGTGACATATACTGTGACTGGCTAGGCAGAGGAAACAGAAAAAAAACTTTTATCTTTAAATACAGAGCACTAGCACCTCCTCAGCAAAAACAAGCCAACCAAACAGTAACACAACTTACAAAATAAACTTTGTTCATTTCTTATTTTGATCAGAAATTCTTGATCTTAATCTTGATCTTGCAAATCTGCAAATCATAAAAAAAGTAATGTGTCCTTTATTCACAGTATTATAAAAAGTATAACTGTCTGTATAGACAATAAGAGAGCCAAAGAACAACTACACTATTTCAGCACTGGAGCAAAATTAAAAGAATCTTTAAGAACTTTTCTTCTGGAGAAGAATGTAAAAGATCTTACCCAAATAGCTAGTAATCTGTTCTGGCTTTGAGTAATAAAGCTGAGAAGTCTATTTTGATAAGAAAAAAATACAATGCTTTAATACCACGATTGCAAGATGGTTGGCTATAATGCTCATAACTCTTTTTGAATGATATAAATAATCAAGTATTTGAGGGTGATGAGGTAACATTCTGCTAAGTGATATCAATCTTAATGTAATTAGTTCTAACAGCATGCCTTTCATTATTTTTTCTATTTCTTTACCATAGTTATGTTTATTTTCTCTTCACTCAGCAATGTCTCCTATCTGAAAGGTCAGAAAGAACTTTCTCAAAGACAAACAATTCTAATGAGAAAAAGACACAATTCAATCACTGTCTTTTCTTCCCATCTTGATAGAAATCATATCTATCTGCTAATTCTGCATTTATTTCCACAAGTATCACATCCCCATCATTCTTCCCTGCCCTAGGCCTTAGCTGATTGAAAACAACCAGTTCCAAACTAGCTCTTTATCAAAAGAGTTGGCAGTCTCCCATTGGAGGGGCAGAAGGGGACTAATAAGAACATCCAGTGGCGTGGTCGATTGTTCCTGGGGGGCATAGTAACAACAGGGCTATTTTGAGCTGCAGCTTGAGCTGACAAAGGTCATTGCAAAGTAGTTCATTCAAACAATGTTTGAGTAAAGCAAAGAAAATTAAAAGGTCATGAATGAGATGGCCTTGCTTTAAAATGCACTCAAGCGAGACTCATTTCCTGATGTACTACATTCACATATTGATATCTCTGGATGAAAGTAGCTGGCAGCAGTCATTGTAGCTTCAGAATGATGCTGAAAAAGTCACTGTGGTGACATAAATTGTATTTAAATGGGAATGTTCACAAGCAAGATTGTTATTGTTTTCTGGATGCAAAGCCTTGATTAACTAATGTATCACCTTCCATGCGACAGTATCCCATTGATGGCTTCCATTGTCAGAAAGATTCTTTCCAGGTTTGAGCTACTCTATAAAGACAAGTTTGTGTCTTCAATGGACTCATTACCTTTTTGAGGTCATTTGAGTGTTAGAGGAGTATAGGATTACTGGTTGAGAGCTGGAAAGAATTTCAGAGGCTCTCAGTCCATACAATTAATTTATAAATGAGAAAACTGAGGCATATTCATTAAACTTCTGTTATGGATCTATAAGGAAGTGATGTGATAGCTACGTAGCTTTAGGAAGGTCAGAACTATTTTACTTCAATCACACCTATATACATGAATATGCATGCATATGATAGGATAGATATTGTGGCTTTGTGGATGAGGAATGGATCTCAGAGTGAAAGATCTGAATTTAGGTACAGTCTCTTATGCTGTATGACCTTGGGCAAATCGGTTAATCACTAAATACCTTAGGCAATTCAGTGAGATTATAACTTTCAGAAAAGTTTCAGGTTTGTAATGGCTGGGGACATTTCCTCAACTAAGAACTCCCTTCACCAATAAAATGACAGTTCTGAATGAAAAAACAAAGATCATATTCTCTTAGTAATATATTTATTTATCAAAAAGTCAAATGCAAGTCACTGAACCTTTGCTGATTCAAAGTCAGTGGAACTCATTATTTTCTCCCCCCTATTTAAAAATATTTTTATTTAAAATATTGAGTTCCAAAATCTATCCTCCCATACCCTCTCTGAAAGAGTAAGCAATCACATATAGGTTATACATGTGTAATTATGTAAAACATTTTCATATTAGTCATTTTGTACAAGATGTCTCATTAAAAAATAAAGTGAAAAATAGCATACTTCAGTATGTATTCAGTCATTTTAGCAACTCTTTCTCTAGGGGCAAATAGTATGCTTCATCATTAGTCCTTTGGAGTTGTCTTGGATCACTGTACTGCTGAGAATAGCTAAACCATTCCCATTTCGTCATCAAATATTATTGCTGTTATTGTATACAATGTTCTCCTGATTCTGTTACTTGGTTTTGGATCAGTTTATGTAAATTTTTCCAGGTTTTTTTTTTCTGAAAGCCACCTGTTTGTTATGTATTAAAGCATAATGATATTCTGTTACAATCATATAGCAGTTCTTGTTTAGCCACTCCCCAGTTGATTTCCAATTCTTAGCTACCACTAAAAGAGCTGCTACAAATGAATCCTTTCGCCTTGTTTTTGGATGTCTTTTTATAGACTTAGTAGTTGATATTGATGGATCAAGGAGTATATACAGTTTCATAGCCCTTTGGGCATAATTCCAAATTGCTTTCCAGAAAGGTTGGGTTCAACTCCACCAACAGCACATTAGTTTCCCAAATCACTTCCAACATCCAACAATTTCCTCTTTTGTCATATTAGCCACTCTGATAGGTATGAGCTAGTGCCTTAGAATTGTTTTAATTTACATTTCTCCAATCAATAGTGAGTTGGAGCATTTTTCCATGTGGCTATGATTACCTCATCTGAATTTTATTTCCTTTGATCATTTACCAATTGGAGAATGGCTATTTTTGTAAATTTGACTCCATTCTCTATATGTTTGAGAAATGAGGATTTTATCAGAGAAAATTACTTCAAAATGTTTTTCATACATACTATTGCTATTTCCCTCTGTCCTATCCTCCTGTTTATTCTATTCTCTCTCCCCTTTCAGCTTGTCCATCTTCAAAAGTGTTTTGTTTCTAACCACCCCTTCCCTGAATCTATTCTCTTTTCTATCACCTCCCACTTTCTTATCCCCTTCCCCTCCTACTTTTTATGTAAGATAAGATAGATTCCTATACCCAAGTTGAATGTGTATGTTATTCCTTCTTTGAGTCAGTTCTGATTAGAGTTAAGGTTCACTTACTAACCGTCATTTCCCCCACCTCTTCTCCAATGTAAAAGTTTTTTCTTGCTTCTTTTATATGAGACAATTTGCACCATCCTACCTCTCCTCCCTTTCTCCCAGTACATTCCTCTCTTGCCTCTTAATTTATTTTTTTTAGTTATCATCTCTTTGTATCCAACTCATACCTGTGCCTTCCCTCTATCTATACTCTTTCTAACTGTCCTAATAATGAGAAAGTTCCTATGAGTACAAGTATCATCTTCCCATGTACAAATGTAGAGTTTTATCATATTGTCTCTTTTGATTTCTCTTTTCAGTTTACCTTTTTATGCTTCTCTTGAGTCTCGTATTTGAAAGTCATATTTTTTATTCAGCTCTGCTCTTTTCATCAGGAATGCTTAAAAGTCCTCTATTTTTCTGAACACATATTTTCACCCTGAAGGATTATACTCAGTTTTTGGTGGGTAGGTGATTCTTGGTTGTACTTCTAGTTGTTTTGCTCTCTAGATTGTCAAGCTTTCTAATCCTTTAATGTAGAAACTGCTAAATTGTGCATTTTCTTGACTGACTCCACAGTATTCAAATTGTTTCTTTCTGGCTGCTTGCAATATTTTGCCCTTGACTTGAGAACTCTGGAATTTGACTATAACATTCCTGGGAGTTTTCATTTTAGGATTTCTTTCAGGAGATGATTGATGGATTCTTTCAATTTCTATTGTGTTCTCTAGTTCTCAAATACCATGGCAGTTTTCTTTGATAATTTTTGAAAGATGATGTCTAGGCTGTTTATCATGGCTTTCAGGTAGTCCAATAAGTTTTAAATTATCTCTCCCAGATCTGTTTTCCAGGTCAATTTTTTTCCCATTATTTCACATTCTCTTCTCTTTCTCCATTCTTTGGCTTGTTTCATTTTTTCTTGATTTCTCATAAAGTCATTAGCTTCCATTTGCTCAATTCCAATGTTTAAGGAATTATTTTCTTCAGTGAGCTTTTGTACCGCCTTTTCTATTTGACCAATTCTATTTTTAAGGAGTTTTTTTCCCCCATCATTGAATTTGGAAATTTCTGCTTTTATAAGGCATCCTCTGCCTTGGCTTTACATGCTCTTTTTCTTATTTATTTTTCAAGGTTTTATGTTCCTCAGTTTTTTTATGTCTTTTTTACTCCTTTATGAGCTATTAACTGATTTTTCATGATTTTCTTTAATGACTTTTATTTATTTTCTCAGTTTTTCCTCTACCTGTCTTACTTGATTTTCAGAATCATTTTGAGCTTTTTTCATGGCCTGAGAGCAATTCATATTTTTCTTAGTGACTTTGGATTTAGGAACTTTGACTTTGTTATCTTCTTCCAAGCTTGTATTTTAATCTTACTTGTCATCATGTTAACTTTCTAGGGTCAGATTTGTTTTCCGGTTGCATGCTCATTTTTCCTAGCCTCTTATTTGTTTTTTAACTCTATGTTAAAATAGGATTCTGCTTTCAGGGTAGAGGGTGTGCTGTCCCAAGCTTCAGGGGTTTTGTGCATCTATTTTCAGAGATACTCCCATTGATGTGTAAGTTTTTGACTCATCTTAGATGGTATGATATAAAGAGATGTGTATTTACTACTCTCCTGACCTGTGCTCTGCTCTGTGAATGAAAACAAGCACTCTGCCCTAGAACTCTGATGAAGGTTCCTGCTCCACTGAGGCCTCAAGCTCTGGTGTGCTAGTGCTCCTCCTTGCCCTGGGACTGCCAACGAGGACTGGGACTGCCAACCAGGACTGCAACCCAGATCTGAGTATGAACAAAGCAACCAAGTCCTGCCTCATTTCTAGCAAAGAGACTGTTATAATCTTTTTCTGACCAGTTGTTAGACCCCTTTGCTTTCTGTGAACTTAGAGCTTTGAAAGCAGCTTCTACCACTGTTGATTCAGTGACTCCCAAGATCTGTTCCTGGTTTGCTGGAGCATGAGTTATACTTGTTTACACTAGACTTGATCTACTCTCACTCAGACATGACAGACCTTTCTTGCTGACCTTCTAATTTGTCTTTAGTGGCTGTGGGTTGAGAGGTCTGGAACCACCACTACTGCTAGTGATTCAGTCTCCCAAAGGGCTTCCCTTGGGGCCTGGAATATGCAGATATGATCTATGGTGGTTGTATTTCTCTCTCACCCTAGTACAACAGACCCTTCCTGTCAACATTTTAAGTTGTCTTGGGCTAGAAAATTGTTTCACTCTTTCTGTGGGTTCTGTCACTCTAGAATTGATTTAGAATCATTATTTAAAGGTATTTGGAGGGGTTTGATGACGAGCCCCGATGAACTCATTTACTCTGCTGCCTACTACTCTACTCCCTTTACTTTAAGATGTTGGCTCTCCTTCCTTTCATTTGCATTATTTAGGACTGCATCATTTGTAATTAGTTTTTAGTGGGAAGAATTTAAAACCAACAGATATATGTTGTATATATTTTTCCTCCTCCTCTTAGGAGATATAGAATCCTGCAAAGTACTTTTTTAAAAACAAATTGACTTCCTATCTCCCTAAACTACCAAGATTCAGAGGTATCAAATATAATTCTAGTTCTCTACCACTCAGAAACTGCAGGAAACAATTTTCAGTGTTGAGGTTCACTTCAGTGCAGGAGTTGCTGTTTTCCTAGGAGAGGAGTGGACATGATTCTATAGATCTCCCAAAGCATTGTTCTACACAATCCTTCTATGCATATGTATCTTAGATGGACACATAAGATATATCATTCTAATACTATTTTTACAACACACACTTTGAAAGTCTTTAGTACAATTTAAGTGCTCAATAAGGCCAGCTTTTTGTTCAGTTGTGATTAACTCTTCATGATCTCTTTTGGGGTTTTCTTGGCAAAGATACTGGCATGATATGTTATTTCCTTCTCCATCTCATTTTACAGATGAGGAAACTAAGGAAAAAGGGTTAAGTGACTTGCCCAACGTCACACAGCTAGCATGTGAAGCCGCATTTGAACTCCCCAAAGCCCTCCAAATACCTTTAACTAATAACGCTAAACCAATTCTAGAGTGACAGAATCTTCTTGAGTCTAGGCCTGATTCTCTATCAACTGTGATATCTAGCTATCCTGGTTCACTTCTCTCTTGTGTAGTATCTTTGCTTCCATCCTCTATTCCCACTTTACTCTGAAGTGTCACAGAAATACATTACCATGTCACTTATGCTGGACTTTTGTTCAATTTTCCATGTAATTACATTTTTTTGTGCTATACCCAAATCTTTCTTTCTAAAACATTTCAAATGAAACCTATCTTCTCTTAAAACAAAAAAAAAAGCAAACAAAAAAAATTTCTATCATTACTTTACAGTTTCTGCTACTGATATTTTGATTTATCATTTTAAGGTTTCATAAAGGTAATATAAACCACTCTTCTCTTTCTCAATTCTGAGTCCAGTTCATTTGTACCATTCCCAAGATATGCTCTTTTGGACAAGTTCTCTAGAATATATATATAATTTCATTCAAAGCTATGTCAAATTCTAGACTGTAGACATCCTTTGTACATTTGCTCCTTCTTTTGTAAGGACATAACTTTTTTGAGTGGATGCATATCTCTTCCAGGAAACTCTTCAATTTTCTGGAATATCCTCCAACCCTCCTAGGTTATCTGCAAAGTAAAAAGCTCCAAGATGCATTTGATCCCTTCAATTTTTGGTACTTAAAGACTGGTAAAGCACTCTCCTCAAAATACTCTGGTGAAGTTGGTCTTGCACACATTAATATTCTCATCCTGCAAATGAGCAATCTAAAGCTCATCAACCAGTTCTTAAGCATTTGTTAAGCATTTGCTTTTTGGAGCTTCCAGAGAACTCTGGATATAAATTAGTTGGTTGTTGTCCTTCATTCTTGAAGAGGACCAAAATGACATCATTGTCCTAAAATCAAGTTTCAACGTATGTGACTGTGACTGATCAGACCGTGATGAGCTTGAAATGCTCTACCACAGGTCAAGTAGAAATACTCTTTGTGAACATTTGGGGTAGATGCTGTAAATTTGCACATCCTACATGTCCTTTGAGCTGTTTCAATTCTTCTTTGCTCATAGAGCATAGCACCTTCTGATGTAGGCATGCTAAGCTGGGTGGTCCTCTGCCAGTGTCTGCCATATCACACAATCAATTCCATAGTTCTTAAGAGATGTTCTTCTATCACATGAATGCTTGCCCTACATGAGTTCTCCATACAACAGTCTTTTTGGTATGCGTATGTTTTGCATTCGAACAATGTGACCTAACCATCCGAGTTGTGTTCTCTGAAGCAGAATGTGAACACTTGGCATTTTAGTTTGCTTAAGGACCTCAGTGTCTGGTACATTATCCTGCTGGATGATCTTCAAAATGTTCCTAAGACAATTCAAATAGAATCGATTCAGTTTCCTGGAATGATGCTGGTAGACTGTCCATGTTTCACAGGCATACAACGAGGTCAACACAACCCCTCTGTAAAAACCTTCAGTTTGGTAACTGGTCTAAAACCTCTTCTCTCTCATACTTTCCTTCAGAGCCTTCCAAAGACAGAGCTAGCTCTGTCAGTGCATGCATCAACCTCAGTATCAATGTGTACATTCCTGGAAAGTACACTACCAAGGTAAGTGAACTTATCCACAGCATTCAAAATTTCTCCATTCGCTGTAACAGATAGTTCTATGTATGGACGGTGTGGTGGTGGCTTATGGAGCCCCTGTGTTTTCTTAGTGTTAATTGTCAGACCAAAATTATCACAAGCACAGAGCATTGACTCATTCTTTGTTTTATCTCAGCTTCAGACGCTGCATTGAGTACACAATCATCTGCAAACAGAAAATCATGCATCAACACTCCCTTTACTTTGATCTTGGCTTGTAGCCTTTTCAAGTTGAAGAATTTACCATATGGTAGCTGACTTTGGTGCTATGTTCATCCTCATTGAAAGTATTTGAGAACATGGCTGAAAACATCATGCTAAAAAGTATGGAAACAAGCACATAGTCTTGTTTCTGTCTATTGGTGACTGGGAAGGCATGACAGCATTGTCCATTATCTAGGACCTGGGCCAGCATGCCATCATGAAATTGATATACAATGTTGATGAACTTCTCTGAGCAACCAAATTTTGACATAATTTTCCATCAGCCCACATGACTAATGGTATCAAAGGTCTTGGTTACATCTGCAAATGTTGTGTACAGACCTCTGTTCTGCTCCTGGCATTTCTCCTGGAATGCAAGGAAGCAAACACCATATCAACTGTTCCTCAGCCCTTTCTGAAGCCACACTGGCTCTCAGGTAGATGCTTATCTTCCAGGTGAAGGATCAGTCTATTAAGGAAGATTCTAAGAAGAATCTTTCCAGCATTGACTAAGAGAGAGACACCTCCACCCCCCACCCCATGATTGTTACAGCACAATCTATATCCTTTACTTTTATAGAAATGGACAATGGAGGCATTCTTGAACTCTTGGGGGATAACATCCTCTTCCCATGTAATCTGGAAAATTTCAGTCAGTTTTTGTATGAGCAATGGAACTCCTACCTTGTAAATCTCAGCTGAAATAGAGTCAGCACCAGGTGCTTTTCCACAAGAAAGGAGCCTAATTGCATTCAAAACCTCTTCTTCAGTTGGAGTTGTAGCTAGGACAGCTTGACTTCAACCTGAGGTAAATGGTCAATGGCATCACCATTGGTTGATGATGGTCTGTTGAGAACACTATGGAAATGTTCCATCTGTCTCTCTAGGATCATGTCCTTATCACTAATCAATGTGGCTCCTTCAGCACTGAGTAGTTGAGAGGTGTCATAGATCTTTGACCCATAAATAGCTTTCACGGCATCATAAAAGTACTTTAGATTTGTTATTATCATCAGAAAACTCGATTTCATCTGCTTTCCCACAGAGCCAAGAATCCTGCCTCTCTCTAAGCTTTGCTTGTACTTTACTTTTGATGGAATTAAATGCTGCTTTCTTGGAGATGGATGAATTATCGTGCTGGTAAAACCTGTGGAGTTCTTGTTTTTCATTTAATGACTTCAGAATTTCCCCATCATAATCATCAGACCACTCTTGGTGTTTGCAATTGTTCTGACCCAAATGAGAAAAGCAGTGGTATATACCAAATCTCTGAAAACTGCCCACTCCTTTTCTGCTCTACTGTTGCCAGCTGTGTGTTGGCTCAACTTTCCCTCCAATTTAACAAGAAACTGTTCCTACTCAGAGAAGAGTCCAAATTTATTGATATTAATTCTTCTGGTAGTCATTTTTCCTAGGGGATATTGGTTTTGTTGAATGCAAATATTTAGCTTGGAAAGGATAAATTTATAATGAGAAAGTCAAATTTTCTTTTCAACTCTGGTCTTTTCATCAGGAATGCTTGAAAGTCCTCTATTTCACTTAAAGACCATATTTTCCCCTGAAGTATTATACTCAGTTTTGCTGGGTAGGTGATTCTTGGTTTTAGACCTAGTTCCTTTGAC
>CM053770.1:61269879-61310600 GCA_028658325.1 Potorous gilbertii
TATATATATATATAAGCAAGGACTCAAGAAAGTGATTTGCCTTCAATAGAGTTTCTGTAAACGTTGAATCACTAATCATTCTCATCTGTCTATTTGTTCTACCTTCAACACAGGTTAGTTTGGACAATACAGAAATAAAGGTTGGGAGAGGAAATGTGAGAAATGAAAGGCTAGGCCCAGCAAAAGAGACAGACTAGAACATGGGAGGATGTAGAATTTGTGTGCTGAACACAGCATTGATTGACTTCCCAGGGCAAAATCAGCCTGGTGACCATGGCTGTAGAATTACTTGATAACTCTGGCATTTTTCGTCAGCCTGTCAAGCTTGCCCTTTGCAATGAAGTCAGAGAGTGAAATTATGGAATTACCTGGTGAAACTAGAACATTCTAGAGCAGTGATGTCAAACAAGTAAAACTGAAGGCCACTAAACTACATACAGATCTCTACAAGCTGCATATTGACTTAGAGAACTGCATGTTAACATTATGTTCTATTTTATTTTCACTTATTTAGTTAAATATTTCCCATTTACAATTTAATCTGATTCAGATTGTAGTGGAAAGTGTTGCCCTGCATTTAAGTTCTCTGTTCTAGAATATGCATGAAGCAGGAAGGGAATTTTCTAGGCAAGGTAGAGATTTACTGGGGTTTATGTTATTGTCCTGTGACAATAAAGAAGTATTTTTTTCTAGACAATATGTTGTTAAATAATCCTTGTTCCTGGTCTTTGAACACATAACGGATGAAATGAAGAGGATATAGAATAATGGGACACATATATTTGCAGTTTTCCCATAAATGTGTAAGAGTGTGTGTGTGTGTGTGTGTGTGTGTGTGTGTGTGTGTGTTTTGAGTTCTTTGGAGAAGGAGTGCATGTTTGTTGTGGCTCCATATGTGTAGAAACGGAATCTCCTTGGGGTCCTCATTATTTGTCCTTCACTTTTTGAAGAGAACCAGTGACATTACAGGTGATGAAATGCAAGAAGACTGAATATAAGTGAGGTTGAGTTGTACAAAGTTGTCAGCCTCACTCTCTTCTTTCTGCGTCATTGAAGTTCAGTGGCAGGACACAAGTCAAGATGACTGGTGATGGGTCATGATGCAGTGGATAACCTTGGTGTCTTTGATGCCTGATCAAACTCAAAGTACTCCATAACACCTGCTTCAGCTGCCTCCATGGCTACTGGAGCAATATGTTCTCATTCACCGATTCTGTTGTGGAAAATCACATGCTTGGGATAGGCATTCGCCTAATTCACTGACCGTTAAGGTGGACACCAAAGGTGAAGGAGCAACCCTGAAAATTTCTTGACAAGTCCTCATACTAGAGGTACTAGTTCTCTCTGAATACTCCATACATGCCTGGGGCTCACATAGGAAGAAGAAGGAATTGGTCCAGTATTACTGGACTACTTATAAAGTTTTAGCCAATTCTTGGAGTTGAAACCTTTTTAGAGGTGATTGGACAGTAGAGATCACCTAGCTTAACTTAGATGAATAGATGAGCAAATGAATAAATGAAAAAAAAAGTTTGAAATTCAGTTTCCACCAAAATTCATAGTCTAAATTTGTAAAGAGGAACCATTGTCTATTGAATCCAAAAGCCTCATGGCGACAATGCCAGATAGTTCTTACCCTGCCAGCACATCCAGCCAGAACCCTCTCAAGAGGTGAGATCCTTGGCAGGTTTTCTACTTTGGCAGAAGCATTCCTAACAGGACAGGAGGACGGTCATATTTTTCCCAGTGAGTGTTAATTTTTGATTGGACAAGAAATATCACAATATGCCCTTGCCAAAGGAAATACATTCCCAATGAGGAGATTTCTCCCTAGTTGGGAAAATGGTGTCTGCTGAAACATTCTCCCTAGAGAGTCTGTAACTTCACTGGGAAATTGGTTGCTAGTTGCTACAACTTGTCTGTGCCAGCATGGCCTCAGGGACCCTGTTATCACTTGGCATCAAACATCTGTTGACATTAGGATTAATAGGATATTGGAGTCTCAAAGCTTTGGGTAGAGTCCTATACAAATTCACATTAACCATACAGCTAAATTGACAACACAGCAGTTGTATAAACATTGCTGAACCCAAAGTGGTATTTCATGGAAATGATATAAATGGGTTTCATAGGCTGTGGTTTTTAAGCAATAGGATGAATCGTGGATGGCAGAGACAAGGATAATTAATTCAGAGCAGTGCAATGTAAGATCGAGATTATAGCCATAGCTCTACAACTTACTAGTTATGTGCCCTTGGCTAAGTCACTACAACTTCTCTGGTTCTCTAACTATAAAATAAAGATTTCTTTTTGCAATATTTGAACATCATATGGAATTTCTAAAGTGATAATTATTGCACTAAGGAACCATGAGTATATGGGATTATGGTTAGGATCATAAATACTTTTATACACATAGGCTTCATGACCCCCTAGGCAAGTCACTTAATGTCTCAGTGTTCTAGGCAACTCTCTTTGACTATAAATTGTAGAAAACATCATGACCTACATTGGTAGAGTTTCATCATCTAAGAGTTTCTAATATTAATGAAGTTCCAGATCTAATCTTTATAATATAAAATGCTATAAGTAGAATTATTTTTTTTACTACTTTTGACAGTGGGTATGGTAATGCAATTTACCTTGCATACTTAACTAGCAGTAGACAGTGTAATCTTGCTCTAATCAATGTTGATTAGAACCCTGTTCATTGGTGCAGATAACAAATTGCTACATGCTTTTTCTTATTGTACCAATCCCCCAAAATATGTCCATGCAATGTAGTGGGGATATTTCTGATGCTCTAAACCAGTGAAGCATTTGAGTCATCCATGTGTTATGCCTTTTTCTTGCTACATGACTGACTGACTCTTTTCCATACATACATTTCTTTGATGATGTCTTTTGTGTTGCTTTTTGTACATAAAACATTTTAGGTAATTATGCAGTTTATTTGTTTCTGCTACGTGTCTTTCAGTTGTCTTTAGGGTGATCTGAAACTTATTTTGGTGGGGGAGGTGCTATTTTTACATGATTGGAAGTCATGTATCAGAGAAAGAGTACTGTTAGTGAAAAGATGGATTTTTATATCAGAGAAAAGACTTGAGCATAATGCATAATTTTCTAAAGGCAATCCAGATTATTTACTTCTCCCTAGTTAGGTGGTACAGTTACTGGGCCTAGTTCAAATTCACTCTGAGATGCTTACTGGATGTGGGAGCTTAGGCCACTCATTTAACTTCTATCTGCCTCAATTTCCTCCACTGTTAAGATAGGGTTAGTGAGAGCACCTACTTTAGAGGGTCATTGCGAGCCTACATGAGATAATAAATTGTAAAGCACTTAACAAATCCCAGGTACATATGGCTCTCTGCTATGATGGTGGTGGTGATGATGGTGGTGGTGGTGGTGGTGGTGATGATGATGATGATGATGTTCACATTTAAGACAGTGCTTGGCAAAGAGTTATCACTTCATAAATAGTTGTTCCTTTCCATTCAATTCTGAATTGAATTCATTTTCCACCATCAATGTCTTTCTAATCAAAATATTAATGAATCATTTATTGATTATTTATCCAATAGCATGGCCTAACCATGGCCTAACCAATAAGCATTCTTCATTCACTTGTTTCTCTTCTCCCTTTGTTGCCTTGCCCAGGAATTGTTAGACAAAATAATTTGCGGGATTGTGAACTTCATTAAGGAGGCCTTCATGCCATAAGTATAATATTGATGAATTCAGGGTTGTATCCTAAGAATGCTGGGGTGCCACCAGAAGTGATAGCCTGTACACCTGTGGGTTCTACCATCCTGAATTTTGCTCAGACAATTCTCTAAGTTAAAAACAGATATTTATTGGGGGTGACACACCCTAGTGATCCTGGTCCTATATGGGAGAGACAGAGCATGGGTGGTGGGTCCTGCTCCCCTAAGAGAGGTAGAGCAATTATTGGGGTTAGGTGTCTGGTCTATATACAACTCATTAGGATAGGGGAAAGGGGAGGTAAAGAGGTGGAGGGTTCTGGAATGCCTGGGATATCAGGTCATCTGGAGGTGACTATGTCATACAGATAAGCAAAGGAAACAGGAAAGGGGAGGTAAAGAGGTGTTCTAGAATGTCAGGTAAGGGGGTGGTTTGCGAAAGTCCACAGCTAAGTCCACAGTGGGAGGCATCAATACATAGTCTTGTTTGATCACTTTTTCTGATTGGTTACATCCTGCATCTTATCTCATATTTTACATCCTATATTTAGCTTGTTCCATCTGCCTTGAGCACTCCATCTACCTCATCAGTATGTCACCTACAAATAGGAACCGCTGGTTGACTTCCACATTCTATAGGAATGTTCTTGTTCTTTTGAAATCTGTACTGAACCTTGAAAGTAGAAAATTCCTTCAGCACGCATCTATCTGTTTTATAGAGTTGATGTTAATAAGATCACTGAGGAAAGGTATATCTGTCAAGGAATCATTTGTGATTCTTTGCTTTTTTTTTAATAAGAAAGTTTAATCTAAAAAAGATTTTAGACCATTAGAAATCTTAGGATCAACATTGTAGGTCATAGGATTATAAGATTTAGACATGGAAGGAATCTCAGTGGATGTTTAATCTATGAACTTCATTACACAACATTGTGTATGAACTTCATTACACAGCATTGAACTCAGGTCTTCTACTTCTAGCATCCTTATCTGTACAATTAAGATATTCCACAGATATCTGGGTATTTTAGGAAGAATCTCATTCCAAGATGAGGATTCATAATCAGAAAGTTTTCTAAGGCCCAGTAATAAAAATTGTGCTCTCCTTCATCAACCCTTTGGTCACTACCTTAATTGGAAGTGAATTCTTCCTCTACTGAATTTCTGTAGCACTTATAATTACAACCTCAATTGAATAGTTATCCTTATTGTGTATCTATTTTTTTGTATTTTAAAATTTTTATATTTTTTTCTTCTAAATTCAAGCTCTTTGTGGTCACGGACTACATATTATATTTGTGTACCAAATAATGTCACAACTGGAATACTGCAGGATTACTTAGGATTAGTAAGAAAGTTACCAAATTTAACTGAGGAAAATTCTGTAAAATCATAATCAGATTATCTTCTAATTTATTATTTAATGATTTTCAACTGCAGTGATAAAGACCTAGATTTGATTTAAAGTGGGGTGTCATAATGGTAATTTAAATGGGAAGATTTTTTCCATTCATTAATAGTCTCATTAACCTGCCTGGGTCACATGGAAACCTGAGTCACATGAGTCTTAGTCACATGGAGCCTGCGGTGGGAGAAGCTTGCTGAATGGGTGGAACAGGAAGAAGTGGAGCTAGAGCAGAGCTGAGAGGAAATTGGTCAGTCTACTTAGAACAAGGAAGGATGCAGGCAGCTGACTGGTGTGAGTGAAAGGACTTGTTTGTAATGTTAAGGGAGTTGGTTTTGGGGAAACCTAGCAGGGAGAAGGCTTGGGAGGATGGTGTTGTTCTCTGTGTTGTTATTGTGTACAGATTTTTGTTGCTATGATGGATTAGGCTTTCTGGTGTCTGAATAATTGTTTTGGTTCTGTCTTCCATGTGGAGAGCGTGTTGTGTTTTGCAATTCAGAACTGCACCAGCATATTCATGGCCTCCATAAGCCTGGTGAATATCATATTGGTGCTGTAGGTGTGGGGAGGTAGAAAAATAGGCTGAACATTTTTCAGTTAATTATATCTCTGGCTTAAAGCTCATAACCATAACCTCAACATCATTGTCATCTGGGAACTGAATTTTATGGTTGCAGGTTCAGTTACTTTAGGGGATATTTAAACTCTCAAAAGTATGTATGTGAATCAGCAGTTGTTAAAAAATGCAAGAAATTCTGCTGGAAACAAAGGGATAAGAAATGCTATTGCTGACTCTTCTGTACCTTGGGGGATATATAAGAAGATATAAGAAGAAAGAGCACTAATCTTAAACTATGTCATCAAAGAAAATGAAGTTCAGGACAGAGTAAGTACTTAGATATTCATAGATAGATAGATAGACAGATATAGATATTCTTGCTTTCAAGGAGCTCGATACTAATAGAACGTTAAGATTGGAAAAAAAGGGTTTGCTTTAATGACAAGCTTGGGGTTCAGTAAATGGACTTTGTAATTTTTAAAAGCAAATCATCCCACTATGTTCAGCTCATTGTCCATCTGCACTGTCCATTCCTGACTAACATACAGTTGGCCAAGGGGTAGCTAGGTGGTGCAGTGGATAAAGCACCAGTGCAGGAGTCAGGAAGACCTGAATTCAAATCTCACCTTAGACACTTGATACTCTCTAGCTGTGTCACCTTGGGCAAGTCACTTAGCCCCAATTGCCTCATCCTGGGTCATCTCCAGTCATCCTGAGGAATATCTGATCGCCGGATTGAGATGACTCTGGAGGAGAAGTGAGGCTGGTGACCTTGCACAGCCCTCCCTTACTCATAACAAAGTCAAGTGCAGGTCATGTCATTCTTTCTCTGATGGCATGGTCTTCTTTGGCAATGAAGGATGAACACACACACACACACACACACACACACACACACACACACATATATCCACTTCTCTTCTCTGACACTGGCACCATTTTTGTGTAGGATCTCATTATTTTATGCCTGGACTATTGCATTTAGTCTTAAGTGTCAACTAATTATAGTCTATCTTCCCCTCACCTGGGAAACTGATCTTCTTAAAGGTCAGTTGTGAACATGTTCTGTATTTTTCACTGGCTGTCGTTCCTGCCTGGAATTCCCTTCCTCCTCATCTCTGTCTCTTAGAAACTATGACTTCCTTCAAGTCACGCTTAAAGTTCCATCTTATGCAAAAGGTCATACTCAGTCCTCCTTAGTCTTAGTGAATTCCTTCTGAGACTATTTCAAATTTATCTTGAATATACCTTGATTATATATAACCATTTGCGTGTTGTCTCCATGATTAGTCTGTGACCTCTTGAGGGTATTTCTAGCAGTTAGTAAGCTACCTAACATAATAAATGCTTGTTTGCTTGGTGAAGAAAATAATGCAAATAAAAATACAAGTGGGAATGAAATTACTTTCTACCTCTCCCCTAGTCCTGTCCAACCCTCAGAATGTACTGATATACCATCAACAACACTCTGAGAGATATTTTCTTCCTGTTTCAAGGTCATTATACTAGAATACACAATTTTGAAAAAAAATTCGTATTTTAATAGGTGAATTTAAATAATGCAACAAGGCCAGAAAGGAGGGATATAAAATAGGACATGGATTTGCAATTATGGCAGAACTAAGAAATAAGGTTCCTGTTTCCTGCCTTTTATTTAGGGGTAGAAAGAAGTGATTGAAGAGTCAATCCCATTTTCCCTGTATTATCATACAGTTAAAAACATGACCCTGTGAAATTTGAATACAGATGGGAAAGGATTTTGATAGATAGATAAAGTTCTGAAGTTCATTTTGCTGTACAGATCTCTATGTGGAATTGTAGTAAGGGGCCCTTGATAGTCAGTCTATATTATAAGGTCAGTGGGTGACAAGTAGAAGCTATTAAGGATAAGATAGCTAATGTCTGTGTGATGTTTTAAGATCTGCAAAACTCTTTTCATATTTTATCTCATTTAGTTTTCATAATAACCCACATGGTAGTGGCTGTTATTATTCCTATTCCTATTTTATAGATGAGGAAACCCAGGCTGGGAGAGGTCATGTGCCTTGCCTATGGTCATATGACTAGCAATTTTCTGAGGTGAGATTAGAACTCACATATGCCTGACTTCAGATCTAATGGTGCAGCACCTGTGGTACTCAGCTACCCCATATCTTAGCTGGAAAGAAATATTTCAACTTAATGGGTCATTGGAGAGGCATATAAAGCTTAATAATTTTCACAATGTTCACCTGGAGGCATACGGTAAAGCAATGAAAATATATGGACAGCTAGGTGGTGCAATGGATAGAACACCAGGCCTGAAATCAGGAACATCCATTCTGACATTTATTCATTCAAATCCAGCCTCAGACACTGACTAGCCATGTGACCCTGGACAAGTCCTTAACCCTTGTTACCTCAATTTCCTCATCTATAAAATGAATTGGAGAAGGAAATGCAAACCACTCCAATATCTTTGCAAAGAAAACCTCAAATGGAGAAACAAAAAGTCAGAAACAACTTTAAAAAAAAATAAACAACTGAATGGGTGATATATAGGATCTTAGAATGAATGAATGCATGGGGATTTTCAATAAAAGGAGAGAGAGTATGATTAAGATACTACATAATAATCTGTAGTAAAAGAAATACTCTGTGTGTGTATGTATGTATGTGTGCACATGTAAGTATAAAAACATAAAACAGGTTTTCCTAGCTCTCAAGCAGCTTTTCATCCACTATGACTTCTTTCCTTTTTAATAGCATATATGTGTAGATGTGTATGGATATGTACGTTTGTATTTGTGTGTGTATGTGCAAATACAAATACACACACGTAGGTTTTCTTGACTTTCAGGTCAGCTCTCTTCTTACTATGTGATACTTTCTTTTTAAGAGTATATATGTATTTATGTGTGTATTGTTTGTGTATAAAATGTATCAATTTATGTGTTTGTGTATAAATATAAATGCACACAGGTTTTCCTGGCTTCTAGTTCAATTCTCTATGCTTTCTATCTAATAATATGTATGTATGTGTGTATGTTTATGTATATATAAATTTGTGTAAATATAAGCTAATATGTAATATGTCTTTTTGGCTTCCAGGATAGCTTTTCATGCACTGTCATGCTTCCTTTTTAATAGCATATATGTGTATATATGTCGTTTGGGTGTGGATTTGTGAGTTTGTGTCTATGCATGGATGTATTTAAATAAAAATTTATACTCAGATTTTCTGGCTTCCAGGTCAAATCTCCACCCACTATGCTATATTTTCTTTTCAATTGTGTGTATGTGTGTGTGTGTGTGTGTGTGTGTGTGTGTGTGTGTGTGTGTGAGAGAGAGAGAGAGAGACATCTATGTACACATATTTGCAACCTGGGTTCAGATCTTACCTCTAATATATCCTGGCTCTGGGATCCTGGGCAAGTCAGTAATCTAGGAAATGTTCAAGCCTAAATGCCAGAAAAGGTCCTTATCTGATCTGCCTTGCTAAAAAGAGTTTCTTCAATCTGGGCACTCTAAGTAACATTAAAATCCCAATTCTTGTCTCTATCCCTGTCCCTTTCATTGGTAATAGTCATTAAATTCCAAGTACTGAAGAGAATCTTTGCATGAGACAGCCATCACTGTCCCTGACAGCTTAGAGATAGGTCAACTTCATAGCAGGGAGTGTGACCGAGATTTTCCTTTCAACTCTATGGGACCAGAATTTCCTGGGCAGTTATAATCCAGCCATTCCTAAATTGGGTCATTTTAAATTTTGATCTTTACCTCACATAATCTTACCTTTTTGAATTTCTTATCATATTCTAAACAGTGTTCCAGTGTTAATCTATATCTTTTTAATTTAGGATTGCATGTATCTCAAAGAAATCAAACTAAAGTCCCTCTTTTAACCTCCTTAAGCTTATTTTATCTAAGAACTTAGCATGTCTCTGATCACCAAATCATTGTCTCTGGCTTTAGCTTTGAGACCAGGACCAAGTGTTTTGAGTTGTGATGACAGAGGTACACAAGCTTCTGGAGAACTGCAATGCCTCATGAATGACAAAGGAAGCCCTACTTCCTGCTTTAGTACTGTGCGTGTACTTTCATCTACTTTAGAAATTGAGCTATTTGTTCCATTTTGAAATACTGATTTCTGTGACTTCCTAAATGATATCACATGGATGGCAATTCCATAGGTAGATATCTCCATTGGAGGCAAAGAGACAGAGACAAAGGGAGACGCACAGAGAGACAGCCACTGGAGGCCAATGTTTAAAGAGGGATAGAGGTTCTTGAGAGAAGGGATGCAAAGGGCTAGGAGTCTACCTGACTAACAAAGGTCAGAGGCTTCTCTTGAACTTGAATTCTGGTTTTTCTAGCTCTAAAACTGACTATCCTTTATGTATGCTGACTCTCATGGTCAAGAAAGAACAACTATCACTCTGGAGTGTGAGAAAACGCCATGATTCCTAATGACCAGTGGAGAAAATTTTTAAAGAATTGTTGCTCAAATTGAGGTAGGGGCAAATGGCAGAACTTCCTTCTACTGCTTTAGAGCAGCATGAACCATATATCTGTTCTCCTTTTATACTTTTGTGAAAGGTAACATACATATAGAGTCAAAACAAAGCAGAGAGTTGACCCCCTCTATTGCCATCTATCTTTGTTATCTTGTTTACTTAGATTTTTACAAGCTTCTTGATTAACCACTTAATACTCTGCTATGTTAAAAGTGTTGGTCTGCCAATCTTTGTCCTGGAAAGGCTTCTTGCAGAATGTTGGATTTGAACTTCTTGGCTACTTACTCAGTGAACAAGCATTTATCAAGTACTTTATAATTTTTCAGGCAATAGAAGTCCAAGTAAAGTAAAAGAAACAAACCAAAACAAAACAAAAAACTATCTGCCAACAAGGAACTTACATTATAATACAGAAGAAAACAAATAAAAGGAATCTGAAAATGGTGGGGGAGAGTATCAGGCAGGATCATGACAGAGAAGTCCAGAGAAAAGCAACATAGTAGGAAATGAAGAGATAGTAGGACTGGGTGTGCTCCTTACATGGGGTTTCTACGTAGAGTTATCTAACTAGAGGGGTGGTGGAGAGATAGAAGGTGCTTCTGGGAGTTCTAGTTCTAGAACTGAAATGAATTTCCATGTTGAAAAGACTTCTGGGGCATAAAGAATTCTTGGAGAGCACAGGCTAATGGGAAATGGCACTTGAACCCTGTTCCTCTTGGCTCCAAGTGTCTCCTATCCATTTTGCCATACCTGGAGTAATTCTATAGCTATTAACAATCAAAATCTTGTCTGTCCCAAATCATTGTCTCATATTACATTAGAATAAATTCCCAAGTGCTAAGAGAAACTCCAACAAATATTCAGCCACATGTTGTCCTGTTTATATGCTTACATTTCTTTGTAGTGAGAATACCATATTTTCACATGATTTGATTCTTCTTAAGAAAATTAGAGTAACTGATGCTATGAAATCCTAGGAAGTAACTTCTTTCTTAAAATCACCATCCTACAACTGTTACCTATTCCCCTCTAAGACCTTGTGAAATTCACGATGTCAACTTCATCTTATTTTTCAACTCACTTCACAGTCCCTTCATGTCTAGGTTTTATAGAGAAAGGTTCAATAACTTTCCACATCCTGCAGGACACATGATTATTTTACCAAAGAAAAATTCAAAGACTCTTTTAAGAAAAGGCAGAAGTTTATAAGCTCTATATCTTCACTAAAATACATTCTTACTTTAATCACTCCCTACAAAATTTTTTAATGATCATCTATCAGCAGAGCTATGGGAGAGTTATTAAAATGGTACCATGAATAATCCCCGAATAATCCCCTGCTACCTGAGAGCCAATGATTGTGGTGGATTATAATCAACATATCTCATGCTATTAGTTAGCTCAGCAAGAAGCCATTCTGTTGGACATCCAATCATTTCTTTAAGCATTGCTTTGGAGAAAACTACATATAGCCATTTCTGTATCATGCAATCTTATTATGCAGCATAAAGTAGAGTAGGTTAAGCTTACAAAAGAGATAACAGATGAATCATTTTCTTTTCCTATTTTTTGAATTATGCTAAAGGAATTCATCTCAATAGATGTTGCTCCAAGGGGATTAAGGAATTGTAAATTATAAAACAAAACAATTTCAAGGTATGTTAATCCATTGTGCTCTCATCCTTCCATTTTGCACTTTTCCCAAGCTCTCCAACTTGTTTATTCACATTCACTCCTTCTGATGGATATCCTTCCCACTTAAAAAGCCTGGCAACTCTCCCTTGAGAATTTTGCTATTATTTTCATAGTTGTCATGACAACACCCATTTCATGCTGAAGTTATGTCACATACTTCCATATTGGACAGATCTAATTTCATTGGGTAAGTATTTCCCTCCAATGATGCAACTTACATTTTTCTGGATGACTAAATAGATTGTTGAGTGCTGGTGTTGATAAACAATTTTTGAGCCTGTGTTCATTCTGGTAGAGAGAATCTTCAAATTTTTGCAACCTAGACTAGTCTTTAGAGAAAACATTTATATTCTATAATTCAGTCTTCAACAAGCATTTACTGAGTATCTTCAGTAAAGAAACAAAATTTGTGTACTTTGTATACATGTGCAGAAACATAAGAATTCCTCCTCTGAAGGAACTTCTGTTGGAGAAAATAATATCTAAACATATAAGTGAATTCACTTTTTAAAGGACAGAAAAGATCAAGGCATCAAGGAAGACCTAATTTGGAAGTTGAACTTGAGATGAGCCTTGATGAAATCCAAAGATTCTAAAATCTGCAGTTATAGAAAGGGAATGTATGTATGACAATGAGCAGAGCTCATGAGACAGCTCATGTAAAGTCACAAAGATGTGAGATGGAATTTTATGTAGAGGAAACAACAATGTAGTTGGTTGGTCAGAATGTATGTAACTCAAGTTGTGAAAAGTGTCAAGTGCCAAACAGAGTAGTTGCTTTGAACCCAAAGGCAGTAGGGTGTTGCTGAATCTTTTAGAGCATCACTGGACCCATATTTCCAATTTAATGGCTTCTTATGTTTCCCTTCTTTGGGCACAGATATGAAAGTGCTCTAAGAGTAGAATCCTTGGTTCTAAGAAGCATCCTCTTCTGAAGAATGCAACTTTCTCTGGAAGATAAGACATTTGATGGGAGAAGGAGTTTTCTTAGCAAGGAAGAAATCATGGTCTTAACAGTCAAGCAAATAATAAACATTTATGAGGAGCCTGCTATGTACCAGGTAATGCACTTAGTCCTGGGGATTAAAAAGACAATCCCCGCTCCAAGAAGGCTCATAATCTAATGGAGGAGACAATATATAAATAACTTGTACTATAAAGACATATTCAGAAAATATTTATTAATAAATAAGTATTTAAAATAATCATCAGGAGGAGGGAACTAGAATGAAGGGGATTCAGGAAATGATTCCTATTAAAAATGGAATTTTATAAAAAACTTGAAGAAATTTGGGGAAGCCAGGAGATGGAGATGAAAAGGGAGTGCATTTCAAGCATGGGGGACAGTTAATGAGAATACCCAGAGTTGGCGGATGATATATATTTTTCAGAGGGAACTGGTGGCTCAGGAAACAGAGCACTGGATCTGGTATCAGGAAGACCTGAGTTCAAACACAACCTCAGAGACTTCCTAGCTGTGTGATCCTGGACAAGTCACTTAACTCTGATTGTCTAATAAAAGGATCCTCTGGAGGAGGAAATGACAAACCACTCCAGTATCTTTGCCAATAAAAGCCCATGAACATTTCTAATCCATGGTATCACAAAGAGTTGGACACAGCTGATTAACTGAGCGATAGCAACAATGTATCTTTTTCAGAGAATAGCAAGGGGGCCAGTGTAATCGATGACTGGCAGCATTGATGCATGCAAAGTGTGAGAAGACAAGAGAGTATAGGGGATGTATTTTATGATGGACTTTGAATAACAAACAGAGGAGTGGGGACAGAGGGAGAAAGGCCTTAAGTGAGGGACCAAACAGTTATCTAGAAGATGAATAACTTTTGATGTAATTGGTGAGCAAATAGTGACATTAATTTGTAATTTCATTAAATTTTAATTCGAGTGAAACTTTTAATAATAATTTAACAAACAAGAGCTATAGACTAAATTAATTTAAGCACGTAGTACTGGCTCTGAAAATGGTGTTTTGTATTAGACCCAGAGACCCCCAGCTATTGTAGAAGATAACAGACCTTTTCATTAGCTTAGAAATGTCTAAATCAATTGAACCTAAACAATAAAAAAGAAATGGAAGGTTCTTACTCATCCCTATAACTTTGCATAATTTCACATAATTCCTGTGACTGTTTGTTAAATATATATAGTAGTTTTGTTGAAATAATTTAATCAACTATTATTTGTTGAGTTTCTTAAGGCCCTGTTCTAGGTGCTGTGTATAGTTTAAATAATGAAAGGTTTTTAAAGCTTGAGATGAGTCAGATTAACCTTTTTACTTTAAATAAGAGGAAGCTGAGAGCCTGGGAGTTAAACTAACATGTTTAAGGTCAAATAGTTAGTTTGTGGAAATGTCAGGATAGAACCCAGGTCTCTTAGCTACCAGTGCAGTGCTCTTAAATGACACTGTGCTATATATTACATGGTAGGGTGGGGGAGAGATGTACAGCTAGTTGTCACAGTGGATAGAATGCCAGACCTGGGCTCATCTTCCCGCATTCAAATTTAGCCTCAGACATTTACTATATGACCCTGAGCAACTCACTTAACCCTGTTTTTCTCAGTTTCCTCACCTCTAAAATGAGCTAGAGAAGAAAATGGCAAACCATTCCAGTATCATTGCCAAGAAAACTCTAAGTGGGCTCATGAAGAGTTGAACACAATTGAAATGACTCGATAAAACAGTATAAGACATGAAGGAACCTAATTGGAGAAATGAAGCTTGTCATGAAACTATTATAGAGTCATATACACTCAATCCATGTCCCACATCTCCCTGTACCTGTTTCCCCTTTTCACCTTCCCAATTTCCCTCCCTTCCCCAATCTCACTAGTCTAGGAATTCCTTCCCAAAAGATCAGAAATACCTGATTCAAATGAATATTCTGATTAATCTTGATCCTAGCCTCTCATCACATATTATTCTGTGTTATCATTCTGTATGATATGAAAGCACTAGGATTCCACCCAATTTAAAGCATCTTGTCAAAAAAAATACACACTCATCCCTCTCTGACCACAGCTCACGAGAATAAACACTCAAGTGTGCTTGCCCTCAACATTTCACTTTCTCACTCGCACATTTACCCACAAATTCTCTTTGCCCCTTCTAAGTTGCCCCTCAACCAAACCTCTCTGCCCAGGTCACCTCTTGGCACAAGTGCACACAGCCCTCTTACAGACGGTAATCACCTCCAAATCACTTTCTGGCCACTTGATAACTGACAACCGTTTCATAACTAGCCCTGAGGCTGGTTCTTAATCTCAGTAAGTGCAGAGAATCATTCATCTCATCTCTGAAGTGACCTCCCCCTGGGAACACAGCTGCTCTTCATAGAGTGTTTGACCCCTTGGTAACCTCAGCATCAGAGAGATATGTGCAGAGATAACTAACACCAGGAAGTGGCTCATCCCCAGAAAGCTGGATGTTAAAGAAAGAATTTTTTTTGTCAGCCATAATAAATCATGAAATCTAGTTTCCTTACTAAGATATAAAGAAGTTGTGATCATTGCCATTGGAGGGAATATGTTAATGAAATCAGGACTATTTGAAGAACTGATATAGTACAGGAATACAAGGCAGAAGTCTAAGTCCCAAATAAATGGCTAAGAGATGTCACTTGAATGATGTGATCTAGGAAGTTTTAAAGTGAGGGAAGCATCATGGAATAGTGGCGAGAATACTGATACTGATGTCAGAGGATGTTGGTTCAAATCTAGCCTTTGTTCTTTAATACCTGAATGACCTTGGGTAAACCACTTAGATTCAGAGGGGTTGGAGTAGATGGTTGGTGCAATTAGTTCTTGCTCAATATTTATGATTTAATGTGTTCTTAAGCTTCTCCAGATACAGCATTAATTTCATAAAAACAGTAAGATTAGAAAATAATCAAAGGCAATTTTATAAAAATTTCACATTATTATATGGTAGCATTTAATAAAACTATGATATTTTTAAAAGCTACAGTATGTAAAATCATAGAACAAAGACGTATTTAAAAGTATTGAGTCTTAGATCCTTATGTAACCTTAGTAATAATCTAGTTTAGTATTATCATTTTTGCAGAAATAGAAACTGAAGACCAGGCAGGGGATTTAACTTCTTCAAGGCCATATAACCAGGGAGTTTTAGAGTCAAGAGTTAGGTCTAGGATTCCTGATCAGGGTTCCTGATTTCGAGGTCACTCTTCATTATAAAATACAGTATTTCCTGCATTTTGCTTCTTTGATGGTATAGATTCTTTCTGATGATCTGTTTTCTTAGGCTAGCCAACGATTGGTTAACAATATGAGGAAGATATAAACTTTACTTTCCCATAGTTTTTGCAGTCAGACATTAAGAACTTGACTGGACTATACATCAATCTGGCCCCTAATGTATTTCTTATCTTCTTGTTTAGCTGCAAATTAATTTTAAAAATCAAGTATGCAGTCATTAGCAGTCTGATTTGCTATAAGTTATGGTCCTCATTCCTACTAATCTTAAGCCAACTTCAAGTTGAAATAAACACAAATTAGCATTTGAGAGATATGATTTAAAATGGGCCACATTACAAAGCATGACAAATTAGAATGAATACCTTCCGTATCAAGACATATTATATAATTACATGGCTAAGCTAAATATAGTGCCAGCATGACAGAGATGTTCGACTTCGAAACATGGCCCAAACAAGTAAGATGAAGACAGGACCTCAGTCTCATCTAATAGTGAACAGAATGTCTGAATGCACTGATCTTTGTTCTGCCTTCAGAGACCCTGAAAGAGAAGGTGCCATGGGAAATAGAAAAAGTGTTGAGAGGGGTGAGAATGTCTCTTTTGCTTTCAAGAAATGTGCTATCTTGAAGGGGGCTAGATTTTTGACAAACTGTTCTTTGTAAAGCCAGAGTCTCATCTCTGTTTCTTGACTGTTCCTGAGGTTTCAGGGCTCCCTATTGTCTTAGGGATAAAAGAAAATATCCATTGTTTGAGATGTAAAGCTCTTCTCATTCTGACTCCAAGTTATCTTTCCAGGCTAATTCCATATTATTTCATGTTACACAATATTCATTCGAGTCAAACTGGCATCTTTGATGTTTGCCATATATGACATTATACTTCCCATGTCTGTGTCTTAGACTTCTTCTGTTATTCCACAATCAGGGGTTGCTCTAGCCAGCTGGAAAAGGAGAGACACTTGTTAAATTTTCAGTCTTTCAGTTAAAAAATTGGTAAATGCTACAGTTCAAGACTAGACAGACTGTTTTGTTATTGTCTAGACTTAAAGTGATGAAGAAAATGTTAATAATGTAGATGAAAAGTGTGACAAGTCTATGAGAAGATTAACTTTTTAGAGACACTAAATATTTGTTGACTGAATAAAAGTGTTATTTTTTCCTTCTATAAATTTTTCTTTTACTTTGTTTACATAAACCTCACCCATCTTTCAAGCCCCAGTTAAAGCCTCAGGTTATCCTAGAACTTTCAGTAGCTACTCTAGGTCACATTGTTTTGTCCCTTCTAAAGTTTAGTTGATCCTATTAAACGCTATTGTGCCTCCCCAGTAGTAGGAGCTTCTGACAATCTTTGGAAGTATTAGAAAATCTGGTAACTTATTCAATATATCAATCAACAAGTATTTTTAAGTAAATATAATAACTTTGTTAACTATAAGAGATACAAAGACAAAAAGAAAATCCTGCCTTTAAGTAATTTACTGTGTACTCCAACAGTGGTGAATCAACCTTACAGAGATAAACAGAAACAAGGTAGCGTAGGTGGAAACAATCTGAACAACTGAGAAGAGAGGCATGCAGTGGACAGCAAGACTTCATGCTTGTGGTAGGTTTGAGATGAGTGTTGAAGGAAGTCAGAAAGATAGGTGGACAAAACAGTTACTATATGCCAGACGCTGTGTGAGGCACTAAGAATTCAAAGGACAGTCCTTACTCATAAGAAGTTTATATTTTTACAGGAAATGGCAGCATATGTAGAGAAAACTTTGTGAAATAAATAAAAATGTTAAGATATTCAAGAGTAAGAAGAGCCAGGAATTCAAACTCTGATTGAAGTATATAAAGTAAAAGATATAAACATAGATCTGGATATAGGAAATATAGATAGATAGAAATGATTTGGATATCTAGATCTAAATATTAACATGGATTATATGGATATATTTTCCTCATTTAAATAATATCAATTTATAAATTTATGGCTTTGGAATATGCAGTTATTCCTTTGGCATAACTTGACTATTAGAAAATTTGGAGTTGGACAACCTGGTTTCTAGGGTCAGCTTTGAGGTTTACTTAATACCTGCATAAATTTGGATAAAACAGTTTGCTTTCCTGATCTTTTGTTTCCTCATCTATATGTTAGAAAAAAATCTACTACTGCATGACTTACTTCTCAGTTTTTGGAGGAAATTGTTTTTATCAGCTGAAAAATGTACTATCTAATCATGAACCTTTAACATAGAGGTGGAGAAGACCTGAGTTTGAGTCACAGCTCTGAATTTACTGAGTGGAAATCACTTAATCTATCTGTGACTCATTTTCTATTTATGTATGCATTTTCATTTATTGTTTTATTGATAAGCATATATATATATTTAATTTTCTTTTCCAAATTTTCTCTGTCTTGCTGTCCTCCCATATTGAGAAAGCAAGCCACATGAGTTATACATGTGAAGTCATGCAAAACATTTTTCCTATATTAACCACATTGCAAAAAAAACCCCAAAATGGTAAAAGCAAGCAGCTTAAAGAAAGTGAAATAAGCATGCTTCAATCAGCACTCAGAATTCATCAGTTCTCTCTCTGGAGATGGATGGCATTTTTCATTTAGGTCCTTTGCAATCGTCTTGTATAGCATTTTATAGATGAGAGTAGATAAGTGTTTCACAGTTGATCATCATTATATATTGCTGTAGTTGTGTACAGTGTTCTCCTGGTTCTGCTCCCTTCACTTTGAATCAATTCAAATAAATGTCCCCATATTTTGTTTGTTTGTCATTGTTTTCTGAATACATCCTCTTGTAATGACTAATAGCAGAATAGCATCCCATCACAATCATATATCATCATTTGTTCAGTCATTCTTTAATTGATGGGCATTGATCTCATTTTTCTTACCTGTAAAATGGTTCTAATAATCCATTTCACTGGCTTATTGTGTGGCACATACTTTGTAAAGCTTGAAACTGCCTATAAAGACAACTATTATTAGAATTTCTTTTGTAATCATATTTATTTTTTCCTCTTTCACAAACTAAGATCACCAACTCTCACTACTCTCTTAATTCTCAGTCAGGCTTAATTCTACAGATATTGATGAGAATTTACTAATTCCATGTGAAAGAGTATTTATAAATTCTGAAGTGGAAAGTAATGCCATAGTAAATTCAATAGGAGCTTGAAGCTGTTGTACAGGGATATTGAGGAACTACAGAACTGAGCCAGTCATTTTAAATTCACTATGACAAAGCTAAAACTTATTCCTCTGTGCAATCAGATCCTTTTCATTCTTATTTATCAAATCTTCATTAAAGATGCAAATGCAATATAACATGGGTTATGTGCATGTTTCCTCCACCCCACTCTTTCCTTTTTTATCCTACCCCTGGCCTTTTGAACCAAATTAGCTGGTTGTCAGCAGTAAGTAGTGGCAAAGAGAGGGCAGGCAAGGGGGGCTGTACTCATCAGAGTGTTAGGGGCAGTTAAAGAAGCAGTAATAAGCTATATAAAGTGTAGTACAGTCTCTGGATTTCTTGATTAATAACTTCAATTCAAGAAGCATTTATTAAAGGATGGCTGAGCAAAGAATGGTACTAAGGGAAAGACTAAGATAAATGATCTTATCAATGATCTTTTGCTCCTAAGGAGCTTCCAATCTCAAGGCTCAGAATATTTTCATTCCCTAGCATTATAGTTTTAGAGCTAGGTCAGTAATTGTAGCTCCCTCATTTGCAGATAAGGAAACTGAGGAATAAAGGGATGTAACTCAAGTAAGGACACATTATGTTTAGGAGCAAGTTATTTACTTTGATCATGACATGATTTTATTTTGCTTCCCCTCACCTCTCTCCATATTCTTCATGGAGACTCTTACAGGGACCTCTGTATGATTAGTCACTTCCCCTCCCTTATAGCATAAGAAATATTATCATTCCCCAGGAGAATGGAAGTTGATATTTTCAAAGTAATTGCAATTGCTGTACTTTTATATCTAATTATAGATTCATCTGTTTAAATTAGCATGGGATCATATGATCATAGCTGTAGAACTGGAAGGGAACTCACAGGCCATCTACTCCAACCCCTTTATTTTGTAGATCAGGAAACCGACTTACAAAGAAATTGAGTGATTTGCTCAGGGTTACCTAACTAGTAAATCTGTGTTGTAGGACCTCATATATGAGGTCTGGGAAGGCAAGAGCTGTGTCTCAACTCATCTCACTTTAAACCTCTGCCCCAAAAGGTTTAGATGAGGTTGTAGGGCATAAAGGGTTAATTTTTTCAATATGTGCACTGCTATTTCATAAATATTTATGTTCCATTAAAATATTCCAGACTTTCCATTTCTGTTTAGTGTTAAAATAGGAAAACATATTAATTCTCTATATTTGTTTCCTGGGGCCAATCTTGCAACTGCTGTCCCCCTCATAAAAGACCCAACAACTTCTAATCAAATACTATTATTTTCCTTTTAAAATACAGTAGCTTTATGGCCCATGGGCAGAACTAGGAAAAACATCTATTATTCCCTCAACAAACTTGGTTTCTTTTTCTAAATACCCCATGTCCTTATTTAACTTTTTTTGCTTATTTTTATTTTACTTTCGAGAATTAAAATTATGTATGTAAGGTTCAAAATAGGCCCTCACTACACGTCTGCTACAGACATGTTTCTGTCTTCTTTCTTATTTTCCTAGACTATTGCGATTGACTTTGAACTGAGCTTTTTTGCTTCCATTATCTGCCCTCACTAATCCATCCCCCACAGTACTGCCTTAGTAATTTATTTTATTTCATCCCTTGCAATCATAAGCCTCCTCTATTCAAAAATTATCAGTGGTTTCCATTTGGTCACCTAAAAAAGTTTAAATTCCTGATTCTGACAAGTAAGGCCCTCTATTCTGTGTCTGCAGGCTGCCTGGTTAGCCCCATCTTTCTTTCGTGTGATACAGGTTTCAGCCAAACTAGACTACACTTTAGCCTCCATTCTGGTCCTACCCTTTCCTTACTCAGTCAGGCTCATGACTCATCTCCTCATCCATTTCCATCTACTAAAGTTCATCATTTTCTTCAAAGCACACATTACATACTCTCCTCTCATTAATCTTTACAAAAAATTATCTTTCATCTCAAATTAGAAGAAAAACTAACACTTTACCAGCTCTCCTTTGCCACCAATATATTCTACTCATCATGAAGTTTATGGCCATGCCTTCCTATGTCCCCTTCTCATTAGACTGTAAGCTACATAAGGGAAGCTCTTTAATGGCAGTGGCTTTTTTAATCTTTTTATCCTCAGTAGGTTGAATGTAGTGGACACTTAATATATATGAATTAAAATGATTAAATAAATATGATTTGGGGAACCAGAAGGACACTGGGTAATGATATAAAGCTGGTCCTTATTTTACCAGGAGCAGCAGCATGGCATGGTGAGAAGAGCTCTGGATTGGGAATTGGGAAGCCTGGATTTTGATCCTACTGCATTGCACTTCTTAAATTTGGGACACTAGGCTACTTAACCTCTCTGGTTTCCTTATATGTGAAAGGGAAAATATGATAGCATCTACCCCCGCACGTTTGCTGTGAAGATAAAGATGGGGATAGATCTGTGAGTTCTTGAGCTGAGGAGCTCCTGGGTGAAAAAATTCATTTTTTGAGTGTAGGTTAGCACTTTTCCTGCAATTTACAGGCCTATAGAGTTGCTTATAGCACTGAGGGACTTGGTGACTTGTCCAAGAGCACAAAGCCCCTATATATCTGAGATACTCCTTAAACTCAGATCTTCGTGCTCCAAGGCCAATTCTGTATCCATTAAACTACAGCCCCTTTCATGTAGTAAAGATAGAATGAGATAACATACATAAAAATACTTTGCAATTCTAAAGGTACTATACAAATGTAACTATTATTCTTTTCTCAGAGACCATGAAAGCCAACCCAGGAGGGGGGAATGTTAACTAGATGATGATGAATTCCTTTAGCATTGTACTGGACAACTTTAAAAGTTTGTTGTATTGAAACTGAATCACTTTTACCATGATCCCCTTCACTTTCACTTTTCCATGTACATTGGAATGGAATTTAGCATCCAGTTTATTGGTTTATTAACCTGTAATCTGTGTATGGCAAAAGGCCTGATACTTTAGTCATGCTCTAAGGTGTCAAGTTTTCTCATTCTGCTTGGAAATAAAAAATACATAGTCAAAGAGCAAAAGTGAGCTCATAGTATAATTATATAAATATAGAATAAAGTATAAATAATCCCTCAGAATCATAGCTTTCCCCATCATTGGGGAAAAATAGCAGAATGTTTTCCATTTTCCTTCCTAATTTCTAAAATATCTTTTCTTTGAAAAACAACTTTATCCATAAGCAGTAAGCTTTGTGTGATATCCTTCATAATAGTTCATGCAGTTATAGGGTTTGAATGATATTATTAATAGAAATTGACCAGTTGGAGCTGGTCTGATGCTCTGAAAGCAAATTGAACCAAGCCTCTTGACTCACATTCCTTTTAATCTCTGCCCCAGTATGGATTAGATTAAACAGAAACAGATTTGTTTATCATGAGTAGGGGACAATTGTTCTCTTCTATCATTTTAAGTGGATAAGTTATGGTCCTTTTATAAGTCATAGTGACATATTAACACCAGAACCCCTTATTGCCCTTTTTTAAGACCAGCTACTCTGTATGTACTCAAATGTTTTCATAACTCCCAGGAATGAAGTGATTAAGAAAAATGAATTTAAGAATTAGTTTCCGTTTTTAAGAGCATGATATGTCAAATTCCCAGAGAAATTTCCAAGTTTCTCCCAGCATTCCCTCCCTCCTTCTTAAAGGTATACGCACTCCTCCTCAAAGATTTCAGCTCTCAGTCTGAAACATCTCTCTTAAATTGGATTTTATATTAAAAGGCCTGGAAACAAATCCATGTAATCTTTGGCATAAACTTGCACAGTTATATTACAGACAAAGTAATAAGAAGGCAAAGAACTACAGAATTATGTATGGTGTACTATTTTGTTGAATTTTATTTTAAAAATCTGTAATCATGTTGCAATATGTTTCTGTTTTTCTGTATTCTGTAATGATTGTGGTACTGATCTCATCAGTGAGCTTGGTCAGTTTTATGATCTGTATAACTGGACCTTGTCAAATTAAATTAATATGCCTCTTTTTAATTTATTATTTTTTGGAAAACAGAGTGAAAAACGACTTAGGAAAAGCAACAGAATGTTTTAGAAATACTGTCTTACACAATGAAAACAGTTAAGAATGAACACTGACTGGACTGGGATCAGGATAAACTAGAGAGGTTTGGAGTAGACCTTTGTATCACACCTAGGTGATTTCACAGATGTCAGGAAGGTTCTCAATATCTTGCAGAAAAAAAAAGAGAATTTTTGGCTTTATTACCCGGGCATTTCTGCCAACAGAGGCTCATTAAAGTTAAATTTCTATGAAAAATGCAAAGACCCAGTGAGGAGTAGCACTTCGATGATTAATCTAAGATGAATGAGGGTCTAGAAGTCAAGAAACTGAAGTTCTTGTGCCACTTCTACTCGAGACTCTATTTCCTCAGTTCCCTTTCTCTATCCAGGCCTCATTTTTCTTATCTGTGCGAAAAAGTAGATTGGACTAAACGGTTTTGGAGGTCTTCCTCTACCAACCTCTGTGATTTACGTATGTATGTTAATGAAGACTGGTATGAGACTGAAGTTTCAAGAAAGACTGAAAGGGCTGCTGGTGCAAGGGACCCTTCACAACTATGAACACTAAATGTCCTGTCATGATTTTGTTGGGCTTTGGTGAGGAGGAATAGTTCTGGCCCTCCTGAGGGAAACGTAAATGATTACATGGGGGTGGGGGTGGGGGAGAGGGGCCCCTGTGGGGATAGTAACTCCTTCAACCAAAACAGAGGCTCACTTTTTAGAATTTGACTATAGAATAATAAATTGAAGAGAAGTAAGGGATTTTAAATGTCACATAGTTCAACCAAAATTGAACCACCTTGAAATGTAGTGACTTCACCAAAGTAAATCAACACAATGCAATTGAAACAGCATTTATTTATTCTCTGTGTTAAGCACTGTGCTAGTTTACATTCTGTTGAGGGTAGCTGATCTATCTATATCTATCTATAGAAGATTGAATACAAAATATATACAAGGTAATTTCCTGGAAAGAGGATAGAAAAGATTTGAGCTGGAGATAATATAATTTTGAAGGCATTCATGAATAGAAATAACTTGATAATTATTAACATTTGTGTGCCATTATATAATGCAACACTTAACAAAATTTACCTGATTTATTCTTGTCCACAAAGATGGGTGGTATCTGTTATTGTCATCCCCATTTTACGCATAAGGAAAAGTAAGGTAGATGTTAAAAGTGTGACATCAGTAAGTGTTTGAGATGTGATTTGAACTCTGGTTTTCCTGACACCAGGGCTATCTCCTATCCATGGATCGAGCTTATTCAAAATTCCTTGAAAGATGCAACATTAGAAATAACCATATTCAATGAACTCTTAGTAATAAGCATTAGATAGGTAATAAAGGGAGATATCCAATCATCAAAACTATTTGCTGCTATTATGAAGGAGATCATGCACAGTGACAAGGTCACAGATGAAGTGTCTGTAGTTAATGAGGTTACACAAATGTTCTTGTTTGCATTAAGCTCAGATATAATCTCCAGCCTCTTTGAAGAGATCTGCAATGATTCTTTTATAGAGAACATACCAAGTGGATGAAGGATATGTATTACTCAGATTTCATCATGAACCGGATACCTTTAGAAACCTACGTAACATATCATTGTATAATATTTGTAACAACAATAATAGGTTAGATTTATGTAATGCCTACTATGTGCTGGACACTGTGCTAAGCACTTTACAAAATTATCTCATTATAGTCCTGGGAGGGAGGAAGGGAGACTTCATTACCCCCCCCCCCATTTTATAGCTGAGGAAATTGAGGCAAACAGAGATTAACTGATTTGTCCAGGGTTATGGATCTAGTCTCTGAGGCCATATTTGAAATTGGCCCAGTGCTTTATGCTCTATACTGCCACCTCACTGTTTCTCATGTATATCTGTGTCAGACAGTAGATATGGATCATGTGTGTGGCCCAGAATTTAAAAGGAGGAAATGAGATTAAGAAAAGGAGGAAATGAATAGACTAACTTGCTTCCTAGTCCCAATAGAACAAAGACCCTCCCCAAGTTTCCCCAAAAAACAAAGGCCTATTTTCTCAATACTGAATTTCACCCAAGTTACTATGTTGTAGAAAGGCACAGAATGTACTTGTTACTAAAAAACTAAAGATGAATATGAGAGAGAAGTCAGAGGGAAAATCTTATGGTGGGTGTGAGCAGGATGCAACATAAAATCAACCAGGAACTACAGAGAACAGGAATAAAAGATGTCATTTAAGGGATTGTATAAAATGAAAAGATTAAACTGGTCACATACTAAGAGTAAGAAAGAACAAACAGATGGATAATCTTTGAGTGCCCTGGGTTCTCTCTCAATTCTAGCAGAAAGTGACTAAGACTTTAAACATCCGGTGATCTGTCTGTGATGCATTTTTGGGAGAACCTGAAGAACAGCTGGGTAGTACAAGAGATCATGAGTAGGTCACATTTCACATTTTTGGAAGGGTCTCCCATATTGATAAGGTCAAAATCCATTTAAGTATTTAATTTTTAAACTATATTTAAACAATTAATTTTACTATACTTTAAACACTTCAAACATTACATGTTTCAGATTCTTATTAGATACAAAGAGAATTATGAATTGTCATAGATTTGTTCAAAGGCTGCTCAATTGTTTTGAATGATGAAAAGTTAATTTTAGAAAGGATATATTCTTTTATTTAAAAGTACAGATTTTCATTCGTCTGTCCCTGATTTATTTTAGACTCTGAAGACATAATTTAGTACTTTTAGAGTGAATTTAGTTGTTGTTTCTTCCTTTCTTTATAATGGTAATTAATTTGAGGAAGGAGTTATCTTGCAACTGGTTGTGGAAGACCTAGGTCAGACAGACCTTTAAATTGTGAAATACCAAATCAGCCAATGCTTTTTCACATAACCCATTTTATTTTTCAATTTGAAGATAAACGAAAGTCTATTTTGTTATCTTTTGCCAAGATCTACGCTTGCTGTTCTCAAATGAGGCAGGCATACGAGTTGGGATGGATGGGTCAGAGATAAAATGGGCATTAAAATAAAAAAAAAAGAACTTATAGATTAAAAATTAATCTTTTTTTCTTCTCAAAGACATTATGTCCCCAATTAGGAATTTAAAATAGGAAATACTGAAAATAGACTTCTGTTGAGGCTCCATTTTTTAAATGGCATATATGTCATTTATATCAATTCCCTTGTCAAAAAAAAGGCAAGACTTTTTTCTTCTCCCTTAAAATGCAAATGTTTTCTACATTTTTTCCTTCCTTCCCTCTTAGATAAAAATAATATTAGGAAAATTAACTATATCTCACTAGTGATGTTACTTGTTTATAATGTTTACATTTAAGCTGAGTTCTTGATAGTGGGGAAAGAAGTGTACCTCCTCTATATATTAAAGTCTTGACTCTCTTTCTATTAAATGCCAGCTCCAAAACGGACATATAGTAAATAGTAAACACACTTATTTGTCTATGTTATTACCAAAAAGAAATCAAAGAAAGTATGAAAATGAGAATAAACCAGAAAAAAACCAAAGTGAATGACCTTTCCCAGTGAAAGTGAAATATTTGGTTGCACACAGTCCTAGGTCTTACACAAGGGAAATTACCCAATGAATCTAATGTAGCAAGCTGATAGCAACATGATCAAGGTGCTCGTTCCTTTACATAGCAGCTTCTTCTCAGAGTCTTTCCTTTCTGAGTCTTCTCCCTGAAGAGAATCTGGAACTGATTACCTTTTTTAAAACCTAGGAATAAAAATACAAAATCCCTCTTCTTTCAGGCTCTAGCCAAGGCTATTCTTCATTCGTGGGTGGAGTGTTGAATATTCAGCCTCCAGTTATGTGGAGACTCTTATGCAGATAAACTTGGAATCAAGGGTTAGACTAACACCCTTGTGTCAAAGCCCCACTTGTGGGGGCACCAAGGCCTTGGTACTGTAAAGGACTTTTCATTTATCTGTTGTATTTTTTCCTACCCAGATGGAATATGTAAATTTCACTATCTGGTATTGTTTCTCAGGTAGATAGCCACCAGGTATCATTAATAGTATATAAAAATTAAAAATCTAAATATGTTTAGTTTTGATATAAGAAAGGACATAGAACGAGTCTATAGAGAGCCAAGAATGTCTTCTGAGTGTGCTCTCAGCTGCTTTCCTCCTCCACTTGCATATCTCTGATTGACTGTCTTCTGTAGAGTCCCAGAATGGAGGACATCCATGTTTTGCTACTCTATGCTTCTTGTCTCATCTCATCTGTCTTTTGTCACTCCTATTCTTGTTATTTGTTCTCCCCTCCTGTGATACTTCTGTTCTCCTTTCCTAGCAGGGTTGTGTCATCCACCACTGCCTTACATGGGTTTTCTTGAGACTGCAAGAGAAGGATTCTGTGAGATGACTGTAAGAACGAAGTGACTTGCAAGCATGCAAGAAAGCCAATACAAAGGCAGTCATAACTTTTGCAATATATGTCACCGAGAGATGAAGTATTTTGTGTGAAACACGGAGGGAATTCCACTTTGGCTATATGGTAGCATATGTGAGAAAGTTTTGTACATTGAAATTAGAAAGACAGTTTGGGGGCCAGATTATGTAGGGTTTGAAATGCTAAACGGAGGGTTTATATTTTATCCTCGAGTCAAGAGATCAGTGTATAGATTTCAAGACATGTATGAACTCGGAAGATGAAACAAAAACCTTTTATTTTCATTAACCAATAAAAGAAAATTAGAATTTCCTTTATCAATGTTGTTCAAAAGAAAATGTTATTCTGAGGAAGGATCCCTGAATTTCACCAAACTGCCAAAGAGGTCTATGAGTGAAAAAAAAAATATTGATTCCTGTGTTAGAGACAGAGTTGACTGAGAACAGTCACGTGATCTTATATAAACTTAAGGAATGTTATGTTGGCAGCAGTATATGGGATGTATTGTATTGATGAGGAACTTGAGAAAGTGGAGACATTGAGCATGGGCATGAGCATGTTTCATAGTCAAAAAATTTAGTTCAAAAATGAGCTTGGTTCCTCTAGAGCATGATTCCAGTTCTACTTCCAAATCCTTCATTGGATCAAATTCTGATCATTCTGGTTCTCAAGGCTTTGTCACTAGATGGATGAATGTATAATTTCATCTGCAATCTTGATTCAAGATCACAACAGGTCAAACTCCCAAGTCATGTGAGGATCTCTGCCTGTACCTGAAACTTACAGCTAACGATGCAGAACAGAACAACCAACCCTTCTCAGTCTAAGCTCATGACTCAGTTTTGGTATAAAAGAGTGAGCAAGTGAAGGACACCCTTCTCCTTTCATTCATTCAGTTCATGGATGGACATGGTGCCCATGTTGAAAATACAGTAAGAAGGAAGGTACAGGAGGGAGTGGCCAAACAGAATCCCATGATACAGTTTTAAGTTTAATCTGTATCATTAACACTTAAATCTAGAAGTCAACAAAACAAAAAGTCAAGCACTATTTTGTAGTATTTGCCAATATGCAAGATATATGCACATAATATGTGCAATGTACACTGACATATGTAACATATTTACGTGTGTGCCATGGTTCTTGTGCATATGTGATGCTTAATGTTGTGGTACAATGTGAATGTTTATGTTACATGTGTATGTATAGCTAAGTGACACAGTGGATCAAGGGCTGTGCCTGCAGTTTCTTAGCACTTATCACTTGTTAACTGTGTGTGATCTTGGGCAGGTCCCTTAATCCCTATTTTCTGCAGTTTCTTCAACTGTAAAATGAGGATATTAACAGCGTCTGCCTTTCAGGGTTGCTGTGAGGATCATATGAGTTAATATTTGTAAGTGTTAAGCACAGTGCCTGCCACATAGTAGGCACTGAATAAATGCTATCACTGTCATAAGTATAGATGTGTATTTACATGTGTGTATGCATATGTGTATGTGTAAAACCAACAAACTTTTGTTACCATTATGTGTCAAGGATGGTGTGCACTACAGATGAAATGACAAAAGTAAAAGTCTTTTTCCTCAAGTACCTGACATTGCATTCGGTGGAGACAATATGTTGTATGTGTATGCATACATATATGTGTGTGCATACATATGTGTGTACATGCCTGTGAGTCTGCATGCACATATACATATACACATATCCACTCACAGTTATCCAAGCAAGAGACTTGGTGGCAAGATATATTAGACTTAGGGGAATTAGAAAAGACTTCATGTAGAGTCTCAAAGAATGTGAGAGATTCTTAAAGGTCAAATAAATACATTCAAGGAACTGGAGGCGCAGACCATGTATTGGACAGAGATGGAAAACAGAGCACTCTGTATAAGGATCAGGAAGAAATCTGTGCAAATGGACACCTGAGTGCATAAAGGGGAGAAATGTGTAATGAGGCTAAAAATATAGGTCGGAAAAGGCTTTAAACACCAAATAGAGAAGTATATATTTGTTTCAATAGGTGACAGGGAGGTATGTTTCTTTAAATAGGGGAGTGACGTGTAGTGACCCATGCTTTCAAAAATTCTCCTTGACGGCAATACTAGAGAGATTAGAGTTGGATGAAGCTTGAGCTAGGAAAACCAAATGGCATGCTATATTACAGTATCTCAGATGAGAAATGATGATTCCATGAACTAAGGTAGTCACTGTTTAGCTTTAGAAAAAGGGACAGATGTGAAAGATATTCTGTCAGTTTGCATGAGATTTGGCAACTTTTGGAAGATAGAGGGTTACATAGTAAAAAGCTGAGGATTAAATGGGTAGATGTACACGCATACATATAAACATACATGCACACACATACGTATATATACTATATAGAAGATGCATATACAGCTGCATAGGTACAAATGCATTATGTATATGTGTATCTATATATTCAGACATACATATATTCTTACACACATCTACATACAATTTTCCTCATAAAATCCCAGCCTGAGGCTCTCAGGATGCTGTTCTGCACCACAGGAAAGAAAGACATCATCAGAACAGCTCTTTCATAAGGTCAGCAGTATATAGTATTCTATTTCACAAGCAGAGTCTCATGGACTTTTAATTGATGCTGATAAATCTAAGAAATATGAAAGAATGAAGAAACCACTTTGACCCTTGGATGTGAAGATGATATAGGTGGGAAAATGTGCTGAGTTTCAACAGCCAGTGAATACTCTAACCCACTGAACTTAGGGATATGTGCAATCTGTTAAGTTTCATTCATGTGGGTGGCTGTGAACAGGAAAAATCTGTTACAGCCAAGATCTCTGTACAAACAGTAAAATACTGGCTAACCTGATTCTTTTAGCAGAAGGATTTGTAATTTGGGAATAACATTTTGTCACAGTTACTACTCACTGCAGTATAACCACTTGCTTATTCCATTTTGCATGTTTTTCCTTCAGCCTTTGGCTGGATAATTTGTATTTTCTTTAGGGCTTATCTTTTTCTCTAAAAAATAACCTATTCACTTCGGCTGATGTCACTGTCTGCCTTTCACTGAAGCTATTAATATTTTCATATGCTCCCATAACTAGAACTCCAGATGATGCTAGGGACGGGCATTAGAATGGCTCTTTTCCTCCAGCTCTGTTCCTTCTTTCCTTCAGATCATTCTTAACTACTCTCTCCTTACACAGTTCTCTCCAGATTACACACACTTTACTATTACAGGAAAAGACTAGGTCACAGAGTCAAGAAACTAAGGTTTAAATTCTGAATCAGATTAAAATGCAAATGTAAATTGGGAAATATTTAACAAAATAAATAAAAAATAGGATAAAACTTATTATCTTTCTAAATCAATATGTTGCCCATGGAGATCCTTATGTATTATTTTGTTGACCCTTTGGAATTTGACATTACTCCTTAGAATATTTGGTTTTTCTGGACAGTGACCCTCCCAGCTCCTAAGTCTGAGAAAAGGTAGGAGGATGAGAAAGGGAGAAGGGAACAAGAAAATACCCATACTACAAATACGAATCAGGCACTTCCATGCCCATACTAAAAGAAAATGCTATTCAATTAAAAAAAAATGATGACAATAAGTTTAGAGGATAATATACAAGCTTTATTTAGACATTTCCAGAGGTGCAGCTGATTAACTCCTTTCCACTCCACCTCCTTTGAGTACATTTCAGTCAATACCAAGTAGACTGTTCTCTTGCCTGTATTTCTCTCATTGGGTACTCTTTCCTTCTCATCTGGTCTCTTCTTGTCTCTGTGTAAGCCACTGTTGCTGTTGTATATCCTACCTCTGAGTTCATGGGTATGTGGGAAGAGAGGAGAGATGTGACAAGGCTTTGTATTGAAGGAACAAAGTCAAAAATAAGAGGTGGTTCTATCCCAGATACAGACATATCTTGGAGGCTATGCCTTTATGGTTCTGTCCAGCGGTAGAAAGCTCTGTGGAGCTCATAAAATCATCCCTATATCTGAATAGTGTGGGAATCAGATCCCTGATGGGCAGGTAATCCCCTCGTAGTGTCTTAGTGTATCCATAGAGTTTCTTCTCAGCCACCAGTTAAAAAACCCATGGTAGCCAAGAGGAAAGAGTCAGAGACCATCTGAGCCCACTCTGAAGTGGGGAGAGAAAAGGTTGCTCTGTCATACATGTCTAAGGGGATGTTATATAAGTGAGGGAAAAACAAAAACACTCAGGAGCACCAAGTACCCACAATGGCATAGTAAGAACATTCTGAAGTCTAAGTAGACTCTCTTGCTTCCACTCTTTCAAAGATAAACCATTATAGAATCATGACTTATTGGGTAGGTCTACAATAAACCATGTTCCATAGATTGTGGCTCTTTCTCCTGTTATTATTTTCTATTGCTTCAGAGTGGGAGATAAAGTGATAGAAATTTCTGGGTTATCCCTTAACATGTTGTTCTGTCCAAATTTGCTAATTTTCCTAACTATGGATTTCCCAAGGTAACTTTAGAAAAATTAGTTTATATAGTATGAAAAAACTCTCTAAGAATGGAACAGGTATAAATCTCAAGAGATGATTGTTTTTTCATCATTGGTTCTATAATGGTAGAATCACATGAGGTTGTATAAGATGAGAAATTTTTGTGTTATATACATCAGAAAAAGATGGTAGAATCACATAAGGTTCTATAAGATGAGAAATTTTTGTGTTGTATACATCAGAAAAAGATTTAAGAAAAACAATTTGGAAGTATTTCTTTTCCCAAACTGAAAGAATGGAAAACTCACTTTGCTATTATACATGCATTTTAAATTGATCTTGTTTTTACCCTACTTCTAAATCTCCTGTCACTTCCCCTCTCCCACTTGTCCCGCACAAAATAAGACATGGGAAATGACCTCCATATTGTAGGTGATTTACTTTCTGTTTGGGGCTCAAAGGAAAGGTTACAAAAGGCTTTCTCTTTGGGCACTTCTCATTCAGCTTCAGTGTGTGTGTGTGTGTGTGTGTGTGTGTGTGTGTGTGTGTGTGTGTGTGTGTGTGTGTGTGTGTGTGTGTGTGTGTGTGTGCGCGCGCGTGTGTGTGTGTGTGTGTGTGAAATTCATAGATCAAAAGGAAAGATATAAAAATAGTCACACACCAGTATGGATTATTGTGTGTGTGTGTGTGTGTGTATGAAATACATAGATCAAAAGGAAAGATATAAAAATAGTCACATACCAGTATGGATTATTGTGTGTGTGTGTGTGTGTGTGTGTGTATGTATGAAATTCATAGATCAAAAGGAAAGATATAAAAATAGTCGCATACCAGTATGGATTATTGTGTGTGTGTGTATGAAATTCATAGATCAAAAGGAAAGATATAAAAATAGTCACACATCAGTATGGATTATTGTTTTTACTCTACTTAGCACTCCATCAGAATTATGACAACAGAGGCTATATCAATTAGAGTAAAGTCACAGGCAGAGAAATAAATTTCTTTTTCAGTCTATAATATTTTACTCCAATTTCAAAACTGAATTACAGAGCTTTGTTTATAGTGCATGAGTTTCTTTCACTAGTAAGATGAATAAAATCTCTTCAGTAAATTGTGAATAAAAGACCAGATCCCTAAATGAAAATTTGAGGTGCAAATAATATCTTTGCATGTTATAGTTGGAAAACAACTGTAAGATTGTTTTTTTTACCTAATCCTCTCATTTCACATAAAAGGAAACTGATTTCCAGGGAATTGGAGGATTTTCCCCAGGAAAACATTATGAATTGGGTTAACTGGACCGAGAATGGTCAATCTAATACTTTTTTTCACTGTTGTAGACTGCCCCATGTAAATGCATTCAGTTATTTAGATGAGCATATATGGATGTGCTTGTGTGTGCTGGAAATTTTATTCATATTCTTGGTACTAACAATTATGATTAAGCAAGGTAGTATTAGGTATTCATTTTAAGAGAACAGAACCTCTTGCTTACCAAGACTCATTATCTCAGAAGTGGGACAAGAACGTGGATTTCCTAATTAACGGTTTTCATAAACCATACCGTATCTTTAGATCTCACTAGACTGCAATGGGCACACATGCAGTTTTATTTAATGATGTGATGATTTCAGTATTCTAACACCCCCCATTGATGAAGGTATAAATTTTTTCACTGTGTTTGTTTATGAATGTAGAAGAATTTTATTCTGGTTTTAGACAAAACGTAGAGTCTTGCCTTTCTACAGTCTCCAAAATGAGCTTTGTTAAGATTCTTGCTTCTTTCCAACTGTGAGAATTAAAAGGCTGTTCCTTCTCACTAATTTTATCTTGCTGCTTCTCTCAGGCTCTAAGATGATGACAGTGAATTTGGGAACTGTACATGGCATAAGAAGAAAATGTCCTTCTTTTAATTTAGCATATAACTTTTATTCCCTTGAAGCCAAAGTAGAGTTGAATCAGAAACCCTACAAAAAGAGTGAATTTTCTACCTAATAATATCCTAAGCAAAATTAATTGGGTATTATTAGTAGTATTATGAACTTCAGGATGATTTGGCTAATGGTCATCTAAAATGTCATAGTATTAGAAATCAGTGACTAATCTGGATTTATATATTATTTCACCTAATTGGTCATTTTTAAGTATGCTTTCATTCTGCAAAGATATTGTAAAATTCACTCCATGAACTTTGGAAGAGGGGGGAAGAATAGATTGTAGTGCTATCATGTTTCATTATATGGATAGTTGAAATGTTTTATTTCTTTACAAATTATGTGTCATTTATTAATGAGGTCTTGCTCTTATTCCTCTGAATAATTGGTTTAGCCACTGAGTTCTCAAATGTTTTGAAAGTTGTCTAGTTATGTAGAAATTGGATATTTCTTCCACGGAATTTGTGCATAGGGACCCTTAAAATATGAAAATTCTGGACCAGAATTCATAAGTCACTAAGAAACAACACACTGGAGTCATACTTAAGTGGGCAAGATAACTGATTGGGTAGCAGAGCTGACCAGTGTGAGGTGGAAGAAAACAAGCTCTCTCACTTACTTATTCCCTTCTTGGGAATATATCTTTAAAGTATGGCTGCCCTCATAAAAACACTTTTGAAATTTTTTATTAATTATTATTTAAAATAAAAACGTTTATTTTTAACTTTCATTTTAAAAATAATTTTGAGTTCCAAATTCTCTGCCTGTTCTATATCTTTCCTACCCATTGAGATGGCAAGAAACATATTACGTGTTTGAAATAATGCAAAATGTGTTTGCATATTGGTCATGTTGCAAAAAAGCAAGAAAAATTAAGAGAAAAAATGTTTCAACTTGTTAGATAACATCATTTCCCTCCATAAGGTGGATATACATACATGTATATGTACATATATAAATGTAAAATATATTTATAATACAATAATATTTTGCATAATTATTGTATAATACATGTGTGGAGTGTGATCACAATACTATATGTGATAACATGATACTGTATAATTCAATAATATTTTGTATATAAATTATATATTTAATATATAATATAATAAATAAGTATACATATATAAATGTAAATCATCAATATAGAATTGATCATTGATCACATGATATAATAAAATCTCATGATATAAGAAGAACATCAATCAATATAGTGTAGAGAGAAAAGAGGAGAGAGCTCAGCACAGAGCATTACAGAAAATACCCACAGTTAAGGAACACAAAATGGGTGAAAATCAAACAGAAGAAAGAGAGAATCCAAGAAAAAGAGATGATCCAGTGTATCAAATGCTACAGATATGGCAAGAAGGACAATGATTTAAAAAATGGTAATAACTCAGACTGGAGATTTAGAAAAAAAAAAGGGTCTAGTAAGAAAGCTAGCTAGCATGTATTTAGGATCTAGTGAGGTTTTTTTTAAGCATATGGAAGCATGGGGGGAGGGGAAAGATTTACTGAGAATCTCTCCCACTGGAAACATGTTTATGGATGATCACTGCATTTTCAGTGTCTTGGTCCCTTTTTTTTTTTTTTGCTTTTGTGTTTCTTCAAAATTTCTGATCTTATGATTTTCAAATATGAGAAATGATACAATGAAATATTTCTGAGAAACAAATTAAAATCCTCTAAACAAGAATATTAAGGGACAATGTTTATTTTACATGCCCTTTGACAAAAGAGTCTAATCATCAAGAAACGGCACCTAAAACAGTGTCAGGAAAAAATTCAATCTAGACTCAGTCTACAACATTACCGGAAGTGTCTTCATGGGAAAACCGGGACGCTCTAGCCGGCAGGAGGCCGCTCTCTCGGTCCTCCAGGGCAGCTTCGCGCGCAGGGCGCTCCTCCGACCGCGCGGTGGCGAGAGTGCGCTGGGAGGGTGCCTCTCTGGGCGAGGGGCGCCTTTCTCTATGGCTCTCTGACGCAGGCCCCGCGCAGGCGGGAGGCGGAGTCTGAGGGGGCGGGGCGGGCCTTGGCGTAGCGCGTTGGGCCTCTGGGCGGAGGGCGTGACCCTATCTCCATGGCAACGCCGCGCCGCGGCAGCGCCGGAGGCGGTTCCAGGGCAGTCTGAAGGAGGGGCGGGAGGCGGGACCATAGACGGGAGCTTCCAATAGGGGAGCGTCCTTGGAGAATCTTCAGGTAGGAGCCAGGTGACTGTAGAAGCAGGGCCTTAGACCCGATGGACCCTCTCACTTCCGAGATTCTGGCTGTACAAAGGGCGCCATTCTGTGTCAGTTCTAGAGCTTTGAAATACTTTTCCTCCCACAGTCTTGGGTGGGTTTTACACCAACATTTTTCCAAGAGGAACAGTTCCAATTGACATTCACTCTAAGCCAGGAGGGTCCATAAAGCAGCCACCGAGCGGAGCTTGGGCAGGGGCCATCCCCTGAGTGCTTCTTAAAGAGGCCTCTTCACTGGATGGGCATTACCTCACTCTGAGTATCTGAAGGGCGGAGGGGTCTCCCGGTGCATCCTGGGCCGTCTCCAGGTGTCCTGATGAATATCTGCTCACTGGATTCAGATGGCTTTGGGGAAGCCAGGCAGGTGACCTGCACAGCCCTCCCCCACTCAAAACAAAGTCAATTTCAGGTCGTGTTGTCATTTCTCTGACGGCATGGTCTTCAGCAATGAAGGACAGACAGCAATTCTAAAACAGTAGGAAGGTGATTCTGGCTCATATAATCACTTTTACCTGGTCTCAGATGTGTCTTCTTAGTACATCATCAAGTACAGTTTCAGAGTCTGAAGGAACCTTAGAGACGATCAGGTCCAACTTCATCATTTTACAGAAGAGGAAACTGAGGTCTACGGAGGTAAAATAGGAATAAGTCACAGGTGTAGTATGTATCTGTGACAGGATTTGATCCTAGGTCTTCCTAAGTCTGATACTCTTATCTACCTAACGTCACTTAAGTGCATATATCATATGGGAGTAAAACTGGTTGCAAATTAAGCCAACTTTGTATGCTTGGTGCCAATAAATTGTCATTTCTTTTTCTTTAGGAAATCAGGGTTAAGTGAATTGCCCAGGGTCACACAGCTATTATGTGACTGAGGTTAGATTTGAACTCAGGTCCTCCTGACTCTAGGACTGACACTTGATCCACTGCATCACATAGCTGCCTTGGTGCTAGTATCTTGAAGAATTTCCTGGAACCCTACAATATATTTAACTAAATGTCTGTGCCATTTCCTAATAAATTAATCTGATGTATCATTTATATAATGAATTGGAAGTAATATTTCATATTTATTTATAAAGGTAATCTTATATTCAATCTTACTATCTGAGAATCCAGATTGATAGTCACAGAAAAAAATAGGTTTTTTAAGTTTACTTCACGTTGTAATTGACTTTTCTGATCAAGTATGAATTCCATTATATTCACCAATTCTTTGATATGAGCACCTGACATGACCTTTATATCCTGAACCAACCTTCAAATAGGCAGATGCTTAGTTATTCTTCCTCTTAAAAAGCAAAACTCATTATAACAGTTATAAGAGAAGTTCTAAAATTTCTGGACCTTTTAATTTGTTGGGAAGGAATGAAAGGGACTAATCTTTTTATAAGATGTTATACATATTTATTTCAGTTCATTAAGCAATAAACAAGAATTTATTTAGTAGTTAAAGCTACCCTGTACTATGTTAAGTATTGTAAGGGATAGAAAATAATTATGTTGCATGTTTTCTATCAAGTTTCATACTCATAAAACAATTAGAAAATGATATTTAGTATCTATGGATCTGGGCACCAATGTGGAGGGACAAATTATTTCTCTGGCTGCTGTTTGGGTCTTTCCTATTCTGGGCTTGATATCTTTGCTTCTTCATGATGCACATTCATGAAAACTTTACTTATTCAAATACTTTCAGGGTTGCAATGCACAGTCATGTTTAATGATTGGTAATTATATCCCTAGTCCCTAGCATAGTATCTGGTATATAGTAAGCATTTTAACAGCACTTTTTGAATGATTGATAGAAAATATCTCTTCTTTGGGGGAGAGTAACAAGTCTATTATTTCCGTTCTTTTAGCTACCTTTACTGTTGAGTGGGGAGTCTATTCTGCAGAGGGAGATTAAAACCAGGTCTCTCTGCCATTGACTCTCAGGCTCATAGACAGTTTTCCTAGAAGACAGGGTATAGTCAATCTACTGTATGAATGCCTGTCTCCTGGAGTGTTTCCTCTTATTCACAAAGTTCAGTTCTTGTCTGACATTATAAGAAATCTTATTTGTTGTTTCTTCTTATTCTCCTCCATCCAGATGTGGCAAGTATCCTCAGGGCTCTACTTCCTCAAACAGAAAAGGTTCTTATTGGAATTGGGGTAAGTGAATGACTTTTAACCTTACCGTGTGACTCTCCTTGGTTCCCTGTAAATCATAAGGACTGAGCTGGCTGGAGAAGGTTGAAAAGCTTGCCGGCCTTTTCCTGTATCTTCCAAAATAATCATAACCTGGTTTTTTTTTGTCTCTTTGAATACAAATGCAAGGATATAAATGAATATATGTGATACAGAGCATATGGTATATTATTTATTGTGTATAATATACTAATTTAATATATGCATATGGTATATAAATATATGAAATATACGTACATATTTGTCTGCATTGTATTTATATGCGTATACACATATGTAGACGTCCATATACATGTGGGTCTGTATAAGTAGAATATATTTGAGAATATGAATATATGTATATATATGTGTGTATGTAATATGTGTGTATGTTCTTAGACTCACTGCAGGATCTTGAGTCTCCTATAAACAAATTTAGTCTGGCATTCCTTATGCTTTTCCTAAGCCCATGTTTGATCTTAATGGTCGCTTCCTCCCTTTGGAAGGGTCCATGAATTGCCCCTTTCATCATGCAATCTAGAATTGGACTATTTAAAGTTCAAAGGATAATAGCTAAAAGGAATGATCCTCTTGACCTTTTTGGAGATGACATCTCCCTTTCTCCAATTCATGTTTCACATTCTACACAGTTCTTCAAAGATCATTTTTAGCAGTTCATCTATAAGATCCAGAAGTTCTTTGAGTAACTCAGGATATAATATCTTTCCCCCCCATTTAATAGTATATTTTTTCCAATTGTATCTAAAGATAGTTTTCAAGTTTGATTTCTCTAAGAATTTTTATTTCCATTTTTTTTCTCCCTAGCCCCATCTCCCCTAGACAACAATCAATCCTGATATAGGTTATACATGTATAATCATGTTAAACATATTTCCACATGAGTCATTGTGAAAGAAAAATCAGAAAAAATCATGAGAAGAAAAAAACAAAATAGGGAAAATAGGTTTGATCTGTGTTCAGACTTCATGATACTTTCTCTGGATGTGGATAGCATTTTTCATCATGGGTCTTTGTAATTGTCTTAGATCATTGTATTGCTGAGAAGAGCTAAATTTGTCATAGTTGATCAATTTAAGCTGCTGTTACTGTGTACAAGGTTCTCCTGGTTTTGATCACTTCACTCAGCATCATTTCATGTAAGTTTTTTCCAAGGTTTTTCTGAAATCCACCGGCTCCTCATTTCTTATGGAACAACATTTTTTCCATTACATTCACATACCATAACGTGTCCAGGCATTTCCCAATTAATGAACAGTCCCTCAATTTCTAATTCTTTACCACCACAAAAAGAGCTGCTATAAATATTTTTGTCAATATTGGTCCTTTTCCCTTTTGAATGTTCTCTTTGGGATAGAGACCTAGAATTGCTGGATCAAAGATCCAGAGTTTTATAACTCTTTGGGCATAATTCCAAATTGCTCTCCAGAATGGTTGGATCAGTTCATACCTCTACCAACAAGGCATTAGTGTTCTAATTTTCCTCATCTTCCCAACTTTTATTTTCCTTTTCTGCCATAGTAATCAATCAGATATGTGTGAAGTGGCACTCCAGAGTTGTTTTAATTTACATTTCTCTAATCAATAGTGATTTACAGCATTTTTTCATATGACTATATATAGCTTTAATTTCTTCATTTGAAAACTGCCTGTTCATTTCCTTTGACCATTTATCAACTGGGAAATGACTTGTATTCTTATAAATTTGACTCAGTTCTCTACATAATTTAGAAATGAACCCTTTATGAGAGAAACTTGCTGTAAAGATTTTTTTCCCAGCTTGTCTTCTAATCTTGGTTGCATTGGTTTTATACATAAAAACCCTCCCCCAAATTAGAAGTATTTTTTTTGTTTGTTCCCAAATACGGTAGGATACTTTTCAACAATTTTGTAAGATTTTGAGTTCCATTTTTTTTTCTCTTTCTCTGCTCTCCTCAAGATACAAAGCAATCTAATATAGGCTATAAATGTGCTTTCATATTATACATATTTCCACATTAGCCATGTTGTGAAAGAAGAATGAGAACAAAAGAAAAAAAAACACAAGAAAACAAAGCAAAAAAAACAAAAAGAAAATAGCGTGCTCCAATTTGCATTCAGAGTTCATGTTTCTTTCTCTGGATGTGATTACCATTTATCATCGTGAGCCTTTTGGAATT